>CM061349.1:226666835-227866835 GCA_030867105.1 Liasis olivaceus
AATCTCATGGAAATAGTCTAACAACCACAAAAATCTATGTTACGTGCTAGAGTTAATTTAGCATTTAAAAGGTGTATTTAAAATGGTAACCTAGTGTAAAAATTCCTTAAAATATAAAACATTTATTAAATATTAATAGAACTACTGTATGCAGATGAATATGAAATTATGATTTTTCTGTTACATGAATAAGCCAGTGTAAAGCCACCCTTCCTCCCTCTTACTCCAGAAGGAATCTGTGACATCAGAGGTCAAGGAACAATGTGCAGTAGAAAAATTAGCAAAGGCAAACCAGGGTAAAACTATGGCTTCACATTCTATTACAACCCATATTTGAACATTTACAGTTGCCTTCATTTAGATGTTATTGGCATTTATGCTACACTTGAAAGTGAAAGCAGATATTTGGAATCTCGAATGCTGGCACATACCAAATATGTCTTATGAAAGTGGGAGGAAGAATCTAACGACTCATATCTTAAAAAAACTAATTTTATTGGCTCATGGCTCCAATTTTGCAGGAATAATAAACTGCAGATTTTCTCACACTAAGGTGCCACAACATTCTCTGTTCTTTTTCTCCCATTTTTTTTTTTTTTAGTTCATGGACACACAGACAGATTATATTCAGTTTTGGTATACAACTTTCATCCCCAATATGTCTGGGATAAAAAGGCTTCAACTGTCAGGACCATGTGTTACTGCAGAGTCCTTGGGGTTCTCTGAGCTTGGTTGTTTTCTTGCAAATGTTTCATTACCCGGCTAGGTAACATCTTCAGTGCTAGAATGGGATGGGGTTTGCTGTAAGGGCATGCCACTGTATATAAAGAGAGAGCAAACCCCATCCCATTCTAGCACTGAAGATGTTACCTAGCCGGGTAATGAAACATTTGCAAGAAAACAACCAAGCTCAGAGAACCCCGAGGACTCCACAGTTCAACCCTGAGCTACACGTATTCGCTTCTATCGGTACCATGTGTTGGTACGTCATGCAAAGTCAGCCCTTCTTTTCCAGCTTTCCTGATCTTGAGCTGAGGCTATCTTTATCAGCCCCTTATTTGCTCTGAAACTGCAACATCAGGAGTTGGCAGCCCATAGCCTATGGGCCACATGCAACTTTCAGCAGTCCCCATTTTTTGTAATCCTCAAAAGTTCTGAGAAACAAGATTTAGAGGTCCATTTTTTCTTGATTGTAATGTTCAAAGTAAAAGTCAAAATAGATATATTAAGCCTGTTCTCATTCTCTCTGTGTCTCTCTTTCTCTTTTGTACTAAGTAAGTTTCAATATGCACCCAATACAACATCAGAAACATACATGAAATTATTCTAAGTAGAGAAAATTAGCTGTGTTCAAAGCATATGGAATAGACCAAATTTCATCAGCAGTTAAGAGCCAAACTATATGCCATTTTTGCTGCATAATTCTGTCTTGGAGTATACAGTTTTTTATTTTTACAGGTTGTGCCTTTCATGTACCGTGGGAACAAAGGATGGGAAGGTGGGTAGTTCATATCTAATTGGGGACCACAATCTACAACTGACATTGTTAAAAAAATGGGGGGAGGTCCATTGAAAGGAATCTCTTGTTAGTGCTGTCAAGTGCAGGCATAGGTCCTTGAATAGAAGAGGCAAAGAGCTGTAGTCAGGAGTACCAGTCTAACATCCTAAGCTCCTATGTAGCCTCCCTTTGCATTGGGTACAGTTCTCAGAGTACTTCCAAATTTGGTGCCAAATAGTCACATCATCTGCTAGAAGAGGGACATTATGATTATGCGTAGAACTTAATTATATTAACTGCACTTAACATTTAAATTTGTGTTCATTCTGGATCCACCTTTAGGAGTATGGCTGCTGGCATGCCTCTTACAGGCTCTCAGAGCTTACAGGCTTTGATTCAAGGAATCAAAGTTCCACGAAAAGATGCACAGTGTTAGGTCAAGCCTCCACCCTAACAGACCTCATGGGAGAAATGTTAAAGAAAAAAAGCAAACTAACACTGAAGCCAAAGTCTTGCACTCATATCCAGATGCAAGGATAACAGCCTATAAATTGGTCTAAAAGACTTGATGATTCCTACCTAGCTTCTTAGTGTTATTCATTTGTGTACAACTAATTTTTTCTAAGTACAGGTAGTCCCCATTTTAAGAACGAGTTAAGGTCATTCCCAAGGTTTGTCCTTAAGTCGAATTTGTATGTAAGCTGGAATAGTTTTATTGCATAATACTGTATAAGTAGTATTGTCTAATTAACTCAAACCATTGTGTACTTAACTCGAATTTTGCTACAATAGGCTCCGTTCTTAACTCTGGGTTGTCTGTAACCTGGGCATTCTTAACCCGGGGACTACATTTTTCTATTATATCATATAGTTGTGTTTTGATCTCTTTCTGGGCTTAATGTACATTGGGATAGGAAAATTCTATTTAAAAGTCTTTGGAGTTCCAGTAGATTTATATGACATGCTGAACTGTTAACTTGCCAACCAAGTTTTAGCCTAATCTGATCTGCAAATCCAGCCTGAGCATATTTTATGCTTCAATAGGTAGTATGAACATACAAAACTGGATTAATTGTATAAGTCATGGATAAATTAACCATGAGTAAGCATGTTATACAAACAGAGTCCTATATAGGTACATTCCTGGCTTTATATTATGAGTGTTTGGGTCTTATACTTTACTATAACTCTAATAGGATATTTAATAGGATATTTAAAGCACTAAGTATTATTCTTCATTTGGTAATTGGAAGTCATTAATGTTTATGTAATTTTGATAATTTAACTTCATTTGGATGATTCACTTTGTGATTAGTTTAGCTTTTCAGAACTGTGATTATGACCTGAAAAGCAAATTAATAGCTGGATTATAGTATTATAGATCATACAATTCATTACATTCATACCAATCAATATCTGGCACCAGTTACTACACATTCAGTGCATATGTTTCATTCATTCAGAGGAGTGGATCTATTTTTTTAAACTCAGCTGTTCAGCATATAACAAGAAGTTGTAACCTAAGAGCCTAAATAATAGCTCAGCTTATTTTAAACCATATATTTCTACCTCCCCCTCCCCATAGTGTATATGTGTATATCCTGTATCTCAATTGTAGGGCTGTGAAGCTTTCAGATTTGAAGTGAAAAAGGTGACTTCAAGTGTATGGGAACACACATACAGTAGCCATCACCAATTCATTAAAGCAGCTGTATCTTTTTCTAGAATCATGGCTCAGTTGCAGAATGGAGCTGTACAATCCCAGGAGTTGTTTTAAGGATTTGCCGATAGGTCCTACTTGAGTGCCCTTGCTAATTACAAAGGATCTTTTTCATTTTGAATCCGAAGCTCTGGACAGCATAACAGCAACATGTACTATGAAAAGGCAGAATCAAATTATGTTTCTATGGTTAGGCTTTTGTTATATAGAATATGTGGGAATGGCCTTGGGAGACAGGAGGGAGAGCTGCAAATGGGACAACTGGCATTTAAAAGATGTCTCAGCCTACAGAAGGGGGGATGGTGTGGGAAATGTTTTGGAAGGGACCCTCCCTAATATTCTGGAGAGCAAAAGGAAAGAAGGGGAGAAATACTTTCAGTCTTGCAAGATTCTGTTAATGTAACCTTACAATAAATATAGAGCTAGTACTCCTGGTTGTGCTTCTTGTCTGGACAACCTGGCAGGGCTAACAGGAACATACTTCCCGAAGCTGATGATCTTTAGGTGCACTAGGACTACAATGTTCAGAATTAACCTGGGATTAATCAGTTGGAACACATCTTCTCTGTATTAAAGAGACACATTGCCCTAAGGGTATTTCAAATGTAATTCATGGTCTCCTATTTATCTGTTTAAAACATAAGGTACAGGAGAACAGAACCTGAAGTTATGTCTACTGTAACACAAAAGTATGGCAATCAAGATCCAAAAAGTTACTTTAGATATATTCAAGATTTAGACATTCCTAGAGATTTATTTGCATGCACTCTTTCCCTTTTTAAAGTTATCTCTGAAGAGAAGACATTTACAATACTGCTGTTTCAAAGGATACATACAAGTTGCCATGGGGATTTAGTACTATAGTGTTTAGTCCTGGCCAATAATACTGAGGGTGCGAAAGGTTTAAGATTTCTATAATCCCATCAAATGCAACACAAATTATCTGTTGCTGCAAAAATAGAAGTCTTTTGTCATCTTAAAAACCAAAACGTTTATTATGACATATATATCTCAGACTATGGTTTCCCATCAAATATCCATGAAATATATATACATACACACACTTTCACTAAAAGGAGTAGATAACAATAATGATAATGATACTGCTGGATAATGTATTCACATGGGAATACTTGTATAGGAAAAGAGAGAATGAAGTCCAAAAATGTGGAAAGAGTTGTATGTGTATGATGTATACAAAAGAGCAAACCAGCTTTCAATTTTTTAAATTAAAATGCTTTCTGTAAAAAATCAGATGGGATAGAAAGCCCAGAGGCTACCCACAGAGGTGACATGCAAGTTTCAGGTGTTACACAAGCAAACTTATTTTGATTGTGTCTCAGGAAGAAGTAGGACTGGTTTTCTAGTTTTTCCTCTTCATTGTGTATTTTGTGAAAATTTCTGTCTCTGTGATGTGTTCCTGTCAAGGGGACAAATAAAATGACATTTTTGCTTTATTTCATTATTATATTGACATGTAGGATTAAAAAAAAAAATCCCCTCCACCCTATGGGTGGCATGTGTCTACCTCAATCTTGGACCCTCTACCAGAGGCCTGGGAGTTTGAGGGTTCTGCGCAGTCTCTTAGCTGTTCCTAGCACTGCACTCTTCTGGACAGAGAGCTCTGATGCTGTTCCTGGATCTGTTGGAGCCACTCTCCCAGCTTGGGAGTCACGGCCCCGAGTGCTCCTACCACCACTGGAACCACTTTGGCCTTTACTTTCCACTTCCTCTCTAGTTCCTCCTTCAGACCCTCGTAGTTCTCCAGCTTCTCATACTCCTTCTTCCTGATGTTGCTGTCACTTGGCACTGCTACATCTTTACCTTTGCGATCTTCTGGTCCTTGTCTACTACCATGATGTCTGGTTGATTGGCCAGTACCTGCCTCTCTGCTGGATCTGGAAGACTCACAGGATCTTAGCCCTGTTATTCTCCATGACCTTCTGTGGAATCTCCCATCTGGACTTGGGAGGATCTATCCCATATACTGTGCAGATGTTCCTGTACACAATGCCAGCTACTTGGTTGTGCTGTTCAGTGTGTGTGTGTGTGTGAGAGAGCATGTGTATGTGTGTGTGTATGTGTGTGTGTGTGTGTGTGTGTGTGTGTAGCAATTGCACAAAGAACTACAGCTGAATTTCAGAGCATGTATTTGTATGCTGAAGATTTCAGATTTGTATTTGGTATTTCCACTGATAAGCAGCATTTAATTTTTTTTTTTTAATTTACTCTGAGGTCCCTAAGGAAACCAAAGGAAACAATACTGGGCCAGCTGGACAAACAGTCTGATGTGGCGTAAGACAACTTCCTAGCAATTAAAAACCATAGGAGTTTTCTTGCAACCTTGCATCTAAGTGATTCATCCAGCATTCATATATGTTAATTAAGGAAATTTAACTATGATTTTGCATTACACCTGACCTGATAAACTGTAGTTTCAGCAATTGTTCTAACTCTGAAGGACACTGCACTATGCAATCAGCCTGTAGCACAAACAAGGATCTGGCATGATGTCAGAACGGAGGATCCTGAACGCCCTATTCGGGTTCTCCAAAGAAGCCCCAAACCTCTGGGCTGTCAGTGAACAGCCACTCTATATCAGTACAGTGCAATTTTCAGCTGCAGCACAGAGTCTTAGAGTTATAGATACAAAGTGTTCCTGCTGCAGATAATTTACTACTGCACTTGTGGAGGACCAATGACACTGCATAACTTTAACCTGGGAAGGAGCTGCTCACTGCTACTTTCACAGTGAGCAGTATACTTCTTTGCAATGCTTGTATGGGATAGTAGATAGTAAAATAACATCTGAGCACTCTCAAAACTGTAGGCCAACTGAAATGTTAAAAAAACAGCATGCAAGCTTCCAGGGTCTTCAACACTCTCTCTTTTTATAATAGTAGTTTTATTCAAGATAATAAGTACAACAATAAAAACTAATACAAACTGGAAAAGAAATAGAAGAATAAAAAGAAAGAATAAAATGTGCAGAAAAGAAAAAAGGGAAAAAATAGAGAAAGAAAAATGAAAGAAAAAATAAGAATATAGTAAAAAGAAATCTACAAAGAAATGACTTCCCCCTTCATCACAACAAGTATAAACAATTTTAGTAACTTATCACTTTCTGTTAAAATACAACAAATGATCTCTTCTTCCCATACCCCTCTCTTATCTATATACAAATCCATAAAGCATTGTCATTTCAGTCCTGATGTTCGCAAAAGTCCATTAAGCATTACCAGAGATAACAACATATCTATTTTAACCTTGATTAAATAAACCAACTTTATATTCCTTCCTTTTATTTCTAACGATCTTTGTCTCTTCAAATAATGTCCTAGAATTTGATTTCTTTTAATTTTTTATTTGTTTCTTCTCATAAAATTCTTCACAACTTTAACAGGCCTTTTTTTGTAAGTCCAATATTGGAAAATTATCCAGGTTAGTCTCTTGGTTTCCTGTTTATATACCCCTTTTAATTATTATGACATCAGCTGGTTTCTTTTATATGTCCAGCATAACATTTTTCTCCATGTCATTCTTGTAGAAATCCACTTTCAATTGAATCTCGCTTTTGTCAGGTAGAACTTGCTCATCTTCCATAACATCTTTTAGACATAGACTATCTATAGAGGCAGACACTTTTAAAATAAACTTCTGGGTCCATTGTTCAAAAATATCCTTCAATATGTCCAATGTTAAAATATTTTGCTTCATTCTGTAATTGTAAATTGAATTTAAGTGTTCTTCTCCTTTAATTGTAATTTTAATTCTGTCTAGTTCCCTCTAGTGTCAAATTTTTAAAATCTTATCTTATTATCTTTCAAAACAAAAGCATTTTCCCACAGGAAGGATTCTTTATAATTAATTCTAAAATCTTATTTCAAATTTATCTGGACCCTTAGTTCATTTGTAATTTTCTAAAATCAAAGTTTTAATCACCCCTTTGCTGTTTATTCCAAAACATTTTTAAAGATTAAGTTCTTAAAGTTGTAGTTAAAAATTCTTTCACTAAGGATTGAAGGAAACTTACCCAGTGCTGTAAAACTTGAAAATCCAAAGGTTCCTAATAGCTGAAAAGCAGTTAACAAGCAATTTCCAAAAGTGATTATAAAGGAAGTACAGGTGAAACTCGAAAAATTAGAATATTGTGCAAATGTTCATTTATGTCAGTATGGCAACTCAAAAGGTGAAACCAATATATGAGATAGACGCATTACATGCAAAGCGAGATATGTCAAGCCTTACTTTGGTATAATTGTGATGATTATGGCGTACAGCTTATGAAAACCCCAAATTCTCAATCTCAGAAAATTAGAATATTACATGACATCAATAACACAAGGATTGGAAATAGAACAATATCGGACCTCTGCAAAGTATAAGCATGCATATGTACTCAGTACTTGGTTTGGGCCCCTTTTGCAGCAATGACTGCCACAATGCGGCGTGGCATGGATGCTATCAGCCTGTGGCACTGCTGAGGTGTTATGGAAGACCAGGATGCTTCAATAGCGGCCTTCAGCTCCACTGCATTGTTCGGTCTCATGTCCCTCATCTTTCTCTTGGCAATGCCCCATAGATTCTCTATGGGGTTCAGGTCAGGTGAGTTTGCTGGCCAATCAAGCACAGTAATCCCATGGTCATTGAACCAGGTTTTGGTACTTTTGGCAGTGTGGGCAGGTGCCAAGTCCTGCTGGAAAATGAAGTCAGCATCCCCATAAAGCTCGTCTGCGGAAGGAAGCATGAAGTGCTCCAAAATCTCCTGGTAGACGGCTGCGTTGACCCTGGACTTAATGAAGCACAGTGGACCAACACCAGCAGATGACATGGCTCCCCAAATCAACACAGACTGTGGAAACTTCACACTGGACTTCAAGCATCGTGCATTGTGTGCCTCTCCATTCTTCCTCCAGACTCTGGGTCTTTGGTTCCCAAATGAGATGCAAAAGTTGCTCTCATCAGAAAAGAGGACTTTGGACCACTGGGCAACAGACCAGTTCTTTTTTTCTGTGGCCCAGGTAAGACGCTTCTGATGTTGTTTGTTGTTCAGGAGCGGCTTGACAAGAGGAATACGACATTTGAAGCCCATGTGCAGGATCCGTCTGTATGTGGTGGCTCTTGATGCACTAACTCCAGCCTCAGTCCACTCCTTGTGAAAGTCCCCAACACTTTTGAATGGCCTTTTCCTGACAATCCTCTCCAGGCTGCGGTCATCCCTGCTGCTTGTGCACCACTGTCTTGTGGTCTCCTCATGAGGACCAGCTGTCTGGAGCTCTTGTGGGTGATCTCAAGTCCTCTCCTTGTCCAGAGATGAATTATCAAAGAGACAGTCTACTTGCTGGCTCTTCATTCTGCTGCCATCATTGACTCTGCTTTTTGCAGAGCCATCTTCCATGCACCATTTCTTCCCCAGAAGTCCAAGCGTCTTCAATACTCTTGATCAATGTAAACAATAAGAAATGTGGGGTACGCAGAAGGTGGGACAGAGACAAAAAGTGGCTGGGCTTAAAGCCATAAAGTCATCTTTTAGTCCAGAGCAGGGTTTCCCAAACTATGAGGTGTGCCTCCCTTGGGGAGGGGCAGACAGAGTCCAGGGGAGGTGTGAAGTTTTTTATTTTTCTATGTCGTTATTAAAAATAAAGTTTCATTGCATTGTTTTCATTGTTTTCTTGTGTTCATTCATTGGTGTTTGGATTTTTAGGGGAGGTGCGTGCATTGAGATTACACTGAAGGGAGGTGTGATGGCAAAAAAGTTTAGGAACCCCTAGTCTAGAGCTATCAGATTTAGACTGCAAAAAATGCAGATGACCACTAGCTGGCTGCAAGCTCTAGAGTTTTTTGTATTTCTTGTATCACGTTATTGCCATCTAGTGGCCAATCAGATTTTTGCTGCAGATCTGATAGCTCCAATTTGGTCATAGTTTTGAGATATTATGTCAGTAGAAATAGCAGACGTGCATTAGGTTCCTCTAGGTGCCCAGACAGTTTTTAACACCCCTAACCCAGTTTCTAGGACAGTTGAGATGATGATGATTATTGGTTTGTTTTGAGGGGAGTGGGTGGGCTATCTAAAGTTTTCAGCAATGAAGGATTGTGATGAATAATGTGATCTATGCCATAGGAGAAAAAAAATTAAATGAAGTCAGTAGGAATATTGATAGGAACTATACAGCAACAACATGCTCTGAACATGCTATAGTGTATTCAGTGGAAGACATTAAATAGACATCTGTACAGGTGGTCCTCACTTAATGACCACTCACTGAACGATCATTTGAACTTGCAATGGAGCTGAATGAATGGTACTTAAGACCGGTCCTTGTAGTTGTAGCCATCACAGTGTCCCCACAGTCACAAGGTCGCCATTTGCGACCTTCTTTGCTCACTTCCTACAAGCAAAGTCAATAGGGAAGCTGGCAAAAGGTCACAAATGGTGACCACATGACGTCCTTGCTTAACAATGGCATGGGATTCCCTTAATTATGGCAACTGGGAAATGCTGGAACTGCTGTCTCTAAGTGATGTGGTCATGTGATGTTGCATTTTATGACCCCGTTGCTTAGCGACCAAAATTCCAGTCCCACCTGCTGTCATTAACTGAGGGCTACCTGTATACAGTTCCACATGTACTGTTGGAGTTGCCAGGGTTTTTCTTCTACTACAAGTGAAATTTGCACTTCTGATGAGCCAAAAATCTTTTCTAACATTTGATCAGAAGAGACTAAGTATGTAACTATAATTTAGTAAAACTGCTGCTGTAATGTAGCACTGAGGCAAATAGCATCACCACTCAAGCTAAAATTATACTAGCATTATTCTGTACTACAGGAATGCTTACAGCCTGCCCAAGTCCACCTGCATATTAAACTTAGGTGAGTGCAAAACTTCAGTCACCCGTGTCTAGCTATGTTCCATCATTGCATTCCAAGTCTCTTATTTTTAAGTGCAGACTTTCATTCTTTGAAGTTTAACCTCCAGGTTGCCAGCTTACTCTGAAATTGATCAGACAGGCTGCAACCCCTGACTCCTTTTGACTTGACTTGTAAAGTTAAACAAAAAGAGCTAGATTACAGGGAGGAGACACTTTATTTCTCTGTCTCTGAAGTTGCGAACATGTGGATTTCACTAATCCTCACTTCAGACATCAAAGGTCAAGGGTTTTCTTGACTCCCTTTGGTCCTAATTTAATTTTTGGAAAATTTCAAACTGAAATGTCATTACTTGCAAGCAAGCTCCTTGGAGACCAATGAAAGTAATTACGAATAAGCTTAATTATCTATAAGAAGTATGTTTGGGTCCATGTGTGTTTATTTGTTCATTCATTCATTCTAGGGAAAACATGGTTTTGGAGGCTAGGTTGTGATCCCCATGGAGATTTGAATCACTGAAATAGAAATAGATTACTTTCTCTGATTTGAAGTTATAGTCTAACACAAATGTACCTTCTCTCTGTATAGTACATAGTACTCCCTGCAGTCTCTTTAAAGCTTGTTCATGGTAACAACTAAAAAAGTTTGTTCTTGGTAACCACCAATCTCAAGAGGATCTTAAGCAATCTGAAGAACAATAAGAAAAGAATAAGAAATAGGTCTTACATGATTGTGCACTGTCACACAATTTGTCCTTTTTTAATAGTTCTCTTCTCCACAACATGCTTGTCTCTCCCAAAGGAACATATCTCCTAGGGCTTCCTGTAGCATTTTCCTCCATTATTCTTTCATGCAACAATACATGTGGATGAATACACATGGAAAAAAAATGCCAAGAAAAAGAAATTTCTTCATTTTACAGGTAAAACCTATGTGCAGGAGCCCATGAGATTCTGAAACCTTTCTAGCAGATCTTTCTGACAAAATCCAGGAGGGAATCTTTTATTGATTTCATTATTCTCCACCCCCTTTCCCCAGAGATGAATTCATCAGCAGGAAGGGAAAAGGCAAGATGTAATCCTGTGCACGCCTTTTGTTTTCACTGTGTTCATGACAATGTTCTATTTGGATGTTGTAAGCTGCTCTGAGGGGTTATTTTATAGAAGGAAAGGGAGATATAAATTATCTTAATATAATGAGTTTTACTTCTGAGTAAACATGCATGCAGTTCTGCTGCATTGGCATGATCCAATCAAAATAATAGGCCAAGGAAGATTCAGAGACAGATCTGACATCAGATTTCAAGCACTACTCATTTACTATGATGAGAGGCTATGGGGAAGATGGACGGTGGAGAACAGGCCAGTTTTTGCTTATCTAATCTCTTTTCTCCTCAGTGCAATTAATAGGAGGGGATTAACTTCATCAGTTTCAAAGCTGACATAATTTCAAGGTTGGGGAGGGGAGTTATCCAGAGTATCAGACGGTTTAAGATCATGATATTCTCTGAGTTGGTCTGATGCTACACTTTGGAGCATCATGGACAGAGCAGGAATAGCAGCACTTGGAACAGCCCATAGTTACTGTGTTTGGCAGTTTAGGATTACGGTCTAAAATGTAATGGGAGAGGACAAAATATACAAAATAAATGGGACATGCAGGCTAGTTGACAACTTATTCTGAGCTGAGTTGTACTGATTTTTGTGGGATTTGTTCAAAGGAGGTTAGCATAGAGTTCTCTAATTGTCTAGCTTTTTTGTGTTTAAGGAACTCTGTTAGGGACAGCTGGAGGCAAGGGAAGAAAGAGTTCTCACCAATGGGAAACTTATGTCCCCAGCTTTATGGAGCCCCTGTGTTTCTAATGAAAAAATGGATTCTTTATGATTTTGGCTGAGCCAGAAATAAATTACCTCTGTGATAGATAGAAAGATGGCACAGGGCCAGATAGGGGCAGCTGTAATTTGGGATCAATGAAAAAAACAGAGGTAGAGATGCCCAGAATCTATGAGTAGCAAGCAAGATTGCTGATCATCACATCAAAAACACTCAAATAAATAAATAAATAAATAAATAAATAAATAAATAAATAAGAAAGAAAGACATGTCCTGTCCAAACACTGTATGTATATAAAGCATATAGGATATGAAGAGGATACAGGAAAGGTGGCAGGTAAAGTGAAACAAATTATAATTTTTAAATATAATGTAAATACAGATATATATTTAATTACATCACATTTTCCACTCTTTCTTTTTTCATTAGTTTCAAAGAGAAAGACCTTCCTGTTCCTATAGGCATTTAATTTTTAACATTTGTGTTAGGCTTTCTTGTTGTAAGGAAGTAAAAAGAGAAAAAGAATATGGAGGGCCCCAGCTTTTTAGTAAAAATAATGTATCTGCAGAAGGGGCAGATCCCAAAAGATATATGGCATGATAGTGACTAAATTGTTATGTGACTAACTCTAATAAAAAAGTTAAATGTGGGCATAAATATCTCCCATTAAAATCAGTATAACTTAAATGTGTTTAATTTTGGCTCAACTGCATTAAAATCTCTTTATTCTGCAAGTTTTCATCCTCTTTCCTTAAAAGTCCTCCGCTATTCAGTTCATTATGTTATGCCACCTTTCCATCAATGAACGGCACTCAAGGCAGCTAACAGCAAAGTTACATTAGAAAAAAGAAAAAGAAAGGCACAGTTATACACACTTAACAACACAGTTTTTACTATTATAATACGTGAGAAAGAGAAAGCAGACAATAATCTTACAGTTTTAAAGTTTGCATTGTGTAGAGATATTTAAATCCCCAGCCTACCTTTAAATTTGCATTCACCCTTCAATTGTGTACATGCTCTTTCTCAGGTCTGGTTAAAAGTAAAGTCTCAAGATGGCGGATGAGGCAGGGCCTCCTTGCATGCAGTGCACACAGAGAGAGATGGAGCACCAACTGGTGTTTACGGGAAGTGGAAGCACTTTCATGGCTGTGGAGGCAGAAGGCCAATGGAGAGAAGGTGCTGCAGGGTGGCTGGCAGGTGTCCAGCTACATCGTCTGATGCCACTGAGCTTGTTGAATTTTATACAGTACATGAGAATGAACAGGATTGAGTGGAAGGTGCATGAAAGATAGCAGCTAATTTTAAGGGGAGTGATATCAGGCAGATAAAAATCTGCTTGCAGATATGAGGCTTTGTCAGAAAGCAACATTCAATTTTATTAAGCGCATTTCTTCAAGAATTCCCTAAACAAAGCATTCTGGCAACAAAAACTGGAATGCCACTGTTAACACCTTCAGCCCTTTGAACTTTTAGTAATTTCTCCTCCTCTAAGTTTGCTACATGAAATTGGTGCAATGAATCTTAGAAGGTATCAGTTCCATTCAGCATAATGTTACTGTCCATCACAGTAAATGCTGATTTGACCAGTATAGAAATTAGTACTGATGCAGTTTGCAATTTACCCCATCCCATGGCCAATGTGATTTAAATGATGCTTTTTTCCTGCATATTTTCACATACTCAGCATACATGTCTACAGGAAAAAATGTTGTTGCATGTACAATATTCTGCACTTCTGTTTTGATAATGCTTGAACAGGTCTAAAGCATGTCTCAGCATCAGAATGTCTCTCTATAGGTGAACAATAGAATCCTTGGATGAAAAAGAAAGAACTACTACACCTAAGTAAAGAGATTATTACCATATTATCCTTATTTTCCACAGAAATACTTATACAAAGGACACAATGCCTTTTGAATCTTTTTCTATATTAGAGACAAAGCTGAATATAATAAGAGTTGAAAAGTGTGCATACAAATGCATTATGACTTTAGCTGGTACATCTTATTTTAATTCCATATCGAGCCAATGCTTTAGAGAGGAATTATGAATAATCACATGATTTTTTAAGGAATGTTGTACAGCACAGCACGTAAGCTCTGAAGTAGAAGACTTATCAGAGGAATAGATAGGAGCCACCTAAATCTTTGTGTCCCCCCCCACTTTTGTGTGTATGTGTGTGTGTGTACATACATATACATATACATATACATATACATATACATATACATATATCTTGCAGAAGAGATATGCTTACCATTTACAAACATGTATTTATAAAGATAAATTCTCTGCTGCAAAAGATGGTACAAGTAGAAAGAGAGTTAAAATACCTCCCACTGATACACATTGGCCATCTTCAGATTGCACTGTATAATAAGAGAGTCCCTGCTCCCTCCCAAGAATCACTGAACTGCCTATGTATGCTGCAATAATCTGAAATAATTTCATAATTTATTGATACAAGTTGCTCATTATGTCTTTACAGTACATTTCTCAAAATGTTGCCTTTAAAGCAATGTCCTTGTTCTGAGAATCCTCCCTCTTCTTTCTTGGTTCAGAAATGGATGTATAGTTTGCAGCTTCATAAATTAGTTACATGGTACAATTTCCACCTCTGCAACTTGTGCTGTGAGGAATACAGTGACAGATAGATCCTGTGCTCTGTTTGCCTATGAGATGATTTCCTTGAAGTCTCATAATGAGTTGTTTTTGGCAGGATTAATGAGTATTATAATGGTAAATGGATGTTTGCAGCTCACTTGTGTTCCATCACATAGTAACATGAGGTTTCTGGTCCCTTGGAGGCCATAATTGGTGGCATTAATGCAGTTTTTAATTACACTTCTTGAAAAAATGAATTGGAACCAAAACAAAAGCTAAGCGATCATCTCACTGTGGTGCCATGTGGTGTAAACAGAGTGGCTGTCATCATCCCCAATCTCTCTCTTTTAAATTAGGGTAACCAGAACAGAAATTAAACCTTTGCAAAGATAACCTGATTTAGGATTTAAATGCCATTTTACAGTTGTCTAACAATGCCTATGTTCTTGGTTAGTTAGGAAGGCATTTTCTTCCACTCAGAAGGCACAGTATGATAGTAAAAATTCTAATTGTTTATTAATCTTTTCCTTCTCCTTTTCCTATTGTGGAGGTTTTACTAATTTACTGTTCTTGTTTTTCTTACTGTCAAGCCTTGCACAGTTGGGCAAGGTCAAGGAAGCAAAAAATATAGATTTCAGTCATGTTTGTCTGGGGTAAGTCCAGAACCTTGGAAATTGTGATAGGAATGTCCCAGCCTTGTTTATAGTGAGTTAGTGACAGTGGAGTCTCTTTGAATACCTTGAGAGCTTGTACCCAGATTTCTCCACACCAGGGCTGAGCTGCCTTTTATGAGATTGGCTGTCTGCTGATTCAACCAGTCTGCTACTTCTCCCATTCTTTTCCCAGCTTCCCTGCAATCGCTCATACATAAAGTGGATGTTTTTACTGTATTTTACATTGTTGTAAGCCTCTGTTGTAAGGAAAGAATATAAACATGATCAAGTTTGAAGCCAATTTTTATTTTAAAACTTTCAATGGTTGATCATGCCATAACTTCTCATTCAGTAACCAAGCAAAGAAAACTGATTTTAAACAGAGAACCACAATTTGTTTAAGTTATGCAACGTTTTTATAAAGGGAGTCACAGGGCTTCTCTACTATGCTGGGAATAAATTGAAAACTTAGCAAGTTACCCTTCCCTTACTAGCCCAAGAAAAATTGGGTTACAGGTCCCAGCCTCCAGGCTTCTAATGCATCTTAGGAAGATAATTGTGTTATCCTCAATTTGTCATAAAAAGTTGCTGTGTTTGTTTTACACACATTGAATGGTCACAAACTGTATGTTTTATATTTCATTGCCATTGAATTCCTATGCTTGTATTTCCTCTCTTCTATGTCCATACAGATATATGAACAACAACAAACAATAACACATTGAATAGTTAAATTAAGACAATCTTCCCATCCTTGTCTCATTCATGTGTGTTGGGACTACTATTTCCAGAATTTTCAGCCAGCTTGGTCAAAGCTATCTCAAGGCTGGGGGGAAGATGACATCTTATGCCACAAAACATTTGTTTTGTCTTATGAGTTGTGTTTTTAAGGGAAGGAAAATATATTTTCACATTTGACTGCTTAAAAAGAAGCATTACAGGTCAGTCCTCATTTCTTGTAGCTACTCTTCAAAGCCTTCTTTTCTTCTTCAAGGTTGTTCTGGGTGAATAATGCAACTGATTGCTATAAGGATTTAGGGGCATTGTAACTCTCACTCTTATAGACCACAGCTCACAACTATTGTCCTCAGATGAGTTGGGCATCTTGGTCTCCAGCTGCTGTTGGTAAATGTCAGGTCTGTATGTAATCAGGTTTTGTCCATCCATGATAGTGGATGAATGTGCAGACCTAGTATGTATTGTTGAGACTTGACTGAATGGCAATAGGGATGTAGTTTTGTCAGAAATCTGCCCTGCTGGGTTTCAGGTCCTATAGCAGATGTGATGCCATGGTCGGGGAGGGTGTTTTCTGTGATTGTTCATGAAAGTCTCATGGTGACAAGAAGCACTATATTGGAGGTGGCTGGATGAAAGTGATTGTGCATGGAAGTGGGCCCTACTGACAAACTGGAGCTTCTGGTGGATCTTGTCTTAGGTCTGGTGTTGTCTTTTAGTTTTGGTTGGCTTCAAATACTTGGGGGACAAAGGGTCTGGTATAGTTTATGACCTCCATAACAATCATAGTTTTGTCATCAGTAATTGTCATTTTTATTTCAGAATAGATGACACATTTTCATATAGAAGATATTATGGGAAATATTAACACCTGTCTTTTCCCTTGGTTAAAGCACTTCCTCATTATACTTAAAATCATGGAAAACTTCTAGTTTGATCTAGTAGTTAAGGCACTAGACTAGAAATCAGGAGACTGTGAGTCCTAGTCCTGCCTTAGGCATGAAAGCCAGCTGGGTGACTTTGGACCAGTCACTCTCAGCCCAACTCACCTCACAGGGTTGTTGTTGTGGGGAAAATAGGAAGAGGAAGGAGAATTAGATATGTTCACCACCTTGAGTTATTTATAAAAATAATAAAAGTGGGATAAAAAAACTTTAAAAAAACCTCCTTCACTAAGTATCTAATGCATTTGGGTGGTTTCCAGAGAATGCTTGGGACTTTCCCAAATAGTTTGGCAGGCAGTTCTGTCTCTTGCCTGGTCAATTTGCAGAACACAGAAGTGACTAGAGAGTTGGACAAGATTGCTCCAGTGAGGCCTCTGCCAAGGAGGTAAACCAAGGAGCTAAGAGAAATGAAGTGACTGAAAAGACGCCTAGAGTAATAGTGGTGGATACAAGCACTGGTAAAAGCTCACATTCAAGCTCACACAGTGGTGGTAAGAGCAGCAATATGCATTTGCAGACTCCCACCCAATTGCCTTATTTTAGAGTAACCTGGACCCTTTTAGGAAAGGATAAGCAGGACACAGACATGCTAGAGGACTGAAAGATTCCTAGCAGATAAAGTTACTTATAGGAAGAGTATTGACATCTTTGAACTTTGGTGTTGGGGAAGACTCCTGAGAATACTGTGGATAGCCAAGAAAACAAATCAATGGATCATCCAACTAATCAACTCAGAGTTCTCACTCAAGGCACAAATGACCAGGCTCAAATTATTGTACTTCGGACACATTAGGTGAAGACATTGCTCTCTGGAAAAGGCTGTAATGCTGGGAAAGGTGGAAGGAAAGAGAACAAGAAGATGACCAGCAGCAAGGTAGACAGACTCAGTTACAGTGGCAATGAGTGCACCATTGGGAGACCTGAAAGAATATGTTAGGGATAGATCGTCATGGAGAAAATCTATGTGGTCACTAGGAGTCGAAAATGACTTGATGGCACATAATCAATCAGTCAATCAATCTGCTCAGGATCAAATGCTGGCTGGACAGAGTCCACTGTGATAAATGAGATGGCCACTTGCAATGTAATCTGGGATTCTTCTGAGCTGTACAACAGGCCTTCTCAGTAGCAGCTCCCCTCTTCAAAACACCTTACCAATCACACCTTTAGGACTGTCTCTTTAGCTGAGTTCACACATAATGTTAAATCATTTTTTTAAAATCATGGGTTACTAAGCAAACCATAATGTTCTGGTTTACACATAACACTAAAATATAACAGATAACTTCACACAATTCTAAGTGAGAATCAAATTAAGAAACCATACTGTATTTATATACAATATGTGAATCCAGCCTCTAGGTTTTTTGGATTTCTTTTCTAGGACAAAATATTTAAAAGTCTCTCTGGATGTCCCTCAGTGCCAGAGTACATTATTCTTCAAATGTAGTGTGCTGCTACGTCTCTTTTTTTTTTTTTTTAAATCATGGGATCATTTCTGGGGTGAAGGAGGAGAGACACAATTCTTCTTGGGAATGCAGCACACAAAATGGTTAGTGTTCTCTTCTCTTTCTTTTCATGAGCAGAATATAAATTTCATGCACACACACACTCATGGCCAGGAGCCTTAGGAAAATGTTCCTTTGCTGCCAATGAGAATTTTTCCCTAAGGTTCTGGCTTTGTAGGGAAAGGGAAAGATAAATTTGTCTTTCTATGCACTGTATTCCAGCAAGGAATGCCTCCTGTGTGCTATAAATTAAAATGAGAGAAGACATCAAACAAATACCTTGTTTGTCTCTTGGACTCACAATGGAAAGGCTAGAACCACCAAGAGATATTCAGCTTGCTTTATCTTTAAATCACACATCAGAAATGTTAGGCCAAGTCCTAGTGTTACTAATCCAGTAGCTACTAATTACAGTAATTTTTAAAAACATGTAGTAACATGTGGGTTTCCAGTTGTTATCCAACATCCTTCTTGGGTCTATCAAGCATTTAGTGTCTTGGTTTTCACTTTTGGTTTGACTGGTCACTTCTGATTTTAATTCTACCACTCAAAATTAGTTTTATTTTATTCTTTAAAAAAGGATAAAAAACTCACCATAACTCATGTCCCATGATACTTCAAGGTTTTTGCTGAGGATCCTCTTCCAGAAGTATTAATGGAATGTTCTATAAAAAAGAAAATTATTAAAAACTGTAATATAAATTGGTTTTTTAATTTCCAATTAATTTTTTACTGAAAAGTAATGCCTAAGTAAAAAAAATAGACACAGACATTCCTTTAAAAGATGCTGTTAAATATTAATTTCCATAGCACCTATCACTCTTCTATCTGTATGCATTGTTAAAAAAGCAGTGTAATTCTGTTCCAGCTGCAGATAACGTTCTGTGTTAATTAAGAACGTAGTGGACACTTACCTAATAATTTATCTGGTTTTCAATAGGGCTGCTTTACATTTGTTCTTAGCTCTGCTGTGGGACCATAAAAATAGATAAAATGCCATTTCTAATATGATATATTATATTGGGATTAACTTCTTATCTCTCAATCTTGCTTTTAAGTCATCCATGTTGGACATTGCAAACCTATTATATCCTCAATAATCACAGTTTGGTAGATTAACATTTATCTCTGAAAGCTAACTTTTGCTTCTTAGCTCCACAAAAACTGAAGAAAAAGGAGGAGGAGTGGTGCAATCCTCTGAATACTGTGTTCTTAATCTACAAGGAGATGGGGAGTGATATATTTTTGGTACTGAAAAATTGTATTCAGCAGAAGTTTTTCACAAATTGAATGAGTCTATTCCATTGCAGTGTTTGCTTTAACCCTAAACAGACCCTAAATAAACCTTTATTTGACAGAGGTCATTCTTCTACTTTAAATGCTGTCAAAAGATGAATCATTTCAAAGCATACTCTGTTTAAAAAGCCCAGTCCAAGCCTGGTCAATAGGAGAGAAGACTAAGCTAGCACATAAAAATTGGTCACGGTTTTTCCCACTGAGTTAAGACATGCTTTCTTTGGAGAAAAATGGTAGTCATTATTTCCAGATTATTTTCATTTGAACGTATACATTAGGAAGGGCAAATTTAAGGGCCATCTTTTCTCCTGTAAAACACTTTCTCTTTTACAGTGTATAAGTGGCTATCCTTACAGATATATCAAGTTTGATTTTGATTAACAATATTTACTTCTATTTAAATTATTGAGTTTATTATTGTAAGTTTATACACATACACACACACACATATACATACAGGCATACCTTGGGGATAATTACAAGTTCGGTTCCAGACCACCACAATAAAGTGAATATTGCAATAAAGCAAGTCACACAAATTTTTTGGTTTCCCAGTGCATATAAAAGTTATGTTTACACTTACTGTAGTCTATTAAGTGTGCAATAGCATTATATCTAAAAAAACAATGTATATACCTTAATTAAAAAATACTTTATTGCTAAAAAATGCTAATCACCATCTGATAGACTTGCTCAATGCAGGGTTGCCACAAACCTTTAATTTGTAAAAAAAAACAAAACCTCAATATCTGCGAAGCGCAATAAAGGAAAGCACAATAAAACGAGGTATGCCTGTATATCTATCTTATGACGCCCTTTTGGAATTAGTGACGTAAGTGCAGAAAAGGCGTAAAAAAATAGTAAATCAAAGAAATTAAAGACGTAAGAAAAAGAAAAGGAATTATAACTAGTTTATATAAACTGCATTCACTATGCTTTATTTCTTTCTATCCCTGAAAATGATTGCTGCTTCCATCATCTCCATACATTGTACCATCCATTTCCTTTTGTTCTTCAACCTTCTCACCTTTTTCTTTTTTCAGGATCTCATCAACTCCATCCAGTCACAACTTTCTCAGTGTTCACCTTCCTCTTGATCTATTCACTCTTCTTTCATAAATTTGTTTCATGATTTGATCTTCATTTATTTTTTCTATAAGACCAAACCACCTCAATATACTTTCATTCTGGTCACTCACTTTTGTATTCAACCCACATTCTTTCAGCATGCATTCATTTCTAACCCTTCTTCTTGTTTTATCACACATTTCCCACTACCCCATTCCCACTGAAATTCATTTAACCTATATGCTTCTTCTGAGATCCCCAGCTCTCACTTCCATAAATAAAATGAAACATCTTTGCTTCTTTTAACAGTCATTAATTTCCCATGGACAGGTTGATGCTTAAAATGCTTAAAATCATTTTTGTTAAATGTCTTATTGTCCAGGGCTTCGTTTTCCATGGTTCGAAGGCAAGAATGGAGGCCCTGAGGGTAATAAGAGCTACCTGTACCTTGGTCTTTGGTAGATTAATGCTCATATCTGTACTCCTCATGCAAGCTAACATTTGTTGCAAATCATATCAGTTCTCAGCCATCATATAGCAACATCTGCATACAAAAGTACACATACATTCATGTCTCCAACCAGTATACTTCTAATGTTACACAAGCATTCTTCATGCATTTATCCACAAATGAATTAAACAACCAGATGGACACTGGGCATCTTGTCTGATTCCCTTCTCAGTGTTATTCCCAGCTCAATATTCACTAAGCATTCTATTATTCCATCATATACCATCACATTCAGCAATGAAACTACAGTTCTATATTTGCACAAAATGTCTATAATTCAAGGTCTTTGAATCTTCCTCTACTTCTTGCATTCCATCTTGATACCTTTCCCTTTGTAAGGGAGAAAAATAACAACATCTTATTGTATATAATAAAGAACTCATAACTGCATATGACTTTAATACTGCAATTAAAATAAGACACCGTACAATACTATTTCCAACAGCCATTCATTATTATTTTATGCACTCATTAAGTCTGCAATCTTGGATCAGTTTAGTCCACAAATTTGTTGGAGCCAATTTTAGTTAAGGATATACATGCTCTGTTGAGGTAGCTACTAATGTGATCCTATCAGAGGAGGTGAAAAAAAAAAAACACGTTCATTTTAATGGTGAGCAATATCTTTGAATTTAGATTGTAAGTTATGTTATACATAAAATATCAGGATTTTGAAAGAGCATCTATGTGCAGAAATTTATTATGCAAATATATTGGTGTTTAATAGACTCAGGCAAATATGGGCAATTAGTTAATTTATAAGTCCAGCAGACTGGATGGAACAATATGTCATCAAGTAGTTGTATTGCTTCTTGGCAGTCTTCTGACTCAGTTTTGAACTAGGCTTAGCAACTAGCTGATTGAGTTTGGAATTCTCTTCCTTTGAAGATTGGACAAAATTGAAATCTAAATTGATGACTCATAATGGATAATAAAGTGAAGGTCAGTCTAGACAGATACTGTTAGTGGAAGAGTGTTCTGTACTCAGATGAGATGGTTGCATTTCTGCTGAAAAATCAGGTCTGCAATCTGAAGTGCTCCTGGATCTTTCATTAACATTGGAGGCAAAGGTGGCTTCATTAGATATGAGAGCTTTGTACCTACTCAGACTGATAACCCAGCTTCATCTCTAAATAGACAATCTAACAACAATTATCAATACTCCAGTAACTTCTTATGTGGATTTGCGGGGGGCGGGGGGAGTGCTTTTGAATTAGTGTTGACTCCTGCTGACTGCCTGGACAAGTCCCTGTAGTTTTCTTGGCAAGATTTTTCAGAAGTGGCTTGCCATTGCCTCCTTTCTAGGGCTGAGAGAGAGTGACTGAGGTGTCCAAGATCACCCAGCTGGACCATGCCTAAGGTGGGACTAGAACTCACACTCTCCCAGTTTCTAGCCTGATGCCTTAACCACTACACTAAACTGGCTCATTTTTGGGGACCTAATCCAAAACAATGGTGATTGCATCTAAAGACCAGTTAAATTTAGATCATGGAACTCCTATGGGAACCTACACAAATATTTTGATGATATTCTGAGATCCTCCTTAAGTACCTCTTGCCAAATGAATTCAGATAATCAGCTTAAATGGAGAGGATATATAACACTCCCGTATACTATATGCCCTCTAAAGAAACCTGCCTAGTGCCTATACTGCTGTCCATTTAGTGCCATACAGGTAGTCCTCGTTTAGCAACTGCAAATGATTCTGGTGAAAGGGTCGCTAAGTGACTTGGTTGCTAAGTGAACATGTAACAGAGAGAGAGAGAGAAAGATGCTGCAAAGATCGCTGGTTGCTGCTGCCTCATTTAGATAAAGTTCTCTCATGCATTAACACCAGAGATACCGTATTTTTCCGACTATAAGACGATACTTTTTTCTAAAATCCTTACCCTAAAAACTGAAGGGCGTCTTATTCAAGGAAGTCAGCAGAGAATCGCACGGTTGCAAAACTGCCCATACTTTGTTTCTGCAGAGAGGCTTCCTCCTATTGCTAGCCTCCAATCACGAGTGAAATAGCTTGTCTCCCAAACAGACTTCCTCCAATCACAAGCCTTATGTAACTGACGTCAGCTGATGCTGAACAAACCAATTACAGGAAGGCTGTCTGCAGAGACAAGCTATCGGCAGTTTCATTCGTGCTTGAATGTAATCAGTTATGCAAAAGAGCATGGAAATAGAGCTGCAGAGAGACGGTTTGGACCTCCTCCCACCGAGTGTAGCAGGTCAATGTTAACTAATTACTAAATAAAAATGTGTTCTGCACTATCTTTAAAATATTGATTTCTTAATTTGGGGTTGGAAAAATGGGGGTCGTCTTGTACATGGGGGCGTCTTATTGTTGGAAAAATATGGTACTCTCACTCTGGCATGTGTTGTTGTCAGGCACAGAAATTTGGGTGTAAATGCGCATGTTGGTCAGAAAATGATTTATTTATTACCATTTATTACCATTGTAGTTGCAAACAGTTGCTATCCAAGGCGGTTGTTAAACAAGGACTACCTGCATTAGGATATTCCTGTTTTTCCTAACCATCTGAGTCTTCATAGTACTGTTCTGAAAATTTAAACCCTTACAATATAATGGGATTGTGGCTTTTTAAAAAAATGTGTTTATGCTATTTATCAGTTACATTTTAACATTTTTATGAGAGAGAGAGAGAGAGAGAAAGAGAGGAGAGAGAGAGAACAAGCTTGATAAACCATTCAGAAAATTCTTGCTATTTGACAGATAATAAATAAATATCTTCATGAATCAAAACATGTTACCTAAAAATGCAATAATTATTATGCCCATGAGTTATAATATATATGCACTAAGAATCACAATCACAGCAAAAAGATAATTGAAATATTTTAATACACATAAGAGAAGTTCTGTACAAATGAACATACATTCTGAGTATTAAAGTAGTTTGTACTTTAAAATCTTGTACAATGTTTGGATAAAAGCATAATCGAAACATCACAATCCTAAATTCATCAAGAAACAGAATTACTTTGAGTATTTCAAAAATGTTTTTGTTTCTGCTGGTTACAGAAGATTCTTGTAGGTCTTCATAATCAGGTAGACAGAAAACTAGTGGGGTAGGAGAAGCCTCTGTACTTAAACGAATCTCACAAGGCCTTTGTCTCTTAATATATAAAAATAAATTAAAATTAAAATGCTGTTTCAGCCAGTGAAGCGACTGATATGCTGTTTTAAATCTTAGGAGACATCATTTTTGAGGAGAAATTCATATTTATTGGAGGGAAATATGAACAAATGCATTTTCAAAACAGAGGCAAGGAAAGATATCAAAATGAAAATAAACCCACAGATTAATTTCTTTAAGTATAGCATGCACCAAGAATTTTACAAAAAGGCTCCTCTAATTACCGATACCTTAGTATGTCTATTCGGGCACAACTTTGCTATCTGCATAATACCATAAACGTTTCTTTTCCCTAACAGAATGACTCCGTCGTATGCATTCAAAGAAAAATCAACAAATTCTTCCCTGTCCACCTCCTTCACCTTTTCATTCTCCTTCTGCACCATCACCACCACCACCACCACCACCACCTTTTGAATAGGTGTGTTTTTCTTCTCTCTCTTTCTCTGAAATAAATGTCCCACAACTTCAGTAAAGCAGGTGGTGCTTGCCTATTGCTCTCCATTAGCATTTCCAGGGCTTGCTTATTTTACACAATGCCTTTCTCCGCGTCGTCCTGATTTTATTTTTAAAGTATACACTCCCAAAGGCATTATAGCTTTGCTGCATCATAGGTACCAGATCTTCCATTCCATCACTCTTTATACAGTCCCTGGCAAGCCACGAAAATGTCTGTTTAAGTGACAGTAATGATGGCACCAGGTAATATGCAAGGGAAGTTTTGTTGTAGTGATCCTATTTTCTACATTTTTATTAATATATTGATGGAATAATGCCATTTCCTCTCTGTAATTTTGTCTCTGCAATTTGTTCTTTTTCACTGAACAAACATATTTAGGATGCCACTCAGTGGCCCTATTTAAAACAAATACTACTATTACCCAACTAGGTGGAAAATCCATGAGTTAGATTTTGATAGCAGAAGCATTTTGCCACAATTTATGTGTGCATGCAAATCTTTGGTGCTTTGGATATAGGGTAGAGTATTTGCTTTATATGTATTATTTTGTTTGAATACACGAAAGCGGGTTTGATTTGTATGTTTCCCCCTTATAGAATTGTTCCAAGGCTCTGTCAGAGATCACGTAGAGTAATTTTTCCCATCAATCTTTGCTGTGCAGCCATGCACGAATGCAGTAGGAAAAAGGGGGCAGAAATCAAATCACTTAATTGCAGCATTTTTCATCTACATCTTTTGTTTTATAGTGGTAAAGGCCCCGAAGTAGCCTCCCATGATTCATGGCTGTCACCGCTGCCGTTAGCAGTTCAATCTTTCATTCTAGGCATTTTGGTACTGAAAGTACCTACACAATTACTTTGATGAATATGACTTGTTTGTTTTTTCTCCATTTTTAGCAGAGAGAGGGTTCTGCTTAATACAGACATTTAAATAATATACTATTCATGGCTCCCATATCTTCACACTATTTCAGAAGCAGGGTATCCAGAGATGCTGTTATACCCTACGAATTTAGGTTCCCGGAGGCTCTTTCGTTGCAACTCTTCTTTTTTATGCTTACACAACAGCAGGATCGAATCTAACCCCCCAGAAAGGGCCAGCCTTCCTTTCAAACCTCTGCTGCACTAGCACTTTCCCCCCATCTTTTACTCCTTTCCTCCCATCCAAGTTTATTCATGATAAATTCTCTAGAAGAACCTACCAATGGCTGATGTCAAAGTTAAGATGATGTTGGAAATGCATGGAAACACCTAAGGAAACAACAGCAAGTATTTACATATTAGAGGAAGTATTAAGGTCCACAGGAGTTATCCTTACTGTGTCCTGCCCATGCAAAATACACCCCTTTTAAGGAAGACGTAAGATTTAATTACCAAGTGTACATGATAGTTGAATAGCAATGTGACTTTCACCGTAGTGTGCAAAACGTAAGGATAGAAAGGCATTTGGAGAGGCTTCTGTCTAGCTTTTATTCAGAAGTAAACTCTATGGAATTCAAAGTTTTGCTAACAGCCAAGTTCTTTACATGTCAAATAATGAGACAAAAACAATTTGATAATTATGCATCTGATACAAAGAATTTGAACATAGTATTTTATAGATTTTAAGTTTCAGTCATGAACAAAGGGAGATGTGAAATGGCTTCTGATTTTAGGAAACTTCTCCATGACTTGTTATTATTGTTCAAATTATTTTTGGAAATATCTAAGCTTGCATTTTTTTGATATTTGTCAGCATACAGCATAAAGAGGGGCTACTAAGAGAGTGTAACAACAGAGAAAGAGAGGGTGAATTTGAAAAAGCTTTGGCGGAGGCAATGTCAAAAATAAATACAGAAAAAGCTTAATTTAATGAGCCATTTAAGGAAGGTATGTCAAACCCAAATGTCCATTAAATCAGAATTTAAGTAATTTATGTAATTTATGTAATTTGTGTCAGTCATCTAATAATGTAATTGAGGGTTTTATGTCATTTGCATCAGTTTACCTTATTTGAGTAATGATTTAATTGATGTATTTATGTTGTTTCTGGAAATATATGTCATATACAATTTGACCTACATTTGTGCAGATGATGTAAAATGTCAATTACGTCATTACTGGAAAGAGGTAAAATATTGCATATGATGCAAAACTGGTAATTATGGAATTACAACAACTGTATGGGTAGACTTCATAAACATGGACTTGTTTGTTATTTCGGGATGAAGCCCAAACACAGATTTGGTCTGTTGCATCCAAAGTTCCTTAAATGGAGATCTGTTAAATCAAAGTTTCACTATATTATTGAGAAGTATAGCATTCCTATATTAGCTGCCAAGGGTACTTGACTGGGTAAAAAGAAAGCTGAATAAATTAAATTTACAACTATATATAATTGTTTCAACATTGTCGAATACTCTTACACTGATTGGGTTTATTGTGTAAGTCATCATTTACTTTAACCATGGTTTGTTGCATAAGCTTAATGCCTAAGTTCATACACAGAATCAAACCAACAATATTATGGCTTAGCTCAATGTGTGAATCAGTTTCTTTGCTGCAATGCATACAAGGCTAGTACTCTTCCAAAAGAATGAGTGTGATATGTTGGTGATAATTTATCCTATGCTTTATCAGTCCTTCTTACCACTTAAAGCTGGAGAAGAGTGTGATTAATATTGCTTTTCGTTACTATCTCCATATAATGTGGAATTAGGCCTACAAATATCAGAGAACCACTAGAGCAGGGTTTCCCAAACGGTGAGGTGTACCTCCCTTGGGGAGGTGCAGGCAGAATCCAGGGGAGGTGTGAAGAACCTTTTAATTGCATTGTTCCAATAAATGCACCTTTCCCAAAGTTTCATTGTATTGTTTTCATTGTTCATTTGTGTTCATTTGGGTGTTTGGGTTTTCAGGGAATGTGTGTAAATTAAGATTATCCTAAAGGGAGATGTGATGAGAAAAAGTTTAGGAACTCCTGTGCTAGACAGTAGTAAAGACATACAGAACCTCTGACTGCTGCCCTCTGGAGGTCGTCTAGTATTTTTCAGTCGAGAGCTGGTAGCCAAGTGGAATGAGGGTGGATTACTGGCTTCTGGTACTAGCTTCAGTTGCAAGCAATGCAAAGTGTGGGAGAGGGACAGAGGAGTGGCAGCAAGCGTGTTTGCGTGTGAGTATTTCAGGTTTTGAAAATATGTGCTACCTACTAAAATGAGCTATCGACTAATTCTGAAAGAAATGTTATATGGGCTTAACGTACATCTTCATTGCCAGTGTAATGAGAAGAATTAGACCAGCGTCCATATGTGGAATATTTATTTTTGCAATACAAGAAAATGTATTTCCTTATTTTTTTTTTCCTGCATGCACAAGGCCCTAAATTTTACAGATGTGATTAATGCTTTAATTTGCTGTTCTCGCTGGCTACAAGTTTACCATACAATATAAATTACTTAGAGAGAAATTTGCTTATATGGAATCTAATTCATATGCTCTTTAACCACCCTGTGTGGTAAGGGCTCTTCCTTCTCTACAGCACAATGCAGCACTCGTGCAATTGGTTTGAAAAATAAGAAAATATTGGAGGCATTTTTTTTAACCGTCAAAACCACAGTATTTTTGAAGCCAACATATGCTGTAATTAGTGTTTGTTTTAGCAGGGATCAGTGAACAGAATATCAGTTGAAAACTGTGAAATGAAAATTGAGGGTTTTTTTTCAATTGATTGATGTTTTCTTTATGAATTTGCAATACTTACACATAAATCTCATTTTCATAAGCTCGCCTTTGCTAGCTTGTCTTTTCTCCAAGCATTCAAGGTGGCTTCCATGGGATTCACCCTTCATGTTATTCCTGTAAGAACAACATAGTGAGGCAGGTTGAGATGAGCAAGGAACTGCCATAAAAGGTAGACTTGACTCGGGGTTCCCCAACGCTACTCCAACGCTGTAGTTCTTACAATGTTGGTGTGATATATCCAATACTTTCCATTTAGAAATCAAGGTATTTGTTGTTGTAACTTGATACCTGTTTCTTTGGCTGGGTCCTTGCATTACACTATTATTTAGATGCCTGCCCATCCTGGCTATTCGGGGAGCAGGCGGATTAGTGACTATTTGGGTGCAGTATATTGCAAACTCCTTCTTATGGGAATGTGAAAGAGGCAGTGGTACTCTGCCTTCTGATGGGGCCTTTTCTGAATTTGGTGATCCTGGAAAATTATTATTCTGTCTTCAACCTCCCCTTTCTGGGAAGATTCAAGTGCAGATATGGGTTAGACATAGCATTGTTCTCTCATCTGGATGACCTGAATGGGGGAACTACACCCTTCTTGGTCCTCTTGGACATCTCATGGCCTTTGGAACTATTGACCATGATATCTTACTAGACTACCTTACCAGACTAGGGGTTGGGGATTGGAGGCACTGTTTTGCAATGGTTCTGTTCCTTCTTTAGTGGGCAGTTTCAGTCTGCGATAGTGGAGAAGGAGAGATTGGCAATCTACAAGGGTTGGTCCTCTCCCCTCTGGTCTCACCTTGCTAGGATGAGGTCATCTGACAAATTGGGATACAGTATGTTGTTGTACATTGCTACTCCAGTCTCTAAGACAGATACTGCTGACATCCTATTTTAGTAAGTAAAGCTCAGTAAGTAAGGTCCAAGTAAGATGGAGTTACTGTTTATACTTTGGGGTTCTCCATTGCCACCAATGTTGAATCTTGATGAGCATACACTATCTGCGAAGGAGCAGGGGTGATTTGGGTATTCTTCTGGACTCATGGCTCATGCTTGAACAGCAGGTAGAGGCTGTGGCCACAGAGGCCAGTGCCCAGCTCTGGATGTTGCACCAGTTGCAGCTTTATGTTGGGCAGGAGGACCTGGCCACAGTAACTTATGTCCCCGTTAACACTGCCTAGACTACTGCAATGTGCTTTATGTAGGGCTGCCCTTAAAGACTACTTGGAACTGCAGCTGGTCCAGAATACAGTGGCCTGCATGCTTACTTGCTGTTGGAAGCATATAATACCCATTCTGCAGGCCCTGACTGGCTACTGATTGCTGTCTGGGTGGATTTAAGGTGGTAGCTTTCACCTGTAAAGCCTTTTATGACTTGGCACCAGGTTATTTATAGGACTGCCTGCTCCAACCAGCATCAATCCAACCTATTAGAACATCCATGGAGAAATAGTCCTATTTGTTTTAGAAGTTCAGCCTCTCACTGGAGATCAGACAAGCTACCTCCTTGCTGGCATTTCAGAAAATGTTAAAAATTGAATTATTTTGGACGGCTTTTTCTTAGTTTATACTTTATGCCATCTTATTCTCATGCTTTCCCCCTTACTTTTATATTTTAGTTTCTTTTTTTTTTTTTAATGGTTTTTCTCCTGGGGATTTTTTTGCTGTTATTGGGATGGTGATTGATAGAGACTGATGTAATGGCATTATTCTTTTGTAGCAGAAAACAACTAAGTATTTCATAGCATTTTCAACACATGCATCTGATCGGATCGGGCCTTTGTGCATGGAAGTCCATTTTGCTAGATACAGTATACGGTGAAACTTCATTCTGCTATTTATGTGGCACTAAGTTTGAGTGTGGTTTTATTCAGCCAAAGAACACCACTGTTGCTCCTGATGAGAGCAAAGAAATGTGTAGCTCCTTACATAGTAGAAAAGTTGAAATTAAACATCTCTGATGGAAGCAATCTGGTAATAGTTTTAGAGCAAGCCAAAGAGGAAACTTCCTTCCTGTAACTGCAATTACTCATAACTTTTCCTTCCCTTCAAATCACTATTGGCAAGTTCAGATAAAAAGCCATTGGGTTTGTATATGTCTCCATTTGGTTCATATGCTTTTCTTTCTCTTCTTCCTTCTCCTCCATGGAAAGGATATAGTGACTGAAAACTTCTACAATATTGTGTTTTAAATATCTGAATAAGGTTCTGGTGTTAATTTATTTTATGAGATGTTCTGATATGATGGGTATTTCTGAGCAGACTATCACTGTAGTCTACTGCAAAATTTAGGCTTAAATTGAAGAATGTAGGGAAAACCACTAGACCACTCAGGTATGACTTAGATCATATTCCATGTGAGTACACAGTGAAGGTGATGAATAGATTTAGAGGATTAGATTTGGTAGACAGAGTGCATGAAGAACTATGGACGGAGGTCTGTAACATTGTACAAGAGGCAGCAACTAAAACCATCCCAAAGAAAAAGAAATGCAAGAAAGCAAAATGGCTGTCTGACGAGGCTTTACAAATAGCTGTGGAAAGAAGGAATGCGAAAAGCAAGGGTGAAAGGGAAAGATATAAGCAACTGAATGCAGATTTCCAGAGAATAGCAAGGAGAGATAAGAAGGCCTTCTTAAATGAACAATGCAAAGAAATTGAAGAAAATAATAGAATGGGGAAGACTAGAGATCTCTTCAAGAAAATTGGAGATATCAAAGGAACGTTTAGTGCAAAGATGGGCATGATAAAGGACAAAAAAGGCAGGGACCTAACAGAAGCAGAAGAGATTAAGAAGAGGTGGCAAGAATACACAGAAGAACTCTACAAGAAAGATCTTAATGTCCCTGATGTCCATGCTGGTGTGGTCACTGACCCTGAGCCAGACATCCTACAGAGTGAAGTCAAGTGGGCCCTAGGAAGCATTGCTAACAACAAAGCTAGTGGAGATGACAGTATTCCAGCTGAGTTATTTAAAATACCAAAAGACGATGCTGTTAAAGTGCTGCACTCAATATGCCAGCAAGTTTGGAAAACGCAACAGTGGCCACGGGATTGGAAAAGGTCAGTTTACGTTCCAATTCCAAAGAAGGGCAATGCCAAAGAATGCTCAAACTATCGCACAATTGCACTCATTTCACATGCTAGCAAGGTTATGCTCAAAATCCTACAAGCTAGGCTTCAGCAGTACATGAACCGAGAACTACCGGATGTACAAGCTGGGTTTCGAAGAGGCAGAGGAACTAGAGATCAAATTGCCAACATTCGCTGGATCATGGAGAAAGCACGAGAGTTCCAGAAAAGCATCTACTTCTGCTTCATTGACTATGCAAAAGCCTTTGATTGTGTGGATCACAACAAACTGTGGCAAATTCTTAAAGAGATGGGGATACCAGACCACCTTACCTGTCTCCTGAGAAATCTGTATGCGGGCCAAGAAGCAACAGTTAGAACCGGTCATGGAACAACCGATTGGTTCAAAATAGGGAAAGGAGTACGACAAGGCTGTATACTGTCACCCTGCTTATTTAACCTATATGCAGAGTACATCATGAGAAATGCCAGGCTGGAAGAATCACAAGCTGGAATTAAGATTGCAGGGAGAGACATCAATAACCTCAGATATGCAGACGATACCACCCTAATGGCAGAAAGTGAAGAAGAACTAAAGAGCCTCTTGATGAGGGTGAAAGAGGAGAGTGCGAAAGCTGGCTTGAAACTCAACATTAAAAAAACTAAGATCATGGCATCTGGACCCATCAATCCCTGGCAAATAGAAGGGGTAAAAATGGAAGCAGTAACAGACTTCATTTATTTGGGCTCCAAGATCACTGCAGACGGAGACTGCAGCCATGAAATTAAAAGACGCTTGCTCCTTGGGAGGAAAGCTATGGCAAACCATAGCCATGAGATGGCTAGATAGCGTCACTGAAGCAATGAGCATGAAATTGAGCAAACTCAGGGAGGCAGTGAAAGATAGGAAGGCCTGGCGCAATATGGTTCATGGGGTCACGAAGAGTCGGACACGACTTAACGACTGAACAACAACAACAACAAAATCACTGTAGTCTCATGGGGCTTTCAAAGCCTTGGGCATGGCACATGTGACTTCTTCCCCCAAGTTGTCTACCATGAGCTGTCATTGAGAAACATGGTCAGCGGTGAAAGATGTTGTAGTTCAATAAGATCTGGAGAGATCCAGGCTCAGCTAGATCAGAACTATTTAGCAATTTTCAAGAGCATCTTGCCTTCACTGAATCTTCCTTGAATCTGTTATATTATTATTACTAAGGCCTAGAACCTGTTTCTCTATAGAGCAATTCTTTCAGTAAATACATTTGTTTAATGTATTGAATCAGAGTTATAATAATCCTCTTGAAATTTAAAGATGGTTATACTAATAAAGCATGTTGATAGAAAGCCAATTATGTGGCATTCCATGTGTGAAGTAGATTAATAGAATGTTTCTTCAACTTTGAAAGTGCAAGAAAGCTATTAAATTTGTGGTGTATGTTATCCATAAAATAATTATTTTCACATGCAATACTATATTATCTAATAGTATCTGCTTATAAAGAACAGTGTGATAGAGTCTTTAATGAGATATCACTTTTGTAATGATTGGCTGTATTTGTATTCTATATGACTTCTGAATAACATTTTTTTTTCTCCTTAGTATATGATTTGTAGTCACATTTATCCTTGTAGGGAGCCAGGGAGATGACCTTGGAGAAGGAATCCAGAGGCCATTAGGAAAACACCGGTACAGAAGAAACATGTGTTAAGTCCAGGGAGGTGGGACGGTGTAACAAAGAGACTCAGACTAGCCCCCCACCTTCAGACTCCCTGGGGTGTAAGAGATGAGCAGACTTGCAAGATTCTGTTATTATAGTCTATCCCAGCAAAGTATAGTTCTAGGTGTCCTGTTGAAAGGTTGACAATCCTTCACCATCCCTTTTTTCCCCCCCCCTTCCTCTCTATTCTTTTTTATTTTCGAAGGGCCTCAAGACGTTCACCAAGTGAAATGTACAGATGCAGTTTCTTGTGTACTGTTCTGTCAGAACACTGGCAGGCATGCAGAAGATTGAATCCATCTTGGTTTAAATATTACAATTTATACACCACCTTTTGGTCTACAGGGCAATTTAGGTTCCTCCAAGTGTAGAAAGCATTGGGTTAAATCCAATCTTCTTTGGATTAAAATTGCTTCTTCCCTGTGTAGTCTTGTCCAACCCAGAATGGGATTCACTCAGTCATGGGGAGCAGTTTGTATCTTATTTGAAGTAACTCTTAGCATTTCCATTTTGTCTTACTTTATTCCAAGCTTTCAGACAGTATATGAGGACCTTTACTTTTCTTAATAAATAAACAATGGTCCTGAGAATTTCTCATTAGCAAGAAGTCTTTGTTGCCAGGTAAGGTCAGGGAGCTGGTACAGGTCCTGCAGTAGTAAAAATCCTCTTATCCATGCTTTGAAGAGGAAAAAAAAAAATAATTAATTGCTTGTGCTCTTCCCCTCCAGGTCCTTACTTCATGTTGTGTGCATTTATTTAATTGTATGCCCCAAAGAATCCCAGCAGTTTGTATGGGAAACAGATGAAACAGCATCAAGCTACTTTTCCCCTTGAAAGACCTGAAGCATGATAAGGCACCCCATGCAAATGGAGTGATGGCCCTCTGATCAGCTCCATAGAGTTGCAGCATTAAACAGTAAAGATGAGGTTTACTGCAGCTTCCAGCTGAGCTGAAAAGAAAATTGGCTCAGTTCTTGAAAATCCACACTGTTGTGGGATCACAGATCCAACGTTGCTTTCAAATGGAGACAGTGCACTCATGTGATAGTGTCTGTCATGGTCCCAGCTGACACATGAAAATTGACATGATTAGGACATGGGTACAGGAGTGTATCCTGTGTCTATTCTTTCAAATCTGTATCCACACTTATGTATGTTGATTTGTTTCGCTTCTACTACTGAACTGAATATATTGAAGTTTCCACTCTTACTTCTTATGAAGGATGAGTGTGAGTAGAATAGTTTATTGTACATATGGAAGGTGCTTAAAGAGCTCTATTATCTCAGAGCATCTGACTTTAAATGCATGTGATTTAAGCATCTGCAGCTGGTAATGACTGGATCATGATATAAGGAAGAGAAAAAAGTCTACCCTGAGTTGTTTTCACCCTCCTGCATTTAGCCATACAATGTGAATAAAGAACTAAATATCTTATTTAAGAATGTTGAACATGATCTTTGTTTATATATAATGTCACGCAGTTATCAGCACAATCAAAAATGTATTTAATCCCTTTTTTCTAATGTGATTAGCAAGTACTGAGAAATCACCTTATCTCACTAAAACACAGATACAAATGCAGAGTAAATATTTTGTAAACAATTATTCTGCCCTTGCATATTCAGCAGTGTGCTAAATTATGCATAATCTTGCATAAGTAATAAGTGAAGGTAGCTTAAATTCAGATTTTTTTTTTTTTTACCTGACCTATTTCTTTCAGTGCTGTTAGCTTCTTAAATCATGTATGAGCTTTCCGTAAGGCTTCAATGAGTAGTTCTAGTGGAGAGACTTCAGTAATAAATTTCAGGAGAAGACAAGTTTTTTGACAGGCATAATGCAACACATACAGAGTTTGGAACTCACACTCTGGGAATTTAGAGCAATCCTTGCATAGCAGCTTTTCCCTGTTATATTAATAGAGAAAATGAAGTATGAAAGTCCTCAGGAATTACTGCTAGGTGTAATTTAAATAATTTACCAGAAGACAGTTCAGCATGCGCATTGAACAGGGGCACACAGAGTTTGCCATAAGCAGTTTATAAATAAACTATATTCTGCTGAAGTAAGTCAGGCATAAATTATAACTATTCCTTTTGTAGCTATATCCTCATCTTCATTGTAATAGTTATTTAAAATATAAAGCCTGGGTTATGACCTTCTGCTGAAAATCACAGACATTGCTTCCATTGTGCCTTGCCTATGAGTATGCTTATATTCAATAGTACAACCCATATAAAATTAAAGTAAAATTACTACTGTAGCAGTGAGGGAGAAAAAGAAGAGAAAGGAATATGTTACATTTCTACAGACAGAAAACAGTTTTCTGTATGTCTGTATTTTATTATGGGAAAAAGGGAATGTGTAGTGTTAAATTTGGTCATCTACTGCCTTACCACCTCATGAAATCCTCATGTCTATTTTCACATGCATTTTTTCATGTCAGTGAATGCCTTCAGTGGGTCAGCCTTATTCATGACAAAATCATTCAAAAGTAATAGGAAGTGTGTGACTACGGCAGGGGAGGTGATGGTGGTGGTCATAGAGAAAATGTTCTGTTTGACTATAAAAATTGGTCAGCTTCTACCACATGGCAACATTATTTTTGTGAAAGAGCAGGAAAAATGTATTGACAGGAAATATACTCAGGAATGGAATCCAAGGCAAAAGTCCAGGAGATCCATAGCACTTAATGATCTTAAAGATCGTATTAGAATTCAGATGAAAGGACATTTATTTGGCTAAATTTATACTTATGATTAGAATGTAGTCTTTTATTCTGTAAGCAGTGCTCTTCATTCTCTTGCCTGCTGTCAACACTTACACTCATTACTGTGGAGCATTGTCTAATAGTTATCCTAGCTGACAGAATGCACTGTAGACATATAAATACAACTCATGGATCCAGATGAAGCCTTCTGGAACTCTTCATTTTTCATTCATGTTTGGTAAGGATGGCCCCGGATCAGGAGAGATTTTAGATCCAACCACCAACACTTCATTCATAACTGTTGTGATTTTAGCTTCTCCCATCCGTAGATGCAGGTCTAACCCTCATTTTCTCATCCAGGGTCTTTCTCTTCATCTCATCTTCTACTGTAGCCATGATCTTTAACTAAAATTCCCTATTTAAAAAACGATTAGAGAGTCTGATATTAGCCCTTTGAGGTAGTCCAGACAAGAAGCACAACAATAAATACTAGCTCTATCTTTATTGTAAGGTTACATTAACAAATTATTACAAGCCTGAAAGTATTCCTCTCCCCCCCCGCCCTCCCGTGCTTTTACTCTCTGGAAAACTAGGGAGGGTCTCTTCTGAAATGCTTCCCATGCCCCCTCTCCTTCTGTGGACTGAGATATCTCTGACATGCCAGTTGTCCAGTCTGCATGACAGCAATCCATAATCTTTGTTGGACACATATAGAGCTATAAACCCACAAAAACTAATGTTATCACAGATATAGTCCTCTATTTTTTAAGCTTGTAATCATCTATACTTTGCATTTGAGTGGTCATGTTCTATCAGTTGAAGATAGTCCCAAAAAGAAAGATGGACTATACTATTAAAACCTGCTGATACGTCCAGGGCAGTTAATAAAGAAGTAATCCACTTTCAGTCTTCAAAGAGACCTTTTCAAAAATACGAACTCTACATCAATCCCATAATAAAACAATAAGATTTAGGAAACATCATTTAGAAGTAGTTGGAGATACTCAGCTACTGTACAGAGTCATAAAGCCAACCTTGAGGGAAATAAAGAAGAACCCTTACGTAAGCAAAGAGGACTGAAACATTCTTTATGTCCTAGGAAGCACGATAGTATTCGGAGGAGACTCAGGCAGGCTCCTCTCTGATTCACCAGAGTATAAGAGGGACATAAGAGGTAATGCACAACAAGGCTTACAAGATTGATGTCAGCCCTAGGAGATAGAGTAGTTCAGGAAACCAACTCCATAGGAAGATTAGAAAGTATACTTTATTGAGATGGGCTCTAGTAACAGAATCTTGCAAGCTTCATTGTGCTTTACCTTGAATGGAGCCTGGAAATAAATAGCTATCCGCGTACTGTATATCAAGCAAAGTTAGAATAATTTTGGTGTACTTTCTATCTGATTCAGAATAAGATATTCATTCTAGTTGCCCACCAACACACTTCCACGGTCTGCACAGTATAGAAAAAAAAAATCCTTAACAGATGTCCCATTCAAAACATGGAACTAACAGAGGACATCACCAGTGGAATTTCTGACTGACAAATACTCCTGTAGGAGTATTACTAGGGTATTACAATAAAAATTGGCAGTAGGAAGAGCTGATTTTACAGATCAGTTTAAACTATCTGAAAACATACATTCCAAACAACTTAATCTACTAATGATGCTATTATGATATCTACTGAAAACTCCTGGCTTGTTAGTGAGAAGGAAGGTTAAAATGAAGGATTAGCAGGTTAGGTAACACTAACCAGAATTGTATTCTTAATGTGGAAGAAATATAGGCTTTTGGGATGATAAAACAGTTTAGTTCAAATAATTTCATTAACAGCTTACACTGATAACAGGAAATAATGTGTGAAATTAAAATCAAGTTGTTGTCATGTACCTGACCTTCCCTTAGGAACTAAAGTGCAGTATACTGTCATACAACTAGCAACTCAGCTTAGGCTTTCTTAACAGAACCATGAGAAAAGCAAATGTTTTGTCACCTTCAGGTGGTTGCTATGAAAATGTGTAATCCATAATTAGTGATAACCCACTCTTTAATGTGGACATAGGAAAGCAGATGAAATTCACATTTGATGACATAGGAACCATAGCGTTTTCAGTTTTGTTTTGTTTTTTAAACTACTAGAATCATGTTAGCTAAAATAATGAGCCAGGAGAAAGGCAATAGAAGGTGTCAGAGGCACAATAAATAAGATTAGAGTGGACAAGGAGAAAGGAAACGTGTTAACTGTGTTGATATTTTCAATTAGAAAAAGCACTGACATACTGTGCCTTCCTTCACAGTCTTCTCTCCCACCTAAACAAACAGATGCAATTGAAATGTCTAAATACTAAATGGCATGACAATAATTCTTCAAGGGGAATAAAGTATAGCAAGATGCTATTTATGTCGCACAAACAAACGCTTTTTAATTATGAGAGCCAGTGGCTCTGATCCAAAGATATGCATATGCAACTATACACTCTGAAGGTTTAGCACAGTGCCAGCTTGCTGCCTAGTCAGCTTTGACTTTGCTGATCACGTGGAGGCATCTCTATGGGACAGGTAGACCTAGTCCTTCAACCCCAGGACAAGGGATTAGGAAGCACTAGAACAGGATCTGTTTATTAGCAGTCACTAGTTACAAAACAACAACAAAACAACATACTGTAGCATTGCAGTTAAAGTGCCTTCTATTAAGGGACTTCTATCTTTTCTTGGCTTGGATTTGAACTCCTCTGGGCCCATGTGATCTTCTCAGGTGATTGAGGCCATTCTTAAAATGTCTTGTAAAAAAAAGAGAGAGATGTGGGTCCGTTGTTTCACTGTTAGATATGTTAAAAAAAATGGCTGCAGCATCCAATGGTAGGGAAGAAGAAGGCATTCCTGCACAATGTGTAATTGCCAGATGAATCAAACAGCAGAACTTGAGCTGTCACAAGTCAATCAACAGTTCTTTTGACATACACCAGAAAAAGATAGGTGGAGGTTGCCTTCTGGGTGGGCTGGGTATAGGTTGAAGATGATATTGTGCATTCCTGTCCTCGAGAAATGTTCAGTGGTCCGTTCTCATGCTGGGGCAAAATGGTCATGGGGATCAACCCACAGGTAGACATAAAATGTAGTTCTGCTGGTTTTCAGATAGAGATGCCAAGTAGAAATAAATACTGCAATTGAAATAGAAATTAAATACATCTTTCCATAGTGAAGAAAATGGTGCCTAGGTGTCCTCTGAGTGTGGTGAGAGGAAATGCCAGTCTCCTCTGGAGGAGTCTTAGGTGTTTCCAAGCAATTGGGGAGAAAACATTAGTAAATTTACTGGGCATTTTGGCAGCAGCAGAGTTACTCAGTACAAGGGTAGGAGTGAAATCAAAGCCTACAGAGTCTACAAAGTCTACAGAGATCAAGTGAACACAAACCAGGGAGGAAGTTATTTGTGAAGAAACTGGAGAACCAGCAGTTGCTGGGAGAACCCTATTCTATTTAGCATTGCTGTTCAAGCCCTGCTAAAGGATTCAGTGTTACAAGAAAGCTACCCAGGCCCTTCCAAGAAACTACTGCTTGCAAATCTGATTGACTCAGTGTAGCCTCTGTTCAAAATCTCCAACAGTTCCTACTGGAGAAGTAAGTTGGCTTGCTTGGAATTCTACACCTGGCTCTTACAGACCCTGTTTGCTAATTACTGATTGCCTGCAGGGATCTTATGCAAGCAGACTTCTAAACCTTATGTTGATATTCCTCTGACTTCTGCTCTCCCCTTTGGGGATCACTGTTTAATTTGAAAGACTGAAGCTTCTAGGAGCTAGTTGTGCCTCTCTTAAAAGGGACCCTGAGACTTAAAGGGATAGGTGTGGAAAAAAAGCCAACTCCATCCTACCCCTTTTTCGTATAATTTCTTAAGAACCTGTAGGCTCATAAATTGCTGAGCCACCCCTTCCAGCAACTGGGGAATGTCTCCACAGGCTCCTTTCTGGGTGCCTAAGTGTTGATGAGCCACTACAAGCCCCCTCCCGATTCCCATGCCTACCTTCTGATAGTTCTTTTTCATTGTTATAGTCAAAGTGGACTTGGGCTGGACAGCCTTTCAAGAAAAGGAGATCTTGAAACAGGAGAGTTGCCAAGCTCTATAAATGGAGCAAGAGTCACCATATGGAAAAATGCCAGGTAGTTCTTTACTGGAGTTACTTAGGAGTGACCTTTAATGTATTTGATCAAATGTATGAGTCACTATTTCTGAGAACTGGAGTGGGGGTGGGGTCTTGCAATAAATTGCTTGCTTTGCTGTAAAGCCTGCTATTCAAGACATCACTTTTCTAGTCTGCTGCAGCTTCTCTTTGCAGGTTTCTGTGACATTTTTGATTTGCAAAATCTGAAGCCATTCTTTTGTTAAGAGCAAGCCCAAGTTGAGCAAAATTTGTTCAAATAAAAAACAGAACATTTTAATACAAGTGCTGCCTTCTGGAAAGGGAGGGAGGGAGGAAAGCAAGAACACACAAATAAAGCTTTTCATTTTGTTTCTTTTGTGTTGTTCTGTCTTTGACTTGTGGAGTCCAGATTTTTACAATGAAATCTGTTCTCCAACAGTAGATCTGGAACTTCAGTGTGAGACTTTAACTTATGTGTGACATGCAGTTCTCTCCCATAGGTGAAGATGGCCCCTACTCTCCTGACCTTCTAGAAGCAGGTTAAAACCTTGGATGCCTGCAGGGTCTTTAAGGACTAGTTGTGGACCCATCAGTGCCTATATTAGTCAATGCATTATTATACTAAGGAATGTGTAATTGCTTACTCTTGTTTATTCTTGTTGTTTTATTCTCTTTTTTAATACCTGTAAACTGCCTAGAGTTCCTAGGGCTTAAAGCCAGGATAAATTGTACAGATTTTTTTTCTTTTTCAAAATTTATTTTGAAAAAGACTCATATATATAATCATACATACATACATACATACAGTATATGCTGAAGAAAAAAATGAAAAAAGTGGAACACTTTATTGAACTATAGAAAAGAAAAAGAAAGAAAGTAAAAGAATCCTACACTAACCTAAAAAATGAAGATAACAAAGCAAAACACATGTTTAACATATCTCTTTTTTAAGTATTGTAGACATATATAAAAGCCCATTTAAAGATAGATAAATGGATAAATATTTTTATTTTATTTATTTATTCATCAAATTTGTCACCACCCATCTTGTGAAATGACTCTGTGCGGTTTACAACAAGATAAAAATTAATTAAAATGCAACATAAAAACAATCCTAAAAAGAAATAAATTCCAAGAAGATAGAAAATTGGCAAGTAATTCCAGGGAACATCATCAGGGGGCTAACCACCCCCAGGGGCAGGTAGAGCCCATATCACCCCATGCACACTGGCAGAGCCAGGTCCTTAAATCTTTTCAGAAAGCCAGGAGGGTAGGGGCCCGCCACATCTCTGGGGGGAAAATACTAGGTACATTATACATAGGTAAATTGATAAATACATAGATATTGAACTACTAAGATTATATAACTTAGTACTCAATAATTATGGCTTACATAATTTTGAGATACAGACATTTTTCCATGAATACATAATCACCCTTTTTTGTCATAGTCCAAGGACAATATATCCAAAGTACATAGTTTCAAAGATTCCATATTTTGAGGATATAATTTAACAAAATATTAACGTATTTGTCTTTGAAGAGTCTGGTTCACCATAGCAATAATATCTAACCAATATGGAGTTACAAGTTGACAAGCCCATAGTACAAATTTCTTTCAAATTTATTACATCTCAAGAAAGAAAGAAAGAAAGAAAGAAAGAAAGAAAGAAAGAAAGAAAGAAAGAAAGAAAGAAAGAGAGGGAAAGAGAGAAACCTTTTAAAAATATTATCTGAAGGATCCAATAGACCTTAAAGAGATTTTTGTTGTTGCTGTTCTATCCTAGTTTTTAAGTTTTAAGAAACAATATCTGCTGTTCTTTAAAACCTGAGCCATTGATTGGGTAGTATGAGATATTCCATTTCACTACTCCAAATTGCTTGTATATTAACATTTTAAAAATTTGATAATAAATTGTTGATTTAGTTTCCATGAAGACCAACTCCAACAACTTAAACACCTCTGGATGCCCCTGAGGCTGCAGGGCTTCAGGGCCAAACAATGTGTTTTAACTGTATGTATTGCCATTCAGCCTTTCTAGGTCAGTTATATTCCCTTCATGGAGTTTCAAAACTTTTGAAAGTATTGTTACAATAGCTGATTGAGGATAATGATTCTGTTATGAGCCCATGTTTTCCAGAAGAAGATCTTGCCAGCAATTTTTAAATAAAAATTACTCTGATATGTCATTTTTTCATGAAAAGAAAAATCAAATTCAATTTTTCTATCCAATAAGGTCCAGCTATATCTAACTGATTTTAATATTGGAAAAGTAACCAAATTCCTACTATAATTAGTGCTCAGCACTTGCCAAGATTGCTAGGGTACTAAATAATAACTCAAGCTGAGTCCATAATGGGACATATACATTATTATTTCCATTCCAGTATATGGTTGAGGTTAACAAATAAGCCCAATTATATTGTTTAAACCACCATCATCATTAGAGAGATGTAATTTTAACAAAAGCAATCCTGGGTATTTGTTTCGTCCATAAAATTTTAACCATTAACTTGATACAAGTTTCATTTTACAGGATTAATTTTTCCCCATAGGCTTAAAGGCAGTCTCATCTACCTCTTAGTATCCTCTTAATCTGTGTAATATATTGTGAAATGTTCTTATCAACTCACTGAATATCTTCCTGGGGATAATAATCCTCAAGTAATTAATAAACGTCTTTACAATAAGCAAAATCATTTTTTTTCTTTTGTCTTTAGAAACCTTCTTACCAAATGGTGCAATATTAGACTTCCTTCAATTAATTACATACCAGAATATTTAGCATACAACTGTACAACTTCTACAAATTTAGGTAAAGATTATTGATAATCATTAAAACTCCCAAAATATCATCTGCATGCAACAGCAACTTGTATTCAAATTCAGCTAAATATATTTCTTTAATTTCACAAGTTTGTCTTATTAGGAGTCCCAACACCCAAACTGCAAATTAAATGTGACAGACAACAACTTAAATGAGTTCCATGTTGCATTTCAGTAACTGAGTTAGTAATTGTCTGAATTATTAACCGCATTAGTAATTGTACCAGCAAAAAGGTTAAAATAATAAATTGTAATCCAAGAAACAAATTCTATAGGAAATCTGAACTTCTGCAACATATGAACCAAACACCTATTCAAACCATTTCAAAAGCTTCTTCATCCAGTGGAGTTGAAACTACAGATTCATACGGATCAGTGTATAAAGCTATTAGATCAACTAGGAGTCTTAAACTGTCTGAAGCTTGTTACCCTTTCATGAAACCCAGCTGTGCAGGATGGATTATTGTTGGTAATGCCTTCTGAAGTCTTCTTGCCAATGCAGCTGCCAAATTCTTAGCACCAACATTTAACAGAGATTTTGGAAGATAACCTGGGCGCTCAGTAGGATCCTTACTGACCTTCAAAATTACAGTAATATAAGCATCATCATATGAAAATGATGTCTGAAGTACATAGGATGTCTGAAGTAGCTCCAGAAGCATAGAAGCTACTTTCTGCTTAATTTTTATTCAATTTATTGTTATTTTGTCTGGTCCAGGAGTCTTTCCAAATTTCATAATTTGAATAACATCATAGATTACTTGAGAAGTTAAGAACCTAAGCCTCTGCTCACAGGTCAGATCAAGGCTTTCCAGATTCACCATCCCATAACCTGTGACATTTCCTACTGCTCTCCGACTGACAGTGAAGCTCCCTAAAAGGTTTTCTGTCCCTCTCCTAAACATTTCCATGTTGGTTTGGCTACAACCAACACTTTTAATTCTGTATGTTTTAAACCTGGCTGGATAAATTTTATTTGCTCACATCCAGCAAGATATTGGGCTGCTGCATTTTTAAATAACTAAAGTACTCCTCTAAGGCAACCCTCTATCCAATATATAATTGTAATAGGATATGGTATCAGAATGGGGACGCGGTGGCGCAGCGGCTTAATGACGCTGAAAGTGCCGGGCAGAAATGGCTGAAAGCTTCAGCGGTTCGAGTCCAGCCTCGCGTTGACAAAGTGAGCTCTTGTTTCTATACCCGCAGCTTCTGCCAACTCAGCAGATCGAAAACGTACGTGAGTAGATAAATGAGCACTCTCACTCCGGTGGGAGGAAAATGCTGGCAGCGGCTCCACAGAGAGACGGGACAGTTGCCGGTAAAAAGCGCGAAACCGCGCTCGTCCGAAAAAGGGGCGCGAAGCAACGGAAATCCCGCCTCCTGTGCTGCCAGCTGGCCTGACGCTCTAGGAATTAGGCTCTGGCAAAGTCTAATTCCGAAACTAGAAAGATGCAATTGCCTTGAAAACCGCTAGGGGGCGGTCACTGCAGGGTCAGTAATGACTGTTAAGCAGATTAAAAAAAAAAAAATGGTATCAGAACATGGATGGCTGTAACATTGGTTATAACCAATGCATTCCAGTCCAGGAGAGATTGTAGTTGATGGTTTAGTCTTATTAAAAGATGCTGTATGTTTCTGATGTCTCTTGGGTGACTCTCCATTATTTTCATATGGTGTTGGGGTTGATATATCTGATGAACTGACATTTGTTTAGCCGGTGTTCCTCAGCTTCGTTCTAGTAAAACAACACATACAGGATCAATGAAATCTTTTTCCCCCTTTGAATGCAACTTCCTTTGATTGCATCCAGGTTTTTAAACTTTTTTTTTTATTAGTGAGGTATAACAAACAACTAAAAGTCAGTGATACTGTAATGAAATATATATATATATATTGCAGTGATGAAAATAAATTAAACAAAATTGGAAAAAAGAAATTAAGGGGAAAAATGAAAAAAAGTATCTATATAATATTCATATAAAATTACTTCAATCCTTAAATTTATTATTAAATCTAGGCCATACAGAAACATATTGCAATACATCCAAGGTGACATTTGTAATTAAATCTGTTTCCATATACAGATCAGTGCTAAGGTATATAATGCTGCCCTCAGGAATACTTTCTTATAATCAATCAAAAGCTATAGTATAGACAACAACCAATGGCATATTTCTGCCAAAGATTGAATTTTGTAGCACTATTAAATATTTGCTCAATTCTTTTCCCAGTGAAATCAATGACTGAGGACTGAGGAGCATTTAACTAACGACTGGGCCCAAAATTTAAGTAAAGATCATAAACTTCGATGTTTAAAAAAATACATTGTGGAAGACAAATAAAATCATTGTTAAAAAAAGCCATCACTAACACAATTTTTCCCTAGCCAAAGGATATCTCTAATACCTACACTGGATATTAAACTAGAACAATTATTACTTCACTAGAATTTTTATTCTGAAAATCTCCCCTGCCACCTCCTCCACTTACCACAACTACTACAATTTTAGTTACATTACTTATATTCCAGCAAACATTGGCTTTTGAAAAATAAATTTCTTGGTGGGAATGTTTTTTGAAATCACAATTTAGAAAGCAATATTATGTTTTTCAAATATGATTACACTACTTTGACCAACAGACCATTATGTACATATAGAAGATGAGCATATGAGCTTATATATGAGTCCTCTGGAGTTTGGCAGCTAATACATTTAAATAAACAAATAAATAATAAATTTTGATTCATTCAAATGACTCCTGTTTTCTACTTTCCTTACCTTGCTTTTTTGTGTTGTTAGCTGAAAATGATAGTTAGTTGGTAGTAAAACGTATAACAATAAAGAGGGATGTTTTCAGTCTGAATAATGAAATAATATGTTCATATAGAGATTAAAAAAGCTTAGTTTTATTTGTAGAAAACTGAGATACTTACTTTGGGAATGCAATATTCTTTATGAACTTTTATCTAGATGATAAATTAATATAAAACTACAACAAATTATCATGCACTTTTAAAACCCATTTTTTTTAAAAAAAACTTGGCTTGTAACCATCCATAATTTAAAAAAAAATACAATATAGATCTATTATATGGTATGTATTACTGTATAAATGAACATGAGTAATTATGCTCCCTACTGAGATAAGAGGACTTAATGTCTTTAGTGGCCTTTAAGAAGGCCCTAAAACCATTTTTGTGGCCAGGCTTTTAGCTGATGTTCTAATTATTTTTAACTATTTTAGCTATTTTGTACATATGGATTCTCTGCATTTTTAAATAATATACTTCCTGCCTCCAGGGAATCATAGTGACTAGTTTGTCAGTCAAGAACTTGTAAATTATTCTTCATGTTCAGATTCATGTTCATGATTACTCTTGGATTATTGCTTTATATTCTTCTGTTTCACTGCTTAGTCTGTAATAATTAGTCTTTAATTGTGTTTACACTCTACATGCTTGCTCAGAAACAAAAATGTGTGTGGATGATGATCTTAAGGGGAAAAAAACCCACTCCTAAAAATCATTAACCCTTCCCCTGCAATTCTTGGTGGGGCTTCACCCAATTCATCACCAAGAATTTACAGTAAATTTGTCCTATTTTCAAAAGGAGATAACTCTCACCCAGAGCCAATCAGAGTGGGTTGTAGAAGGCCATTGGCTTGGACCTTAAGCTCAGTGGGTGAGGGGAACCCATTGTATATTGTAATTTTTAAAATTTTAATTATGGCTAGGTGGTCTCAAAAGCTAGAAATGGCCTGGGCCTCTCCTTTTTTCACAATACTCTATTTTCATTAATTTGTAATTTGAGATCTGAAGGAGAATCCAAGTTCTTGTTTAATTTCAAGTTGTATAGTATTTGGGGCCCCAGGATTCCTCCTGGTTCTCAGTCCTTCCTGGATATGTGCAATGAGAATGGTTACCTTGTTACAGGAAACCAAGATGATTTCTACCTGATCATAATTTGTAACAGTGACCGCTAGTATCCCAAGGAGAAATTCTTGGTTATGGCAGGCTTGCCCCATCTAATTTTGGAATAGTAATATCTGTATTTTTCTTTCTGTGTCTTTCTTTAAAACTATTTCCTTCCTTTTTTCTCTTTCTTTTCAAGCAGCCATCCATGATTCCATGGTCCAGTTATTTACATTCACAACTCAGTTAGGCTTCACATGTATCTATCTGAATTCTATCACTTCAACAGCTCTCCCACCAAATGTGGACAACTGATGTCCAAAACACTTTTATGTTTCCCATCTTCTCCCTAATCTTGTCAAAAGAATTAAACCAAATCCTTGGTGTTTCCATACCTTCTTTATAAAAAAAGTCTAATATTGTACCATAGTTTATTGCTCTAAATTTTGGCTTTTCTTTTGGATTCTTCTTTGCTTCAGTGTTCCAAAGACTGTTTTTACAGCTGTTGTTGGGGCACATGGGTGCAAGTTTATATATGCACAGAGAAGGATACATGAAGACAACAGATGACTAGTTATGTATCAACTTCCCCTGGACCCAGTACTGATACTATTTACATGTCAGTGGTCTTGATAAATATACAGGTTTGGTTTTTGATCATTCTCACCTGGTGTGTGATTTTATAGGAATTGGGAGTGCAGGTAATGCTTCTGCCAATCATCTGACTTTGTTTCCCTTTGAGGATCCACTTCCTATATCCTGTGTTACACAGACAGCAGTTAAGTATTGTAGATTTTTAGTATAGTTTGTTCAATGGTTGAAGTTATTAATACAATTTGTTTTGATTTCTGTTAATAAATAGAAGGTAGCAAAGCTCCCACACTTGGATTTACTTTATTTGCTGGAGGTCTTGTAACTATTTTGCCAAAAGGCTCTCTTTATTGCAAATCAGTCTGTGTTTTCACTGACTTTTTCTCAGGCAAATCTCTGTGATTGTGGCTAAGTGCCTTTGACTTGAACTGCCATTTCATAGAAACTAGGAGTTCATTATAGTGCATAGATATATCAAACTATTATCCACTTTGTTAAAAACTACATTTGTATCAATTACTTTATAGAAATTAATAAAAAGAAGTCTTGAGCTTGCATTTTTCAACCTTGTTAAGCATGGCACTTTTAATAGTGCCATCTATTTGAGAAGAACAAAGAAATGTTGAAATGGAGAAGTTGAAATGCTCTGTATAAAAGATGTTTGCTTTTAGCTGCTGCTAATTATTTTAATCTATGGAAATTAGGTAATGCACTAAATAAGAGACTGAGTGCTCTTTAAAATTGTGATTTTATTTCTACCAAAGCAACTTTGTTGTTACCTGATTTTTCTTAACACTGCCAATACATGGCATAATGCAAATTCATATTGAAAATGTAGAGTAAAACAAATAGATCATTTTGCAGGATTTCAGAAATCGTTACTAATATTTTTAGTTATAGAAGATCAAAAGGGGAGAAATTATATATATATGTGCATATGTCTCTGTCCAGTTAGTTTGTGTTCTAGTTTAAGGGCTCTTTCAGGAGCATGAGTAGTATAAAAACAATCTATTCTTTATTTTTATTTTATTATTAGATTTATACCCTTCCTTTGTTTGCATAATTCAAGGCAGAGTACCTAATGCTCCTGCCCATCTATTTTGCCCACAGCCACAACCCTGCAAAGTGGGATGGGCTGAGAGAGAGTGACTGGCCCAAAGTCACACAGCCGGCTTTTATGCCTAAGGAAGGACTAGAACTCACATACTCCTGCTTTCTAGCCTGGGGCCTTAACAACTACAAAGCAATAAAGCTAAAATAAAAGTATGAAATTATTGCTATATTCTTTGAATGGATGGAGACTTGTCAGTATTTCTCAAAATGAATGAGGTGTGATGCAGCCCTATGGCACCTCCTTTAAAGGGGGACACATTGCTCATTTCAGTCCCATCAAGGGCAGGGTCAAGGCTTCAACATCCAATTGCCCTTTCAGAGTTTTGAAAATCCTGATTGAGGGCGTGGTGATGGAGTGGGGGCTTTCAGAAGACTTGGGAACCCAAGGACTTGCCCCCATTCCTCTACCATTCCATGACTCAAAGGAAAATGTAGATTAACTTTGGGTGCTTTATATTGTTTATCTTCTTGGTAAAATACGGGAGTGGTTTACCATGGCCTTCTCCTGCACAATATGAAATAATTCCTTTGCCATTGCCATGAAAGTGATCATCTGCCTCAGCATCTTCCTATATCACTGCTGCCCAATAGATATGACTGCTTGCTTTAGTTGCGCAGCTGGGATAGCCTTCACACTTTACGTCTCACACTATTGGGTTTCTTCACTCATCCCTCCCAGGAACACCCCTCCACCATGAGAGGTGCTTTTCTAACAGGATGAGAACAGATAGTTTATCTATGAATCTCTTTATTGGGCAATTAGCACACATTTATCTGGGCCAGATTTACTAAAAATTGTCTTTTGATTTCAATCATATTTGAAATATGGGATCCCTAAGATTTACTTCTTGATGCTAACAGCTAATACATTTCAAAATATTGGCAAAAAATAAGGGCGTGTGGATTGGCAATGACCCACCTTGATGAAATGTTTTGCCTGAAAGAGAAGAGTCACTCCATCTTGATGATGTAAGCCACTCTATTCTGGCAAGGTCGATCTTACTTGATTGGCCACCTTTTGTCCATCGAACTAAAGCAATGCAGCCACTCTGATCTGATTCTTCACAGTGGAGAGCTGTTCTGCCACAATGAGGCACTTCAGGGGTCCTTCAAACAAAGCTTAACTGAAACAAAGCACCTCCTTCAAACTCGCCATAGCCCCACTAACAACGTGCAACCCTCACTGCTCAAGCTTTAGAGGAAATACAACTGCAGTGGTTAGTCAAAGCCAGAATGCTCCAACATCCAAATTAATCAGTGGCATGCTCAGCCAGTAACTATGAAGTTTTTAATAAGTCTGATACCATCATGAGCAAAGGGATATCTGACTGACAGTGAGAAAACAACAGCCATATTTTAGCAGTACAAAGACTGTCCTTCTCAATGTGTAGATGAATGGGTAGGATGCTGAGCAAAGATCCATGTTCCACTACATACTCATCTACAAACTTGCCTATAATAATATGGTTATTATAAGAAGTCCTGTGTCTCATTGACATTGTACTGGATCTCACAGTTTAATGAAGTCCATTGTACCACCTTAGCACTTTATTACTTAGCCTGTCCCAAATCATTGTTAGGAGGGTAAAATTGGGGTAAGGAAGAAATCCATCTATGTGAGAAAATCCGGGTATTTAATGTAGAGTGTGTTCATTATATCCCTAAATGCCACATGAATAACATTTTTGAGCTGTATTCCTCATGCCGGATGTCAGTATTTTGATCTAGTGACAACTTCAGATGTGGAACATTTCAGAATATTAAAGGAAAATAGAATCCATACTGAAATGTTTTCAAAGGGGAAAAGATCACGCACCAATAGAAGGGAAAAAAATCCCAGATATTAAAGTGTTTTTGCCATTTCTAAATAATTACTGGAGAAGCTATTTTGCATGTAATAATTTCTTTTTTAGCTGATGCAGCTAAGAATTAGCTTTTTAACAAAAAATCTCGTAACAATTTTTTAAAGATCAGTAAAGGGTTAAAACCCACAAACCCAGGATTCCGACAACCAAATTGTTTTCTTTTATATGAACTGTTGGAACACTATCTATTTTTATAATACGTGATTATTTCTTTTAGTCTTCCAATGCAGTCTAACATACATAGTCCCAGTGTGCGGAATGAAGAGCAAAGAGAAAATAATTGAATATTTTGAGGAACTGTTGATGCAAAGAGTTAAAACATATAATTAAAATCAGAAAGTTCTAATTAATCTCTTAAATACTCAATCCTTGAGCATACTGAATATGTTCTGAAGATGTAAAGATACACTTCATTGCTAAAAGAAGAGAGATGCCTCTGTGTGCAGACCTATCATAGAAACGCTTTCCTTCATTCCAAATTCTGAAATACTTAATCATCTCATCTACACATCTTACAACTGTGCATAGTCTGATAGACACGTTATGTATCTTTATGGATGGTTTTTCCAGTTAATATTGTCCTATATCTGTTTAAATTTGACCTAATCTGAATGCACACAAAATCTACATCCTACTGTAGATAACAGTACATTTGTATCCCATGCAAACTGGATCCAGACTTGGAAATAAGCAGAGCTCTTTCTGATAATGGAAGCTTTTAATTGAAAGGAAGAATCCTGTTGGTAGAAATATAAGATAACTCTATCATTCAATCTTTGGTGACTTTAAGAAGGTCATCTAGTCCAACCCCAGATTCAGCACAGCATCCACTAGAGCTTTCCTAATAGATGATTATCCAGCCACTGATGAATTCAGTTTCTCTGTGTATATTCATGTTATATTTGACTTATTTTAGTCACAAATCATTTTAACGTCTTGTCTTACAAGTTTTCTCAGCTGTGGTACAAATATTTTTATGAGCACCAAAAAGCTTACAATACTACCGTAACACTGAAAAAAAAAGGGAGCTTATTAATTTTCAGTACATCTCTGACAAATAGGGAGAAACAATTCTAATATGCTGCACCTTTTGAAGCTGCTTCCCTTTAAGTATCTCTGAGCCCTGAAGAGGAATGTCAAGCCTTTCTTTTTCTTATATTTTCCTCTGAGACAAGACAGACAGAGTAAACTGGAAAACCAAAGGCCTATTCATATTATCCTCTTTAAAATAAGGAGGCAATCAGTTGTGTATATTGATGCTTGTGTATGAAGGTATATTGGTATATATTTGTGGCTGTCTTGATATGAGTCTTCCCTCCCTCCCTCCCTCCCTCCCTCCCTCCCTCCCTCCCTCCCTCTCTTTCTTTCTTTCTTTCTTTCTTTCTTTCTTTCTTTCTTTCTTTCTTTCTGCAAAAGGTTTCTCTGAGAACCAAATGTACCTTTTAAATTGTCTCTACATAGTTTAAGTTGAGAGCCTATTTCATTCTTTACCCTTCTTTTGGTGATTTTACATTTTTGGGAAAAGTCTTTTTAAAAAAAATGCAGAAAAGCTACTTGTTGTTTATAAAGGCCATTCTTGTTCATGTAATCAAAATATAGGAATCCATTATGAAGCCAAAATGGAAGCATCCATGCACAACAGGAAGGCAATAGAGGATGTGGAAGAGCCCTGAAGCTTGTACTTGTAAAGGTACATGGAAATCTTAAGGAAAGTAAAATGGGGAAGAACTCCAACAGAGCCCTATAAGAATTCTCAAGAGAGACTGAAGGTCAATTTATGTAGATGTTCACCCCACTTGTATGAAGGCTAAAAAGGAGAAGCTCTACATCTAAGTCCTTGTTCCATCAGGGGATGTGGAGACACTGTAATTCATAGGCATTAACAAACAAATCATCTATGAATCCACTTCATCTTCCCTTCAAGGCCATCTAAGCCCCAGGACATCAACACATCTTGTGGCAGTAGGATCCAGAAACGGAGCATGTAGGTGGCAATCAGTTGTTCTTTTTTCTTGTCCAGAATCTCCTGCCCACTGGCTTCACTGGATGAGCCATAACTGTTCTACAGTTAAGTGAATCCATCAGAGCCCTGCATGGATGCAGACTGAGAATGTCAGTGCCCTCTGCTGGAGCCTTCTGACTGCCAGCACTCCCATTGGTAAAGGCATTATAGGGACTTTTTTCCCCAGCTCATTGTGCCAGCAGCTGCTAATACTAATGCTAACATAAAATATCCAATAAACCTCAACAGACAAAGGGTGGGGGGTGGGGACACAGATGCATACAGTGATCGCTCACAACAGTCACAGAATCTTGAATGGTTAAAATAGCAGAGTGTTCTTTTCATTCATTAAAAAATCATTCCAATGCATGCATTTTTTTTTGTACTTGTTGGATGTATGTCATTGTAATAATCTTTTAATTACTATTGTGTAGTTAGAGTAAAGGCATGAATGAATACTGCTGGCTGTTATTGCCGTACTGCCCAGGAGGGAGTTTCCTTTTTGCCAAAAATATTCAGCCACTAATGTGCAGCCTGTCGGCGGAGTGTTGTTTATACATGTTAACATGATGCCAAGTGGATTGTTTCTCTACATGAATCCTGGCTTGGCCCCAGTCGGTGACGGTCTGCAGACAAAAAGATACTTTTATGGCAAGGTGTAAAAAGAAAAAAAAAAGGGGGGGGGGAGGCAGGAGCTTTCTGGACTTTAATCCTCTACCTAATTCAACTGTTTCTCCTGCATGAAAAGAGGGAGAGGGGAGGGAATCAAAGGCTCTTCTCCTCAGCAACTTATGCTGAAAAGTAATGGCTTCTAAGCAGAGAGAGAGGTTTGGAGCTGTGAAGTCATTAACTCAAGTGAGTTGGATTGTTGAATGGCTTAATTGACAATTATTTAATAAATTATGCAACACTCATACAGATTTTTAAACATTTTATGATAAACCATACATATTATTTGTGCATCCATTCCTGCTTCTTTCTACACGCATTGCACATTTTTTTCTACTCCAGAAACTTACTTCTTTTTCTGAATCAAGACATATTGGCCCTAGTGGGACTGGCCTGGACTGCAATACTTTCACCTTAACACCAAGTGTTAATCTTTATCAGATGGACTTTGAGAATAAAATCCATTGTTGACCTTGATAGGAACTCCTTTAATTTATGATTCTGTAGATCAGATTTTTGGTTGGGATTCCACCCCTAGATTAAAACATGTGTCTCATTTTAAAGTGTAAATAATATGAAATAGTAATAAGGACAAAGTAAAAGGCTGGAAGGAACATTTCCCATTGACTTACATTACAAATTTGACTACTATAATGTTTTCTCAGGCCTACCTTGGAAAAGTGTATGGTCTATTCAGTTTGTGCAAAATGTAGTACCTACACCAGTGTTTCTCAATGTTGGCAGCTTTAAGCTGTGTGGACTTCAAATCCCTGTGTGGCTTGGGAATTCTGGGAACTGAAGTCCACACAGCTTAAAGCTGCCAACATTGAGAAACACTGACCTACACTGTGATCTTCAGATACTATGTGTGCGAATGTCGTAGGCTTCTATTTTGTTTCTGAACAAAAAGTGCTGTTATGACCTTTATGACAATCATATTTGTTTCTTCTCAGAGTTTATTAAGGAGATCTTGCTCCATACTTCTGGGCAATCTGAAATATGACTGACAGGCATACATGAAAAGGCTTTGTAAGAGATTGTGGAGAGACTGGAAGAGTAATGGAAGGAATGTTAGATGTAAACAACCAAAAGATAGGAGATGAGTCTTTTGGTAGATGATCTCATAAATGGCAACTAAGTCCAGGTGGCAAGTAACTTGGGAAGAAACTCTTCAAAATGTTCCAAGAGACTCCACCACAATAAACTCACTAATAAATGAGGGTGGAAAATTCCTTTGATAGTTTCCAAGAGACTATCTTGGATACCTATGTAATTTGATCTTGACTAACTGTTTCAGGCTTGACAGGCCTCTTGGTGGTATCATTCAGGTTACTGAACAGTCTGCTTTAGCAGACCTCTGCTTTCGGCTATTATATTCAACAAATGTGATTTAGTTATGCAGTCTAGTAACATGCCCTTGGCGAATCTGCTTTTTAAAAAACAAATATTTTTGCTGCTATTTTTGTTTCCTTTGTTATCAATATATAGATGATTACTGCCTTTAGGGACTAATTTTGGAAGGGAAATGTGAAATATAAAGTTTTATGCAGGTAGTCTTCAAGTTAAGAATGCCTGGTTTAAGGATGGCCTGTAGTTAAGAACGGAGCCTATTGTAACAAACTTCGAGTTACATTCACAATGATTTGAGTTAAATACACAATGATTCTAATTAATTACACAATACTACTTATACAGTATTATACAATAATACTGTTCTGACTTACATATAAATTCAGCTTAAGGACAGACCTTGGGAACAGAACTTGTTCTTAAACTGGGGACTACCTGTATTTGTTTTCATATTTATTTGCTTAATTTAAAATATTTATACATTGCCTGCCATGCAGGGCATCTCCAGATGATCTGCAGAACTCAAAAATACATTTTAATACAACACTAAGACAATGTAAAACCCACAAGAAATAAAAGATGCATACAAGTTAAGTGCCTGAATCTATAGGCCAATGTAATGGGGAAGTAGTTTCAATGAGCTGGTGCTAGAAACCAACCCAAGCTCCTGCTTGTGAACAGTAAGAACCTTAAGACCTTAAGAATGCTCCTGAACAGGCATTAAGTCTAGAGATGATAATGATTAATGTTGGCACTCCTGCACATAGACTTCTCTCTTGTGAATGACTACAGGTAAAAAGAGGACATGGTTTACTTGCACTTTTATGCAACCCCAAGTTGGTTGGTACAATTCAGAAGGTTTGTGGGATAGACATAACGGGATACCCAAGGGACAAAAGATGCACGGTACTGTCTATTATTTTATGAGTCCATCCATCTTTCTGTCTTTAAAAGATGTATCAGGCATATGTCCTTTGGAATCATATAATGTAGATATCCTGTGCTGTTTAAATCCTGTTGAACACTGCAAATATTGCTTCAGAGTAGACATGCATAGGATTGCAGTGGAACTAAATGATTGTTTGCATAATAGATTGCTTAATAGCTATCACTTTAATTTAGCAGGGCTACATATTGTTACATTGTAAAATGATGTTCAAAGACAAGTAAGACAGCATATCGAGGTTACAGAATATCAGTCACAAAATCTGCATTAAAAATTAAATCATGATCTATTAGGGTATTATTAAAGTTAGCACAACTCAACACAAGTACCTTACATTTTGTTTGTGATATCTAAGGCAGACATTTGCAAGTACAGAGCCATGTTCTGCACTGTGGAATTTTGCAAGTACAACTGCATGTGCCTTAGCTTCCTTACTAACTCAGACCTTGCATTTGGGCTTGCTTGGGAGCCAATGCGCACGCAGCTGTAGAGGTGAAGATCTCCACACTACAGACAACTGGGCTGTTCATGTGCTTTTAAGTGATACCGTAGATATAATGTCATACAGGGCACTGCTGCTCATCACAAGCAATTCCAGTCAGTACCCCAACAGTAACAAAATGGATCTCTTGTATTATAGTAATAATTTCATAGTTAGGGGCAGTTTGAGAGGCATCTTGGTGTAGTGGTTAAGGCATCATGCTAGAAACCAGGAGAGTGTGAGTTCTAGTCCTGCTTTAGGCACGAAGGCAGCTGGGTGACCTTGGGCCAGTCACTCTCTCTCAGCCCTAGGAAGGAGGCAAGGGCAATCCACTTCTGAAAAACCTTGCCAAGAAAACTGCAGAGACTAGTCCAGGCAGTCATCAGGAGTCAACACTGACTTGAAGGCACCAAAAAAAGGAGGGGAGGGGAAATGACAGCATATTCATAAGGATTAAAAACAAACTTTCAAACATCAAGGGGAAGGCATGGAATTAGTTCTGAAGTTAGTTTAATGTAAATTCCATTGAAATCAATGAGATATGTGAGTCAAGGTTTAACTCCCATTGATTTCAGCAGTATTGAGTCAACCAACACAATCTCAATTCCATACATGGTGGATATTCTAGGTGATATTTCTGAAAATGCTGTCACTCTTGGTAAATCCCTGGGTTTCAGGAACACCATTTTTCCTTTGTAACTGTTTTATTCATAGTATAGGACAGCAAACTTGTAACTATTTGAACTGCAATTTGATCTCCTCATCTGTTCTGTGGAAGAAAATTTCACTGAGAAACTTCATGGAACAGTAGTCCCTCCCTTAATGCAAAAAGATGACATTCTGGCCCCTCTTCACACACAGTCAAATGTCTTTGATTTTCTATTTGCTAAGTTCTGTTACCTTTCAGATGGTATTATTGAAGAGTGATCTGAATGGAAATTGTTTCATCACAACGTTACATAACTTTTTCAGGTTTTGTGGCATTTATTTTGTCTAAATATATATTTAAATTGAGACAATTTGAAGGTTGGGAATAATCGAAATGTACACTGCTACTTTTATTTACAGCTTTATTATGATAAGGTGTGTATTTCATAATAAGCTGATACATAATATTAAAGTACTGGGTTCATTTATAATTTATAATAATAAATTATAAGAAAGCAAAAGATTCACATCCCTACAAGAAATAGCATCTTACAAGGCTTTAGTAGACAAAACCCACTATTCGTCCACTAGTACTGATGACACTACAAATTGCAAATTCCACCATGAGGCAAAATAACAAATGGCTATGCAAGACACTTTAACATTGGATAGTAATCCTTCTCTTTCTTCCTCCATCCTGTACTGGAGGTTGATGACTATCAATACTATTTCTTCTTTTGATGATTTTTTTCAGCCATTGATAGCTTTACATTGCATTCTGCTCTCCTATTACATTGCCATATAAATGCATGCGTTTCATTCCTGCATTCCATATGCCACCACAAGTGTTCTGGACTACACACGACCACTTGTAGTTGCTTTTGATAGAACAGCTGCCCTTTATGAAGGATATGCAATGTATTGGCAGCATTATTCACCAGGCCCCATATTGTCCTTGGACATACATAACATTTTTTATTAAGTCAGTAACATTTCCCACATGTTACTATTACTGCAACCTACTAGTTTTGCTGCTAATTTTACACAGATGCTTATTTGACTGAGCTTATATCACAGCTGACCATTGATTTGTCCATGAGATTTGTCTACTGCCTGAAACCTGACAGATTTTAGGTAGCTTACAAAACTTTAAAATAAGTTACAAATAGCACACATAAAGGGAGGGAGGGAGGGAGGGAGGGAAAGAGAGAGAGAGAGAGAGAAAGAGAGAAAGAAAAAGAAAGAAAGAGAGAAAGAAAGAAAAAGAGAGAAAGAGAGAGAGAAAGAGAGAGAGAAAGAGAGAGAGAGAGAGAGAGAGAGAGAAAGAGAGAAAGAGAGAAAGAGAGAAAGAGAGAAAGAAAGAAAGAAAGAAAGAAAGAAAGAAAGAAAGAAAGAAAGAAAGAAAGAAAAAGCAGGCAGGCAGGCAGGCAGGCAGGCAGGCAGGCAGATTTCTGACACTGCCAACTTCCTACAAGCAAAGTCAAAGGGGAAGCTGGCAGCTAGGCGTAAGTCACTCCCACTCCCACTGCTTTTTTGCCCTTGGCCATTCTCTGTTTAGGTAAGTAAATATCTCTGAAACAATGACCCAATGAGTCATGGGTTGTCTAGTTTTTTATGAGATTTGTCTACTGCCTGAAACCTGACAGATTCTAGGTAGCTTACAAAACTTAAAATTAACTTACAAATAACACACATAAAACACAGTATAAAATCAATATTATAATTATTTAAAATAGTACAGTTCAAAATCCAATTCCCTCAATTACATACTAAAATTAATGAGTTCAAATTTTGTTTGGAATGACACTTCTGACCAAAGGGTATGGGTATAACCACGCATAACCATGATAGTTCACCTGAACCTACAGATGACTTCTCCCCGTGGTTTCACAAAAACATTGAATAGGATGGGGAAATGGCTAAGCCCTAAGACGTATAACAAAGTCCCCTTGCGTCTGACTTCTCCCCCACTTCACCAACCATTAACTCAGCATGTCCAGTCAGGTAGGAACCGCTCTAACATCATAATTCCAACTCTTAACTGCCAACCCTCATAGCAGTCCAGAACGATGCTGTAGTGTTGAAAGCTGCAGAAAGGTCTAGATGGACAAGGATGGTCATACCCCTTCCATCCAAGTCCTTCCACAGGTCATCCATGAGAGCAACCAATGTGATTTCTATCCCATGCCCAAGTCTGAACTCAGACTGCCATGGTCTAGATAATGCATATCTTCCAGAGTCCTCTGCAACTGCAGCATTAAAGATAGGGTGCTAGTTGTCCAGTTTTGTTGAATCCAGGCCTGGCTTCTTGAGGAATCTTTTTAAAAGCCCCTGGCACCTGTCCTTCCTTCAAAGAAGTATTGGGCACAGCCTGGCACCAACTCCCAATCCCCTTCCAGGCTATTTTGATTATCATCTAATGGATATTTCACCAGTGGCAACTTGGTGAATGTTCCTTGTGGCCTAGAGCTTGGCCCCAGGTGGGTAGTATAGTACCAGTAAATGTCATTCTAGTTTCAGAAAATGTACTCCTGTTTCCACAAATTGAGGTTTGTTTGTTTTTTCATTAATATTAGTTTTCTGATTGACATTTCTGTTTTCAGGCTTCTGTACCTCTGTCCCCACCCACCAAATGACCCAAGAAGTTGGAAGTCTTCAGAATACTACAAGAACTACTAAGATGACTAGTACATTTCCATTGTACCATGCCCATTTTTTCCACTACACTAGGTCCAAACTTCCTCCTGAGCACTCTTGTATGTGTCATCAACTTCCATTTGTAGGCAATAAATATTTTGATATGCACCTAGTAGAGGGTATACCCTGCCAACCACCTCTTCTTCTCTAGTATGGCAGTTGAGCGTCAGGACAGTGTAAAGGGGCCCAAATATAGCAACATACTAACTTGGCAGCTTGACATTAAATGCCTCTTTTGAATTCTTCTTACAGGAGGGGAATCATGTGAAACTTAGGCAGCAGGATGAGGCACTTCTTACTGCCCAGCAAATAAGCAATGCTTGGCTGGGACATCCCTGTGCTCATCTATTGGTTGGCAAATATGGGGTTTCAACCAAGACTCTCTCACACGAGCACAAAGGGAGGGGCGGCTCCGCTGCAGCCTAGCTTTGCTGCTTTGTGTGGGAGGGGCTTGGAGCCCGCCTTTTTTTTTCCTGTTTCCTTCATTTTCTTTCTCTGCTCCTCATGGCTCTCCACGAGGTAGGAATGAATCCTCTCTCCTCCTCATGGTTTTTGTACTAACATTTCACAACCCCAACACTATTGACCATGAAGAGTAAGATCTGTCAGTTCTCTGTGGGTGTTGTGTACTTCCACGGCCAAAGGAAATATGCCCATGCCCAAAGCATTCCTGTATATAAGAGTAACAGCCCTGTTAATCCCAACTGAATTTTATCCCCAGATCTGTTGGATAGACTTATGTAAGAATCGATCCAGCCCATTATTGCTAGATTCAAATCACAAGAAGCACAGAAGTTGCCTTTGATTCCTGTTAACTATTCCTGTTTATTATTTAAAGTTTTAGAATGTTATGCATTTAGCCATTCAAGAAGGATTTGTAACTTAAAATTTACCCCCCCACCTTTTTTTTTTCCTTTTTTTATGGGAGCAGCACTTTCAGAAGGGAATCCGGAGAGTCCCTACTGCTTGATTTTTTTTTTCTCCTATCAGAAGTCATTTGCACAGTGGTTACCTATGACTTTTTCTCATTTATTCTAAATCAAACATGGTTTTCATTCATTTTGCCCAGAGATAAATGCATAACCATTTTATTTAATTAATAAACAATACTAGTACTGGCATTTTAAAGTTTCCCACCACACTCAGCCATAATGATGGCTCAAAGCATAGAATGTCAGCATATATATATATATATATATATATATATATATATATATATATGTGTGTGTGTGTGTGTGTGTGTGTGTGTATATATATATATATGTATGTATGTATGTATATGTGTGTGTGTGTATCTCTATATCTATATAGAGAGAGAAAGAGAGAGAATGAATTTCTCTAGGGGTGTGTGTGTAATGTAATCCTAGAGAAATTTTCTAACTGGGTGGATTAAAAGCACAACAAATAAACATGTTTTAGTACTGGAGTACTTGAGTATAATAAAGAGATAATACCCAAGTTGAAAAGCAGAACTGGGTGTTGGGGATGGAGAAACAACAGTTAGTGTGTGCAGTTATTAAATGTGTCTCCTTGCTACTAAGCAATAGATCCACATATGATATCAGGCCAATGGAGGCTAATCTAGCACAAGTCACAAACAATGTTCTCCCCATTGCTGATCCCAGTCCAACCTCCATTGCCTTTGTTCCCACTCACTGCCAGTCATCTAAGACAAGAGGTCTCAAAGCTTCATAGGTTTTGTACACCTTGAGGTTATCCTTGAACTGGTTTTGGAACAAGGGAGAGAAAACTAATAGCGGTACAGCTGCCAGTGACTTAAGGCTGTTTCAGTAATGGGCTGTGGATGAAACTGAAGGCATAGTGGCCTTAGAGAGAGAACTGCAATCTTTAATTAAAAACAGAAAAAAAGAAAATTTGACCTGTCAGCTTATTTCTTCCATCACACCTATTCATTTCCATATTCCCTACTGAAAGCATCTTGCTTTTGAGTAAATGTTGCCTTACATGTTCTCACAACAATGAAATACATTTTACCCTATAGGACACTGAAACCATCTCAAAGAAATGTCATGTGGAGGGAATGTAGCATCAAGAAGATGCTTTGGAAGTGCATCATGTTAATCAATGTGACAATGATGTCACAGAAATGGAATTCAATACTTATGTAAATCCCTTCTAGAATCAGATTAAGTGAATAGGATCAGTGGGGATTCTAGTGATGGGGGAAGGGAGAGAGGCCATCAAAATACTAACTCGGCTTTATCTCTTCCCTTTAAAACTGTTCAAAGCCATCTATCTAAGAACTGCCCCTTCTTTGTCAGGTATGTTTAAATCAGAAAGAAAGCTTTGGTATAGGTATTGTTAAAAAAAAAATGCTGAATAAGCCCTAGAGACCAAATATCCCCTCCACCATTTAATGAACTGTTTCTTTTATTATTTTGTACACATTTGTATAATATACCTTCTTTGTAGTTTGCAAAGTACTCGGCATCCTTCTTCATAGGAAGGGGGACCTCATTTAGATTAATCTGTGACTTCGACAGCAGGTGGTAGAATGAGCCAACTGCTTCAATTACAGCTTTTTTGCGCATGTCTTTCAAGTGTTGCTAAGATTATCATAGGAAGCTGATTACATCCCCTTAGACACTATTGTTGGCACAATGATTAAGCTGTTATTTTTATTTTTTATTCTTTTAGGGAAACCTAAAGAGGTCTTTGGCAAGAAGCAAAAACACTTGGTATAGAGATCAGTAAGATAGTGTGTATTATCACTCTGAAGCTTATCTCCACATATACAGCTCCCTGGTGGATCCCTATGATAAACATTATTTGGAACAATTAGCTGCTACTGACAGAAACCAGTCACACTGGCAATGGCTAGTAGCGCAGAGCCAAAAATGACAGAGCCAAGAACTATTAAAAAAAAAAAAAAGCGAAACGAAACCCAACAACAATCAGGACCAACCTGTTCTCTCCCCGCCCCCTCTCATTCAGTGGTTGTCATAAAACCTTCCCAGTGCTGTGTTTGCATAGCTGGCTTCGCTGATATGGTACCAAAATACAAAAGAAAAAGCTACAGCACTTGTCTTTGCTAAAGTGAAATTACAAGTCATTGAATTAGTATGTCATCTTTATTGTGCTGTCATGCAGAGGAGGTAAGGAAAGCTCTCTGTAATGGATGGGAGAGTTTGATGGCCTGAAAGACAGCCTCCCAGATGGTTGTCGATATAAACCAGTTTGCCCTTTCTTAAAAATAATAGGAGGGGAGGGGTTGCAGGGGAGACGTCTCTGCTGATTTGAATGGCAGTGAGTGACAATACTTCTATTAGTCTGATCACAGCAGCGACCAGAGCTGAAAGGTGAACCAAGAGTTGGGTTGGGAATGAGAAGCTGGAATTGCATGCTAAGCTGTTTAAAAAACCAAATGTTAGTGAGAGTAACCCCAGAGGTGAAGCACTGAAGGTCTTGCTCAGAAAGATGCTCCTACTGTTCGTGCATGGGGAGAGTTGCTCTTGTAATGTTCTGGAGCGACAGCAGAATTTTCATTGGAAAAATCCTTGGAGATGGAAAACAGAACCAGCTTATATGGTGGAAACAATGTTAACCTGTTTAAAAGGCTATTCCCTTTATTGTGAAAAGCTACCCCCTCCCCCCCCCAAAAAAACCACCAACAAAATATTCTACTAAATTTTCAGATAAATACCAAATGTTCTAGTATAATTTCATCATAAATAGTATGGCAATATCTTTTGCAGCTTGAAATCAGGTAGAGCTTAATTAGCTCTGAGTTGAATGACAAAATGCTTTAACACAATAGTGCAAATTTGAGCTTCTGCTCAGAAATCCAGACTATTGCTGACATTTGAAGGCTGATTGTTCTGTCCAGTAAATAGGAAGTTTGTGATCATTCCATGTCATAACAGCTTACATCATGCCAATACTACTAAATTATTTTTATCATTTGCTTAAATGTGTGCTATAAAGATACTGAAATTGCTTTTTTTCTTGATTTTTCATGCATATATTGTGTCAGGATGAGCAATTTTTCAGTCTTAGTAGAGTTTGAATTGGAGCTTGTGTTAGTCATCTTTATCATGCAGCATACAACTCTTTCTCTTCAACTTCTTTATCATCATCATGTTCATTGTCATCTTTTTTTGTCTTTCTATTCCTTTTTTTAATTTTATTACATTATTTCCTCCTTTCCCTTCTCCTCTCTGTTCTTCCTCATACACACATACATTCTTCAGTCATCCATTCACTTTCCCCAATCTCTCCCTCTTTTTCATCTCATCTTCTCTTTTTTTTTCTCCCTCGTCCCCCCAATTCTACATCCCTTGCATAATGTGAGACAAAAAAAATTATAACATTTAAGAATAGATAGAATAGCTGTAATTTCCCTTTCTGAAGATGACAGAACAGGAGCCAAATGGAAGCCATTGGAAACACTTTTTCATCTATCGAGTCCATGCAACTGGTGTAAAGCTTACACATCACCATGCATCTCTACAGCAGGGTTGGCATCATCTGAGACATACAGTTCTTCTGTGGAAACAGTTCTGTGATCTAGGTCTAAGTCTTGAACTCTGCTAGACAGAAAATTAACATGGAAGAGATTTGAACCAGTCCCCATATTTTCATCTATCCTATATCAACCCTTGAGTTGTAAAAAACTGAGAGTAAGTTTGGTAACTATTTATTAGTGCTGTTATATGAGGCATTAAAAGGTTGATTAAATGTGAAATACATTTGAACCACTATTTTGAATTAAATCTTCAGATTGATTCCTTTATTGAATTGAATCAGGTGCCTTTGAATCAAGTCAGATGCCATGGAGAAGATGTGGATCATTTTTCCAGAAGAAAATTGCAGATCTTTTAAAGATACATTAAGCAGTAATGATGGGGGAATTTACTCCAATATCTGAGAGAGAAATTCTACTAAGCATGGTCCTGCTAGTAAATTCTTCACAGCTTTCTCTTTCAGAGAATGGAAGAAGACAAAAGAGGATCAGATATCTTGAGTTGATGCTAACTGGTAGAGAAGATTTAGTTGATGAGGGAAAAATAATGCAGGGGGACACTAAAGCTAAGTGTAGCTGTAGTTGAAGAACACAATTTTAATGAACTCAGAGTAATAATAGCTAGTATCCCATGGCAAGAGACACTAATGGGGAAAAAGAGCCTAAGCTGAGGGGGAGTTCCTAAACAAAATTGTGTAATTGCAAACAATTCCTTTTTAAAAAATATTTTTATTAAAGATTTTCACATAAGATAAACATGAAATTACAGAGTGAAATTAAAAAAGAAAGATAAAGGAAGAAATAGAAAAGACAGTGCAGGTAGAAATAGAAAAGAAAAGATATATATAAAGAAGTGACTTCCAATCTTCTTTACTACAGTTACAGATAAATTCATTATCTCCTCCCTCTTTAAAGTTACAACATGGTTTTCTTCCCATATTCAACTGTTTTTAATCAGCAAATCCATAAATCACCAATTTGTTTTTTTCCATTTTCAGCAAAAAGTCCATAAGAGGTTCCCAGTCCTTTATAAAAGCACTTGTTCATAATTGCAAACAATTCCAATAGGGGGGAAAAAGAAGAAAGACATCCACCCTGAACATTGCATCCAAAGTTTTGGGCCAACTAAAAAAGCAATAAGGATGTTTAGGGGATAGAAACTAAGATTTATGAAGAAAGGCTGAGAGAACTAAGGATGTTTAGCCTTAAGAAGAAAGATTAGTAGAGTGATATGATAGCATTTATCAATGTGAAAGGATGTCACACAGAAGAAGGCCAAGAATTCCTTTCTATCCCAAAAGACAGGTATGGAGTACAGGATTTATGTTACAGGAAGACAGGTTTCCTAACAGTAACAGCAGTTCGACAGTGGCATTAATTACCAGTGAGTTGATGAGTTCCTCTTTACTTGATGTTTTCAAAAGGAGGTGGGGAAGTAATTTTGCTTTAATCTGGATTACTGCATGACCAACAGGTTGGGTTCATCCTAAAGGGCCTTTTCTAGTACTATGGATCTATGAATTAATTCAGAGAAACTCAAAGGAGATTAGGAGCAACAGTGAACTTTATGGCTTTGCTGAGCCTCAAATGCTGGTGCAACTTTCCATCTGCCGTACAGACAAAGAAGGGGTGGGGGAGGTTGAGTGATGTAATGGGCTGTCTGATATTATGAATAGCAAGCCAATGAATTATATTATCTCAGCCTATTATATGTTTGTCTCATTTTCTGCTTGCTTAGGCAGATTCATATGGAGGAAAAGAGAGACATTCAGATTAGCTTCTTCTTGTACAATCCTTTACTTTTCCTTCACTTCATACCCTTTTATCCTTATCCTTTCTTACTGTGATATAGTCCCTGTTAGTTTGTGTCCAGGTAGCCTGCATTTATTCAGTTCAGGCATTTCATTTCATTCCTTCCACCCACCCCTTTAAAACAAAAATCTTTGGTTTCTTTCCACCACTTACCTGCCTTTTGAATATTGAATGAGTGAGTCTTGATAAATAAGTCCTCTGTAATATTGAATAAATGTGAGTTATGTACAATGGCTCAAGTCATTTTCCATAAAAGAAAACCCCACTTCTAACCTACATCTAGCTCTACTGTGGCCCAGATCGCTGTATCTCCAACTCCGCCTCTGGGTGGTGATGCGACTTACCTGGATTTGAGCCAACTCAGAAATCTCCCCACTCCTCTGTGAAAGAAAGCAGAAGACAGAGGCTACGGCCACCCTTCCTCTGTTTATAACCTACCTGAGAAGGGAATCTCTCCACCTGTCTGGCTCTTTAGCCTTTGATTTTCACAGGCTTAGCACCACTTTTCCCAATTACGTGCACTGGTGACAGATTTTTCTTTAAGCCTCTCAGCATCTGAATCCCTTGGAATGAGATTTCTTCCCATTCACTACAGTCAACTTTAAACAGTTCTCAAACATTTTTATTTTTACGTTGGAGGAGAATGCTTTCTACATTATTCTTCATAGGTACTTTGGTGGACAGTTTGGAGGTTTGCTGTTCTACCCTGTAGTTATCCCTGCTATTTCTGCCTAAATGCAGGAGGAGCACTTTTTAAAAAATGTGGTGAAACCCTTGAAGCTATTCAGCTGAAACTTTGTAGAGTTAATGTCTTCTAAAGTAGCTACCAATCCAACTATTTTCATCCCATTGGGCCAACAAGTGAGGCAGCTATAGGCATTTTGATACTTCCTCATTGTAGCTTATACTCAAATCTTTTACCAAATAGAGTCTTGCATCAGCTTGAATCAGAGTTTTCGCTGCTTCTGAATTTTGAGTCTCAAAATGAAATTGAATCTTGCCATCTTTACATCTGAAATCCTGAATTCCAAGCAGATCTTTGTCAATCTGTATATCCAAATTATCAATTACCTTTACTAGTACCGTAACATCTCAAAATAAGGTGGTTTTATCGGGAGGGGGAAGATGGGCTGTAACTGTTTTCTCAACTGCATTGCTAATCACCATTCCTTTAAGGTCCTTGATGGGGCGTACTTTATGGGACATATATCATATACCACCTATAATCATGGCATATAATTAATAAGTGTACAATGTGGTAGTAAACTACTGTAATTTGATCTGTATATCTAGAGCCTGCTCTTTTCTTTCAGGAAGCAGTAACCAAAGTTTTAGTTCATTCTCCAGCTTGAAATCTCCCTCCTACCATTTTTGCTGCCAGTCTATAGGCATTGAAAATGAGGCCATGAGACATTTTGCTGGGTTGCAAAGAACATTTTTGAAAGGTTTGTTAATTGTGCTTCTCATCAGTGTGTGTGTGTTTAATTATGTTGCCTGAGGAGACAGTGGCAGCAGAGTTCCTCTTAGCAGCTGCCTGAAAGCAACACGCCTTTGCTGACTCCAAGCAAACCCTTGGAATGATGCTATCTCTTCACTTACGGTCAAAACTACATGTTGCAATGAATATGGAACATATACTTTCCTGAGATTTTATAGGCTGCTTCTCTCTGGGTTTTTCCCCGGGGAATTGGTTTATTTATTTAAAAGATTGACATGGCTGCTCATCTTACAGTATATACAATAACCCTGGGTTGCTCACAGCATAACAATAAAACATCAAAGCAAACTATAATGCTAACAAGAAAACTACACCTCATGGTACCCCAAAACAACACCCCACACATCTATCGTATTCCAGTCTCACTCAAGCCCAGTGCTTGGGGAAGAACCAGTTGAAGTTGAGTTCTTTCCACCCACACTTGAGCAGCAGAAAGCAATATTGCATTGAAATTTGTTGTCAGACTCTGATTGTCAGACTCTACTAAGCCTCTTTTGTTCATGAGCCAGTGACAAGATAAAGGCAGAAGTGGGAAAAGGTCCTGTATCTATGTTTTTATTCTTCCCTTTTATACTGTAGCTCTTTTAATCTATTCAGAATGTATCTTCTGTCTATTACTATATTATGTTACAGGTCCTATCAGCTCCTTCCAATTGTCTGATGGGGCCAATCCTTTATGTGGGATTTGATCTCATTTACTACTCTTTAAAGAGAGTAAAGTTGTCCTTCTATACAAACAACATGTTGCATCATCTTCAGATTTAAGCATGAATCATAATGTCTTTTTGCTAGATAGATTTAGAGGAAAACCCTGATTTCAGCAAAATTCTTTGAGAAGATTGCTCACAACATCCATTGTTGACAAGCTAGTCAAAAGTGGAATGAATATTGTTCTTCTAGAGGAGTTACCATCTGGTTAAGCTATTCAACTGTGAAAGTGCATTCAGTGTGTTCATTGATGGCTCTGGATTTATGGGTTATGATCGTTCATAGGTGCTGAGGCCCCATTTTCTTGAATATGAACCCCCGCACCTAACAGGGTAAGGACAGAATGTGTGATCCAGTTAACTAACTACATTAATCAAGCAATATTCGTATCCCTTCTTGACGAGTATGGCCCAGTTACAAAACATATGGGCTGGAAGATATCATCAGCAATAACAGGTGTTTGCCTTTAGTGTACCCATCCGTAACTGCATTCCTTGACCAATGGCCTCCAAAGGCTTAGAAACCGAATGTCATGCCTGTCCTTGACATCAGGATTCTTGCTTTGTCTGACACTAGCTGAAAGCATCATTGTAATTGAAATATAGCTCACCAGCCATACAAAGGCAATGCATTTTCAGAATCTAGGATATTCTTAATGCATGGGAGAATGGCCAACCCTTTCCTGCCAAACAATGTGTCACAGTTTGGCAGCCACAGCTCTATTAGTCTAGTGATCTTAGATTGCAAATTATTTTAAGGTTGATGTATTTCAGCTCATTTCAGCATGCTGGCCAGAACAATGTTTGCTCATGGAGATTTACTTATTTTATATTTGTTTGTTTGTTTGTTTGTTTGTTTAAATCTATGTACTTCCTGACTCCATTATGATTCTAGGTGGTGACCAGCCATACCATCATTGCTATAATTAATGTAATGACTCCTCCAATAAAATATGATTTGAGGACTAGAATACCTCTTTAGGAGTCAAAATTTGGATGTAAGTCATCTTTAAAAGTCTGTAAAATGGGCACAGTTCAGCCTGGCCTTAGCACTTGGGTATTCCAGGGCAGCTACTTGCCTTCCATTTATATTTTTCAGGAGGTCCTGAAGTAATACCATGTCACATGTTTGGAAATTTTGTGATAAATTATATTGAATTATATTATGAATTTCAGATTTTAATATTTATATTATGAATGTCAGATTTTAATCTTACCTGACTATCCATACTGATTGTTCAGGGCAACTTACGTTATAAAACAAAAATACTAAAAACCCACCTTACATTATAAAACAAAATTTGCAAGGAGGGAGGAAGGAAGGAAGGAAGAAGGGATATGAATTAAAATGCAAATAGTAAAATCATTAATATTGAAAGGCTTGGCTAAAGAGATGCATTGTTAATGGCTTCAAAAGGACTTGAGGGTCATTCTAATGCAATACATGGCATTGTGGCTCAGAAGTTGCCAGTGCTAAAAAGTGAATGCTCTGAAATTAGCTTTGGGTTTATGTGTCATTAATTATAGTTGGTTTCATGTATGGAGTTGGTAATCTGACACCAATAATAATAAATCTAACTGGGCTACCCAAGACAAGTTTGATCACCATATGCCATGAACAGTAGGGACTCAAGATGCTCTTTTATTCTCACTCTCTCACTGTATATTAGTATAATGTAGGCATCCTTTTCAGATGAATTTTGAGGACAGTGTATCTCCATCCATCCATCCACGTTTATCAGAAACTTTCCAGTTTTTGACAAGTCAGGCATAGAGCAATGATTCATCATTTAGAGAGCTTTGTCATGGAGCATGCTCTGTCATCCTTTTCTCATTTGAGTTTTTCTCGTGACAAAGTTGGCAAGTTCGCTCAGCCTCTTTCCCCTGGAAAATTCTGGCTGCTGGCAATGAGAAGGGTTTAAACCTGACTGCCTCTGAAACTTGAAACCCGGTTGCTCAAGTATAGGCTTAGCTCTCTCTCCACACTGGATTCTAAGCAGGGCAAGAGTTCAAGGGTGCAAGAAAGATTAGTACTGATCTTTGGATAGTGAGCATATGTATAAGAAACACCAGCAGCAAAACCTGGTGCTTTTTGTCATGGATAGTGTTGTTTTCAGACAGGTGGTAACAGATGCTGAATTCTCAGTAGGAAGTTCAGAGTGGGCTACTTTGTCACTAAAGACTCCTTAGCAAGCTGCTTTGAAGAAAATGCCAACTGAATAAGACATGCTTTAGAGAGTTGTTGGAAGCTGCCTTTAATCTTGTGGCATTTGGACTCGGAACCCGTGAGTAGCACTATGAAGCACATTACATTTATTCAAAACTGAGAGAAGGATATTTTGGGTGACTTCTAAGCCTTATATTTCATTGTGTTTGAGTCTATTTGTTACTGTTATGGGATTGCATTTTGTGGAAGTGAATATCTGGGCCAGTTGTGAAGAAAAGAAACATGGTACCTTGCTAAATAAAAGGTTGGGGCCCTTGGTGTGTGTTTTGGGGCATGTGTGGGAAGATGTGTATGTGTGATACTTACAAAATGTGGCCACTGCTGAATTAGGGAAATTGTCTTTTATATGTGTTGGACACAATTTTAGGAAGGAATCCTAGGATATGAAAGATAATTTATGCTGGGGGCTAAGAAAAGCTACCCCCTGCAAAAAATTGAACTTCATGCTCTCTGAGGTATATGGAAAGGATAATTGCTAACAGCAGCTGTACAGAATTCAAAATAAAATGTAGGCAATGCAACATGGAATTAAATTAAGCATGGAGCATACAGGAGCCCAGCAAAAGCAAGAGTGCATGTGATAAGAATAAACCTTATTATCAAAATGTTAATACAAAGGATGCTTTCATGCCTGGTATGGTAATGAGCTAGGTCACACCTGGCCACATCAAAGTATTCTGAAGAGTATAATTGACAGATATCCATCCAACATCAAGAGGCAGAGCACAGTGACACCTGGGAACTTTGAGACATTGTAATGCTAAGGGTCAGACAAGGACTGTGACAGCCCGAGAGAGATGTAGAACTCTTGAAAAACGAATGTCTTTTTTTTTTTTTTTTTTTGGTATGATGTTTTTCTTCTTTCACTTCATGTGTCTGGACTGATTCAGTGTCACCAGGGAATCTGAATCTCTGTTCTGAGCCCTTCCCTTTGATTTTGTTTTGATATTGCCTTGTTTTTCAAGTAAACATAAATTTACTGAGAACATGTTTTCAATCATACGCTGTTTTAAAGAAACAATCAAGTTCTAATGGACAAAGGGAATTAACTCCTTACCTTAAGGCAAAAGTTAAAAATGGATCCACCCTAAGGGCTATTTGTGAATGTTCTTAGAAGTGCTGCGAACAAGGTGAATGTTGTGATTAACATTAAGGTATCCCCAAATCAGCAACAAATTTCAGATTCTGTTAATAGCTTCTTCTATCCTAAAGGCACTTGGACACATTACATTTTATGCCAGTTTTTTCCAACCCTCTTCCCCCTTTAAGAGCATTAAAACAAGTATGGACAGTGCACATAACTGTGTGTATGCAATTTAAATGTTAGTGTACAGGGATAAATCAAAGTTATCAATAAAGTATACACTGCAGTTGGTGTGTGTACATTCATGTGACACTGAAGCAATGTATGCTTCTCATCAAGGAATATTGTTAACACTTATTACAGTGTGTGGAGCTTTCCCAGAAACTTCAATATCATATACTCGTGAAGATGTTCCATTTCACTGTGTTGATCAACTCAGGAAAAGCTGAGGTGGTGCTGAACTTTAATGGATTGGATGCACTGAAGCTGACAAGGAGGCAGCATGAGGATACAGTTCCCAAATATGAGAAGCTGGAATTCAACCAATTATGAATGGGATTATACTTCGTTAGCGATCCTTGTTCCAACATGTCCAGGTTCAGTGACTAAAATTACCTTGCTGTGGTTTTTGTTTTGTGTTTTGCTTTGGGGGCATGTCTAACTGCCCAGGGGCTAGAGTATTTCATAATAACAGTTTTTCTTATGGATAACTAGCTATCTTCAATGAGCAGGAGAACATGATCTGTGAGTCAGTACATTCACAAGGATAAGGAGCAACCAAGCTGAAGAATCCCAGGTAAGTGTCATGACATTCTTGGTATGTTGTGCTATTGGTCATCTCCCACTACTAATTTAAAACTTTTTATATCTTACCAAAATCTTTCCTGTAAAATTGGATAATATATTCATTTGCCTGGGAAATCTGAGACTTGGTCTAGGTAAGGTTATTTGGGGATCCATCGTTATTATTTTTACAATATGTACAGATTGTTTATTTAACAGATCACTATTTCTCTTCAACAGAAGCCCCAGAGTTTATAACTGGTACTTTGCATGGGTGGGAGGCAAGTGATGTGATATGTGTCATGATATCATTGTGCAAATGAATCAAATTATATCATTTGTATCCTTTAAACAATGATGGCATGATGCATATGATGTCACTGCGGCTTATTCAAAATGCCCACTTATACTGTACAGGTTAATTTTTCCTAAATTGAAAAGTGTGGAATCAATTAGTAAAATAAAATAATAAACCAGGCCTGGAATTTATGAGCAATTTTTGGCAATAAGTGCCTGGTGAAATCTGTGATAAGGTATCCTTACAAAAGTCTCTGAATGATTTGAAATATCTAGTTTTTCCTCTCTAGCAAAGGCTTCTACATACAGTATATCTATATCCCCACTAAACATATTTAAAGAATTTAAGTATAAATAACTAGGAACTGCAGACGCTAGACAGTAGATAGAGTAGATACTGTACAAGAGTGTGTTGCAAATGGTTACACAGAATGCATAAATAGCAGGTCTTCTCCACCTCAAGATTACATGAATTATAACTATGTTTTTATCTTCCCAAAGCTGCTTTTCTGTCAATTATACTGCTTCTCCTATAACATTTCTAAGTTTTTCCTTCCATTGTAGTAATTTGTACTAGAACACTATCTATCTGTTTATAATTATTTATTCAATTTGTATGACCTCTTATCTCAACAAGTGACTGTGAGCTCTCATTATATACATGACAGGTATTTTGAATGTAGCATGGTCCAAGTAGAACTCTTATTACTTGTTTATTTAATTTATATATCACTTTAATCCACATGGGCTTCTAGAAACTTACAATAACAGAACAATTGTATGAAAGGCTCCAACATATCAGCACTAGGTGGGACACAATTTGAACAAACTTCAGTAATTTGTCATATTAAAAAGGGGTTTGCATGTATGAGAGGCAGACATTCATAAAGCTGAGTTCAGATTTGCAAAAAGTCATCTAAGGCTACAATTCTATGCACACTTATCTGGAAATAAACATTGTACTATAGATCTATCTTCTGAGCAGACATGCAAAGGAGTATATTTTAAGTTATTGGTCTTGAACTGGAGGGATGAGACTTACAGCTGGTTGCTGGTGTCCTAAGATTCCCTACTGTCGTGTCCTAGAGCTAAACTGAGCTCGAGGGGGTGGGAAAGCACAAAGGATATATTGGTTGTCCTCCCAACTGTTGGCCAAATCAACTTGGAGTTATGGGAGTTGTACATGCACTGGATCTGAAGAATGTCAGGCTGCAGAAGGCATATATCAACCATGGCTTTTGTATTATATGCAGCAGCTTTGGACCTCTGGAATGTATCTGCCCCTAGTTCTTATTCAGTTCTTAACAAGATCTGGGCACACTTAGAAATTCACTTTACTAGACATCTAAAAGAGCAAATCAATATACAGAAAGCATTCACCTGTTAGCTCCCATAAAGGGCACAAACATGGCCATTTGCAGAAGGGGGGCAAGTCATGACATTGCATACAAGTATGTAAAGGATGGTGCTTACATTGTAGCATCCCAATGAACATCATTTTGTCATCCTAAGTAGTGCAAAATAGTGCAAGTACGATTGTAGATCTTTTATCTTGAATGCTTTATTTTACTCTGTATGTTCTATCTTGTAGCTCTATTCCATAGATTTTATTTAATAAATTTTATTCAGTCTGGGTTGCTAACCTGTAATAAAGAATTTGAATTTGGCATCATCTTGTCTAGCAGCAGATACGTCTGGTCATAGATCTGGCTTACTTGTGCACTGTTAACTTTTTTTTACAGCACACAATCATGGCAGGGGAAAAAAAAACTAGACTAGACATTTCCTTCACCTAACCAGCACATATCCATGTGTTCAGATCTCCAAGAACATGAATTATTACTCACTCAGGGTACATGGCACATGTGCTGGAAGACATTTGCATGGCTTCAAACATGAGATTGATTAAAGCCAGATCAATTGAAAAAGAAGGCAAGTCCTGATTATTTCTTTCAGCTGATCAAACAAAACTGGGAAAACTTAGAGCAGTCTTGCACAATATTTTTTTTTTGTTTGCTTAATTCCCTGTCTTCCTGCCCAGAGCTGAACTATGCAGTGCATGCTCACTGCAGAATCATCAGAACATAAGAGGAGGAAAGAGAAGTGTGTCCAGCCAAGGCAGCAAAGACATCTTCTGCCAGTGGTGGTATCTAGGGATTGGGAAGCATAATGGCAGGTGAACGACAAGTGGGAGGTTTGTGCTCTCTCTGTCATTCCAAATGATGCCTCATCACTACTTTCTGTATAACTCTTCCCCAGTACTATTCTATGTGTGGTGGTTCAGCAGTTGAGGTGATAATTCACACGGCTTAAGGCTTAATGCCTGTTTGTTTTCTTCCAAGATCTAAAAGTGTTTTTAGCATTATTTAATGGACTCATCACCATAGTAACTGATACATGTTACAAACTATGTCTAGCCTCATTCTTTGTGACATTCATCCCATAGGAGATAACAGTGAAAGGAGGTGGTTAAGGGATTTGTTCGGCTTGGTTTGGTTTTTTGGTACCATCGCACAGTGAAAGTGCAGCCAAGCCAACAACTGAATCCAAGATGTGTGACCTTATCAAATGCCCTACATATAAAATCATGCTAGTTAGTGGTGAATAGGCTGATTATTACTTTATTATCGTATTTATCATATTTATATAGCTGCCCATCTCACATAAAGTTACTATTACATCTATGGAAGGTTACATTTTCATATTTTCTTTGAAAATTGAAAGTTACCAATCTTGTAATCAAAGTCCCAGATTGTACATATTTCCCAGACTGTGGGAGTGTGGAGCAGGGGTGTGAAACATGGACTCTCATCCCCAGATGAGCGAAGAAGAGATAAGAGGATGAGACTGGCCCCTCCCTGAGGAATGCTAGTGATGTTTGTAGTTTGACCCTGGGAACTGCTCTCAGTCTGAGAAGATTCTGTAAATGGGGTGAAGCCAAATAAACCTTGCTGGATTGAATCTGTATTGTCTCCTGGAGTTTCCTGGGCTAAACCTGACATCAATCTTCTCAGACTGAGAGTAGTTCCCAGGGTCAAACTACAAACATCACTAGCATTCCTCAGGGAGGGGCCAGTCTCATCCTCTTATCTCTTCTTCGCTCATCTGGGGATGAGAGTCCATGTTTCACACCCCTGCTCCACACTCCCACACAGAGTATCACTATCTTCTCTAATACATGATACATTAGGATTTCTTTCTTTGTATTATGCATGCCCCTATCTCATGTACATAGTTTACTGGCAGATTCTTACATACACATCAGACCTTGTTCTATGCAATGGCTAAGCATAAGAAACTGGCCTTATGGCCAAGCAATAACCATTGCAAATTGATCCACTTGAGTTTCAGATTCTAGAGTTGTAATGGAATGTGGGAATGACCTTGGGAGACAGAAGGAAGAGCCGTAGACTAGGCAATGGTCAGATAAGAGGCAGCTGAGACCACAGAAGGAATGGGGGCATGGCAAACATCTCAGAAGGGACCCTACCTAGTTTTTTGGACTGTAAAGGCAAGTGGGAAGAGATGCTGGGGGTTGTGCAATTATTAAAGGACATTGTGTGTTGATGCGGGTAGAAGTTAAAAGTGGGATGCTTATAAAATATGAGTATAGCTAATAGTAATCCCCATTTGAAAAGCCAATGTATTCTTTGGTATTTCAACATTTATAATGAAAAGGTGTTGAGATAATATAAAAAATGATATAAGCCAAAGGTCTTGTATACAAACATACCCATACAGCTCATTATGTTTATTATGTAAAGGGTAAGATTGAGATTTATGAAGCTAATGTTTCATACACCTTCTCAAAAAGTGAGGGATAATCCATACACGTTTTAGCTCAATAGGTTTTCATCATTCAGGTATTACAAGTCTCCTGGATGCTTAATTCTAAATATCACATCTACTTAATTATTGCCATGTAACCCAGCCTTCCAAACAAGCTAATGGCAGGAATGCCATCAATATTCGGAGCATGCTTGATTCTGTGAGCAAGGCTGTATTCAGTATGATTTTATATGCCACTTGTGCTGTCCGCCACAGCCAACTTTTTCATGCCCAGATAGGCTGCAGCTGGAGAAAATGACAATAATGGAGATAATAGGAAGTATTCTCAGAACTTCCCCAAAGTAGGATGAACCTAGGATTACAAATCCCACAGTTTTCAGGTTACCTAAAAGAGAGGACGTGGATTCTTAAAGCAAATAGCTAAAACCTCTTACATTCATTTACAGATACTCTTAAAGGCTTAAATTTCATGCATACTATATTAACAACTTTATATGATATAAATATGTACCTTTAATATATAAAACAACCTGAAAATCTGTTAGATGAGACTTGTTGGAATTGTAGTCCAAAACATCTGGTGGGTATTGCTCCAACATTTGCCTTAGAATCTATTCCCTGACTCATATAAAAAGATGTAGTAATTAACTATTAGCCTCTGGAATTTTAATTTCAGTGTACTCTTAATTTGCTTAACTGTTGAATTAACTTTTTAAATATTAAAAATGTACTAAATGGTATGTGTGTATATATATATATAGAGAGAGAGAGAGAGTTGGGGGCAAGGTAAGAAATAGATATCACATGGATAGCCTTTAAATAAAGGGTTGGGGTTGAGTTTGTTTTGTTTTTGTCTCTGCGCAAAAAGAAACACTAATGAGATGTCATTTAAATTCTAACACCTGCTTAATAGCACTTTTCCTCTTTCCTTGAGAGTGAGCTGTTTACAAATGTTTGCAAATTTCTAAGTGTACCCTATATGAATGATTTTTCTATAAACAATGCTGTGTAGTTTTCTGCAAAATGAATTAGTTACAGTGTAACACACAATGTGAAAGGCTTTTGCTTGGTTTATTCATTAAGTGCACTAATGGTCTCTTAATTCCGCATAGAGCATTCTAGACATTAATTTACAAGGAAAAATTAATTAATGAAAGCCATCTGTCTAACATAGCTTCATATTTAGCAACAAATTAATTACATATTATAAGTATCACATTATCATCTGAACCGGAATTTAAACAATTATTAATCACTCATATAATGCTTTAACAATGTACAATAGTTTCTGATCCTTACACCACTTGTTTGCAGAGTAATCCTAAAATCTAATCATTATTATTCTCATTATGCCTTTGTACCTGAATAAGAATTGATACTTGGCTCACGTATCCCAAGTGATCACTGAGTAGCTTCTGCTTTCTGTATTGTACTCTGTGCTGGTTCCACTTTGCATGGATCTCTACCTCAATCCATTATCAGGGATCTTGGGTTTCTCCATTGGCTCCAGAAAGTGATATTACTATCTTGGTAGCCATAAGCCGAAGTTGTAAATATGTTCAATCTGCAGTCCATACATGATGGGCGAATGTGCCCAGCTTGGATAAGGTCCTGCCCAAAGACACTTGAGACCACAGTGGCCAACAGAGGGCTTTTTTTAGATTTTTTTTTTAGATTTTTTTTAATCCCACCTTTATTATTTTTATAAATAACTCAAGGCGGTGAACGTATCTAATACTCCTTCCTCCTCCTATTTTCCCCACAACAACACGCTGTGAGGTGGATTGGGCTGAAAGAGAGTGACTGGCCCAAGGTCACCCAGCCGGCTTTCATGCCTAAGGCAGGACTAGAACTCACAATCTCCTGCTTTCTAGCCTGGTGCCTTAACCACTAGACCAAACTGGCTTTTGCATGGACCCATCTCTTTTGATTAATCTTCTGTTTTTTATATGCTACTCTTTCAGAAGCCTGAAGATGTGCTCTAAACAAAATAGATAGGGACAGGGGGAAAAATCAGAAATAGAAAGCTGGAGTATTTTGAAACAAATTTCTGAGCTGATATTGAAGGCCAAGCTCAATTCAAATTTCATCTTAGCTTATAATGGTTTAATACTAAATCCATTCAGCTGATAGTTTCACTCCTCCAGCCTATTTCCAATGGTTTCACAAACTAAATAAATTACTTCAAGACTTCTTTAATTAAAAAAAAATCAGGATTCCTCTTAACTTTGAAATATTAATCGTGATAATAGAGAGTTGGAAAATGAGACTGAGCAGTTGGATTTTTAGTCCATCTTAGCTGCCATTGTCCAGCCTACTAGGGAGAAATTGCTGTAAATGCTTCATTTTTGAGAGATTGGGGGCGGGGGGAGGGCTGGAGTGAGAAGGTAATGCTTTTCTGTGGCAACACCAATGCTGTGGAACAGCCTCTTGGGGGAGATCAGATTAGCCCCCTCCTTACTGATTTTTTTGGAAAAGTTTTTGGAAAATTTTGGGAGGGCTTTCCCTTGACCTTATATATGATGCCATCTTTTATTGTTCTTTTTGACTGATTGTAGTCTTTATGTCTGTTATTTGTTATGTTCCTGTATGTTTTAAATGTGACCGTTTTAGTGTGTGGGGGGGTGTGCCTTTGAGTCAGTCTTGACTCCTGGCGACTGCCTGGACAAGTCTCTGCAGCTTTCTTGGCAAGATTTGGGAAGTGGTTTGCCCTTGCCTCCTTCCTAAGGCTGAGAGAAAGTGACTAGCCCAAGGTCACCCAGCTGGCTTTGTGCCTAGGTGGGACTAGAAGTCACAGTCTCCCAGTTTCTAGCCTGGTGCCTTAATCAGTACACCAAACTGGCTCTCAAATGTGACCATGGAGACACATTTGTCTCTCAGTTGTTTCTCTTTATATTCTATGTAAGGTGCTGAGAGTAATTTTGATTGTGGCAGGGCAAAAAATGTGTTAAACAAATAAATAAATGGAGTAAGCAAGCAAACAAGAAAGGAAGCTCACTCACAGGTCTTTCTGAGGATAATTCAAACTGTTCAAGAGCTCTTTCTTTGTCAATGTGATCCTCTTCTTTAGAGCTATTGTTCTAGTAAACCTAAGATTTCATGATTCTTACTTCTCTTTCCTCCAGAACTTCCATTTCTCTCTTTCCATCACTTGTGTGAAATGTTTTCTGGATGTAGAAAAATAGTTTTCTAAGTGGCTATATGTTATAGTTGTTCTCATTGAAAACACAACATTTCTCTTCTTTCCTTCTTAAGATGTTCAGTATAAAGTGCAGAGGTGATTGTGTGTTGAATTTACTGCACACTGTGCTCCTTTCCCTCTAATTTATATTGTAGTGAGTGGTGCTGTTTTGCAGTCCTATTCTCCAGAGCCTTTATTTATAGGGGAGGGTAGCCTAAATAACATGAGCTTAATCAGAATGTTCTGTAATTACCCATGGCTTTATTCAGATAGGATGATACATGCCTTCCACCACGCGAGAGGAAATAAGTATATTCATTTCCTATCCCATTCCCACCTTGCATTATAAAAGCTAAATATCCATTCTGTAAATAGAGATGAATCAGCAATCTGTATAATATCCATTCATCATACATATTTCACAAGGAGGATATTATAGTGACTGCAAAGTTCTTACAAAAATAATATGGAAATCCAGAACTTGATGTGGAGTGTCAGAGAGCTTCTTACTATTATTTACCTTATCAACTTTTGCTTTCTGAAATCAATGGAAGGGCATCTAGTTCAGCTAATCCATATTTCTGAGTATGAAATTGAATTTATAGTCTGTAGTATGTTGACTACCGCTCACATTTAAGGCATAATTGATTTTTATTGAAAAGCCAGCAGGCACGTCAAAAATTTCCACAAACCACAAGGATGTTATATTTTACCCTGTTTAGATAATAGTGTTGCTTTATTTATCCTTTAAATCTGAAGCTTTTATATTTATATCGGCAAACGCAGGGAAAGTGTGACTGATGCCTTGTGAAACCATCCAGCCATACTTCTGTTAAACTCTACAGTATAGCAATAAGCAACTTTAAATTCCAAAGGTAAATGCCTATGGTTGGTTTGTTTTAAGAATAAATGGAATAATAAATCTAGCATGCACAAAAAAGAAAGAGACCATTTAATGTCACGTAGCAAAGTTATTTTTCTTCATTCCAACAAATAGCTTGCACCATTGCTTTCCTCACTGCCTTTTCTTTTCACTGTTTCCATTCTTAGCTTTGTGTGTTCCTGGGCCTTTTCTTTTAACTTACAGGGAACTGTTTGAAATTGCTTATACAGAGAAGGACCAAACAACCCATGTTAACCGTTTGGGTTCCTGCGGAGTTGTTTTCAGGTAATAAGATAATCCTAGACTAAATATCAGTAATGACAAGTATTTCCAAATAAATAGCTATTTCCAACTGGACATATTTGGACATGTTTTACAACCATACATGCCTATATTTAGGGCCACTGAAATGTTTATTGTGCATTTGCATTCAGGTAAAGAAAGGGATAAACAGAGAGAGAGAGAGCTAAACAATTTCTCAAATTCCTAAAAAAAAATCAACATTTTAAAAAAGATTATACATTTACCTCTTCAATTAAAAATGTAAAAAAGAATCAATATCATACGTTTTCAGAACAAAGTGTGACAGGTACAGGCACAAATTCTATTAATAAGGGACCGGATTTCCACCATACTTTTCACCTGCTACTTTAAAGAGCTTTCACTTCAGGCTGTCACCTCCTTGGGTCTTTCCCACCATCCTCTCTTTTCTTGTTCTTTTCACATTCTGTACGTTTTGAATAAACAAAGAATCCAATGTTCAAAATAAAGGAAAAGGTTTCCATAACAAATATATATAGAAATGAAAAGAGAGACATATAGTAGATCTGGTAGAAGAATGGAAGGTATCAGTAGAAAGGAGGAAATAAAAAATAAGAAAAGAAGTTAATGTAATAAAATAATTGTGAACTGTGGACAATTTTCTTCTTCATCTACATCCATCTTCTAGAACCTAGGACTCTCCAAATACATTGGATGCAACTGCCAAAATTTCCAGACATAGTCCAAGCACATTTGGAGGACAAAAGATGGGGAAAGTTGTTTGACAGATTTCTGCCCAAACTTTCTGTTTTAGAAGTTGCTCAAAGGCATCTTACAAATACATTTTTAAAAGGAATACAGACCATAAAGGAATGAGGGACCAACAGATAAATACTGTATTAAGAGCAGTCAGATCAAGTATACATACGTATTTGGGTACCATCAAAAAGAAGGCAAGATATGTCTCTAAAGCAGAGAGATCAATGGTAGATGAGGCCACTAAGCAGGCTTTTTCCATGTCCCAGACAACTGCACTTAAGGGGATGGAGGTAAGCTTCTACAGTTGATCATACAAATGGACACGTTGAAATGAGAAGAAACAGTCTGTGATACCCTATTGTTAGATCACTTAGGGAGTGGAGAGAGAAAAACATATCCAAGTCATCAGAAATATTTAAGACTTAATCAGTAGGTTTAAGGACTTACTGTATATATCCACGTATATCATTTGGAATAGCAGCACAGTGATTTGATATTCTCAGTCTAGACAGAGCAGTGATCTAGCTCCAGTGGAACATGTTTGAAATGATGACATCTCCCTTTGTGATGTTTGATCTGCCATCAGTATGTTACAGTGAACAAAAACTTCTCTGTATCACCATAAAATTAGTCTTTTCAATGTCATATTATCTGCTGTATGAGATTCTTGTGGTGGAGTTATAGGAAAAAGAGGCCAAGAAAAAGGAGGATTCCTAGAAGCTACATAACTCTGCTAGACCAGGCTCTTAGAAAACAGCTCTTTTCTTCTGTTTGTTGTTGCTTACCAATATGCATAGCTTCCCAAAGTACTACATCTGTAAGATAACTATTATCCCACTATGTAGTTGGAGAAAAGAAAAAGAGAAAATATTATTCATGCAGAGTTCAAAACTTTGCAATACATTTTATGACTGAAAGATGTATACCCAAAACATTTGTTATATAAACTGATTCATCCTCACAATACCCCTGAGGCTGTAATTCATGATTCCTGCCTTAAAAAGAATTACAATAATGTCAAGATGTGAGTTGCCAAGCATTCCACAGCAGTAATATAGGAAAACTTGCTGTAGGTATACTAGAAACAAAAATGGTTGACACTGACACTAAACATTGAAGGAAAATATGAAAAATGTGTTTGGATATGTCTGTGTGTGTGCTTGTGGGTGGAGTGAGGGAGGTGGGTACTGGGTACCCTGATAGCATTGAGATCCACTGAAGCTGAAGTGCCTTGGGGTACCTGGCTTTCCCTCCCTGGGATGGATGAGATTGACTGCTATGGGGGGCCCCGGCCTGGGAAATTGGGCATTATGGTGGTGACAGGCATGTGGAGATATGGCAGGAGATAGGGAGCAGACCATTCTCAGGGAACACAGAACCAATGTCTTATTTATTTATTTGATTTATCTCCACCCATCTCCCCCTAATGAGAGTTTATTAAAACAATAAATATATATAAAATTACAGAAAACATAAAAACTATACAAAGCATTGCAAGAAAAGAAAAGAAGTCCAAGAGGCTGATGGTTTCCAGAGTGGCAGACAAAAGGCTTCTAAGGGACTAGACATCCCCACACTTGATGTTTTCCATCCTCGCCCCAGGCCAGGTGGCAGAGCCAGGTCTTCAAATCCCTCTGGAAGACCAGGAGTGAAGGGGCCAATCTCAACTCCACGGGCAGGATATTCCAAAGGGTGGGGGCCACAGCCAAGAAGGCCTGCCTTCTGGACCCCACTAATCAGAGCTCTTTTACTGAGGGGGTCCAAAGCATGCCCTCTCTGTGTGATTGGGTGGGACAGGTTGAAGTCATGGGGAAGAGGTGGTCCCTTAGGTAACCTTATACCAGTTTCTCATTCCAGCTCCTTGGTCTCTGCCCCTGCACCCAGTCAACAGACTTTCAGAGGCCCTGGCTTTTGGCTGCTGCTTCTAAATGCCAGTTCAGTCTGTAATAAGGCCTCCCTTGTCTGCGATTTAATCATTGACAAGAGGGTTGAACTGACATGTATCACCGAGACCTGGCTGGGCCCGGAAGGGGGAGGTAGCCCTTTCAGAGATATGCCTAGTTGGATTCTGGGTGTGGCATCAGTTGAGACCCTGGGGCAGGGGTGGAGGCATGGTGATAGTCATCTGGGAATTGCTTACAACTTTCAGAGCCACTATAGCACAGGTCACTGGATGTAAGACCCTGTTCGTTAAGTTGGGCTCTAGGGATCAGTTGGGATTGTTGTTGTTGTAATAGTTTCCCTCCTGCATAGCAACCTCCCTGCCTGAGCTCCTTAACTCCATCTCTGGGTTGGCAGCGGAGTTCCCCAGACTTATGGTCTTAGGGGACTTAAATCTGCCCTCTCTGGGAATGGGGTCTGAGGCAACTCAGGAGTTCATAGCCACCATGACAGCCATTGGCCTATCCCAGGTCATCCTGCGCCTGACACAGGACAGTGGTCACACACTGGATGTAGTGTTCCTGTCAGAGCAGTGGCTATATGAGATTGGAGGACCTTTTGGTGTCCCCCTTGTCATGGTCAAATCACACCTTGATTACAATGGCATTCTGTGGCACCTCAGACTGTAGCACCCTGTAGGGAGGCCAGACCCATTAGACCAGTCAGCCCCTGGCAACTGATGGACTCTGATAGGTTTCAGAGGGAGCTCAGGGTTGTTCCTACTGGTCTGTTGCCCAGTCCACCTAAAGCCTTGGTTGCCACTTGGAATAAGAGGGCAGCTGAGGCCTTGGGTCAGAGCGCACCTATCTGACCTCTCCCCTTTTATGGATCCCATCACTCTTTGTGGTTCAGGGAGGAGCTAAGGGAGATAAAACAAGAGAAGAGACATCTAGAGCATTGCTGGTGTTTTACAGGACTGGACTGTACACAACTCGACTGGACACAGGTCAAAGCTGCTATTAAGGCCTACCTTGGTAAGGGCAGTGGTAAGGGCAGTGAAGGGTCAGTACTTCTCTGCCCTTATTGCATCTGTGAATTGCCGTCCTGCGGCCCTGTTTTAGGTGACACATGCCCTCTTGGGTAGAGGGGGCTCAGGAAACCCTTGCAAGGGTGTGCAGAAGAATTTGTTCAGCATCCGTCAGACAAAGTTGCTTGAATTTGCTCACAGCTGAGTGCTGGCCTTGTTGCAGGTCCAGTAGAAATGCTTGGGGTGGAGTCTTGCCCAGTTATCTGGGAACAGTTTGAACCTGTTGGGCCTTCAGACTATGAGCTCAGCCACCTGCTCTTTAGATCCATGCACTCTTGGCTTGTTAAGGCGGCCCAGGGGGTGTTGTATGAGTGGGTTATAGCAGTGATAAATTCTTTGAGTGAGGGGGTTGTTCCATTACCTCTTAAGGAGGCCTTGGTTCACCTTCTCCTCAAGAAGCCATTGCTGGATCCCACTATACTGGACAATTTTTGTCCAGTATCTAACCTCCCCTTTCTGGGGCAGGTGGTTGAGAAGGTGGTTGTGCAACAGCTTCAGAGGACCTTGGATGAAGTGAATTATTTGGATCCTTTTCAGTCAGGATTCAGACCCAGGTATGGGACAGAAATGGCATTAATCGCACTACTGGATGATCTCTGGCATGGTGGGATGGGGGTTGTGCATTCATCCTTGCCCTGCTTCACCTCTTGGCAGCTTTCGATACCATCAACCATGGTATCCTTCTGGATTGACTCAGAGGATTGGGGATGCATGGCACAGTGTTGTGCTGGTTCTCCTCCTTTCTCCAGGTCGATTACAGTTGGTGGTAAAGCGGGGGGGGGAGGAGAGATCCTGCCCTCAGCCTCTGCTATGTGGGGAGCCACAAGGGTCAGTGCTCTCTTCACTCCTATTTAACATCTACATGAGGCCACTGGGTTTGCTCATCCATCATCACAGGGTGAGGTATCATCAGTACACTGATGAAACCCAATTATACATCTCTGCCCCTGGTGAATTAAGTGATGCTCTGGACATCTTATCCTGGTATCTGGAAGCTGTGAGGGTCTGGACAGGGAACAACAAGCTTCAACTGAACTCTGGCAAGGCTGAGTGGCTTTGAGTTTTGGGGCCCGCTGGTTCTAAGACTATGCCATCTTTGGTGCTGGATGGGGTTGCACTGTCCCATGCGCAATCTGGGAGTCCTATTCAAAAAGTAGGTGGCAGTCATGGCTAGGAGGGCCTTTGTCCAACTTTGTATTATGCACCAATTGTGCCAGTTCCTGGACTGAGGGCTCCTACTTATGGTCACTCCTGCCCTAGTCACCTCCTGGTTGGATATTGTAATGTGCTATACATGGGGCTATTCTTGAAGAGTATCCAGAAGCTTCAGCTGCTACAGAATGCAACAGCATGAGCAGTTATCTGTGTTTCTAGCATAACACGTTACCCCTCTGCTCTGTGAGCTGCATTGTTTAACAGTCTGTTTCTAGGTCCAATTCAAGGTGCTGGTGTTGACCTTTAAAACCCTACATGGCATGAGACTGGGTTACTTGAGGGACCACCTCTCTCTCATTACCTCTGCCTGTCCCAACAGATCCAGCAGACAGGGCATGCTCTGGGTCCCATCATCTAGAGAGCTACATTTGATGGGTCCTAGGCAGCAGGCCTTTCCTGCTGTGACACCCGCTTTATGGAATATTCTCCCTCTGATGTGAAGTGAGGCTATCTTCATCCCTTCCGACTTTCCTGAAGTCCCTCAAGACCTGGTTGTGCCATGAGGCCTGGGGATCCCAGGGACCTGTGAAATATTGAGATGGTGCCACTGTTATTAACACCTGCTCTTCACCCAATGTTTATGCTTTCATTTTTTTTCTTTTAGCTTTATGCTTTTTATAATTTTAAAGATGATGATAATAATAATAATAATAATAATAATAATAATAATAATAGTAGTAGTAGTTTTGTAAATATTAATGGTTTTTAGCTTTCTTGCACACTGCCCAGAGTCACTTGTTTGTGAGAGGGGTGGCCATACAAATTTGACATATAAATAAATTTTTTAAAAAATGGAAATGTGGGACAAGATTCCTTTGCTGATGTATCATCATATTTGATGATGTATCATCAGCAATCTCTCATAAATAGTCTGTTTCTGCCCTAATTATGAACTTGGATCCCATCTATATTCCCCAGAAGCATTTTTAAATGTAGAAGCTCTGTTCCCTATAGTCATATTAATGGATATTTGCTGTAGTAAAGTACTCATTACAGTAGTTTAAATTCATTTTATTACCATGTCAGACTTTCTGTGAATAATGGTTCAAATCTACATACAGTGAATCTCTCCATTTCCTATCTTATACTGTATATCATTCATGTTAGTTATGGTAAAATAATAATTTAATTAAAATAATTTCAGAAATGGGATAGAGACTATACTGCCCACAGACAAGTCTGACCACAATGAATGGCCTGTTGTAGCTTTTCTCAATCCGTTATTATCCAAGACTAAAAATCTAATCATCCCCAAGGAGCATGTCCAATAGAGTGACTGAAAGTAATAAGATACCTCTAGAGGACAACTGGCTGATGAAGACTGTCTTATGTTCTTTTTTGTGATCTGGGAGGAAGACCTGTTATATCTTCTAAATCATAGCTAGAACACTGGTGGCATACAGAACCAAATCATTATCATATAATCCCCATCTAGGTCAGAAGTGGAGATCCACTACCATAATATTTATCATTTCACGAACTCCAGCGTTATTATAACACTGTCATTCTTTTTGGCAATTAGAGAGGATATCATACTGTTGATAGAAATACTACTTCATGGTATAGGCCAGAAGTAGAGAGATATCCACCACTGAGATACCATTGTCAGAAATCTTTCTGGTGAATATAATCGCCTTGAGTTGTAATTGCAACTGAGACAGCCTGTAAATTGATTAAATAAGTAAAAATAATTGCTGTTCAAGCTTTCAGTCTCAAATGAGTCATACTAGTTCCAATTCAATTGCCTCATAGACCAGTCTTTCCCAACTCATGATATGAATTATAGTTCCACAGTTTTGGAACCCTAACCCTAACCCTAGCCCTGTAGAGGGAGGCAGAGATAGCAAATAAATGCAAAAACTGTTAACAGATAAAAGAGACTGTAAACAAAATCTCATCCTTGGCAAAGAAGCAAGTGTAAGAAAGAGACTCAAAATAGCCCCACCTTGATTCTGCATGGTATAAGAGAGGGCAGACTTTCAAGATTCTGTTATTATACCCTATAATAGAATCCCAATAGTCCTTGCGGTGTTTGTTTCCTGACATGGTGTATTTTGAAGGACTGACAGCTCAGATTTGCTACACTTCTTAAGAATAACAGGAGTAGTAATAATTCAATAGTTCTGGACAGCCCCAAGTTGGGGTCACTATGTAATCCATGGAATTTGATAAGAAAATGTCATCTTTAGTTTAGAACTTTCCTATGTTTGTCCACTGTGACTTCTATTCTTTTCCTAGCACTGAAAAAGTTAAAGGGGAAAAGATAACCTAGTTAGAATGACTGCCAAAAAGATACTTTTGGGTGAGTCATCTATCATGTGATGGTTGCAATCATTCTATGAATGATCACTAGATCACAAGTATTCAGCAGCTGTATCAATTCCTTCAACTTATACTATTTTTGTTTGCTGGATATATCTGTATTGTATTACAGAATAAACATGACATAGCTAGTCTGCTTGTCAACAGGAAAAAATAACACATTTGATTTTGAGAATAACATGTGCCATTGTAGGAAGAGGTGTAAACTGTAATTTTGGTCTTGCACACAACTTAAGAAGCTCATTTACAATTCCTAGACCTGCTGTAATGAGGCTCTCTTGGGAGCATACTGTATTTTGTGGTACGAGAAGTCATGTCGATACACAGCTAGGAAGATTTAATAGGATAACATGCTTCTGTTCCAAAAAGACCCCCAAATAATTATGTACAGGAACAACATTTGTGCGTTGATTGTCATCCATGTTGCTTTGGATTTCTTTTATTCATTCCATTAATGAGGAAACATGAGGCAAAATATAATTGATATACTAGAATATATTTTCTGTTTAGAAACAAGAAACATATAAAATGAATAGGATTCTGTAATAATGGGTTTTAGCATTGTAAGAAAATAAGGTTTGTTGATATTTAATTTAAAAATATTCAAACTAAACTAATAATGCCGTAGATTACATTCTAGTACCCCCTTACCTGGCAGTAAGACCCACTGAAATTAGCGTAAATTACTTCTGAGTAGTCACATCTAGATAGAGGCAAGTAAGGAAGCTGGAAAAGAAGGAGTTTTTCAGCAAAAGCATCACAACCAAAATGATCTGAAGTCAAATTTGATGGCTTGTTGAGAGGCATGAAACCAAAAAATAAATAAGTAAAACCAGATATTGGTATTAAGGCTTTAAATTATTGGGGACCAATTCATCTTAAGGATTGCTTGCCCTCTTACTAACCCTTTAACACCTACCTCTTGCTCACCCCTTATCATCAATAACTTGCTAACTGTTTAAAATCAACATTAACATTTCAGGTCAGCCATGAGATACATGGTAGAGAGATGAGATATGTAAGTACCAGGAACAAGAACTTTTCTTGGTAGCAGTGCTATATCCTAGGAAGAGGAAGATTGTCTGCATCTTTAAGGGCAATTTTGTATGTTGTGCTTTTAGTGCAAGTTCTTGGCTTTATTGCATTGGTATTTATTTTTATTCCATTTTTATATTGACATACACAGGACTTTTCCTTTTTTAAACCCTGTGACATAAGCTTGGCTGAGAGAGAAAGGACTAACCCAGTATCATCCAGGGCAGGTCATAGCTATGTAGCAGTTTGAACCTGGTGATGCCTTACATAGGTTATACTGCTATATGTAATCTTCCTTGTGAGGGTCTTTTGTATCCTGAAAAGTAGGGTTTAAAGAAGAAAAGTCAGAGAAATTTAACACAGCTGGAACAGACAGCTGTTACAGAGATACTTTTCAAAGAAATTGCCTGTTCTTTTTTCTATCTATCTGTCTATCTATCTATCTATCTATCTATCTATCTATCTATCTATCATCAATCACCCATAGGCATGTGTTTTTTCCCCCTCTCAGAAATGATTTTGTGAACTAGACTTTAGTGCAGTTCTCAGGCTATAAACAACCCCACCCCTTAGTGATCACAGATATAACTATACAGATGGTCCTCATTTAACAACCACTCATTCAGTGACCATTTGAACTTACAATGGCCCTGAACAAGGGGTAGTTATGATCAGACCTCATACTTATGGCTGTTACAGTGTCCCATGGTCATGTGATCATGATTTGTGACTTTCCCTGCTGGCTTCCCACAAGCAAAATCAATGGAGAATCCAGCAGGAAGTTGGAAGTTAGTCATATGAGGTCCTCATTTAATGACCCATGTGGTCCTTATTTAACGGCAGTAACCAAGACTGCTGGAAGTGTCATTGTTAAATGGCATGGTCACATGGTTTTTCAACTTATAACTATGTTGCTTAGAGACAATGTTTCCGGTCCCCATTAGCATCATTAAACAAGGAATACCTGTATTCTCTTTAAGCCAGGCATTACACAAAAACCAAACCTAGTGATAAAGCTAGGATATTTCCCTGCTCTGTGGCTTCTGAGCCACTCTGGTAACTATTTGGTTTGGGAGGTGGTTTTTTGTTTTGGTTGTTATTGCTATTATTCTTGCCACTGAGTTATCTACTAATTTGAATTATCACTCTACAGTTGGCTTTCTTTGTTGGCTATCATTGTATTTTGATGTCTCACAGGCCTGTGGGATTGGTAGTTCAATCAAAGCTTTGTAGAACTGAAGCATTCCTTCAAAGCTCTGCAGAGCCTCAATATCTCATAGTTTTGTTTTGTTCCTGTGTGAGTGTGGAGCAGGGGTGTGAAACATGGACTCTCATCCCCAGATGAGCGAAGAAGAGATAAGAGGATGAGACTGGCCCCTCCCTGAGGAATGCTAGTGATGTTTGTAGTTTGACCCTGGGAACTGCTCTCAGTCTGAGAAGATTCTGTAAATGGGGTGAAGCCAAATAAACCTTGATGGATTGAATCGGTATTGTCTCCTGGAGTTTCCTGGGCTAAACCTGACAGTTCCCTGTTTTAAAGTGGAGAGTATGCATGTGATGACCCAAAGAAGGTGGAACCACTTGAGATTTTTTGTTATTTTTCTACTTCCTTGAGGAGCAAGTTTTATGATTTGCACAACATTCACCTATTTCCCACTCCAAAATGGTGGGAAGTCATGTCACTGATTTTTAATCATCCACTTCTGAAATTTATGGAGTAGTCAACATAACTTTCATACCTGCTATAGGTATTATAGTCATGACTCCTGCTGGAAGAGCAAGAGGAGGTTGGAGCCAGGGGGCCTTTTGTACAGCTCCATCTTATGTACCAATTATAGGCATTCCTGCATCAGGAGATTTTGTTGATAGTAAATCATGCCTTGGTCACCTCATATTTGGACCAGTGTGATGCGCTCTACATGGAGCTGCCTTGAACACCACTTTGAAGCTATCCGTGGCCCAGAGTGGGGAGGCTGAAATAGTAAAGGGCTCAGCCAATATGTCCATATTAAAGCAGGGAGCTCCAATGCTTGCCATTTGGCTTCCAGGTACAATTCAAGGTGGTGATCATCATCTTTAAAGCCCTTCATGGCTCAGGACATGGGTATCTGTGAAATCACCTACTCCAAGTGGAATCTGCCCATTGGGTGAAATCCAGTGTGGAATGCTTGCTGGAGGTCCCAAGCCCTTGAGGATGAGCCTTCTCTGTAGCAACCCATGGAGATAAGGTAAAGAACTAGGAATTGTATTATTGCTTTTGGTTTCATTCTTATTCATGCTGTATTTTAAGTTAACTAATCAGAAGCATGTAAGCCACTTAAAGTAATTTTGGATTAGAGTGGCATGTAAGTGCTAGTAAAGCAATTAGGTAACTAAAAAAAAAGTTTATAGTTATATAAGACTATAGTATACATTTATATAACTTTATCTTTATTATATCTTTATATATATTATATATTCATATATTGTAAAGTCTACAGATAAACAAGTTACTTGCAAAGTACTCAAAGAGAGCAAGAAATTGTTAAGATTAAAAAGCAGAGAAAATATAGAGCAATTTTGATAGAAATAAAGATTGCTTTGGAAGGGGGTGAGAAGGTCTAAGCCTAAATAAGGAGCCACCAACACAGTGAATTGAATTAAACATAGAAGCAGTGAAATGACCTGGTATGAAACTGAAGTGAGAGAATGCTATAAGGAGTACTTCAGAGATCTGAATGGCAATAGTAGTGGGGAAAACTGGGTCAAAATTAATGCTATAAATATTAGTAGCCCCCCCCCCCCAAAAGTGGATGACTCATAAATACTATAAGAATGTTAAAAAATGGCAAAGCTGCAGGTGTAGATGGAGTAACTCGGTAAATATTAAAATATGGATCACAATTTGAAGAAAGGTGTTATTGCTCCCCTATACAAAGGAAAGTAGCAGAGTAAATGCAAAAAGTACAAGGGGACTAGTTTGTTAAGTTTGCCCACAAAAGTGGCTGAATTCTTTAATTGAAATGTTACAAGAGGAGACAGTGAATAAAACTGGGAAAATGCAGTGTGGCTTTAAGCTGGGAAGGAAGTGTGCAGGTAAAGCTTCTGCTTTTCCTCACTGAGAAATGTGTGAATGTGAGAAAGAAAGTTTATTTCATATTTGTTGGTTTAGAGAAAATGTACAAGAAATTGAGTAGGCTTGAATTACAGAATGTCTTCAGTGCAATAGAAGTAAATGATTTATTTATTTAATTGAATGCATAGCAAATTAGTCAGCATTCAGCAGGGAGTAAGACATGGATGTGTGGTGCCCCTTGGTTACTTAATTCATTTATTCAGTATATGAAGGAAGACTGAATGGGTTGGAAGGAAGGACAAGACCAACCAAGTCATGATTCAATGGAGTTGATCATGTTCTGTATAAGAGAGATAGGAAGTGTAAAGTACAAAAGGTGGCATATAAATTAGAGTATGGCCATTGTGGAAGCAAAGATAATGTGAGGATAGAAAGGTCCGAAGAGGTATAGTGAATGGTTTGGTGTAGGGTAATTTGCAGGACCACCTCACCCTGAGGGAATCTGCCCATTCCACCAGGTTAGATAGGCGCCTTTTTTTTAAAGTGTGCCTTTTCAAAAGAAGAGAGGTATGTTGTAACCACAGAGTAAGAATTAAACTTATAATTATACTTATAACTGCTGTAAAGAAAATTGGAAGCTACTTCTTTGTATCTTTTTTCTTTCTCTTCTATTTTTCTTTTCTTTTTTCTTTTTTGCACTTTTTACTTTTTCTTTGATCTCTTCCTCTTTCTTTTCTTTTTTCTTACGAAATATTAGTTTGTATTAGTTTTTTTTTTCTTTTTAAAAATCTTAATAAAATATATATACATACAAAGAAAGTGTGCCTTTTCCATAGCAACCCCTGACATGTGGAACACCCTTCCCCCTGAGATCTGACAAGGCTTCCCCCTTCCCCACTTTTAGCCTTTCAGAAGGCCATAAAAAGCTAGCTCTTCCCCCAAATGTTGCGATAAGGTGAGGTTGGAGCCCAGGGATTGTACTTGTGGATGTAATGGAAAGTGCTGTTTGAGGCACCAGGTTCTGGTTGTACTGGTTTTGTTTTGTATTGTCTTTATTATTGTTGTGAGTCACCCAGAGTTGTGGCACATAAGAGGCAGCCATATAAGTGTCATAAATAAACAAACAAACTAGATTTAACTAAGTTTCCTTTTTTTAATCACGTCTTTAAATTCTTTGGCAGACTATTTTTTACTCCATTTCTGAGAATTACATAATGTTGTTTACCCTGAAAGGGAATCATTTGATGGGTGTGTATGTATGTATGGTCTTTATAATAACCGTACATTACCTCAGGAGCACTTTTAGAATAAATGTAATATATCTTTTCAGGATCCTTATAGATCCATTTTTGTGCCCAAGAAGAGAAATCAAAAATATAAAGCAAAGGTGACAGAATGCACAATTCCTCTCTTTTTTCTTAGTTCTAATAATTCCATTGCAAGCTCTGTTTCTTTTCCTCCATACCCTGCATTGCTTGTAGGTTCTTATCTTCAGAACTTGCATTTGGATTCATTGCTTATGGCTGTAGTTCAGCATGACTTTCTGAATAGTCACCCAACAGCGACATTTTGGTCTAATATGTTCAGCGAACCCAGTCTGTGTGGTTAGTTAGTTACAATGGCTCATTGTATCATATAAACTCAAGTAGTTGGGTTAATTTCATAAATTATGTTTAAGTTAACTGTGCATAAGCATGTCACGTAACTACACCCTGTGTCAGGTGTGACTGATTTGCAATTCTTTACTCTTTTACTTCAATGGGTAAGCTCCATAAAATTCAATGGGACTTCTGAGTATACATGTGCATGTTTGCATAGTTAGAATTCAATCTGGTGGCTCCAAGCCAGTGGGCATATTATTGCTATCTATATGGAAATTCTTCATACAGTGCAAGTTACACATACAGTGTATGAAAACTAACGTTTCATTTGAAACTGTTTGCAAATTTATACATAGTGCCTTTTCAGTTAATACCAGTGGGTTCAATTTATTCCTTCTCTGAATAGGCAGTATTAGTGTGTTATACATACAGCTTCTTCACCCCACAATAGAGATCTGTACTGAAAATAAATAAATAAATGAAGCACATTGTCTGAAATGGCATCTTCAGGTGAGAAAAGAATGAGAAAAGACTTTATTATGTCATCCACTAATATAAGCTGCTTCTGCCATAAACCAAAACATCAGGGCAATGTAAGAGGCAGAGTTAATGAAAAGAAATGGTTAATTTTGGATTTGGCCTCAATTGCTGCAATGAGATATTTTTATTGCTTCTTTGAATTCCCCAACCTCTTATTCCAAATCCTTTCCTTAAGACATAAATGATACCATGCAAGTGGAATAATAAATAGATGTTTCAGTAAATGGAAACAAATTTGCTTTTACTCACCAAAGAAATGCTGAAATTCAGATTTTCTTCTGAAACAAGCCCCCTGATAAAGAAGTCATTGAATCTTCTCCCTATTTTCCAGACCTCCCCCTTTCCACAAACACATCCAGATGGGTTGCAGGAGAAAGATGACAAATGAGTTGTGTTTGCTTAGATTAACGGGTATTATCATGTTAATGGATGTTTATGGTGTAGTTTGAGAGGATCACATGACTGCACACAAATGCTGGTCTTAACTTTAGCATAGAGGGGATGGGGAAGAAGTCTATTTATAACATTAACCTGTATTTTAGGTTTAATATGTTTCTGGTCTCTGTATACTGCAGAAGCTGGAGAGACAGAGACATGCCAGGACCATGTTTGGAATTTGTAGGTTCAATCTTTTCCTTGATACAGAAACAGCTAGATATTATTTTCTGCCAGTTTGTTAATGCAGCCACTGAAAATCTATTGCTTTTGAAATCTGTGATACTCATAAAAACCTCAGTCTTGTTTAGTTTCTCTCATATGTTCTATATAGCTGAGGATGTAAAGGCCACATTTGATGGAAATAAAATTGTGTAACCCATCAGGCTCTGCTGTGCAGAAGATCTAGCTACCTCATCTACTGTATGCTTCTTAAGCCAACAGAAACCTGCAGTTTTCTGATATCTGTCTTTACATTAATTGGTACAGTTTAAAGAGGGATGATACTGTTGAAAAGAAGGAAGAAATCCTGAAATAGCTGCTATTATTCAGAAGTTTATGTTGTGAAGAAAGAATGCCTAAAATGAAAGTAAGCACCAGGCTTCCTGCCCCATCAGACTTTTATAGAGGGCTTAAAGGAGAGGGAAATATCGCCTGACACAAACATAAGACTGCATAAAATACATTAACAGAGAAAAATGACAAGACTCCTTTAAATTTAAATATGTAAACAAAATTTTAAAAGTCTGATGGGGAACCTATCTCTAGATCATAATCTACCAAACATACCATCATCACAACTGGCAATCTCCACCTCAATGAAGATTTCAGTCCAGTTTTTATTACCAATTCTATTGAGGCAACTTCAAAAAAAAAAAAATCCTATATCTATTTAGGATATTCTTTTGTGTATGACATAGCTTGCATATGGTTCCCAGCTCCCTCAGCTCAACTCTTTTGAGTTACTTTCTAAATGTTTCAAATATTCTATGGTGTTAGGCACCACTGATGGTTTCATTGTATAACAACATAACAAAATGTTTTGTGGCACCTTCAAGGCTAATAGATGCATTCTGGTAAAAGCTGTTATGGATGGGAAATCACTGCTTTGGTTGCTTCAGGTGTTCTCCTTTAGCACATTGTACAGAGAGGGGGAGAGAAAAGTAAATAGTCAGGTCTCTTGAAGGGGTATGCAAAAAGTGATGTGTGGACTATATTGAAGCTTAAAAAGTTGCAAAATAAGCCCAGTGTCCATTTGCTATGGCTGTAATTAATGATAGCAGAAATACCTTAGCATGATAGAACTGAATTAATTTGAAGCTGAAGGCCGCACTGTGTGATTAATGCAATTCATGGCAGCCATGGGAAAATGCTAGCTGGTGCTGATTTAAAGCTCGTGCCTGGTGACGTTTGCAAATGTATTACCATAGGCTGGATTTCTGCTGGGTTTGATGAGCACCATTAAGTGTTACAACAAATGTAACCAAATGTAGTCCTCTGTGGAACACTTGTGGTGCCAGCTCTCCACTAGCTTAGTGGGACTTAAAATGGCTCGAATGTAGTGCTGCCCTTTCTTACCCTGGTCCTGCAGATGTTGTGAACTAAAATGATCACACAGATTCTTCCAGAGGCAGTTATTTCACAGTTTTCCTCTGCACTGGGAATTAATGTGTGAGCTAGAAGAAAAAAAGCACCTGGAAAGTAAGGTCTCTCAAACTGTCACAAGAAAGAAGCTACTTTGTAATCCCAGCATGGCTGACATGGGAACATTCCTGTCTCAAAGCATCAGGATTAAATTCAGAGCAGAAAACATCTTTGCAGCTGCCAGAAAAATGGCATATTTTGCTATCATGTCTTTTCCTAAAACTCAGAATGTTTGTTCTGGAATAATGAGCTACACTGCATACTTGTTCAAAAACTCATTATGTCATCACCAATAATAAGAGATAGTATCAAAGATTGTATCAGGGACTAGCTACACAGTAGCTTTGAGCCCCAGTTTTTTAGAGCTTGATGCAAGTGGCTTTTGAAACTTCTGCACCACTTTTACAGGCAGAGAAATTGATGGGGTAATTTCCTCTGAATTTTTCCTGGCAGGTCTCTAAAATTCTTAATCATTTTCTCAAAGGCAGGTTTCTCCCTTAGCAGTAACAATAGGGCTGCTTATTGAAAAGCCCAATGGGTGAAAATGCCTCATTATGTTTTGCCTTGGAATTTAATTGACAAATGGGAAGCCAGGGAGGCTGCAGACCATTGAAACATTCACTTCTTTGGACACCTGTAATGCAATAGGTCATCATAGCACTCCACCCATGACATTTTCTCTAAAATTGTTCTCGTTCAGTGCATTTCTGAAGCAAATTCTCTTTCATCCAACTTTATGAGAATTGATTGGGGGGGGGGGGGGAATACAAGGTAATTTATTTGCTCAGTGTTAAACATTAAAATTAAATATGCATGAAATGAGAGCTCATGTGTAAACATTGAAATTTCATGTATTTACATCCCAAACATATCATGGTATCTTGCATGAGATTTTTGGTGCTCTTGCACAAGTTATTGGCATCAGATAGCCAAAACTCTTGCAAGATTTAATTATTTTGTTGTATTACAGATGATATCTTTGGTGGAAAATACACCAACTATTATGTAAGAACTAGAAACACCGCTGATCCTTGGATTATATTAAATATTCTATCTTAAAACTATACAACACAGTAACTCCATTCCATACAGGTTTTCCTCCCACTATAACAATCTGCCAAAACCTGGGAAATGATGGCAGTAAATGTTTTGTTTAGGGACTTATTTTATCTCTCCAGAAACAATTTCTAAGAGTTCTTAGTAGAAGAAAACCCAAACCTTAGTAGTGACCTTAGTAAATAGACCTACTCCAGTTGGGCAGTTCCATATGAATAAGCAAAATGGTCAGAAAAAGAAGTGAGAAAGTGAAATCTGCATTCTAACCTGCTAGGAATCTTGAAGGAACTCAGTGAAGTAAAGAGGCCCACCCTCTGCAATTTGATTCTCTAAGAGAATGTCTACTATCCAATCCTTCTCGTCTTTTATTCTGGTCATGTTAGTATAGCAGTTAATCCAGTCCAGGATTTGTCATCATTGATCCCATCCACTTCTTTATCCTCTCTCAGTGTGGGTGGGATGTGAAGTATGATTGTGAGGGATACATGTTTCTAAAGTAATTTCTTTGCTCAGCTTGTTTGAAAGACTTCAAAAATACTTATTGATATAAAGAAATGATCAAACCACAGTCGCAGGCAATGCTTAGGTACTCTAACACCCATTTTTCCAGGCAACCAATGTTCAATATTTTATTATATTAGTAATAGAAGATACATAATGAAATTGCATCACTGTTTCATTCCAGGCAAGTTCAGCTGTTGTCAGAATGATATACACTGTTATGGATTTATTATTAAACCACTGGAGTAATACACTCAAACCGAGTTCCAACTATAGAAATCTAACAAAGTTTTAATGGAGCAAAGTGGATTGCTCCTATGACAGATTACTATTACCTACAAGCTCTCCAAGGGAGATGCCAAACAGTCTCAGAGAACTGGACTTGCTCCTGTCCTGCCCAGCTTCATTACTGTTGCTTTTTATGGTATGCATAATTTGGAAGTCAGGCAAAACAGAAATAAAATCATTTGGATAACGACCAGTGGCACATTGCACTCTGGTTGCATAGGTGCAATCTCCTTTGCCTTAACTTGGGGAATATATTGGCCAGTGGGATGCTTACCATCATTTTCTTAAGTGGGATAATAAACAGGGAGAGAACAATTCGGCATAAAAGCCCTATTGTCTTCCTTTCATGCCTTTTCTTTTCAGAAGGCAGCCTAAGGGTTTAAGCAATTTAGTTGTCTGACCTGCATCCTTTCTCTGCAGTGTGCAGCTCTTTTGTTTAACATTAGTGTGTGGGCAAACAGCATTCAGAGCTGTGTGGAGCTTATCAGCCTGTGTTCAGTCAACCAGAACCCCCATTCTGTGTATCTTAAGAGGGGCCACGTTTAATGTTTCACAGTAGGAGCTTCAGCATTTTCCAAAAATGACTTGTTTATCAGATAAACTCTGTCCTTGCACTGACACACAGTGGCTCTTCAGCAATATGCTTGCCTGTATAAGAAGTGGAAAACAAGGCATATGTGCATAATAAGCAAAGTCAAGACATGGAGTTTGGTCACACTGGCACTTGGTAATATCATGCCAAGGGTAGAAATATAATAAAATAGCAGAATGTGGGAATATCTTCACTGAAAAGACAAAAACTTTGGAGCTTTCTCTAGGAGAGCATGCTTTCTGTGAACCGGTGAGGTCTGACTGAGGTGAAAATAGCTCCTTTTTCACAAAACATGCAGTCCAGTACTGCTAAAATGGATGCAGAGAATTTGGTCTGCAACTAAAAAGAATAAATCAGAACATAGGCAAAATTGTTCATGCAAATGAAAGCATAGGAGAAAGTGTATTAATTGAGACAGTGAATTAGGCATTGTCTTCAGGGTTGCTTTGGTATACGCAGTGACCTCTGATGCATGAGGGCAAAGAGACTATTTTTGCTGGCAGAGAATTAGTGCATATTATCATTGCTTGAATTAAATTAACTCTGAATGTAATCATTGATGTGTGTGTGCCTCAAAGCCCACCCTAAGCTGAAGGCTGTAGTCCCAGTTCTATTGTACTTAAGGCACTCCACTGAGAGTTATAAACTTTATATATATAAATACCCTCTCACCCCTATAGCTGGTATGTGTCTTCCACATCTTGGGTCCTCTACCAGAAGCCTGGGAGTTTCACGGTTCTGCACAGTATCTTAGCTGTTCCTAGCACTGCACTCTTCTGGGCAGAGAGCTCTGGTGTTGTTCCTGAAATCAGTTGGAGCCACTCTCCCAGGTTAGGAGTCACAGCCCTGAGTGCTCCTACCACCACTGGGACCATTTCAGCCTTGACTTTCTGCATCCTCTCTAGTTTCTTCTTCAGGCCCTGGTACTTCTCCAGCTTCTCATACTCCTTCTTCCTGAAGTTGCTGTCACTTGGCGCTGCTACATCTATCACCACCACTGTCTTCTGCTCCTTGTCCACTACCACGATGTCTGGTTGATTGGCCAGTACCTGCCTGTCTGTCTGGATCTGAAAGTCCCAAAGCATCTTAGCCCTGTTATTCTCCATAACCTTCTATGGAATCTCCCATCTGGACTTGGGAGGATCTAGCCCATATGCTGTACAGATGTTCCTATACACAATGCCAGCTCCTTGGTTGTGCCATTGAGTGTATACTGTTCCTGCCTGCATCTTACACCCTGCCACTATGTGTTGGACTGTCTCTGAGGCTCTCTACGCTGTCTGCACCTGGATCCTGTCTAGCGTGGTAGACCTCTGCTTCTATGGATCTGGTACTTAGTACCTATTCTTGTGCTGCTATGATCAGTGCCCCAGTGCTGTCTTTTAGTCCAGCCCTTTCCAGCCACTGGTAGGTTTTCCCAATGTCAGCCACCTCAGCTATCTGTTGATGGTACATCCCATGCAGAGGCTTGTCTTGCCATGGCATTTCCTCTGCTTGAACTTTCTCCCATGTTTGCTGCTGCCTCAGGCATTCTCTCAGCAGCTCATCTTTGGGTGCCATCTTACTGATGTACTCCTGGATGCTCTGGGTTTCATCCAGGACAGTGGCTTTGACACTCACCAGACCCTGATTGCCCTCTTTCTAGCTGGTGTACAATCTCTGGGTTAGGGTGAAAACCTCCGTACATTGTGAGAAGCTTCTGGGTCTTCACATTGGCAGCTTCCATGTCCTCCTTTGGCCAGCTCACTTTACCAGCAGGTATCTGATGACTGGCAGGGCATGTATTGATGGCATGGATCTTGTCCTTCCCATTGAGTTGGCTGTTCAGGACCTGCTGTCTTCCTTGCTTCCTCATCGTGGTTCCCATGTGACTGTGGGATACCAAGGTACTTGTAGGTGGTCTGTATGTCTGCTATGTCGCCTGCTGTTAGTTCCACCCCATTGGTCTTAATTACCTTCCCTCTCTTTACTACCATCTGGCCACACTTGTCCAGTCTGGATGACAACCCAATGTCCTTACTGTAGATCTGTGTCAGGTAGATCAGTGAGTTGATATCTTGTTCAATCTTAACATACAGCTTGATGTTATGCATGTAGAGGAGGTGGCTGATGGTAGTTTCACTCTTGAACATGTATCTATATCCAGTCCTTGGGATTATCTGGCTGAGGGGAATCAAGCCTATGAAGATCAGCAGCAGGGACAATGCATCACCTTGGTATATTCCACACATGATGGCCACTTGCAGGAGCTGTCTTAGGTTGACTTCCTGTGTTGTCTTTCACAGTCCCATTGAGTTCTTGAGGAAGGTCGTTAGTGTCCTGTTAATTTTGTATAGCACCAGGCATTCACAGATCCATGTGTGTGGCATTGAGTCATAGGCTTTCCTGTAGTCAGTCCAGGCTGTGCTCAGATTGGTCTGTCTAGACCCTGAGTCTTGCACGACTGCTCTGTCTATGAGCAACTGGTATTTTGAGCCTCTGATATTGTTCTCAAAGTCCTTCTGACTGTGCTCATGTACTGGCCGATATGGTCCTGTAGCTTGGCAGCTATGATGCCTGACAGGACTTTCCATGTTGCGGGGAGGCAAGTTATTGGCCAGTAGTCAGACTGTGCTGTTTCCTTGTGTGAGTCTTTCATGATCAGCACTGTCTTTCCTTGGGTAAGCCAGGTGGGAGCCTGCTGCTAGGCGTTTATGCACTGCTGTTAATTTCTTTAGCCAGTAGCTCAGGATCATGTCCAGGCCAGGTACTGTCCAGCTCTTCATGTTCTTGACCCGCTGTTGAATGTCTGCTAATGTGATGGTGACTGATTCCTCTTCTGGTAGATTGCTTTGGTCTGCTCTCAGGTCCTGCAGCCACTTTGCACTGTTGTTATGCGTCTTGTCTTGCTCCCATATGTTTTTTCAGTACGGTTCGGTTTCTGCTGTTGGTGGCTCTACTGTTACTGTGTTGTTGCACTGCAGTTGGGAGTACACCTTGGATGGTTCTTTGGAGAACAGGGCATTTATCTTCTTGGCCTCTGCTTCTCCAGTGTATCTCCTTAGGCTTGTAGCTAGTGCTGTGAGCCTTTTTTTCGCAGTCTCTAGGGCTTCAGATGGAGTCAGGCCCTTGTATTTTTCCAGTAGCCAAGTCTTATCCTTAATCTCCACACCCTTCTGTAGTTCCATCAGCTGACTAACTTCTCTCCAAGTTGCCTTGATCTTAGCCTCCAACCTCATTTTCCATGGGGAGGGGGGGAGGCATTTACTGCTGTTCTTCTTGATCATGTAGCCAAGCATCTCCAGAATTAGTGTATACTGTATACTATATATAGTGTATAGTGTATACCAATATAGTGTATTAGTTCATTGATTTGAGTTATGGTGGTAGTAGGGATTGTCATGAGGGCAATGACTGCACATCCAATTGTTCTTCCGGCTCTTCTTGAGTCCAGGATTAAATGTGTAGTTGGTTTACTTCAAGCTGTGAGAGCACTTTCCTCTTCACTATGTTGAAGCACTGGGTAACTAGTTGTTTCTCAGTTAGTGTGGATGTAGGTCTTCTGTCCATCTTTAGTTCCTTCCTACATTTCATATATCCCCTCTCATTAGGTCTACTACTGTAGCAGCATTCCATCAATTCCAGGTTCTCTCATCTTGTCCATGTGTGATTTATTCCAGTAGCCCACTTAATGTCCTGGTTCCCCAACATCTGGTGCAGACCTTGTTAATCCAGGCAACATCGCAGCTGGCATGACTCTCTCAGATGGAGTCAGGCCTTCGTACTTTTCTAGTAGCCGAGTCTTATCCTTAATCTCCACACCCTTCTGTAATTCCACCAGCTGACTAACTTCTCTCCGAGTTGCCTTGATCTTAGCCTCCAACCACATTTTCCAGGGGGGCATGTACTGCTGTTTTGTTTTGGTTTTTGATCATATAGCCAAGCATCTCCAGGATTACAGCAGCTGTAGCTTATACCACTTCATTGGTTTGAGTTATGGTGGTTGTAGGGATTGTCATGAGGACTCTATTGGCATCTTCTAGCATACTATCTGATGGTACTTCTCCAATAACTCAAGGGTTGACTGTAGCTAGTTTAACCATGATCTTAAGTCTCATATCCGCTGCTGTGCTCTGTAACGGAGGGGTGGCAGTGATGTTCCAGCTTCAGATGTTGGCTTCTTATCCAGTTGTTCTTCTGGGTCTTGAGTCCAGGATGTAAAGTATAGTTGGTCTATCTGAAGTTGTGAAAGCAGCTTCCTCTTTGCTGTGTTGAAGCATTGGATACCTATCTGTTTCTCAGTTAGTGTGGATGTAGGTCTCCTGCCATCCATAGTTCCCTCATACGTTTCATATATCCCCACTCATTCTGTCTACTGTTGTAGTAGCACTTAATTGTTGTACGCTGCCCAGAGTCACCTTGTGTGAGATGGGTGGCTATATAAATATGATAAATAAATACATAAATTCCATTAATTCCAGGTTCTCTTGTCTCATCCATGTATGGTTTGTTCCAGTAGCCCACTTATTGTCAGATTGTCCTGGTTCCCCAACATCTGATGTGGACCTTAATCCAGGTGACATCCGAGTCGGCATGACTCTCTTAGTTCGTGTCACTCTCATATCCAAGGTGAAGCATTAGGGAGTCTTTGTCCAAGGACCCCACTGGTAAGGTAGGTACAACCAGCATTTGAACCACAGTCTCCTGCACCAAAGGGTGGTGCTCTAACCACTACGCTATCCAGTTGCATATATCTTCTATATGTATAGATGCAATATTAGACATACACCACATACATATTTACAATGTAACATAGGGTCAATCATTACCATAATGAAAAATAGAGGGGGAAAAACTGGAAAATTATAACAAAATTATAACAACTCCAAGGAGAAAAGTTACCAAATTAAAGTCTTCTTCCCTTTCCCTTTGTCAAACAATAGAAAATAACCCTACCTAATTCAATGTGAAGTAACAATGCCAATTGATATTGCAGATCAGAAGTAGATTTCATCTTCCTTTACTGCAGGGGTTCCTACACTTTTTGCCATCACATATCCCTTTAGTATAATCTTAATGTACACCTCTAAAAATCCAAACACCAACATGAACACAAATGAACAATGAAAACAATACAATGAAGCTTTGGGAAAGTTGGATTTACTGTAAACAATGTAACTAAAAGTTTCTTCACGCCTCCCTTGTCTTCTGTCTGTACCTCCCCAAGGAAGGTACATCTCACAGTTTGGGAAACCTGCTCTGTTGTATTATAATTCTTGTAGCCAGTTTCTGTGCCCCAAAAGTCCAGCTTACATATCTTGGTAAATTTCATATATTGGGAATGTAGCCATAAAGGACCAATGCATCAGAATGTAGCCAAGAACGACCATTGTATCTTTAACATGCAGCAACCAATCCAGAGTTACATTAGCAATCTTGCTGACTTTGTCCCCAAATGAGGTGATAATGGGACAAGTCCAGTGTGCGAGTTAATGTTCCAACTCCTAAACTGATCTCCAAAAGGAAGAGTTTTTTGGAACTCAAGGTGATCTTGATTGCTTCTTCCTAAATGTTGTAGGGACTCACAGAGAGACTCTGACACATTTTAATGAATTGTAGAAATAAAAATCACTCAGAGTACTTTTAAAATAGGAAAATAAGATAAGCACATTTTAAACACTAAAAATATAAGTTGCCAGCAACTTAAGTATCGTGGGAATGGAATAGTTTCATCTTGATCATCAAGCATCTTATTGCAGTTGCCTATCCACAGCATTAGAATTTCATGCTGCTAATGCCACTTTAACAGCTTTAAGTTAGAAGTACTTTGTACTCATTCGGTCCCACCTTAAGCATTTACTGGCTCTTAAAGAGAGGCAAATTTAACATAAATGCTAAACAGACTGGGTCAGATGAGCTGCACTGATTTCAACAGAAAAGTCTTTAATGTGGATGCTTCTGCAGCAAGAAGTGGAGGGTAAGGAGGAATTTTCAGCACTTGCTGTTGGGGATGATCTTAACAGATAAGGCGAGGGATTAAAACCAAATGTAGGAATTATGGTGAATAAATTCATGCAGTAATTTCATGCATACTGATAACATCTCTGTGATTTCAAGGCGCTAGAATAAGTAGATATCAACCATAGGTGAAAGATAGCTGATATTAATATTTTTAAACAGTAATCATCATTGCTTTGCTTTTGTTTGTTTAGTAAATTAACGTAGGCATCTTTCTGCTAAAATCAAATGTCTAAAGAGTTATTCTTTTCTTTCTCATTAAAGTAAGTGATATATCTATATCTATCTGTATCTGTGTATGTGTGAAGGAATGAAAAAATGTATATGTAATCAGTGCAGTAGTTTAGAAGGAACCAGTATGGCCTGACGTTTTATGGTTACAATTAATCTGTAGTCCAGATATGTGCAGATGCTTCTAAATGCCACAACATAGACCATTATGTGGCAATCTGGATAGCACCATTGTTCCTGGCCTTCAGGAAAGCCATTAAATTGGAGCTATTCAGAAGGACCTAACATCTTAATGTAAGGCTGAAGAGTTAAATGATGCACTGGCTTTAATGAATTTATTGTTTTGACATTATTGAGTTTCCCATGCTTTGGTTGTTATGGTTTCTGCTTTTCTGGGGCACCGGCATGAGACCTTGTGGAATGTGGTAGTATAAAATTTGGGTAATCATAAATAAATGATTTATAAGTGTATCACAACCACTTCTGAAGATAACGTGCACTCTTCCACCACTATTTTCCTTTCCCAGGTACATAATTGCCACTGAGAGCTTTCGTAGCTATAGTCTTGCTTCCCACAACAGACCAGATATACCAGGGTTGATTAGGTGCACAGTCTATGTAGAATTAGTGGGAAACGAGTCCCTTTCAATTGCTAATATCATTGGATCGTAAAGAAATGCCTATAGTTCAGAAGCACTTCCATGCTTCTCTTATGAGCAAGAAGTGTGTGTGTGTGTGTGTGTGAGAGAGAGAGAGAGAGAGAGAGAGACTCCAGTTCCCCTATTAGCAGATGGTGTTTTCAGAATGTTATATATAAAGGACATGATTTGGAAGAATTTATTAAAATTTGTGAGAAAAAATTCTGGATTTCATTTTTCTTTTCTCTACCTTCTCAATTATTTAAGAACTATGCAAAATTTTGCCCTGATTTCACCTCGTTTGAGATAAATTGGAGCCTTGTATACTGGTACAGGTTATTTATTTATTTTGTAAGCTTTTTTTTTTTTTGCCTGCTTTTCATTAAAAATGACCCTAAGATAAAGTACAATAAAGCAAAGGAATGAAACCATCCATAACGTCCCAAGTTACAACCAAGAAATAATGGCACGACAATAACAGCAGAAAGCTTCTGAACAACCCAGCAGCATAATTTCAGCAAAACTCCTGGCCAAAAAAGAGGTAGACCTTTCACTGATGCTGAAAGCAAACTAGTTACTGTTGGGTCTAGGCATAATGTAAGGAGCCTATCAAACTACCTTGAACAGAGTTTGATCACTGGCCTGTCTAGCTCAGTGCGAGGAGTAGGCAACATTTTGCTCTTCAGATGGTTGGTTTTACAAATGCCATATTACCCCCTTAGTTGCTTCCCTCTTATGGCACCCAAACTACTATCTACTGTTTCCCAGGTTCCTGCTAAAGAAAGAGAAAGCTAGAGAAGGCACTCTCAGGACAGTGAGGGAGATAGAACAGAACCCTAACCTTTCAGGAGAAAGTTGCTGGATCTTGCAGTAGCAGGTGACCATCTTCCTTGCCGTCACTACCACCAATCCTCAAGAGTGAGGAGGCTCTTTGTGAGACACTGGACATTGGCTGCTGTTCTCTGTCACAGACATAGCAAACATCTATTCATCTTCCCTCCTCAATACCAACTTAATGATACTGGAGAGAAGCAACTACTACTATTTTCACAGAAACACCAGAGAGGGATACGTACCTATATATACCATGATTTCTTTCCTCTGTATATAGTAGATGCTTCAAGAAAATGTGTTGATGTTATCACTAAGTGGCTTTCAATATGGCTACCTCATGCTTCCTTTAAACTGGAGTTACTTGCATGTTGTAGCCTTGAAATGATAAAAGACATGTTACCTCAGAGGATATATAAAACTTATCCTTGAATATTTTCAGTGACTAGACTCTGCTTTTCAAAGGGCAAATGCTTTGAAATAAATAAAGTGGAAGTTTGTTCCTGTTTCCTAAGAGTGGAGATTTCTAACACCATGCAGTAGAGAAGTAGAGGCAACTACCTGCCTGAAAACTTGAAACTAAAAAGGAGGTGATGTTGTTAAAGAAAGCATATGGAAACCTTGCACTTTGCCCAGAGACACAGAAAGTTGCAAACAAACAAACAAATAACTAGTATGGTATCGGTTCAAAACTATAACACTCAAGTGTTCTGGCAAACATTGTCATTTGATTAAAAATATTGAGACATTTTTGTTCCAGGAGCTGTTCACTACATTTTGGGGAAAGAAAAGAAATAAATTATCATACAGTATTCAGTACTGTGTTGATGTTGTTTTGAAAAACCAAGCTGTACAACAGAATTGCTAGAGCTGATTTTGCTTTAAGGCTATGAAATCAAATCTACACCAATGCCTTGGATCTCAAAGGCATTCCAATTTAAAATGTTTCCTCCCCTCCTTAACAATGATGTTGCTATTTTATTAGATTGATAGGGTAGAATCCATTGTAGTATCCCAGAAGGGAAGGTTATAATTAGCTTATCTCAATTATTAAGATTTCCAGAGGGCAGGCATTAAAAAAGGGTTGAATAATATCAAAAAGCCCCCTCTCTGTCCTACCCCAACTTTAATTTCTTTCTTTCTTTCTATCTATCTATCTATCTATCTATCTATCTATCTATCTATCTATCTATCTCCAGAATGGCTTATTGGAGAAACAGCACATGATTGAGGCGGCTTGATAATATCTGCAGATGTTCGCCTTTCTTCCTCATTGCACCTATCCTGGGATAATTTGTAGGCTGGTTAAAAGGTGGCCCCAAATGCCCAGCAGGATAAGGACCTTTGATTTACTCCTTAAACTTGTCAGCCTTCCCTTCATGGTCTCTTTACTCCATCCCCTAGGCCAAGCCAACTTCCAGCTCTTCCTTGCAACAATTGAGCATTTTCCTCTTACCACAGTCATCTGCACTGACTGCCACACTGCTCAGTTGTTTCTCCTAACACAAAATGCCCTGTGTGATATAACTGCCCTTTCCCTCTGCTGGGTTGGTTGTCTTTAGATACAGAGAGGAAGGATGGGTAAAAGAGGGAGGGGAAAGTGGGAACCCTGAAGCTTGGGAGGAGAGGGGAGGGGAGGGAAGTGTTTTTAGCATTTTCATCCAGACATGTGTCCCCTCACTCTGTGACATGGCTGCTCCAGTGTTGCCATGGTGAGGATTTCTAATCATCCCTACACATGACGGGCTCCTATTTGTCTGCACTCCCTTGGGTGTAAATTTCCAGGCTTTAAAAAAAAAAAAAAAATCCATGTGAGCGTATCATCCTTCGTGCAGATGTTTCACTGCTTTAGAATACCAGGCAGCTGCTTGTGCCACTGTCGACAGCTAATTGGAGACTGCATCGCAGGAACAGAGGCGTAATTATGGCATAAATACACATCCTCTGGTGCATCATTGTATCTCTATTAACAGAAAATTTTAAACAGTGTTCAGAGTGTAATTAGTGTAGTTGATAAAGTTGTAAAACATGTAAATAAGGGAAATAGCAGGTACATAGCCAATCCACTACCCAGCGCTAGGGGATGCAGATTATTGCCTATTTAGAAATAATTAGCAAAGCTGCATTAGTAAAGCCTGTGTCCAAGAGAAGCAATGCAAACATTTATTCTGGGAACAGCTCTTTCTGTGCTAGCCATGAAAATCTACTAATATTGGTAATTTAGCCCTCATTACCAGAGGATAAAGCATGAAAAGAGCTCAGACATGAAATATGACAAGTAATATTAATTTTTATTCCAGAGGAAAGGATGCTTCCTCGGGTTGCATGCTGATTTCTCGGCAGGGTCTCGGCAGCCAGCGTGGAAGAGGCAGTGGGCTGCTGAGTAACAGAGAATGAAGGCAGCAGTGTTGGCTCCCTGCTGGAGATTTATACCCAGGGGCGGTGGGGGAGTGGGCTATGACGGTGGCTGATGAGGCAAGCATGCTGCGGTTAGTGCCCAGTCAAAGCGCAGGTCACAGTTCATTGCAAGAGCTCAAGCGTGAAACTTTTGTCCTTACAGATTTGGGCTTTAATTTCACATTCTTCTATCTCTCAGGCCCCCAACTCTCGTTCTCTCTTTCCCTCTTTCTTTCTCTCCTTAAAATGGCCTGGGGGGGAGGAGGGAGGGGAGAATTGCATTGATGCTTTTGTCTTTTTTTAAAAAAAGTGTTTTTCTGTATGTGATACATATATTTGGCTATGCATATTTGGGGGTGAAAAAAGGGCATTTGCTGCATGCTTGAACTTTGCACAAGAAATGGGGTTATCTAGTTTGGTTGGGGCTGTAGAAAATTCCCTAAAACTGTAGCCAGGCCATAAATGTAATTTTCTTAGACAGAGAGCTCAACAGACCAATACAGATCATTGTTAGAACTTAAACAGGGAGATGGATATTAAATGTTTGAGAACGATGCAAGATTTTTTTTTCAGGCATGACCCATTTCTTTTTGTTTATAAGTTTCTTCTCTCTTTGAAGTAGAAAATCATAGTAAATTAGAAGCTCAGATTATATAGGACCAGCTATAAGTTAACTGTCTGAAAAGAGCAAATCTCTGCTTCTTCCCCACCCCCCCTCCTTTTCATCACAAGTTCTACTATTTTCCATGGAAACCTTGAAAAAGACATTTTCATCTTAGAAAAAACTATCTGCACTTAGACATGATTTCCTTCACTATTTCAACATTCAACACGAAAGCTCTTGCCAACTAAAAGTTGATTTTTTTGGGTAATACAATGTGGATTTTAAAAAAAATGAGAGAGGCAAGAGGAGACAAAAAGGAGTTGTATAAGCAATTGTATAAAGTTTCAACATATAAAATAAGATTTCAGGTTGTAGCAGAGAAAAACCTTTTATAGACAAAGCAAATGGCATATATTTTTATTACCAGTGGTGGAGTGGGAATGTCAAAGTTATTGATTTAAGTAATTTTTGCTCCCTATAGTTTTGTAGAGCTTTATCCTCCAGCTATTCATCCATTGAAAGGAAACCATATTTGAAGAACTCATGGTACTGGGATCTTGGCCACTGCAATCAAGAGCATGGAGGAAAGAATCCTATCCTCAAAATCTTTGGAGATATAAATACAGACACACACGCACACGCACGTACACATCCATGCACACATACACATACACACATATATACATACATTAATGTTATCCTGATGTGAGAACATGGAGGCCAGATAACATTCCATTTTAGTGGTTGGGGACTATACTTAATATTATGGGAGGAGCCAAGGGCTACCATAGAAAGAAGCAAAGAAACAATGTGGGTGGATCATTTCATGCCCAACAGGATTCTGTGTCCCCCTGACTTGATCTGAGGGGAGAATTGGGGGTGGGAATTTAATGATGATGATTTAAACCTATTTGTTTTTAAAGCATTTTTTCTTTAAAGCATTTGTTTTTAAAGCATTTTTTTTAAAAATAAAAAATATATTATGGTTGGTCCCACAGTCAGCCAGATGTTTAGACTGGATCTGGCATTTTTGTCCACCTACTGAGTCCTTCCCAAGGATCTGGGATAGGCAAATGTTGTTTAATAATATTAAATGTATCATTGCAGGGTGTAAGCTTTTCCAAGTAAAGCTGCCTTTTGCAATGGACTAATGGTGATTTTGTCAATGTTGATGGTGTTCAAGTGGTGCTCCAGATGTTTTGGGATTGCACCCAAGGTGCCTGTTACTACTGGTACTATCTTTGCTTTTTTTTGCCATAGTTGTTCTACTTCTATTTGCAGGTCTTTATATTTTGTGATTTTCTCTAGTTCTTTCTCTTCTATTCTGCTGTCTCCAGATATTGCAATATCCACTATCCAGACTTCTTTGTCTTTCTTATCAACAATTGTTAAGTCTAAGGTGTTGCGTGGCAGGTGCTTGTCTGTTTGAATTCTAAAGTCCCAGAGCACTTTAGCCTCTTCATTTTCTATTGCTTTGTCTATTATATTATCATTATCATTATTTCACAATGCTTATGCACTGGCATTGCAAAAGGTAGCTGTTTATCCAGAAATTTAGCAGTGCTTTCACTGTTGGATGTTATGTAAGGGGCAGTGTCTGATTTCACATTTCTACTTGTTTTATCTTAGAAAATTATCTAGAAATGGAGGATCATGTTTCTCTTTGCCTTTTTGCTGTTCTGTAAACATTTCTTTCGAGCCCATAACCAAAAGTCAAATGTTTCTTTCAAGTCCCTATTATTTGTTCAGTAGAAGAAGGCTCAGCTAGGAAAAGAGCTTACTAGTACATACTCATCCTTTGCTTGTGAAACTAATTTTGACTTTTTGACTGTAAGGTAGCAAGGAAATACCAAGGGTCATTGTGGGAGATGAATTGCACTCTTTGTTGTAATTAGAACCCTCCCCCTTTAGTGCTTGTCTTAAGAGATGTGATTCTGCAGAGTCAACTGCTCATAAAGTACATTTTGGGATTTTCAGCCAGACTTTTAGATATCTGGCTGCTAGCCAGTAGAAGTTGAAAGGAAATGGCAGGAAGTAGATGCCGTTGCTGAGAAGTAACCATGCTATACTTAATCTTTGGGGAGATTAAGATAGTCCCAGAACGAATTGGATAGCTGAATCATCTTGAATGCTGATGTTAGCTAGGAACCCCCAACTATTCTGCTTAATGCCAGTGACTGCTCTGTTTGGTTCTCCCTTGCTAGTCAGCAGCTGACCTCAGTGTTTCTCCTTTGCCCACAGTTGCATTTCTCCCCGAATAACAGCATTCATTTCCCTTTGGGAGCAGCATCTGCAGGGTGGGGGGAGAGGGGAGGTCAAAAGCAGCAAGGTGGTAGATGCTGCATTGCTATGCAAGCCCCACCCCCTTTGAACATGTGTGAGATATTAATACATGTACAAAAGGGGTAGGGTTTGCATGGCAATGCCACACCAGCAATCTTGCCTGTTTAGATGACTGCTCCCCAAGATGCTGCTGCCCTTCATATTTATCTATTGATTAATAAGTTCTAACTCACCCGTGGATCAAAATATCTTAGGGTAAGACACATTCAATAAAAATACAGAGTCCAACATAACTGTTATCCATCATAAGACAACATCAATAAGAAATAAAGCAGACTAACCTGCATACAGTAAGACCCAAAAACTTATATCTTAACTTGGTCCTAAAATAAGGCTAACATCTATGCTTTAAGAGAGGCTTTCCATAAGCATCTTATTAGAAATTGTTCATGTTGCAGAAATATTTTATAAAGGCTAATTAGACCACTTTCCTCTGTATCATGTTAAGCAATTTGTGGACTATGGGCTGAATATGGCCTATAGTTGTAGCTCTCACTATCCCCCCTCCCCACAAGACTTGTTGCTGAAATTTGATGGAAAATTGAGAGGTAAGATAAAGTCTAACTGGAGTTGAGGTTGACATCTATTTTAGCACTTACCTTTTCCAAAAACAGCATAACCGCTACCCCATTTACACAAATAAACCAGCCAAACTACTATGCCTGAAAATCTGTAATTTGTCAGCCAAGCTCAGCTGCCTGACTTTGAGGGGTCTAGGGTTAGGGTTAGAGTTAGGGTTAGAAAGACAGAAATAGAGTCAGAAATTGCATGCATATTGGCCAGTCTTGCCACAGAAGAATATCTATTAAATATCTCTATCTAAATATCTGTTGTCGGTGGAGTATTTTTAATAGAAAACTTAGTATGCATAGGGATGATAAAATGGTAACCATTTAAATCACATTTCAGGCATTATTTTAATATGTATTACTTTAATTGTAACTCTTCCAGAATATTTAAACAAATATTTTAAAACCTAAAAGCCTGCCATACTCTGATCTGTTATTACTGATATTAAACATTAAATTTGCTTTGAAGCCTTCATTTAAGGAAGCTGATTCCTTTGCTTGACCTTATTCCAAGGTACATATAATCACATTTTGTGAAAAGTCCATATCTTATTAGAAAATGGGGAAGGAAGGAAGGAAGGAAGGAAGGAAGGAAGGAAGGAAGGAAGGAAGGAAGGAAGGAAGGAAGGAAGGAAGGAAGGAGACATTTATATCTACAGTATATCATGTTGCACGGTTACTTCTTTAAAAAAAAAAACAACTGATGGCTTTACAATTATTAATTAATCATTGCTACCAAGAAAGTTGCAGTTTCTCCATATCTGTTACTCTTATGCCAGCTATTGCTTCTACATATCATTTAAAAAAAAAAACATTATTATTAAAAGGAAATTAACTATTTATTTATTATTTATTTGTTTTTCCCTAAAGGAACTAGAAATAGTAACCCTGTCAAATAATACTATTTTTGGTATTCTATCAGACTATGACACCCATTGATGACTAGGAAGAAAAGTCTTCATCCATTTCTTTTAGAGAATGACATTTTTTTAATCCGCTGCCCATTTCACCTGAACTCAAAAGGACAGAGTAGGTTGACAAATATCCCACCTAAATGGCTTCTGATGGTTGATAGGATAATATGCAGCCCCTTAGGACAAGGGCAAAGGCAGCAAACTTATCATCCTTTAGTTTAGTTTAACACGGGTCAGTAACAGCGCCAGGGGTGACAGAGGATGCTAAAGTGTGGGAAGCAAGACCTAAGAGCTGTAGGAGGGTAGTTTTTATAGTTTATCTTTTCTTTCACCATGAAGCTGCCAAGACAGCTGAATCACATTGTTGATCTGGTTCACTGCACTCCACACTAACTGTTCCTGTAGGTGGAAAAAGAGAAAAATACTTACGGGTCATTCTTCCCAGTACCCTGTGACTTTTCATCCTTACTCGGCTGAAGAGAGCCATGCATGTTTAATATTTTATCTCTCAAGTTCATCTTTTTTGAAGGTCAGCTGTAAGAAAATTGTAGGTGGTTATGCTTTTAGCAATACACACGTCCTTGGAAGGCAAGACAAGACAAAACAAAACAAAACAAGAGAGGGGATTTTGTACACTTGAAGGTGAGTGGTTGTATTCTAGGAACAGGAGAAAAAGAAATCAGCAGAGAGGAAAAAAATCATTGAGCATAAAGGAGAATGTCTGTGGACTCCAGAGCATGTAAATACATTAAAACTGAATGCAGGTATGGAAAATTGCAGGTTTTTTCCCAAGTAGGGATCATGCCATGTATGCCTTTTGAAACACTTTCAGCTGTAGTTCTGGAAAGATTTTAGACAAATCTTGCATACTGAAATCTTTTCTGATCCAGTTTGATAACTAAAAACGATGCTGGTCAAGACCCTGAATCTTTCTTTGAAAAAAACTGAAAGCTCTTGCCTAATAAGTTTAATCACCATTTATCTTTTCCGGCAGTCTATTATGTTGACAAATTACATCTGCACATAAGATTCTCTCAAATGACCTTGTGGAACATCACATTAGGACCCCAAATCTAGAAAGTCTGGCACTATGGCACTATAGTGGCTGAAGGAGTGGACTTCAGACAACTTCCCAAGATAGAAGTAAGAGCAACAGGGAGCGCTCAAATCAATTGCACATCTTATTCTCATGGCTTTAGTGCAATGTGCAGAACATTTGCTTGAGCATCTTACATTATGGAGAGATGTGTATCACACAGTATGCATCTGCTTATAGCTGAGAAGGGGTGAATTGCCACTTTATGTTTTACACAAGAAGAATATCTGGTTCACTTTTGTACCCTTTTATATCTTCTATAATATGCAGATCTGTACCTTAGAAACTTTTTTGAAATTATTATTGCACTGCCCAGACTTTGTTAGGTGGGACTCAGTAGCCATTGTTTCATACAACTGACAATAAAATGAATTACGTTAACTCACCAAGTTTACAAGGATTGTCAATATTAGAGTATGTTGGACAGGAATAATATCAGTGTATTTTAAATATTCAACCAGATGACAGATGAAGACATTTCAATATGCTTAAAATGGCTCAATATTCAGGGAGTGAACCCAGCTTTTTTTTTCCAATTCAGACTTTGGAAGTTCCGCAAAGTTTACATTGAAACTAAGGGCTGACCTGCTTCACTGTTTTCAGGAGACAACAATGTCCATTTATCCTCACATGTTGTAAACCATTTTCAAATATCTTCAGGGTACTAGGGTCTCAGTAGTGCAAAGACCATAAAAGTAAATCACGTGAGTGATGGAAGTAAGCAATCTTCACTTTGCGGGGGGAGGGGGGGAGCAATGTTGGAAAAGAATGGGATATAGGCAGAGAGCACTTTGTTCCTGAGATGCTAATCCTCATGTCCCAGCCAACACTAAACATATTTATTTTTTTTATAATTTAAATATGTTTAGTGTTTTCTATACAGCATATAGAAGCCCACAAATACATTCCCTCAAATTTGAATACAACCTAAAAGTACATAACTAACTGAATAATGCCCCATATTTTGGGGGTTTTGTTGCTGTTACTATTACTAATAATGGCAGAGGATTTAATCTTTGCAGATTCAACTAAAAAAAATAACTTGATCCCTCCCCCCCAATGTGCAGGGATCCATTTGCATTTAAAATGAAAAGTGTGCATGGTGAGGGGATATAGATTTTAAACTCTTTAACAAGCACATATTTAAATTCCAATACAAATGCTATGTTTTAAAGAAACATGCATGGATTACGTGGAAATAGCATGTAATGAAGTTAGTGAACTGGTCTAGAAATAGCTGGATTTGTTCCTCCCTAGGTTCTGTTGAGACTGCTACAATACCTGTTGCGACTGCTAAATATTCATTAAGTACTGGACAGGAAAAGAAAAGGAAAGGAAAATACTCCCAGTACAATGGGTTTCTAAAATTTCAGCCCAATCCTATGCATATTAATCAGGTTTTCAAAAAGTCTTTTACCCAAGTAAGGATCCTTATGATAGCCACTGATCTTAAATAGACAAGTGGCCACTGGGAAAGGCCAGGTCGGTGATAATTTTCAAAAGCAGCCCTTGAAATGTTAATATTTTGAACAATACAAAATGTTTGGTCTTGTGCAGTATTGTGGCAGGCAGTAAATCCCCCTTTTGAGCATCCTCTTTCACAATAATACCCACTGTAGCCTCGTATGTTAATTAAACGTACTTGACTTCGCTTGTAGCAGTATCTTGGAATAAAGATTATAACTATTTTGTAACGATTGGCTTTCATCCCTTTCTCTCTCTCTTACCCATGTATAAAATATGATCTGAATTGATGTATTTTTAACGATCAAATTATACTGATAGGAGATCCCCTAAAGGGAATGATACAGTACAGTAGGACTGTAAGTTTTGACATGGTTTAATGAGCTGTATGCTAACTCCACCTGAGTCATTAACAGTTTTGACAGTTCTTGTGAACAATGATATCTTCTGCAAGGACATTTAATGCTCTGAGGATCCACAGTATTTTGTAATAAAGGTTAGGCCCATATAAGGTTGAGTTATTTCCCCCTTCAACTTCATTTTTTCCCAAAGAGGCAATACTTAAGTATTAGTAGTTTAAGTCCCATTCATTTAAATAAGCTCTCTAAATGATCCCAACACTGGATTATGTTGTCTATTTATTCCCTTATTCAAATTGACTTTGAATATCTTCATTATTGTATCCTCAGGATGTTCAAATATACAAATTTACATGCAGATCCTGAAAATTGCCTTTACACAGTTTGATTTTACCAATGCATACTGAATTAACATAATCTTATTAAAAATGTTTTAAAACTGAATATTGACTATCATAACAGAAGTCAGATCCACTACAAATTATGACAGTAAATTCCTCATCCATATCCCTAGTCATCCTGGAAAAGGCATTCTGTACTTCTGCTCAGGTCTCTTGGCATAGAGTTCAGATTGAGGCTCTGAAGTTGTCTTCTGGTGTGCTATTTTATATGTCAGTATATACTGGGGAAAGGAATCAGAGAGAGAAGAAAAGAAATGAAATGGCTTTTTTTCCCCTTGATCCTCTGGATACAGCCCTCTGCGATGGAGGTGCACAAAATGTTTCATGTCCAAAACATTTCAAGCTGAAAACAATAATTTTAAATGTTCCAAATTTGAAATGGCTACTTCGAAAGTTCTGAATTCAAAACAAAATGCATGAGTTCAAAGAGGTTTTTTAGAGGTTGAAAGAAAGCTACTTGACCATTCCAACATAATGTTTTTTGAGTGGATTATTTTATTCCACACTTGAAACAAAACACATTACCCACCTTGTGCACATCGGTCGTCTAATACTATGGACTTTGTAGTATGAGCAAGTTACTTTCATCTATCTTCATCTAAGTTTACTTTCCTCTTGTCCAAATTGTCACAGGTCTTTGTCAGGTTACTTGGAAATCATATTTCTTTCTTTTAATTTATAGACATATACTTCTGTCAAACCCTAAAGACTACTAAGTATATAGAAACCATTCCCTGTTGTTGTTGTTCATTGGTTTTCCAAACTAACCTTCCAAGTGCATTATTAGAATGCTTTTATGTTTTAATGATAGGTTTACAGGGCCAACAACATTCCAAACCTGGAAAACAATCAAACAAAGCACTCCCATTTTAAAAAATCAAATTTATGTGGGTAAATGATCACATCTAAGAAATAAGTTTGGAAACAGTTTTACTGAAATAAAGGCAAAGAAAAAGTAAAAATTAGATTAAACAATTTGTAAAAGGTATCTGGACAATGATATGATTGGTGAATAATGCAGAAACTGTTATGCAAGCAAAATGCAACAATTGCCCCTAAGGGTATTTCACCCCCCTCCAAAAATAGTATCCCCAAGATGTGATGTTGAATCTTCAGGAAATTAATCACAATTGTTGGAGAGAAGGTGAAAATTTTCATAACGGTCTAACAGTTTTTTAGGCCTGGACATATTGGCAGACCTGCATGAAATGTCTGAAAAAAAAATACCTTGGTAGAAAAATGGTGCTTTCTGAGGAAACAAACTTCTTCCTAAAAAATCACCTGGAAATAATTTTGTCAGTAAAGCTGAGGTCCTATTGTTTTGATATCGCAGTTCCATCATGTTATCAATAGAGAGAGGGCCAGTGGGTCCTGTTGCTTCTCTGAATTGCATAAATGTGGGGGATTGTGTTTACATGAGTGACTGGGTTCATGCTTTGTTCATAGTTCCTAGTCCATCAAAAAATTAGTGAAGGAGGGCAGATGCTTTTTATGCTCTTCAAAGTTCTTGCAAAAAGTGACTTTCCTTACCTGCATGGTCTCTTAAGGGAAAGCATCAAGATTCCATGCAACAGATACGTACCAGCTGCATTTCTGTTGCATGAAAAGAAAAAGGCATGGCTAACTGAAACGGCCCTAATTTTTAAAAACAGATGATCACCAAACAGCACAAATACATTTCAAGCTAGAAATCAGGCCACCATGACAGGGAAGACATTTTAATGCTGCAGGCAGATTTATCAGAGAAAATGTTCAGGGTGGGGGAAGGGTGATAGAGTGGTAATAGGAGGAGACAGCAGCAGCCCTGGAATGTGTGAAGAATAATTATTTGTTGTTCAAGAGACATCCAAAGGAAATGCCTTAGGTTTTCCCTGAATATTTTTCATAGAGAACTTCAGTTTCTCTTGTCTGTAGATGAGGATGCATATACTTTAAGCAAAAACAATTACTATCCAAATTCAATATGTGAGGGAGCATGGGAGGGCAGTAAACTAAATTTATCTGATGTTATACAAATTGAAAAAGCTATGAAGAGGAAAAAAAGTAAGCATTATACAATATAGTTTCTTACCCCAGGTGTCACACATCTGTTTCCGTTGCATTGGAGGACAAGCAGTCAATGCCATTTGTGAGCGCACACATTGCTGGTTTTATTTTAAAAATACATCCAAGTGGTATAGGAAAAAGAGGCCCAGGATTCTATGGTACCCTGTTTTTGTTTATTTTTCTATTTGTATTTTTAACCCCCGAGTTTCATTTTTAAAACAATTATAAAAAACACTATCCTTCATCAACAGTGCTGTTCTGCTAATAAAGGCTTGAGCTTGGAATCTAGTTTAAATTGATTACTTGCAGAGACTGCAAGCTTTCTTGCATTGCTATAAGGTTTGATCGTTTTTACTCTATCCAAAAAGATTATGACTTTTTTTCTAAATTTGAACTGGGATGGTCAGCTTAGATTTACCAAGAGTATAGTAATCAAGGGATATGATCAAGAAAAAGACTATTGGCAAGAATGGATGGGAGGGAGAAATGCTACCTTGCAAATAATGGAACCAAGAGGTTAGAAGATAGACAGGAGGGCTGGAAAAGCCCCTGCCTTACTGAGATTACCAGGGGATGGCAAGGTAGTAGAAAGGGTGAGGACAGTGGGCATGAAAAAAAGCAAACCTTGGAAATAGGAAGGAGGTGGTCACAAAATTACCATTCTCCTCAAGAGTCACTTGAAATGTGGTCTCATCTCTCAGATTCTCCTACAGTTTTAAATATAAAAGAGCACTGATCCCACTTGTTGATGACCTATGGTAAGCTCAGAAGCAGGGGGTGCATCTATCCTGGGCCTTCTTGATTTCTCAGTGGACTTCAATACCATTGATCATGGTATTTTCTGAATCAGGAGGTTGGGAGTGGAAAGTATGATGTGTGGCAATTCTCCTCCTTCCTCTGATATCAGTTCAAATCAGTGCTGGTCGATGGGGAAAGGTCTAGCTCTAGAACCCTGCTTTGCAGGGTGCCTCTGTGGATTGCCTCAGGTTATTACTCTCCCCCTGCTTAACATCTACATGAAGCCACTGGGTAAGATCATTCATCAGCACAGGATGATGCATCATCAGTAGCTTGATGATACTCAGTTGTATACCTCTGCCCCTGGACAACAAAATGATGCTGTTAAGGTCCTTTCCCTATGTGTCTATTGGCTGCTGGGGCCTGGAAGGGGAGGAACAGGGTTCAGCTTAACCCAGCAAGATCAAGTGTCTGTGGTTTGGGACCCTCTGAAACTGGATCCAGAGATTTTCCACCATTGCTTCTGCAGGGAGTTAAACTCCCCCACTCAGTGCACAGTTTGGGGGACCACCTGGACTCACAGCTACTGCTTGAGGAGCAGGTACAGCTATGGCCAAGACGGCTTTTACACAACTTTATCTTTTTTGTAAATTGCACCTGTTTCTAGATCAGGAGGCCTACTTATGGTCATTCATGGCTTAGTCACTTCCCAATTGGACTATTGCCCTGTGCTATATGATTCAGGGTCAGGTTATTGTGTCTCCAACCATGTCTGCCAATTCCACCCACTCAAGATGGGCATGCTCCATGTCCCCTCCCTGAGACAGTGTCATCTGATTGGACCTAAGAGGCATGGCTTTTCTGTGCAGTGCCTGCCCTTTGGAACAATCTCCCTTCTCCCATGAACTTTGTGTGGCCCTGACCCCGTTAGACTTCTGGAAAGTTTTAAAAATCTGGGTTTTTTCCAGGTGTTGGGCCATGGCAATAGATGAGCCTGTCTTCTGGGAGTGGAGTGTAAGTTGGTTGACCCTGGCTATATGTTGCCTGATAGTCTGTTTATTAATTTGGTTTCTTTTGATTTTGTATGTCTCTTACCTGTTTTTATTTGATGTGTGCAGCCCAAAGTCATGAGTTGGGAACTTCATGAGTTGGGTGGCTATATACATGAATGAATGAATGAATGAATGAATGAATGAATGAATGAATGAATGAATGAATGAAAGAAAGAAAGAAAGAAAGAAAGAAAGAAAGAAAGAAAGAAAGAAATTGAAGTGGGATGATCCCTGGGATGGTGCAAACAGACTACTGGAGCAATTCCCAGTATATAAGCACAGGGCAAATCCAAGCAGCCTGCAGACATTATTCTTTGAATTGCTTTCCCTTTGTATTTCCTCACTCCTGTTGTTGCTCCTGCCTTCTACCCACCAGCACCCTTTCTCCCCTCCATCTTACCACCTCAGTTCTTTACTGTGTGTTCTCTTTCTTGGCCTTTGGTATCATCTCCTTTCTCCATCTGGCCTTTCCTTCCTTCCCAATCCTTAACCTCTGCTCTCACATTACAGTATTTCCATCTCATTCAGGGTTTTCTCTTTCTGTCTTGCCTTTTTCAAGTACAACTCTCTTTTCCTCTTGCTTGACTCCATCCTGCTTTGTTTTTCCTTTGCTTTCTTTTGCTTTCCTTTCCTTGTCCAGCCATTCTTCCACTTCTCCTTGCACCTCTTTATCTTTTTCAATTAATTTCTACATACATATACAATACATATACATATACATTCTGAACTATATGGTTTCTTTGTATTCACACTCATACAGTATATGTGCAAAGATAAAGATTCATAGGTCTCCAGAACAGGTTTCAGCTGGACTTGGTAATGTTAGCTGAACAAAGAGGAGAAACTGGAAAGTACATAGGAATATGGTTGATCAAGATACCCTCTGTGTGACTGAAAGGCAAAGTGATGGTGCTTGCATGAGATTTGTGAAATGATCTTTATGAAATGCTACATTTCAAATTTCATGGGTTGAACTGAAAATGGCCAGTTTGGGTTGCAAAAGAAGTTGAGAATATTTCGTCAGGTAAACTGAGGAAAAATAGGGAACAGTTGACAGGGAGGGAATTGACAAAGATGGGTGAAGTATTAAAAACATGAAGTCAATAATGTTAAGAGAGTATTGGTGAACAAAAGCACTAAAAGCCTGGTCTGTAAAGATTTATATCCTTATTATATTTTGATAAGCTTTTTTTCCTATCCAATATTTCTTTTTCTGGAGGATCAGCTTACAATTAGGGTCAAATTCCTTGCAATTAAATATGATATTTGAAAAGCAGAGTTTTTTTAAACAACAAACTGCAACATGTGGAGGAATGTGTAAACTCTATCATATTTTATTTTCAATATGCTGTTTCACATGGCATTTCCTGGGATGCAAAGATGATGAATGTTATTCAGTCCCTGTAATCTCAAGGTCCTGAGAGAGGAAATTTTGAAGACCCATAGTCTTCTTTTTTTAAAAAAATAAATAAATAAAGGCAACTTGACTATCACCTCAACCAAAAAGGCTTGTTCACTCATTTTTCTGTGTATCCCAAACAAATCTTTTTGTGAATATTTGCTTCCCTATTGGCAAAGCAAGTGCTCGGTTTTTCTTATAGTATTTTGTTTTTCTTTTCTGCTAGCTCTGTGGCTCTCTGTTCCTGCAGGAAACATGGATGTTTAATACAGATTCCCTTGATGACTCCCATTCCCTAGCATCAAACATTTCAACGCAATGCAACCCTCAAGAGCCTCGCATTACCAAGCTTGCCAGCCATTGCAATTTAGCTTGGATAGCCTAGAATTACTTACTCATTTTGCTGTTGTATTTTGTTTGCTATGTAATTTTTCTTCAAACCTGTGGCAGCTGTTGTTTCTGCTCTGAATATTACCTGCCATGAGAGAGAGAGAGAGAGAGAGAAGTATTTCCTTCTTCTTCTACAGCTGCAACCAATATTTCATTAACTCGTTTGTTTTTTTTAATCTCTGAGTACTTTCCCTAGTTGCTGTTTTAGCATGATTATCCCCCCTCACCACCACCACCCAAACAAAAGGCACACAATCCAGCTAAAATGAGAGCCATATACTGTAGTCACAAAGGAGATATTTCATCAAATGGGACTTAGAAGTGCTGAACTCTAAGTGACAGCAATGTATGCTTTCTCATGGGAAGAAACACTAAGGTTATAGTTGTTTCTCAATTCATAACTGCAGTCCTTCATTGATGCTTATTCAGATGAAGTGCAAAGCATAACTTAAGAACATTTTCTGGGTGATCTACCTTTGTCAAGTTCAGAAGCATGGAGTATACAACTTCACTCCCAGTGTATGTCATTTCTGCTTCAGCTGCTTCTGATTTTCTATAAACAAGTTGAAATTTAAGAGGTTTAAGACTAGATGAGGAGGAAGGGGAAATGTATGAAAAAAGTGGTCACTTTTTCAGTATATTCATTTATCCTGCTCTGTCCATGCACAATTGCCAACATATTTTGCAAAACTCACGAGGCCCGTAACCCAAAAAAGGTTGACTCTTCAAAGAGCATACAGATTAGAAAAAGGAGAAATACTCTGTTAAAAAAAAAAAAAAATCATGTGTGTCACAAAAAAAGATATGTCGGTTTTGCAAAAGTAAATCTATACAAGTCAGAGGTGATTTTCTGGCATTTGCTTTTTATTTCTTTAAAGTAGAGTCTGCAATTCTAATTCTAAAACCATTACACAAGGGATCAGTTCAGACCTCCTGGGAAGGGCCTGTTTCTGAAGTCTGCTGTTTGAGGGGGATCAGAAAGAGAAAAATGGAGTATCAGACAGAAGAAGTGTCTTTCCTCACTTTTAGTATTGTCATTGCCCTATATTTGTTTCAACCCCATTTCAGGATGGGGTGGGGGATTTCAGCCTAATGTCTCTGAAAAAATATAGCCATCAGTAGAATGAAATATGGCCACACTTGTTTAAGATTTAGAATAATTAAAGAAAGAATGTTCACTTTCTGAAGAGTTGGAAAGTTATAAGCCAACATTTAGAAGATCTACAAATGGCACATGAAATAATAAAATTGAGTGATGTCACTATCGCCAGCATCTAGTACAATACTAAGAAGCATTTTTTTTTCTGTCACTCTACTTTGCTGAGCATTAGCATAGTATGTAATAAACTCTCCATTGGCAAAGGACCATACAGTTTCATTGAGATCTCACAGTTCCAAATTGTTTTGGAAAGATTGATTACTTACACTTTATTACTGAGAGGGGAAAGTAACTTTTCCTTTTAATGATCAAAAACTATAGGTAAGAATACGAGCTTTTTCTTTTTAATAAATTCAAAATGTCTGTTAGATTTCTTTTCTGTTCTTTTTAACTTGGTTAGAATCAGCTGACATCCCTTAGTAATGAGTAAGGTGATTTATTGTTGCAAAACTGCCATCTCAGTTGGGAGCAAAAATTATATTTAAAAAAACATGATTCAATGCACCATTTTTCTGTTATGGGGGCAAATGGATTTCTTCATGACAGACTTTTAGCCATCCTCTTGAAAAGGCAACTGGTGTTTGAACCTGCTATCTTCCCGACAAATGAATGCAGGTTTCTGCTGTTAAACTGATAATGGGCTTTTATTATACTAACATGAGGACATTTTCACCAAATCTATCAAGAGTCAAATATGTAAGTACAATACAAACTGTTTTATTGGCACATTTCCCAGGAATCTGATTTATCCCTTACGATAATGAATAGCAACACCACTGCTTAATCGGACAACATTTGTAAAATGTTCTCTTAATGGGAATGCATTCAGCCAGTGCCAAGTGGTTAAGTGACTTTAAGTGTGAAATTCTGAGCTGGGGCAGATGAGTGAGTGCTAAGTAGGTGAGACTTTTGGTTCTAGTATCTCCAGTTGGCTTCCCTTGAAGACAGCCAAAAGATTCTCATTGATTTGGATAAGAGTTGGGTCAGGACCTTAACTGAAATGACCGTGTTCTTTGTATTATAGGCTAGTTTGCAGGGTGGAAGGAGGGGGAAATTCCGCATGTGCTCATTTATCTAAGACTAGCGAAGCAAGAACTGTTCGTGGGGGATTTTATCCATGCTCAAGTTTTATGGTGATCTTTTAATGAAATGCCTACCAAAAATATAAAATGTCCTATGGCTCGGCAGTACTGTTGAAGATTTCGCTAAACAAGACCATGGACCCAGGCTTTTCCTAAGCCAGCAGCCTTCAAATATATTGGCACAACAGATCCCACAAGTTCACTGCATTAGCTTGAAGGAGAGGCACATTTTACATAAACTGATTATCTTTACTGTAATCATTTATATAAAAATGATTTTTCATTTCCATTGGAATATTCTTCTCATTGAAAGTATGGAGGCTTCCAATAGAGAATATTTCTGCTAACAAATAAATATGTCATTGTTTGTTCTGGCATTCTCCTGCCTCTCTTGTTGTCTTTTTTATTTGGCAGGATATTAGGGGAAAATATTTTTGTTAAAAATATGCCTCTGAGTACAGTAATGCTAAATGCATGTCTATAGTGAATGAGGGCTATACAAATTCTAATCAAGGGATTTCATTCTGCATAGCAGTATTATAGTTTTAAGACTATAATAAGTTTGCCATTCAAATGCATACATGTTTAGCAACTATATAAGAACTAGAAGCTCAATATGTAAAATTGGTAATGAACTTTTTTCTTTCTAAATTTCTTAATTTCCTGAGCAAATATGAAATCAATATGGTATCCTTTAAGAAGTTCCAAGGACCATACTCTGGAAATCATGATAATGGAGAGGGAAAGAAAAATATATTACCAATTCTGCCAAGCTGGTACTATCAGCATCCTCCTCTTTGCTGACACATAAAAGATTGTGCTCTTAAAATCCCATTTTTCCAAAATGGTCACTATGACATCTGCAATAGAATGATTTGGGGGGTTGAAATACTCTGATATTACTTTGTCCTTGTTTTGAGTTCTGATGTGAAACCTGCATCAGTAAATTAATGAATGGACACAGTTGTTAATTGTGTCTAATCAATGGACACAACTTGTGTCCATTAAAAAGTAATGGATACAAGTTTCACATTTGTCAATTTGATTCCATTTTCTTTTTTGTTTCAGTAAAGTTACTTCAAAGGTTCAGTTGGTTCATCTTTTAAAATTGAATTTCTGTAATATTTTCCTTTCAGAAAACTAATTAGTTAGTCTAAACCAGGATTCTCCAAAGCAGTCAACTTCAACTCCAGGGGTCAATGGCAATATCCATTATTGTTGTTGTTGTTATTATTCCTAGTGCTATTAGTTAAAGTAGTATTTAATAAATTATTTTCATATAATGTTTGGAGATCAATGAACAATCTGAAACTTCATGAAAAGGTTGATGAGCTGAAGAGTTTGGGGACCCCTGGTCTAAACTGCTTCCCACCATTTCCAAGAATACATTTCTGGCTGACTACAGCAACTGCATATCTGTAGCATATACAGCAAGCAAGGAGCAGAGTTATAATATGTATATATTACATGGCATACAGATCAACACACACACACATAATTTAATGCCAGATTTATGAGAGGCAGGATCTTCAGATATTGCTCTCTGCACAGTCTGCCTTCATATCTGTGGAATCCATTAGCATAGCCTTGTAAGTGTCACCTTGTGTGAGATGGGCAGCTATATAAATATGATAGATAAATAAATAAATAAATAATAAGTAAGTAAATAAGTGGCACCAGAATAACCCTTAGCTCCTCATATGCCTCTATTCCATTTTCATTCTCACAAGCATTATAATTCTAAAATCATTAACACATCTTCTGCCACATTCACATTTTTACTACAGGAGGATTATTTTTCTCTGTTTAAAAAGTTGATTGCTTTTGTGAATCACTTTACCGATTTGTTTATTTCAGACATAGGTATTAGAGGCAAGAAACCGATATTGCTTTGTGATATACTCAGTTGATAGCTTACAATAACTTTTATTCAAATTGTATCATACACGATTAAAATTTAGGATTTTACTATTCCATCTAAAGCAAAATCAATCAATCAATCAATCCATAAAATGCCGATGCAGAAGTGACATTAAATTGTTTTGTCAAATAGCATAAAAGAAAGGATCACTTCACTAGAATGTTTCTGTATTTCTGCTGTCATGATTTGGTCTTATTTTTAAAGTAGTTAGATTAATTCCTGAATGGATATTAGTACTCTCTACAACTTAATATATTAAATTACCCAAGATGGGGTCATCATGCTGACAATTCTCTTGCAGTATAAAGAAGACTCAGTATAGTGCTTACATAACATGGTAACCAAAGTCAAGAAATACTGTAATTTTTGCTAAGGACATTTTGCAACATTACAATATTAAAGACCTATAACATTTGTAACTGCAATGTCAGAATCACCTGTTCTTGCTTATATTTCCAAGAATGAGATCCCAACTTTGCACCTGAAGCAAAACCTGCAGTCCTTTGTAGCAGGAGTGAGGAACCTATGGGTGTTCAGTATTGCTGACCTACAGTTCTTTGGCTAAGCCTTCGTGTGTTTCAGTCCATGTTCCATAACTTGTTCATGTTCTCAGTTCCAGCTTTCTGCATTTTGTAACTCACTAATCGCATAGCTGCAAAGACAGGGTCCTATTGAGTTAAACTGAGGCAGTATGCCAAAAGATTACTGAGATATTGTTTTCTTCTGCAATGTAGTACATCTAAAAAAAAAACTGTTCTGAAGACACTAAAGTTTCTTGTGTAGTGCCTGGTAAACTACAACACTTATGACAGAAATGAAAGGGGCAATTGAATGTTTCAGCTTCAGTTTCTGCAAGTGTAATAATAATAACAGTAACAATATATTAAATTTATATGCCATCCAAATCCCAGCAACTCTGGGTGGTTTACAATTGTTAAAAACATTTGAGAACAAAAAACAATACAAAAACCACAAAAAATAGCACAATACAGAACAACAATGGCAAAGGAAACAAACCCAGGGGGGAACAAAAAGGAAGAAAAGGGTGTCAGTGATCCTCGCCAAAGGCCTGGGCAAAGAGCCAGGTCTTTACGGCTCTTCAAAATACCAGTAGGGTGGAGCCATTTGAATTTCAGGGGGAACCTCATTTCAGAGGGCAGGCACTGCTACAGAAAAGACACACTTCCAGGGTCCAGACAGGTGGCATTGTTTAATCATCAAATGTCTACTCTTTGGGGGGGGGGGGGGACCCAGAGGGTTAGAATATATACACAAGCATCTTTGTGTATTCACTAGGGGTGGCCTAGCATCATATTTGATTTGTAGTCTGAGTATTGATAAAACAGTCCACCACCACAAAGAGCCCCTCAGAGTTGACCTGGATCAAATCTCTATCTCAGTTTAGAATTCTGAAGCTTTACATCTGCCACTGTTTTTCCCTGAAAACCAACAAATTACTATTTATCAGAAATGGAGATGATTTTCAGGGATGGTCCCATAGTTAGCTGAAAGACAGATGACTCTGAATTTATGATGACTTCTACCACCAAAAAAGGGGATTCAGTCACCCTTATTGCCATATTCCCCATGAATCTAAGCCAATTCTCTCATTCTGAAAATAAATTATTTGGGGGGAAAACTAGTATTTTCAAATATATATAATAATACCATATGAGTTGGGATAGGGTGAGGGTATAATATATACCAGGTATTAGTCAAGAGATTTTCATCTTAGATGCTTTTAAATGTTTAAAAAGTTATATTTTTTCATGCTTCTTTGCAAAATTGGATTAAATGTACAGGTAGTGTTGATCCCTATAAAGGGATCAGATGAAACCTGCCAAGTTTCATATGTATAAGTTCAGACATTTTGTGCAAGACCATTATTTTTTCAGTCTTAGGGTTGGAATTAAAAATAATTCTGCCATGGATCCTCTTGGGAACAAATTTGGATGTTTTGCTTTCAGTGAATCCATAATGGGACAAATGCTAGCAGGAATGTAGAGCTGCTAGCATTTATCCTTTCCCGGGAAACAATATACAGTTGAAGCAGAAACAATTGTGCTTATTTTTTAAAATGTAAAAGGTGAAAAGGTGACTGAATGCTTCTTGCATTTTTTAAAAAAGCTTACAGCAGCATTGGTCTCATGACATCATTTCCTGCCTTTTTTGGAATGACTGTGCAACTCTGTAGTATTACAAGATCACATCCAGGAAGCACCAGGGAAATAACATACAATTTATAAAACTGTTTGCAAATATACATCACAGAAGCATTTCTAGGCAAAGAAATTTGCAAACTTTCAGACAGATAGAAGGAGAAATTATGCTATTACGATGAACTGGGGAAAAAATGTTCAAAGCTTTTTGTGTTCTGCTTTGTTGGCCTAAAACTAGAAAAAGTGAAATAGGAGGTTGATAGATAATGGATGGGTATCAAAGTAACAGAGGCAGAGCGGCTTGAACATGTAGTACTTTGCAAGCAACTATCCACTTCTACACACTCCCAGGTCTACTTCTAATATTCTTGCTGCTTTTTGACCACTCCAGCACCTGCAATACAATCCTTCAACATCCTTCTCTGAAGCAGTTTGATTGGAAGCCCTGGTGAAATAATTCATTGTGATTAGTCGTATGAAGAGCTGTTCATCTATACCCTTCTTCCCTTTTCTTCCTCTCCTCTCCTGGACTTTCTTTATGTAGCGAGTGTGGGACATTTGTGACTCTCAAACTTCTGAACTTATAACAATGTTTGAATAAACTCCAGATTTGGGCTCATTTTGCTTCAGATAAGTCCTCTCTTGTTTTGGACATCTCATAGATCTATTCAGATTAGTTCTTATTTGTTCAGCTGAATTTGATGCACACCACTAGTGTGTCTCAATATTTTCAAGAAGATTGTGATTTGTGAGAACAGAAAATATCATTTTGAAAATAGTCCTCATTTCAAGTTCATAATGCTTTTTTTGAGAAACATATAGAATACTTTTCTGCCGAGATCCCAAGAAAGTATCTGGAGATGCCGTTGAGCCCATGAAACCTGCTTTGGTTCGGGCTACCTGCCTCACCTAACTTTTTACACTTTTGCATGAACTAAAATAGTTTTTAAAAATTGGAAGGTAGCATTCTGCAAAGCAAAACACGATAATCCACAAACATATCTGAGTTTCCAATGAGCCTCCTAAGCATGATTTAAAAATAAAACTGAAATATAATCTCATTCAGTGCTTTGTCTAGCAGAGCACCTCTCTGTCCAGAAAAAACAAAACAAAAAAGGATAGAAGTAGAGTATGTGCAGGGGAAAAAAGAACTAGAGAGGGCAGGAGGTTGTCAAAATGTTAAATGGACCTACCAGTCCCCAAAGGTTAGGGATTTCTGCTCTTCTGTCTTTGGAAGATTCCTAAGGTCATCAGCCAATTTGTGTATTCTTAGAGGCACTGAATGTAGTGGTAAGCAATAGCACACACACAAGCACAGAGACAGAATTGATGGTTATGTTGTTGGGGCCTGGACTATATTTATTAATTAAAACCAGAGACCTCTGTGCAATTTAGACCTCTTCTTGGAAAATTCCAGTGGATGCCTTTTTTTTTGGGGGGGGGGGTAATCTGTCTTTGGATGAGCTGCACATATGTAGTGAAATGCCACTAACCCAAAATGGGATAAGTAGTAATGAGAACAATCATTATTCAAATGGTCGCTTTATCTCCTCATCTCCAAAGAGGTGTATTAGTGTTTTGTGTTGTTTTTAACAGAAGATGATGGGGCAAAGTCCTGATGTTTTCTGCTAGGCATGAAGAGAAGTGGAACAGCTCATTTCCTCTGCTGAGCTCTCTCCGCTGCCGTGTACAACATTTATTTCAAAGCACGCCACAGCTTAGAACTGTAGTGATCCCCATTAATATAAAATCATTGACCTCTGCACCTGCTGGTGCGACTAAATTACATTCTGCTGCTCAGCCGCCGCTGCATATGGGGCCAGCTCTTTTAGTCATGGCCAGGTGGCCTTGATGTCAACACAGCCCCTCCCCTGGGTAAGGTCTGTGTTTAAATGAGAAGGCTGCACTTTCAGATAGCTGGATGAACATTTTTGTGGGATGGGGCTCTTTTGAAAGGCCTGATCGCAGGTAGGCATTCAGTGTGCTAGCAGACTGGGATTTTTTTAGGCTTGCTGTGCATGTTTTAAAAGAGGGGTATTGTGTGCATTTGCTCTCTCTCTCTCTTTTTTTTTTTACCCTCTCATTTCTTTCAGCCTTTGCTCAAGACCATATGCATGCTTAGAAGAGCTTTGGCCAGGTATGTTACTCAAGTACCATCTGCTCTAAATCAGAATAATGTAATGTGGCGGTGCTCAAACTTTACTTTGCTTTCTGTCAGGACCTTGAGTTTTACTGCTTATTTCCTCATTTCTGACTTGCACTTTCTTTGAGCACCACCCAGCCATTTCTGAGATGATCTGAAGCTTATCATTATGATTCTATCAGCACAGTGATGATTGGGTGACTTCAAAGATACTGTAAGTAACTGAAGGCGGAATCCTGAATGGATTTGTATGCACCTCTCGCAACTGGTATGCAGCATCATGGAAAGGCAGCCAAGGCTTCATTATTTATTTTTGTTTAATATATACGTAGAGACAGAGACAGAGACAGACAGAGAGAGAACAGCTGGATAGAGTAGTGGTTAGAGCACCACCCTTTGACGCGGGAGACTGGGGTTTGAATCCCAGCTGGTACCTACCTTACCAGTAGGGGTCCTTGGGTAAAAGCCCCTTAACTCTTCACTTGCCTACCTTGAATATGAGAGTGACATGAACTAAGAGAGTCATGCCAGCTGGGACATTGCCTGGATTAACAAGGTCCACACCAGATGTTGGGGAACCAGGACAATCAGACGTTAAGTGGGCTACTGGAACAAACCATACATGGACAAGATGAGAGAACCAATGGAATGCTGCTACAATAATAGACCTAATGAGAGGAGATATATGAAATGTATGAGGGAACTATGGATGGACAGGAAACCTACATTCACACTAGCTGAGAAACAGCTAGTTACCCAACACTTGAACATAGTGAAGAGGAAGCTGCTCTCACAACTTGAGATAGACCGACTACACATTTCATCCTGGACTCAAGAAGACCTGGAAGAACAACTGGATGTGCAGCCATTGCTCTCATGACAATCCCTACTACCACCACAACTCAATGAACTGGTATACACTAATTCTGGAGATGCTTGGCTACATGATCAAGAAGAACAGCAGTACATGTCCCCAGAAAATGAGGTTGGAGACTAAGATCAAGGCAACTTGGAGAGAGGTTAGTCAGCTGGTTACAAGTCTAAGGAGATACACTGAGAAGCAGAGGCCAAGAAGATAAATGCCCTGTTCTCCAAAGAACCATCCAAGGTGTACTCCCAACTGCAGTGCAACAACACAGTAACAGTAGAGCCACCAACAGCAGAAACTGAACAGTACTGAAAAAACATATGGGAGAAAGAGAAGACGCATAACAACAGTGCAAAGTGGCTGCAGGACCTGAGGGTAGACCAAAGCAATCTGCCAGAACAGAAGCCAGTCACCATCACAGGAGCAGACATCCAATAGTGGGTCAAGAACATGAAGAGCTGGACAGCACCTGGCCTGGACATGATCCATACCTACTGGCTAAAGAAACTAACAGTAGTACATGAATACCTACAGCACAGATGAACCAGCTGCTAACAGCAGGCTGCCACCCAGACTGGCTAACACAAGGAAGGACAGTGCTGATCATGAAAGACCCCCCCCCCCAAGGAAACATCACTGTCCAACTGCTGGCCAATAACCTGCCTCCCCACAACATGGAAAGTCCTATCAGGCATCATAGCCACCATGCTACAGGACCATATGGGTCAGTACAGTGGTACCTCAAGATACGAATTTAATCCGTTCCGTGACTCTGATCGCAAGTCAAATTGGTCGTATCCTGAAGCACGTTTTCCCATAGGGTTCAATGTAAATACGGTTAATCCGTTCCACCCTCTGAATTTGGTCGCATCCTGAAGCACATGTCCCCATAAGGTTCAATGTGTCAGCCGGCGTTGCACGGCTAAGAAATTCCCCAGGCGCGCTTTAGTCAGCCCTAGCGCAGAAAAAGGAAGTGCTAATGAAATCTGAGAAAGGCTCCCGCGCGCACAGCCGGGAGCGGGAGCTTCCCCCCCACTCCCCGTGCTGATTCTTCTTAATTCCGCGCTCTTTCCTCTGTGCATAGCCCTTGGCGCGCGCGAGAAAAGCACAGTGAAAGGAATGGGGGGGAAGGCTTATGTCGCGCGCACAGTGGAGCGGGAGCTTCCCCACCCCCGTGCTGCTTCTTAATTCCGCGCTCTTTCCTCTGTGCATAGCCCTTGGCGCGTGCAACAAAAGCACAGTGAAAGCAATGGGGGGGAAGGCTTATGTTGCGCGCGCGCACAGCCGGGAGCGGGAGTTTACCCCCCCCCCACTGATTCCTCCGCGCTCTTTCCTTTCTCCATAGCGACAAAAGCACAGTGAAAGTAATCAGCGCGCTGGGGGAAAGGCTTATGTCACGCGCACGCACAGCGGAGCGGGAGCTCCCCCCCCCCCCCCGATTCCTCCGCGCTCTTTCCTTTCTCCATAGCGACAAAAGCACAGTGAAAGCAATCAGCGCGCTGGGGGGAAAGGCTTATGTCGCGCGCACGCACAGCGGAGCGGGAGCTTCCCCCCCCCCCCGATTCCTCCGCGCTCTTTCCTTTCTCCATAGCGACAAAAGCCCAGTGAAAGCAATCAGCGCGCTGGGGGGAAAGGCTTATGTTGCGCGCACGCACAGCCAGGAGCGGGAGCTTCCCCCCCCCCCCGCACGCTCAGATTTCGTTAGCAGTTCCTCTTTCTGCATTGCTTTCCTTGGGCTTTTGTCCTCCCGCTCAGATTTCATTAGCACTTCCTCTTGGAAGCGCGACCACGTGGCAGCAGGGCAAATGGCCGCGGATCCGGTTCGTAGCTTGAGGCGGAGTTCGCATGTTGAGGTAAATTTTTGCGGCCGGAGCTGGTCATATCTTGAAATTTTCGTAAGATGGGGCGTTCGTATCTTGAGGTACCACTGTACTTCAGCACAGCTCAGAAAGGCACTGGGAACAAACCAGAGGCTCAAAACATCAGTTGCTCATAGATAGAGCAGTCGCATGAGGCTCAAGATCTAGGCAGACCAATCTAAGCGCAGCCTGGACTGACTATAGGAAAGCCTATGACTCATGCCACACACATGGAACTGTGAATACCTGGCACTATACAAAGTCAACAGGACACTAAAGACCTTCCTGCAGAACTCAGTGGGACTGTGGAAAACAACACTGGAAGTCAACTCAAGACAGCTTGCACAAGGAGCCATCAAGTGCGGCATATACCAAGGTACTCCCTGCCTGTCATCAGATACCCTGCCAGTACAGTGAACTGGCCAAAGGAGGGCATGGAGACTGCCAATGTGAAGACCTGGAAACTCCTCATGATATACAGAGGTTTCCACCCCAAGTCCAACACTCAGAGACTGTACACCAGCTGGAAAGAGGGCAGGCAGGGTCTGGAGAGTATCAAAGCCACTATCCTGGATGAAACCCAGAGCATCCAGGAGTAAGATGGCACCCAAAGATGAGCTGCTGAGAGAATGCCTTAGGCAGCAGCAGACATGGGAGGAAGTTCAAACAGAGGAAGTGCCATTGCAAGACAAGACCCCGCATGGGATGCACCATCAACAGATAGCTGAAGTGACTCCAACAGATCCCAGGAACAACATCAGAGCTTTCCGTCTGGAAGAATGCAGGGCTAGGAACAGCTAAAATACTGCAGAGAACCTCAAACTCCCAGGGCTTTGGTAGAAGACCCCACATTGAGGAAGACATAGGGGTGAGAGAGGTTGTTTTTTTTTTTTTTAATTCTTAGTTACTCTTAGGAAATTACACTAGTGGTAATTCTGTTTCAAGATACCTTGGCCAGCCATGGATACTTTGCACTACTTGCTAGATCCTTGTCAGCTACCTGTAATTCTCATGGAGATCGACCATCAAACCTGATCTAGTTTCCTCCCATCCTATATAAGATGCACCTAGCACAGTCAATTGTAATCTTTTCAAAACTCCTTTTTTATGCTATCAGATCTCATATTGTCATGATATGAGTGGAAAGGATGTTGGTATACATGAAAGATTTATTCTCTTTGAAGCAGTTATTGGCATAAACGATATATGATGCATGTGAGTAAGGAAGATTCAGCATTTTTAGTAAACAGAAGGCAGCTTAAGGTAATGGCAGTCCTGAGTATAATAGTGCATTTAACAAGTTGCAGTCTACCTTGTTTTGTAGGGGAAGGAAGGAAGGAGGGAAGGAAGGAAGGAAGGAAGGAAGGAAGGAAGGAAGGAAGGAAGGAAGGAAGGAAGGCAGGCAGGCAGGCAGGCAGGCAGGCAGGCAGGCAGGCAGGCAGGCAGGCAGGCAGGCAGGCAGGCTGCAGGACCAACAACTTACTTCTGAAAGCAGGACCAAACAGAGGTCTCTCTTTGTAAAGGAGGCCCTAACCCCAGTCACAGACCTTTTCTCTTAATCTCTGCAAAATGGGCTGAACAAAAGCGAAACTATGCGCATGCTAATGGCTCGCTTTCTCCATACTTCCTCTCTTTCTGTGAGAATGTGTGGTGTGTGTAGGGCTGAGCTGGAACAAAGATACACTAATTATTCTCCATTAATTTGTCTGCTTGAATGGTCCTAAATACCAGAGTGATTAATTAACACAAGGCAGCTAGGGCAGGATGTCACACCCTTCCCTGCTTTTAAGTGTCAGTAAGGTTATGCTCAAGTGTTGACAACAGCATATCTTTAATTTTCTCCAACAAGAAAAGTTTAGTCAGTACAATTAATTTGAGTTTGGCTGGGCTTGCAAGAATGAATATACAATATGGAATAATATTACTGCTGGGCACACATATTTCTCCCTTTTCCCCTCATCCTTAGGGTATAGTAGAACTTTTGGGGGACAATTAAGTTGTGCTTTTCTATAATTGTTTCAAATTGAGTTAATTACTATTGTGAATTTTGCAGTTAAAAGCCATTGGATCATAAAACAGATAGAAATTATTATCCATAATGACTTCAGATGGGTATAGATGAGAGGTAACTAAAAATGGAAGATGAAAGAGAAAGAGAGAGAGAATCAAAATATAATGTTGTATCCTTTAATTTTTATACTATTTCACTAGTACTTGCACATAAATGTATTCCAATGTCATTTAAAAATTATGGTCCACCTCCCAGCAATAACCCAAGCAAATTATATCAAACTAACCTGAAATTAACATCAAGCTATTCATGTCATATTTCATCTAAGAGCATGATTCATTCATATGCTTTACCCATATACCATGCATAACAGACAGTCAGTAAAGAAACAGATAGCAGGAAGTAGTATCTTCCTAGCAATTACTTTAATAATAATGGTGGAGCCTTTTGTATACATTTACACCTGGAATTTTCTCTCTCTCTCTTGTTCTATCAGGGCAAAAGGCCTAGCCCTGCTACAGAACAGAAATGTTCTTCCTCAGAAAGTAGCTAACTTGTAATGTTCCTTTTTTTTTTTTTTATCCATGGAATACTGCCTTAGCCTTTTCTTCTTTTACCTTTGAAATCCATTATTTGAGAAATGAAGGAAAGGTTGACACTGAAGCCAAGGGAGCCTAGGGTGCCAGGAGCCTAGGGTGACCAGCCAATGCTATCTCCTCCAAACTTCAGAAAATACTTAAGAAGGCTTTCCCATTGTTTAGTGAGTAAAATAAAGCCAGTCAATCAGCTCTTCCATGGAATGAATCACTCTGCCAAAAACATATTGTGTTAAATATTAAGGAAAGAAATGGCCCTGCGGTCAACCATATTCAATCTTATAAAACTTGCTTTTCTAGCAAATTATTCTCTGGACCATCTGATATCTCCCATAGGTGGGGGAGGAGGAGGAGGAAAATGGCTTGCACCTGAGATCCAGAAAAATGTTGCCAACACTACCCCCCCAACCCTTGCCTTTCCTAGAAAGCAGATTGTAGATTCTAATATCAGAATCACCACCATGAGAATTTGAAGATTGTCCATAAGTCCCATAAGATTTATGAGGATTGAGTTTTATCTCAAATACATGTAAGGCTGCCTATTCTTCAAGCAACATTCTGGTGCTTAATAATGTTGTTTGACACCAAGCAATTACACAGTTGTGTCAAGCCTTCCATACACATCACACCAGAATCTTAAGTAAGTATGCATACCTCTATCTGAAGGTGTTGGTGTGGATCCACAGAAATAGCAGGTCCTTCAAAAAAGTGAGCTAAAGATTACTGATAAAATTACACATATCCATACTTTATGTGAATTTAGAATTAAATATCTGATTTTTTTTTTTCATTTTGCAGGTGGAGGCACATTGAGCAGATAAATTAAAGTGAACCAGGGTACAAGGCAGACCTCAAAATGAATCTATATCTACACTTAGTAAAATAATAGCCCTCCTATGGCTGCTTTTTAGTTGCTGACTGTTCATTCCACATCTTCCCTTAAGAGAAAAAGAGCTATTAAGCATACATGAAACTTGCTCAGAATTGGCAATAGCTCTCTGAAGGAATCAGTGAAGATCATCTAAATGATCAGCTACCATCTGCCTGAGCTTCATGCCACTACCACCTCCTCTTCAGTGATCACTGATTTACTTCTGGTGGCATTGGAACACACACTCTGGAGATACTCTGGAGACTCAGGGACAGCCCACCACAACTAATGCTAGGCCACTATTGTTTGGGGGAGGAGGTTCAATGCTGATAGGGGATTGAGTTATTGGATTCATGAATATGTTGGGCATTTTATTTTTTTCCAAAAATGCAGTCTCCAGAACTGAATGAACAAGGCCTTATGGATAAAATTATGTCTGTGAGTCCAGCTATATAAACCTAGACCTCTTGTTAGCATTGATATACTTCTGCTGAGTATGCATCATGGACATTGCTCTGAGAGGGAATTTAAAATTGACACCAAACTGGTGATTCCACCGTATATGGCTTGGTGCCTTCTCCAAGCAGAATCAACACATCCACTATGATCATCCAAGGAGAAGCAGTAGTTTCCTATTTTTGTGAAGTAAGGGGAACTAAGGCTAGGAGGTAAGCATCTTTAGTTACAGCTTCAGTCTTATGGAAGTTAGATTTGCTCCTTCTTTAAATGCATTCTGGAAGATGGTAAAGATAGAGTTCTGCCAGAGGGCATTTGGTAATTAGTTCACCATTGATGGTAACAGTGATGATGATTATGATGATTTTATTACTGAGTTCGATGTTGATGGCTCTGTCAATTTTATTATTAACGATGGTGGTGATGTTTTAGTATCTTAAATTACCTTAATTTATTACTGTGGCTGTTTTAACTGTTGATGCATTGCTTTGAATATTTTCATAGTTTTGGTCCTGTTGTAAACTGCTGCGAATCCCTGGCAGATTTAGTGAGATGCAAACATAATAAGCAAACCAGCAAACACAGCCTACTGCTTCTATCAGCACTTCTGCTAGGTGATCACACCTGAATGCTATACTTAGTGTTCGAGCCCCAGTTGCTAGAGGGTGCATAAAGGGCAACTGTTGACAGCTTTACTAGGAGAAAAAGAAGTTGGTGGATACGCTCTGGGTCCCCATTGAGAGAAATTCAGTCTTTACCTTCTATACAAGACTGGGGACAAGGGCTGTTTATTTGGACTATATTGTTTACACATTTTAAGACTATATCTAAAAATATAAAATATCAACACGTACAATGTGAAATATATTGACTTCTAGCCATGACTGACAACTGATTTGAGTCTGGGATGACATAGCCTAGCTTCCCTCTGGATGAAAGGGTTAGGATTTCATTTCAAAGTGATTAATGGTAACAAAAAGCATAAAATGGAAAGTTTTATTGAAGTTGAAACTTTAGAAACATAATTAATTTTGATTGATTGATATCCCACCTGTCTACTTATATTTGCATGCACAGTGGCTGATAACATTTAAAACAAAAATACAAAGTTTAAAGCATAACGTTACAATCAGTAAAATTAAAAAATCCATTAATGACTGAATTTGGATACACACACATGTACACACAAATTTTTCCAAATACTGACAGATGACACATGTCTTTATGGATTAACATACAGATGGAGGCAGCTCTCTCCCACAACCCTCTGGCAGTGGGGTTATCTTCAAAAGGGCTTCTGCTGATCTAACTATCTGGGCTGGTTCATAGTTGGAGAAGTGATCCCTTAAATATTTATTGCCAAGCCACAGAATTTTGCAACTGCAACTTTTAAATATTTTTAAAGGATGGCCCCATGTGTATTTGTCAGCCCTTCAAGGTAGACCTGACTAGGAAACCAAAGTCACGTGGGCCAATATACTTTTTTTATTGTAAAGATATAGTAACAGAATCTTGCAAGTCTGAATGTGCTTCCCCCTTCCCTCCCTTAATCTTCATGAGAACTAGGGAAGGTCTTGTCTGAAATGTTTTCTCAGGGTAGCTTTCTTCCTCAGACTCAGCCCTCTTTATCTGACCATTGTGTCAATAGTGGCTCTTCTTCCTATCTCTCAAGGCCATTCCCTCTGCCCTGTATGGTACTTTATTCAGCATGGAATGTAACCAAGGCATGGGTTACCATCACTACCAATCAAGAATGGTTATGGATGGTGCACGTCAACCCCTACCTGTGAATCTAATGACAACTAATGATCAAGGAGCACTTCTAGACTGCAAACTTCCTCTTAAAAGGGAAGTACCAATCCATCCAAACATATTTCTCCTCAATCTCAAGTCATGTTTTTTCCTTATCAATGGCATCTCTGTTTTGCCTACATTTAGGGTTCATCTAATACTCTTTCATCTATTCAATTATTGAAAATAAGCCAAAATTATTGGCAATGTTCAAGGATGATGACTGCTTCTTTGAAATTATACGGTAGGGAACAAATGAGCTGGATATAATTGGTATGCTGATGGCATTTCACTCCAAAGCCTCTTCCAATAGTTTCATGGAGATCCTAAGTAGCACAGGGGACAAGATAGAACCCTGTAGGGCACCATTGGCTAGCACAGTAGGGTAAAACATTGCAATCCTCAAGTACCACCTTTTGGACACAATCTGAGAATATTCTTGAGAGAACTAGGGAAATTAGCAAGACTGCACTCTTTCCATCTAGTTTGCCATGTATGTCATCCCCCAAGGGGAACAAAGCAGTCTTAGTACTATATCTTGACCAAAACTTCAACTGCAATATATCCATATAATTATTTTCCTAATGCATCTGGAATTATGAGACCATCACCTTTTTGGTCACCTCACCCATGAATGGAATATTTGACACTAACCTATAGTTACAAAGATGTCTTGGGTCAAAGGACGGCTTTTTCAGTCTTACAGCTGCCTCCTTTAGAACAGAATCCATCCTTGAGGTGGCATTTGTCATCTCCCTTAAGAATGGGACCAGTCCTGTCCATACTGATTTAATTACCCAGAATGGGCAAGGATTGAGCAAGCAAGTGTTGACCCTCACCTCTCCACATACCCTGTCTACCCCCTCAAGATCTACAAGCTAAAAAGAATTTATTTGAACAGGAGAAGCAGTTGCCAAGGTTACTGTGACCTTCCAAACATGGTCCAAGTCAAGGTAATGCAATCAATTTTGTCTGCAAAAATCAATAACAATTGCTCACAGTGAGCCTTTGACTGTTCCAGCTGCTCTCCCCCAATATCTTGATGGAGGAGAAGCTATACAGTAAGGGAAATATTGCTAGCTTTCTCTATGCAAATGCAATGGGGATAGAAAAGTGAGCACTCTTCATTGCATCCACTACCACAGAATAGTATTTTAAATGGGCCTTAAGATGGTCCCCATTCAATCTGATCAATCCTGAGAGTATCTCCACTTCTGCCCCAGCTCTCTATCTCTCTGCTTTGTTGCTCTCAGCATCCTGGTAAGCCAAAATGCCAATTTAGCTCTGCCAGAGAGAAGTGGGCACATGGGAGCATCAGTGTCAATTGCTTAAACTATCTTTGAATTCCACAGATTAGCCAATACTTCTCTCATATAACTAACAGATGAGGTAGGAAACTCCTCAAGCTCATCCAAGAAGCCCTGCAGATCCACCGGACACCTAGGCCAGATCATTTTAACCAGGACTCCACCACTGCTGGGATTTGTAACAGCTCCCAATCTAAAACTGACCAGAAAATGATCTGTCCATGACAATAGAATTATCAGAGGTCTTCTCAATGCTGAAATTACCAGAGCTACAGAAATAGAATATCAATGCAGTGTGTGCTTTGGTACATCTGTGGGGCCATGTACCAACTGGGGTAAATCCATGGGTTGCCATGGTGGATATGAACTATTCCTAACTGGGCAGTAGGCAACAGCAGGGTCACTGAATTCTAGAGTATTTCCCCACTACACAATGTGCTATAGCACAGGAGAAGGGACTGTTAAGCACCAGGGTGGATACAATATTCATATAGTGTCCCAGCTACTCAAATGTAGAAGCAAACATTCAAAGTTGGCAGTCTGTCGGATGTAGAGTCTGGAATTCCTGTGAAGTATGGTCGTACTGTCTCCCTGCCCTCCAATTCTAGCTTGTTTTATCACAGAGCTGGCAGGCAGAGCTGGGACAGATTAATTCCTCCCCCCACCCACCCCACCACACTTCTCTCAGCCAGGTCAGCACTTTAATCCTGGATTAAATCCTAGATAATAGATGCTTTACCAGGAACTGATTTAGCATTATAAAGCCTACTTGCTCTGTCATTTTAACTTCATTGGTTAAACTGCAAGGGAAGCCAATAAGCAGCCTGTTCTACTTGCCTTGCAAGAACCATATCACAGCCTCTCATCATATCTCCTGTCCAGTCATTATTTCAATATTTACTCCCAGACTGTGCTCCAGTCCCCATCTCCCTGAGACATCTCATTAGGCCAAACAATAAAACCAGCAGTTTAAAACATCTTCTCACCCATTAAGGCTCCTCTCCCTCCCAATGCCCATTTATGTAAAGAGACAGGATGCTTTCCCCATCAAGGACCACTTTAGGGAACAACCCCCTTTGGATTTGTCCCTTAGGCAGTGACCCCACAGGAAGGGACTTTACTGCTCATGTATAGAGAGAGTTGGCCTTGCAAAGATTGCTGAGTCCCCAAAGTGAAGGCAGATAAAGAAACAGGCAGTAGCTATAAGAGAAGGCTTCTCCCTTCTCGTATAGCTACACTCTTCATACACTCCTCCTAGCATGGCAGATGTTGCTCCACAGCCTCTCTCACCCCAGATTTGTGGGCAGACATCATAAGGGAAGGAATCCCTTTTGTAATCATGGCTGATGAATGAAACTAAAATAAGCCCCAGTCCCTCATAATGTCTTCCCTTGGGATTGCATTGAAATGTGGAAAGGAGTGTAGGTTGCAAAGCAATGAAGAGATTATTGTATAAGGGAAGACTAGACACGCACACAAATTCACACCTTGTAGCCCCTTCATTTCAAATAAATGCAAGAATTCATATTTTATACATGAATGTTTCCCTAAAATTCTCTTCTCCTCTGAAACAATGCCTAAAGCAAATTTTCTTTCATTAAAGTGAAAAAAAACTGGGAGGGGAAAAAAACTTTTTTTTTTTGGTTTAGGACTCTCTTCTTTTCTTTTCTTTTCTTTTCTTTTCTTTTCTTTTCTTTTCTTTTCTTTTCTTTTCTTTTCTTTGTTTAGGACTAATAGAATATCTTAATTAGAGTTACCAGACCTAGGCTGCAAATGAGCAACTGCTTTCTGACATCAAAGAAATAGAAAATCCTCTCTGCTGCCATCTATCTCGGTATTTGCAGGCCAGATCTACACTCCAACTGTCCATTTTAAGTAATACTGCTGACTTTTCCCTCTTTTGGTACTTTTGGCTTTAATCTTTCAAGATGCTAAAGTTATCTAAGAGAATCCCCACTGAGCTTTTTTTATCCCATTGTTTAAACAACTAAGTAAAGCAATTACTTTTTCACCCTTTTTTCCTTCTGTCAAATCACATTTTCTCATTTTGTACCCACATTAATTACCCAACAAAAAATATGTTTTACTGCAGCCATTTTCCTACTACCTCCTGTTTATTAATATTTGTTTTCTGATAATGCCTGAAGGACAGAATTTCTTTAAAAATCCTATTTGTGGAAAAGCGCATTGTGGAGTGTTCTAACCTTTATCATGCAAACATCTGAATTTCCTATTATTTCAGTAGCCTAATCCTGAGCTATTAGAATAAGCCTAACCAAATGCTATGCTAAGTAATTGCCAAGTGATTACAAAGGAAAAACTTCTGAATTTCTGTGGCTCTTATTCCTATAAAGTGTATATGCATTAGGAGTGGCAAAATGAAGACCTATAGAAAGGTGCTCAGATTAGCATTTCCTTGTCTAGTGCAGGCCTTCATCCTTTAAATAGTTGGAGGAGGAAGAAACAATGTTACTAAGTAGCTATTAATAGCCTTGGGAATTGAAGAATTTTAAACTGTTGCATTACAAAGATGTAACAAATGATTGGGGCTTGGTTTGTTTCTACTAATCATCTATGCATGTCTTTTGCAATGCATTTCTCTATTCATAACTAGGACAGCCAGATCCCAGCCCACAATGAACAAGGAGAGCAAACATGACTTTGATGGGGAGTTGGACAAGGAAAGGGAAGAGGCAGAAGAGAGGGGAAGAGCCAAGTAGCAGAAGAGACTCCTGAGTGACTGTTGCAGCTGATTGTTTCCTAAGTATTGACCAATGTATGTGATCAGAGCATTGCTTCCTGCTGAACTAGCTGAGGCAACTTCAGGGGATACATAAGGAAGCCAGTTTCCAAACAGCAAGCTTGCATAGTGAGCAAAAAAGGAGAACAAACAAGGGTTTGGTAGCAGAGATCAAGGAGGAAGAAGCTATAAAAAAATATATATCATTTTCTCTGGGAAACCAAGAGAAAAGCCAAGGACATCCAGTCAGGTATTGTGGGTAGGCATTTTTCAGCAGAATCTGCAGGGGATGACTCAGAAATGAAACTCCACCCCTACCCACCCTGTTTGTCTGAGAGAACTGCTCTTAAGATCTGCCATGACATGTCATGTTTATTTTCCTCTCTGAAGATGGCCAGAACTACACATGCTGCAAGTGCAGGCTGATTGCCCTCTTGCAAGAGGAGGTGAAGGGGTTAGAGGCAAACCTGGCCACTCTCCAGGTTATCAGGGAACCCTGAATCAAAAACAGAGGGACAATGCTGCCTGCTCTACTGCTCATTAAAAATTACTTTGATGAGTAATTTAAAATGTTAAAAATATGATTATCAAATTTGCAGGTGACCCAAAGACAGGGATAGCAAACACGTAGAGGACAGTATCAAGATTCAGGTAGAGCCTGACAAGGTAGAACAATGGACAAAACCAAGTAGTTGAATTTCAATAGGGACAAATGCAGAGTGTGTTGGAAAAATCATACATCTCTTCTATTGGTAAAGCCATACATATTGGATGGATGAGGTGATACTGGGCAGCAGTACAGTACTGCTATACATGCAAAAAGGATCTAGGTGTCTTGGTGGATCATAAGATAAGAGTGTCTTATGGATACAATTGCAAAACAAACAAAAGGAAATGCAGTTATAGGTTGCATCAAGAGAAGCAGAAAGCCAAAATGAAGAGAAGCTACCATTCATCTCTATTCTGCACTGGACCGACTATGAGCTTCAGAGTATTAATTACCTAGCAGCTAGACTGAGTGATGTGGGTGCTAAGAAATTTGCAAGCATCATACTTAGGATATTAAGGACCACCTCCTCCACATGGAATCTCCTCTGTCTTTGAGATCAAGCAGGGAGGGATTATTTGGGATTCCGCCCCCCCCCCCCCCCAAAGATCAAAAGGACATGGACTTTGGAATAACTTACTCCTGGAGATACACTAAGCATCCTCCTTATTAGCTATCTACAGAACCATTAAACCATTAAAATGGTTCTGTTTTAGCAGGCCTCATCAGACTACTATATTTTGTTATGGCAATGCTGTGTTTCAATTATTTTATTTCAAGCTTGTAAACAGAATTCTGGGAACTATGGTGGTATGTAAATTCTTATTAGTCAATCAAATCTCTTCCAAATGAAAACAGTTGCTTTGGGAAGCATCTGATCCTGTCCAAGAGTTATTATGTATTGCCATCTTCTGGAAAAGTCATAAGTATTTTCTTAGTCAATTTCTTGTAGAATCATCTTTGCTTGACTCACTTCACTTGCTGAATTTTTCAGTTTACATCTATGCTATTTCAACTGTAGGTCTATGATGTTTCACAATCACTCCCTAAAATGTAAGAAGTGAGTATGACAAACAGATGTTTGCAAACTTCTATCTCAAAGGATGTGGGGTTGCTGTTTAACACTTAAGTGTAACTTGATATACCCAATAGGATTTCTTTCTGCATAATTTGTGAAATTGATATAAACATTAATAGCAATGTTACTTACAGTAGTTCTCTTGTAGTGAACAGAGTTGTGTTCAGTGTATGAATTTGATGAGTCCTAGCAAACATGATAACATACCTTATACAGATGCCCACTATGATGATAGAATGGTATTTTTCCCCCATAGGTCCTTACTAAAAGGGGAAAGAATTCTCCACTGCAAATCTAGGCAAGATTTTTAAAATACTTCCCCCCACACACATAAAAACACCAGCTCCCTTTAAACATTAATATAAACTAATGAGAGTATGGCAGAAACCTGATATTTCTTTTAGCATATTCTTTAGCAAAAGCAAAGCAGAAGTCACATTTGACAATCAAATGTCACCAAAGATAGGTTAAAAAAAAAAAAACCTTTAAAAATGTCAAGTAAAATAGGTGTGAGATCTACACAATAGAGTTGTTCATGATTTTGCACCACTACATCAGGGTCACAGAAGGTGTTTTATTAGCACAGTCAACAATAATATCGTGATTTTATTAGTAAGAAAAGAGTGAGAGACTACTAATTATTTTTCAGCCCGAGGGGCATTTTTCCCCCTGAAATGACTGTTAATTTGATCATTGTCGTACAGTTCACAGATTTACATGAACTTATTTCAGTGTGACACATGGTTAAGAACTATGACTGTTGCTTTATTAATGGCTTTCAGCGAATGTATTAAAAAGTGCTAACCATGTGGGTGTACGGGTTGATATTGATAGTATTCCGAAGGTCGAATCCTTTTGGAAGGAGCTAGCCTGCAGCCCTTTCTGTCTGATATTTTCTTTGTTCATGCAATGGGACATTAAGCTAGCAAGAGTGAAATAAAATCCCACGGAAATAAGAAAGGTTGTTGTCTTATGAAGAGGTTGCAGTAGAAAATTTTATCTCACCTTCCATTTCAGAACACGCTTTCAGAGCTTAAGAGTATGTGTTAGGCAAGATTATAATCAGTAAATATTTCCAACATGTTTACTTTCTGGTATTTTAGAAAATAAATAGTATATTAAGGAATTACTTTTAAATTAGATCAAAAATTCTGACACTGTACTCAGATGTCCATTTATCCTCTAAATATTTTCTTTCCTCTGTATTATATTTTCTTTGATATAATGTATTATACCTTCTTATCACACTTTTATGTTTATCTTTACAAATCTTAATCCCTTCATATGCAGGGTTTCTCTGAGCATGAACATGAAGAGTAAGACAGGGTTGTATAATGCTGTATTTAGCAACTTTTGCTATATTACCTTCCAGTCATATATGCATGCTCCTGTTTTCGGTCTTAATGTTTTACTTTTTTTTTTTTTTTTAATGGACCACTGATTTGCATTGTGTTGTATGGATTCTTGCAAAGAAAGTGCTCTTTAAAAAGCGATGGGCTGTGACAACTGAGCACTCTGGAAGAAGGAGAAGGAGAAGCAGCAGCAGCAAAGATTCCACAAAACTAAAAATCAGAGGTGCTATCAAATCAGAATAGGCAACCTGATACATTCCAAAGAGGTTTAGGACTTCAATTTCCATCAATTACTACAGGCATAGCTACTGACAAAGAACTGTGGGAATTGATGTCCCTAATATCCAAAGAGCACCAAAAGTGATAGAGTTGATGATTTAATTATTTCTCTAGAACAAGATAAGTTTACCAAAGAAGGGATGGCACTGGTGTGAGCTGAAAACAATAACCAAAGGGCAGAGGGTGTGACCAGCAATAGAACATATAATTCACATGAAGAAGATTATAACTGCAATTAATAAGAGCTTAGATTGCAAAACTGGGAAAGAAACCTAATCTGAGATGTGGTAGTGTTGCCACTAACTAAAAATCTGATTCAGTTTAAGATGATTTATATTTTTACATGGGTAAGAATTCCAAGCAAATTGTCTGTGATTAAATAGAAAAGACATGGTCTGCTTGAAATGGGTCTGAATTCAAAAGTTCTTTCTATTTGGTATTGACTTTTTGAACACACAAGGGGAACTCTTATATAATTTTACCCTCTAACAGTTATTGCAATCAACGTGGTGTTTTTGGAGATACTATTGTGGTAGGATCATTGGGTAATGAATGGTAGGAATCATTTTGTGCTTCTGATATCATTTATATTTCATGGTAAACTCTTCACTCAATCTTATACAAAGAAATGAGATGGGGGGGAAATGTTTTTAGTTACATTTCTAAGTACGTTCTGCTTTTGGGGCTAGGCTTGGAGTTGGTTACACTTACAATCTGGTGCAAGCTTCTAATTGCTCTGACTTTTTTTTTTATTCTCTTCTAAAGACAAAGAAATGCATATTTCATGGTAAATTTTTTACATATTTCACATCTCATTGTCCAAAATGTAGATATCTTATGATTAAACATAAAATATTTATTAATATAGAGAAATAGCTGTGTCACATTCAATGATAAATCATGAAGCTTGTGATGACTATGGGAAAAATACAGCCCTTGTTGTCACTATTTATTAGAGATTCAGAAACATGCTCTTGGCCCCAGTATATCCCATTTGATGTACTCAGGTATTATTTAAGCAATCTAAACCTCTCCTTGGTTACTACCTGCTTTATCATACTAACTTGATCCAGAAAACCTTCTGTTACAGCTAAAGGGCTGGTTAGTGCTTAGTACTGAAGCAGAGCAACATACATGGAGTTTTTCTGGTGCAACATGTTCTTATAACCTTTGAGAAGTTCATCATGCATCCCTTATGAGTTTTTGTCCCACAGACACATTTAGGCATTATGGGGGAAGAGTCATGTTATGAAGAGTCTTCTATGGGGCACTGAACTAATACTGTACCAAAATCTACTGTCCAGTTTCTGCTAGCTTTCTTTCCCTGTGAAAAATGTTTATACTTTTATATGGGGTGGTGTTTTTGAGCTTATTTTATTGTGATATGTTGGTGGACAATGCTCTTGTTGATTGCCTCAATCACATATATGTAATTTCCCTGGTTCCTGGTTTGAGAAAGCTCAAAAGAAGAAACCCCTGATGTCTTTCATCCAGAGTGAATGGATGTATAGGAAGCTAAGGAGGCTGTAGGTTACTGAAGAGATAATACAAAGACATATAAGTTGCTCATAGAGTCCCCCTGGCCATCTTATAGCTAAGGTAACTGCCCTCCCTGAAGACTTCCCTGACATTGTGTTCTCTTTGAGGAAAAAGGCCTAATAAGTAGTCATTTCTTTTTTTATCAGCTTGAATCAGAATGATTAAAACATGCAGGAGAAGTTATTGGCACAGCTTGACCCAAAATAACAACCTATGTTACCTGTGTGGCTTGGGTTGAATGACTAGGCTTTCTTCTTCCAGGACTGAAGACCCAAAGGGCTATGTTTAAGTGAGGTTTGTGGGGATAACTATTAATACTTTCTAGAGGCTATTATTTAAAGAACTTCACAAAAAGTCAGCAGGATCAAAATCAGAGTTCTTGTTGGAGTGCACTTTGCTGTTGTGTTTTGCAAGCTGGAGGTAGATTGTAAATTAATATGGTTTTCTTATAGATGCAAGTTAATCATCTATCATAAATCAGCTAGGTTTGCCAACCAGGAACATCAGCTTATGCATTGTAAGCTAAAGTAGTCTTTGAACAAAGAAATCTTAAATGGTTAAAGAAAGAAGTTTTCTTCAGTCACATAAATGACTGACAGATGTTTCATTTAACTAGTCAATGAACAGCCTGACAAATGTCACAGGCCTCAGACAATCACCATATACAGTGATATTGCTCCAGTTGTATCTTTTGATGGAACAGTTGGCAATTTGATTTGTCTTTGATCCTACTGTAAATTCATTGTCTTCATTTTACAAACCCTGTGTCCAAATTTGTATCTAGAATCCTCTGTACCTTATTTGGTTTTTCCATGGGAGAATATAGGACTCAGCTGCAAATTTATTATGAATTTTCCCATTACATTTCTTGACAGTCCTTTATTTTTGGTGGTGGTATTTGTGAGATAAATTTAGTAGAATATTTTATTTGGGTTGTTCTGTGCACCAGTTCCAGCAAACCTTTCATATAAATATGTAATTTAAAACATTTTGACTTAGCTTTAAATCTAGCAGTTTCCCAAACTCTTTGCTTATTCAGTATTAGAACTAATAGCAATTTGCAGAACAATTTGCAAAAGGCTACCCAAACTGGGCTACAAAAATCCAGATGACCATGAGATGACAGCAAAGGACACAAAGAGTTCTAACGCTTGGTCAGCAACTCATAGTCACATAGGCTTTTGCACACTAGACCTACCCCTATTTTTGTAGCCTTTGGTTATGCAACTCCAACTTTTCTCCCAAATTAGATCATGTTGTTAACTTCCATGCATTGATATCATTGATACACATTGCTATGAAAAACCTCAAATGCTGATTTAAATCAAAAGCATCCTCCAAATGTATAGAGCTGTGTAGTGCTTCAAATTCAAAGGCGAAAAGTGTTTCACATGTAGCACCTATGTACAATTCATTAAACCAAATGCATTTAAGGAGGACAGTTAAACAAACCCAGGTAAAGACATAGCTGTTTCAAAGAGCTGTAGACAGGTGGAATATGGGAGCACCACTGCATGTTCCAAAATGCCTTTTTCCTTTAGTGCAGAGCCCTATGATGCGGTATGAGCCCCACAGTTATTAGCATTTCCAGAATCTTGCCAAAACATGATCTCCCAAAGAAAATACGAAAAGTATGTCACATTAACTTGTCGTCAAGCAGTTTGAGAAAATCCACTTCATGGATCTACTGTACGCAAACTAGCCACACAGAACTTCTTTACTGATGGGTAGGTCAATATTTTTATGTAGCTCAGGTATCTAAATTAGGCACCATCTAAGTATGTTCCTGAGCACATAAGTGAGGAAAGCTAAGCAATGGGTACAGGGCTTCCTGCAGCAAGGGCATTCACTCCTGCTGCTGCTCAGCTTTCCAGGCTCAGTCCCTCTGCCTCTGGGCTGGCAAAACCACAAGCCTTCAGCAGGGCGCCTTGCTGCCCCTTCACTCTTCTAAGTATACTGTTTGCTACATCTTGCCAAAGGCTGAGCAGAGGAGAACTTCCACTTGGAATCCCATCTGGTCATTGCCAGTTTCTGCCTTCATGCTATGCATTGCTAGATTGATGGTCCTCATATGTCCTCCAAATATTGCAATACTAGCTCTGCTCCTTGTGGACATGCATCATAACATCTTTAATCTTGCTAAACTTCTTTGGAGAACTATTGCTAGAACTGATGACTGTATTTGACACAGGAGAAACACATGAAAACTAAAGTGCATGTCTTATTATAGGATTAACGTTGTTTGAAAGGCAAAGAGGCTCCCAAAACATGGCAAAGGTAGCCTTGGCCACCAAAAAAAAAAAAAAGCCTGTCATTGATATACAGACTCCTCTTTTGTTATTCAATTAAAATCAGTTCTTCTGTAGATTCCCCCGGCCAGAAGCAAGTTCCTTAGTTTAATGCTTAAGATCAGTGGGAATCTTCTCAGGATACTAAGCTCTATTTTAGTTAAAGGCTAGTTTATACTGTCAAATTTATCTCTCTATTGTTGTTAGTGTTGGTTCACTTTCTATCAGATATGCTTGGCTGATGAGATCTATTACTTTTTATCACTTCAACTTATTCTTCCAGTTTATGTTTCACCTTGGTAAGAATTATTTCCTTACTAATTCCTTAGTAAGAATTCTTATTTCCTCAATGTAAGTTCATCATTTAAATTTATTGTGATTTTCATTTGGCCTGATTAGATGGACATTATAAATAATATTAATCAATGCTTTGTAATGGAATAATTTGTTTAAACAGTAACTATTATAATAATAATTTCCACATAAGGAGTTCAAATACTACACAGTAGCCAAACAGGAAGCCTTTCCCACATTTTGTATTTTGTAACAGAACATACAAAAGATGTTTGATTTTTGAGGGTTTTTTTTTTAATTTAAAGCATTATATTTGGTTACATTTTAATGTAGAAATGTAGGGGCTGTACAAATGATTTAGCAGAAGGGCTTTGGATCTCGTTGAAACATAACCACCTTTCTGCAGTTCATGAAAGAGCCTGGCTTTTTTTAGGCTTCCACACGAACCTGAAAAAATAATGCTGCTGCTTTAAGAGTCACATTAGCTTTAATGAATAGATCCCTTAATGCTGCAACTTCTTTTTTTCCAGGTTCACGTGGAAGCCTGAAAAAAGCCAACCTCCTTTAATAAATAGCTCACCTGAGGCCCCAAACTCTTCTTCTGAATCATTTTTTGAAATGTGCACTGCCCCATTATTAATGACAAGTTGGTTTACAGGTGAGTAAGATACATGTATTCACAATGCCCTGCATTTAATTTCTTTCTTTCAGATTCTGAAGAAGATTCATTTGGAGGCTTGGGTGTTCCTCAAAGCACCATCCTGGACTGCTTACAATCCTGTGCATTTTTACCTGAGATTAAATCCCACTGAATGCAAAGGATAGATAAGCATGGTGTGTTTAGCATGGTAGGAGAAACAGAACTCTAATCATTGCAGAAATGTCATTTCTGAAAATATGCCACACTTTTTAAATGTTTTTTCAAAAAGAGTAATTTTGACTGTAACTCCTTATTGGAAGCCATCTTGGCTGGTCTGGAAGATTCTGTTGGAGGGATGTCAGTGTTACTTCCTCTGTCTCTGCACAGGATGTCAAAGGGAGCTTCTTGCACCCCTTGGGAAATATAGAAATGAAGATTGCTGCTGCTACATTGAAAAAGGCATCACAGAAGAGATGCACCAGCTGTGCCTCCCATTTGCCCTTAGAGGGCACACTGCAGCCTTATTGGTTTCAGTGAAGAAAACCACTGGTGTAAATTAAAAGAATTGTACACTGAGGCACAGAATACAGTCACTCAAATATTTATAAACCCCCTTTTTTTAAAAAAAAAACTGTGGATATATGTGATATACTGATTTGGATCATTGAAAACCTGACCACAGTGAGGTAAATCATGCTGTCTGTGCATTTCAAAGTAGGCTAGTTGTGGAGGATGGGAGTGAGAGTTTTATAACTTACTTGCAGCTAAGTAAGTTATAGCTTACTTATAAGCTGTGCCAGTATTTTCAATTACTCTATTTAAGAATATTTGCACTTACATATCACTTCAGAAATGAAATTTCATTATGCAGCAAAACAGCCTTGTGTTCCAACTATAAGAGGTATGTTACACTCCCTGTAGAATGAAACAGAATAACGGAACCTATCTAAAATTCCAGAGCCAAGACTAGCAATATAATCTCTGTGTTCAGCATCTCCTCTTTACATGTAATATTTTGAATTCTCTCATTTCTAAAGCAAGTCTTTGACTAGACAGTTTTCCAGCTAAGCCAAATAATCCAATCAGTCCCTTCTTGGCATTTCTTCTGGTGAACTACCAGAGAGCTATAGAGTCAGAGTCTGCTCATAACTATCCATGTGTCCAGCGATGGCCTCTTGTACATGAAATAAGAAATATAAATGATTTCTGCCCCCGCTACATTCTTGATTGTTATAATGCATGAACCTTATGCCCTGTTTTGGAGTTATTTTATATCGCTAGCTCTGTAAATGACTATGGTTTATCCCTTTTCACCCTTACAAATTTAGCACCCTGATAGCTCAAGAATAAATGCCCTTTTCTTGGGAAGGTTAGCTGAGTGATAGTATAGTGGAAAAAGTATATCTAATGAACAAAATGGAAGATATACCTTTCCCCACTCTCCTTATCTTTTAGATCTGACCAGGGTCAAACCCAGTTCATCTCTTTGCCTAATCCTATCAGACCCAAGGTGACCTTGCTTTCCCATTGTTTAGGGTCCCTCTTTCTTGTAAAGCAGACACCCAATGATCATTGCAATAAAGCTAGGTTCTTCTCAGTGTTGTGTTCCTTCTTCAGACTGAATCCATGACAATAGCGTTAGCCACAAACTCTCCAGTGAGCTTAATGGTTGAGTGGGGCTTTGAACCTGCATCTTCCCAGTCTTGGTCTAATACTCTAGCAAATACCACACTGATCTTGCTTATTAAACAGATTGTGTACATTTAGTTTGTACTTTATAGAGCACTGTCCATTTTAGTGCTGTAGCATGGATCTAGAACATGCTTTGGGATGACAGAATTACTTAGCCAATATAACATAGAATTATTTCTGAAGTTATTTTCAAAATGATGTTTTCATCCAGCCTAGAAGGAGAAGAAAAAGAATCTGAACCTCTAATTTTCTTTGCTTGCCTCCTATTCAAATAAAGGAAGGAAATACAATTCTGCCCGGACTGTGGTATCCAAATGGGATTTCCATCATGGGAATAAGGAGATCAGTTTTAGTCCTGTCACCATTCAGAGCTCCATAGCATCAGATATTTTGGTAGATGATGTGTAATAATTATTAGTGTGGCTTATGTTAATCTTTATTTTTTAAAGGCAACATTAAGTCAGTCCACCTGGAGGTAAAGGCTGGGTGTTACTATAGTAACTTTACAGCCTGTTTGGCTGTGACAAAAGCTCTTCATCTCGTCCATTTCATGGTCCTGTCTCGACCTACTCCCTCCCAGGGTTTTATTATAGTGCCCTTTAAGAGTATCTGCAGGAGCCACAGCTGCTGTGCTTTTGTAGTAGAAAAAAAGGCTTTTGCTGCGTGAAAGACTCAGCTCCAAGAGGTCTTGTGGGCTATCTGCTCCACTTGGTGTCAAAATAAGGCTAAACAATGCCAGGTTTGTTTAAAATTAATGAAACCAGAAAAATTAATGAATTAGTATCAAAACTAATAAATTAAGCAGCTAACGTGCCAAACTTAAACACAGTTCAGGGATGTTATTTGTTCTGTTTTTTTAATGGAAGCATTATAGGGATACATCAAAATGTGCCACTTTCATAGTTCAGCAGATTAGGAGTTAGCAGTCTATGGAATATAAAAATCTAGTAATAATCATCTACAGATCTAAAGTTTAATATATAGCAACTTTTTTTCCCCATGCTTCATTTTTGACAGACACAAATGCAAAGTAAAGATATACATGAGAATTTCTTGTTCTAAAATTTAATGCAACTGATTCAGATAGAAAGAAACTAGATAATGACTTGGCTCATACTTTACCTTCACTGATTTTTAATAAAGAGTAGATCTATGTGAGTACAACTAAGTTCCTGAAATACATAGGCATTAAGTGAAATATATTTACATTTTCAGTGTGCTCTTTTTTGTCGGCAATACAAAACTGCAATGCGGCTGTTAGTAACAAGTAGTTGTGTAAGCTGCTCATGGCTTAGCAGATCAGCTGGCCTATTTAATGATGTGTCTTAATAATGCAGACAATTTAGCTTCTGCATAGAATCCTTACTGACAGCCACTTTTGCAGTTTCAGATCTCAACAGTGCTTCACTGTGAAAACATTTGTTGTTATCCTTATTCTCTTTTTACAGTGGCCAGATTTACCCTGCTCATCCTTTAATAAAAAAAAATATTTTATTTTTACCTCTTCAACAATTGCAACTCAGTGGCCCATTCCCTCTCTCCTCTATCTCTCTAGTTGAATATCCGTGCATCAGTAATAACAGGAAGATTTGGCAAGGCTTATTCATGAGGATTTGAGCCGAGTCATTCTCCAGTTGTGTTAATTGTTACACTGGGAGGCCAGTGAATGGTGAATGGTAGCTTGTTAACTTGCTAAGCAGCTGGTCAGCAGGGTAGTTTGATTCCAGCAAGGCTCTTGACACCTCTGCCAAGGGTTATTGATACCTCACACATCCCAGCTGAGACAGATTGTTTTAGTCCTGCTTCATATCCATAGCACAGTCTGTAGTTAGAGAAATAGTGATTGACAGCTCACACCTCCTGGGCCTTTCTTACTACCAGACACAACATCTGCTATGCCCTGTGGAGCAGTCAACCAACACACAGTAAAGAACTGTTTCAACTATTGTCAGAGTTGATTTTTTTAACCCTTTTCTGGATGCTCTCTGGTGATGCATATATGGGTGGTGTAGTATCATTATTGTTATTTTCTTCTTTCTCCCATCCTCCCCCCAGTTATATTACACTGTACGATTCCTGACAGTATGAAAAAGGATTATAAGTGCTTTAAATAATTCTATTACAAATGGTTGTTTAGAGCCCGGTTGTGAAGTTGCTTAACGAAATCAGGCAACATGGTCAGATTCCTAGTGGCACAACAATAAAGAAAATCATTTAGTATGGATTAATCACAGGATATTTAATTATACCAGAGATGTTCAATATTATACACTAGGAAGACCATTCCAGTGAGTTATGGAAAATATGATTTCTAAATACAAGATTTGTTAAAGGACACTAAGAGATAACAACCTAAGAATCAGTATTGGGTACCCAGAGTAGAAATGAACTTGGAATATGTTTTCCAACTGTAGTATGTTGATTCATTTAAATAACTGTTAGATTAATTTTTAAAAGCTTATCAAACGTAAATGCAAGAAACTTGTCAAGAAGCTTTTGGTATATACAGCACATGTACAATATTTTAAATATTGCTAAAAGTAGTTGATGGGTTGAAAGAGCTGATTTTTTTAAAAAAAAAATTCAATTGTCTTACAGAATATTATAAAATGACAATTGCTGTTAAAACTTACTTTGCAATAAAACTGCAGTTTTAGTACAGTGTGCTAATTTGTATTCTTTGTGGCATGTGTCTAATGAGATGAAGTCTCATGTGTCTAACGATAAGATATAAAGTCAGAAACTTCAAGTGCGAGGTTTATTAAATGTATAACCATAGCCCAATGCCAAATCAAATAACTGAGTTCATAGCAGTATTCATCATGTTAAGTGAAGGCATTCATGTAGTTAACTAGTAACTGTAGTTATCCACTGGAGAACCGGGGAGTGGGGGAGGAGTGACAAAACATGTGTTACAGCATGTCACAATGCAAACTCCAGGCTTTCATACTAAAATGCCAAGTCAAATGCAAGCACATATATCAGATCTGCATCATGATATTGTGATGCACATTTTGTCACCTTGGTTTATAGTGGATACCTATGCTGATAATATAAGGGTGCCATAACAAAAAAATCATGTTGAGAGATATGAGCAATATGATCTGGTAGCAAAAGCCTCACTTCATCCTCATTAAACTATGGCTGATGCTGCTGGGACTAGTTTCCTCAGAACCTTTAGGCTGGTAAGATCAGAAGATGTCTCCTATCAATGACTGCTTTTGGCATACTTTGAAATATCTAGGGTTATGAAGCTATATTGATCTGGTAAGCAGATATGCCTATTGTAAGCCCAACATTCCATGGAGTGAATCTCCAGATTCTGGTGGTTTGCCTGTTAGACGTAAATTCATGCCTGTCCTTCCTCCAATCCCATCTCCCAGCTCTCCAGGTGACTGTAGACAAGTTTATCCATGAATGGAAGAGAATAAGATTAGAATAGATATCTGAGGGCCAATGTCCACATCTTCAAATGTTTCAGCACTTCAAAGCATTGGTTAAGCAGAGACCCACTACATTTTAGTGATATATGTATATAGTAATAAATCACAGTTTTATGAATTTGAGTTTTCACTAGAGATAGGCCAGGTCCAAGGAAATGCCTGGGAGAAGCACCAAGAGCTGTTTAAAACACTGGTTTTGTAACTTCAAGAGCCTGGATAAAATTATGCCAGCTCCAATTTCTTCTAGGACCATCTAGCAGCTGAAAAAATATTTTAGGCCATACATCTCTGCAGCTTCTGAGGCTGGTTTTTCACTGTATTGTCATATGTCAGAAGAGAAACTTGCTTGACTGTGTTATCTGTGTTTACAATGCCATAAGGATATGTTATGCTAGAGAGGAAGTAATAGTGTTATTTATTATAGCAATGTAATTAGCAGTACTGTTATTACTAAGCATTGCTATAACCTCTTGTCAGCATCATGTAACTCCATCATAAGTCACTGCGTATTTTATATCCCAAAAGGAGTTATTGGCTGGGTTTACATGATGCTATCAAACTGGTACTTCAGTGGATTAAATTGCTACACAAACATACTGTTTCAGTAGCCTTGTATCTGTTGCTAAATATTTTCCCTCATCTCTATATCTAGACAAATTTCTGACATCAGAACAGAAGCAGTATATTGTGATCCCTAGACAAGGAATCTTCATCAAAACAGAACCTCCAACAAACAGCTGTCAAGTTAACTATGTCATAAAAGACATTTTCTGATGACCTATGTGGTGCTATTGTTGATGTTATTGTTGTTGCAGTTGCAACTGTTCTTCACCAGTAAGCAAATTAAAATGTTTTACATGTTGATAAGAGTAAGATTGATTATTATTTTGGGAATTCATAAACTGCTATTCATCAAAAGAAAATAAATGGGGAAAATGATCATACATCTACAAAACAACACAATAAGAGCAATGCAAGATAGTTGTAAAATTACAACTCAAAGGTTCAAAAATGCACAGGAACAATCAGTCCAAACCCAATTCACACCCTTTTGACCTAATGCTAAAATAGTACTAATATTGTTGACAACTGCACCTCTGTGGAGACGTAGTCTATAGATGAGGTGATGTACTATATAAGAATCTTCCCCTAGTTACTACGTAATGAATAAAAGCACAGATATATATATATATAGGGAGGGGAATTCTTCAAGCACCTGAGGCTCAAGTTATTTGAGGTTTTAAAAGTAAACTCTAACCTTGAATTATATCCGGGTGCAAATAAACAAACAATGCTGCTCTCTTAAAATTGATCTAATATTATTCTGTCTGACAGCACCTGTTCTCATGCTAGAAGCTACAATTATAGTTGAAGTTGCTGGGTCATCTTCAAAGGCAGACAGTGTACAAGATGTTACAATCAAGAGACTATCAGAATAAGAAGCATTGTTCCTATAGAGAACAAGTCATCACTAGTAAATCAGCTAAAGAATGCTAGAAAGGAAAATGTGCTTCTAACAAGAACAGGCTAGATACCCTATTCCCAAACAGGAGAACTACTGAAATATAATGTCATGGTAGTAGCCATCTTTTAGAACTTTACAGAGTTCAGACACCAGTTCAGAATCTTTATAGCCTTTCCTGGCATAGGTGAGAAGAAGAATTTAGCATAGGAATGTCAGCCCATTCTAAACCCCACAAGATCAAAAAGAGCATGGGAAATAAAATGGAACTTTGTGGGATCCTGTAGCACATAAGCCATGGAACTGAGTACAGCTTTCCCTCATATTGGCCCACTTTATCAACATGTCTTCTATGCCATGGTTGATGGTATTAAAAAAAGATATAGAAAAAGTTATAGAGATTAGCATTCTCTCTGTCTCCTTCCCAATAGACATAATTTATCACAGGGACTAATGCCACTTTAATACCAAAACTAGGCTTAAAGACAAATTTAAATGCATCCAAGTTATCTGTAGCATCTTAAAATGACCCAAGTTAAGCTACAAGCCCATTCTTTGAGAATTTGCTTAACAAGATAGTATTAATAATTGCATAGTATTTACTAAGTGTTCTCACATCAACAAAGGATTTCATAAGTAGGTAGACAAATGTTTTAAGCAATTCCATTTTTAAAGAGAGGCACTAATTACTTACTTCTTGGGCCCATCCAGCTAATCCTTCTTAACCACAATGGTTAATAGTTAAGATGAGAAAGGTTTGACAATGTAGCTGATGTAACTGATTCCAGAAAACTGGCCTATGTGGTACCTGTACGAGAATTTTAAACATGCCTAATCACCATTATTTAGCCTTTAGTCTATGTAAGAGCTAGCAAGAATATTTTACAACACATCTGGGACACATGTGAAAAAGAAATCCTAAACTATAGCTAAACTTAACTGGCCATAGAAAAACATTAATAAAGATAGGGAGCTTGCTAAGGACAACAGAGACTTTCTAGCCTGAGTCCAGCCCAGAGCACATTTCATAGCACATCTTAGAATAAAATCAAAATGGTTGGGGGTCAAGTTACTGGGAAAGACTAAAATCACTAAGCCTTAACCAAAGGCAAGTTAAATAAATAAATAGGCAAAATCTGTAATCTGTTACAATCATTGGGGAATTTACCCTAACATGGTAATGGAAATATGTTTCCTCTATCAAAAAAAAAAAAGTAGTACTTCAACACATTGTACAAGCATCATACAGGTAGTTTTCGTTTAGTGACCACAATTGGGACTAGCAAATCAGTCATTATGTGAAGCAGTCTCTGAGTGAAACCACAACTGTGCTAATGATCTATTTCAGTTTTCTTTTGCTTTGCAGACCTGCAAACGTCATATATGTGAGGATTGGTTGCAAAGTTACTTTTTCATCACTGTCATAACTGCAAATGGTCGCTAAATGAGGTAGTTGCTAAATGTGGACTACCTGTATAATTATACTGGAACATAGTTGTGTAACAGGACTAGGAAAGTTTAAGAGATTTATGTGCATGCTACCATCAACAGGGAATAATCCCATTCCCCAACCCAATGTCCATAGATTAGGAATATGCAGATTATTGTCCAAATTAGAAGGGAAATATTCATCTCTGACAGGTTTTAAAAGTATTAAATAGCATTTGTAGAAAATGTTACTTCTCCTAATGCTGAAACTTTTGTATGCATCCTTCACTAATGCATAGATTACTTATATAACTATTAAAGTAAATTGCCCAAGGCACTTTAAAAATTGACCTAGAGCTTTTATATACTCAACAGAGAATGCTAATAAAATGCATGAAACATTAACAGCAACAGAAAAACCCAAAAGAGATCAAAAATAGACAGGAGATCAAAAATTGATTCAAGAGCAGCTCTTCTTTCATACATTTTACAGATAATTATCATTATGGATCAAATCAAAATATTCTCAACAAATATTAATGGACTGAAAAGCCCATAGAAAGGGAAAAATATTTTTTTAAAAATTAGAAAAGTAAATGTAGATATTATATAATTTCAAGAGAAACATATTTAAAACAACAATGCTAATCTGCTAGAATGTAATCGTTTAAGTCAAAAATTTGTAGCCTGGTGGAAAGAAAAAATGGACTAGTTATATACATCAGAAACCTATAGGAAACTTAGAGAAATAGATTTACAGTGATGTTGGGAGATTTTATTATTACAATTTCAAATTAAACAAGGGAAAATTACAATTGCTTTAATTTATGTTCCAAACAACAGAAAAACAAATCACCACTTAAAATTGAAGAAAGTGACATTTTGATTCTTGGAGATGTGAATGGTTATTTCCCCCCCAAATCTTGATAAATATAGTTTACACAAAAAGAATTCAAGCAAATGTCCCCCCCACCCCAATGTCCTAAAATATAATGTTTTTCTCTCTGACACATGCATTCAGACATAAATATCTTTTAGAAAAAGAATGCACCTCTTATTCTTCTAGTCACAAAACCTGTTCAAGAATAGACAGGTATTCTGGCTCATTATTAAGGAAACTTATAGACATGGAAGTTGCAGCACTTACATAGGCAGATTGTAATCCAATAACTGTAAGATTGTTCAAAGAAACCTCTGAGTTGAAAAGGTGGAGACTGACTGATCCACTATTATTGCAAGAAAATATTAAATTAAAATGCATTAAAGAGCTCTTTCTAAACTCATTTAACTACTGATACTTCATTATGCACATTAAGGGATTCCTGTAAAGGTTTGTGACAGGATTATTTATTGCTTTGGTATCAAGTGAAAAGAAAGCCATACAAAATAGCTATATGCCATCTAGAGTTTCTTTTGGTAGATGGAAAGCTATATATATTTGTTTAATAAAATAATAATAATTAAAAAAAAGGATATCTTGTTGAGTGAACCGAAGCAATTGAGATCATGATGCAAGCATTATCTAATGTTGGATCTAGGGGTTAAAGGTTAAAGTGATTCATACTGAACCAGATTTAATGAAAGTAAATGAGACTTATAAGAAAATGAATTTCATCAAACAGAAATAATTTGAGAAATGTAACAAACCAGATAAATTGTTAGCTTATCTACTGAGAAAAGAAGAGAAAAGAATTATTACTTCAGTTTGGAATGAAAAGAGATATGTCTCAACTCCAGAAGGGCTGATGGACCAATTTGTTAAACATGATTCTCTATTATATCGAAAATAGATACCAAGTCTAGAGAAGATTACAGAGTATTTAAATATCTTAAAAACAGATTATGAAATATACAGGTCAACAAATGAAAGCTCTCCATAAGCCAATCACAAAAGATGAAACAAAAGAACCAATACAACAATTAAATTAAGGAAGTCTCCAAGACTATATAGGGTTTTTTTTTCCTGAAATATAGTATAAGACTTTTAAAGAAATTCCAATGAAACCATTAATTCAGACAATGAATGAGGTACAATGACATCAAGTACTTCATTCTTCATGGCGAGTGACTTTTATTTCTTTGATTTACAAAGAGGAGAATGACCCAACTCATCCAAAGTCATATACAAGCCCATCTTTTTACTGAATGTAGATTATAAAGTTTTACACTTGCAAAGAGGTTAAATGGCCTTTTGACTGATATAACTCATCTTGATCAGATTTAATTTGTCCCAAAGAGGTACAAAGATAAAGATAATATTGGATATATCATGAATCCCATTGATAATATTAATCAGAAAAATAAGGAAGGGGTTATCTTTTCTTGATACGGGGAAAGCTTTTGATAATTTGGAATGGAGTTTTCTATTCATGACTTTGATTGTGGCTTGAATTTTCCCACACGAAGACAGAGTATTTACAATGAACAAGAAACCAAGATAATGGTAAATGGCTTGTCCTCTTTCTCCTCCATTCTTACTGGCATCAGAACCGTTGGCAAGAAAGATACAGCAAGAGAATAAAATGTCAGGAATCAAAAGGGGATATCAAGAACATAAACTAAATTGATAATAAAACATATACAGCAACATAGTAAGAGTAAGACTCAAATAATTACATGGAATTTACCTGAAAAAGAAAAGCCATATATGCAGCAAACAACAGGGTTCAATATTACTCTTAAACCTTGGAATTCACTTAACAACAACAACAAAAATTAAGACCAATTTAACAATAATTCTTCACAGAACTAGAAAAATATAATGACGTACAGTGGTACCTCGGTTCACGAACGCTTCTGTTCATGAACAATTCAGTTCACGAACAGCTCCGGTCGCAAAATTTTGCCTCCATTCGCGAACTCCGCATCGGGTTACGAACAGGATCCGTGGCCATTTTCCCTCCCGTGACACGTGGTCGCGGCTTCCTGTAGGGAGGGGGACTCTCCCTCCAAGCAGTAACCGCCTCCCCACCCGCCTTCCTGTCCTCCACGCCAGAAGTTGCGTCGAGCAAGTTTAGCTTTCTCTCTCTTCGTACTGTACTTTGTGTCATATTTTTGCGGTTTAAAAAAACAACAACATATGGTTCAGAACGGATTAACCGTAATTACATTGAACCTTATAAGGAAATTTGATTCGGGACGCGATCAAAAATCGGTTGGCGACCAAATTCGTAGGAGTCAGAACGGATTAACCGTATTTACATTGAACCTTATGGGAAATTTTGATTCTGTTCACGACCAATTTGGTTCGTGACCAGAGTCGCGGAACGAATTAAGTTCGTGAACCGAGGTACCACTGTATATCTTAATATAGAAAAATCTTGGTTAGGAAGAATATCAAAGTAAAAAATGAATATTTTACCAAGGGTTAACTTTCCATTTCAAATTATTCCAACAGGAACTTAAGATAAGGTATTGAATGAGTGGCAAAGACAAATAACTAACTTCATCTGACCAAACACAATTTAAGATTTTGCAAAAGGGAAAAGAACTAAGTTTAACTTAGCTAAACCAAACTTCAAATGATATTATCCAGCCAGTTGTTTGCCTTGTATTACAGACTGGATTATATCACCATACAGCTGGGTTAGCTCTCCTGAAGAAGCAGGACTCTCAGAATGCTTGCATAAATGTCTTTGGCTAGATACAAAAAAGGTCCAAACTAGATGAAGTTACAAAGGTGATAAACAGTGTACTAAAAGTATGGGATAAATATAGAGGAAGAGCAAGCCCAGATTTATCACCCCTGGCTTCCATCTTTTTGGAAGATGATTCACATAGAAAGAAACAAATTTTAAAAACTGACTTGACTTTTCCTTCTTGCCAGTTTTTTTTTTGGGGGGGGTGTTAAACATTACTAACTACATTACTAACATACTATTCTACATTATAGAGTTAGTTCTGTATGTGATAACAGCCAGGATACTTTATGCTTCTGATTGAAATTACACATAATTCATTCTTTAGAAGAATGGCAGACTAAGCTATGGGAATATACATCAATGTCAAAAATAACTTCATATTTTAAAAACAAGTCTGATACTGAATTTAATTTAACCAGGAAACCATTATAGACTATAATGTGGCACATGGGCTTTAGCATATTTCTCTTGCTATAAGGCCTTAAAATACTAGATTTTGCCTGATTTTTTATAAGGACTGGCTTCTTCAGATAAGATAAAAACTATTAATTGTTTATTCTGATTAATGATTCATATTATATTGGCTGCCTTGGTTAATTATTGATTTGACTTTGACAGTAGTCTTAAATGCTACATCGATACAATATCACCTTTAAAAGCAGTACTAATTTGATATTAAGGATTTGAAAAATCTTATTTAATTTATATAGCTTGCAAATCTCCATTTCTTTTCAGCTTGTCTTTTATTTATCTCTTTTTTTTCTTGGTTGCATATTTGAATATTTGCTAAAATAAAACAAAATAAAATAAATACCACTCCCCCAAAATTTTATGTAATTTAGCTTGCATTCATTTTTGGACACCTAAATGTCATCTTTACCATATATTTATCTGATTTAAGTTGTTTTTTTTAAAATAAAGGCAGTGTTTATATATACTTTCAAGAGCACCTTTTCATTTAAAAAATGTTTTTATAGTTTCTTTTCAATCAGAAAAAAAATAAACACTTGCATGGACCTGCAAAAGGAAGCTATTAAAATACAGATTAATATGGCACTTGATAAGTTCATTGCTGAGCAAAGATATACTTAATTTATACCACCCAATCTTCCAGCCTAATAAGACTAGTTATCAATTTAATCCAGCATATTTTGATGACACAGCTGCTTTAGAAGAAGAATGTTAAGAAATCCTGCCATTACGGAATAACCCATCCATGGTTAAGCTTCTTCTTAGTTCTCATTAAGTTAGCTATTTGCTGCTGCCCTGAAGCTTAAAATGTTTATTCCTAAGAAAAGTATCTGAGGTTTTGGTAGGCAGAATGTTAACAGAGGCAACATATACTTAACCAATGGCTTATTGTTACCATTATTGTCTAATTCCTATTGGAACAAATATTCTAGCTTCTGTTTAATGATGGTGATGTACATTGGTTTTGCAGTTACTATCAACTAATTAGAAGTGAAAAATGGTTTGCACATAGACTGCTTTGCTCAATTAATTACAATACCAAATCAAGTTTGCAGGAGTAGGGATGAACAATGAAATTCACTACCTTTTTGACCCTGTATCTCTGTTCATTTTACATTGTGGCTTAGGTACTCACTTTATTTTCTTCAGAATATGGTTATAAGATGTGCTTTAAAAAACTATGAATGATGCTGCTTAAGAGAAAAACAATCATCTACCAAACCCACGGCCCATCTAGAAAAGGATCAGTCTCTTTCTGATACCGGAAGATCCAGAAGATCTGGAACAAGAACAGCATGCCCCACCTACTACTCACATCTTTGAAGTTTAATCAGTGTAGTATTTCAGTAGATTTCAGAAGCCAAAGAATGCTCAAATCAAAACTATATCTGTTAAAATATGAGATTCTCAATAGTTTTGACAATTAACTGCATTATAATAGCCCTTAAATCAACCATGGATGTTAAGATTGTGAACAATCTATTAGCTAATGCTTTCAATGGCATCTAGATTAGTGTAATCTTCCATAACACTTTCTGTCTGCCATTAACCAAGATACACATTTGGAAATTACAGTGCACAAAGCAGCTTATTCTATTCCTGACCAATGGGTAGTAACACACATTGTCCTTAGTTAAATCAAATCACTTTTGCCCACCTTTGCTCCTGTCCTTGTGATGAGGAACAACAGCTTCTATTTTCTCCCTGCCCACCTGCTGTACTTCTCCCACTCCATAATGAACATATATAGATATACTATGACTCCATTCCCAGCTTTTATGAAGATCTGGGAGATAATGTACATATCAAAACTTCTGAAGTTCAGTATAAAATATGAGTAAGCCACTACTTTATTTTTAGCATAAAGGGGTGAAGTCCTATGTTCAGTTGAATGGAACCCTAGAAGTCTTGATCAGCAGGAAGAAAAAGACCACAGGGATTGGATCTGTCACATCCCTGATCAAGATACAACAAGTTGACCAAGAGACTTTGTTTCAGAGGAAACAGATCAGGTTGTAATAAATAGCATAGTAAGCATTATATTTGAAGTCATTGATTCTTAGTAAAAGAAAAATCAATGCTATTAGGCTGGTTATGGGCTACTTTTGACTGGCTAAGGTACTTTTGACTAGCTGAAGAGGAAAAGGGCAGGTATCACATTATCAAGGGAAATTTCCAGCTGAGAATCAGTTCAGAACTTGGAGCCAGAAGAAGAAATTAAGGGATGAAAGTTCCCCATTGTATAAAATGTTCAAGAGAGAAGAAAGTGTAGCAGAAAAGAAAAAAGAAAATAACTCAAAATACTTTTTTTTGTAATGTTTTGTTTTTAAATACGTGTTACCTGAGAAGAAAAGACAACTGGCTTTTGGCTTAAAACTGAGAACTGTTGCAACAGTATAGGGTCCTTTTTAAAGAAACTATAACAGTTTAAAGCAAATATAAAAGAACATTTATTTTTATACCTAAATTGCAAAATAATATCTCCTGTTATGGTAGGTAAATATTAATATATTTATGTTTTAAATTTTAAATTTCTGTTTGTCCTATTGCTCAGCTAAATTAGCAATTGATGAAAAGTAAACAAGGGAATATTTAGGGATATGCAGTTATTTGCCTCTTTAAAAAAGCAGTATTTTTTTTCCCCTGAGATTGTGCAGCTACTTTGCAGACCTTAGAAAAGACACTTTAAAGAGATGCTGATAGCTGTGGAACATCTATCCACACCCACTGCAAAGCACATTTTTGGCTTCAAACTGTAAGTGCAACCCTTAAACAATTAAGCAAATTTAGTGAGGTAGGAAACAATAGTAGATAGCAGATGACTCATGAATATATTTTATTAACTGTCCCAATGTGAATACCCCTTGATGTGTGGAAATCTTGGTGGTCTCTGAGTTTGTTTGCTTACAGACGTTGTAAGCAAGTTTGCTTACAGACGTTGTAAGAACGCTCAAGGTGTTCACAATGGTGTTTAAAGACTTTCCTGGCTTGGGACCAATCTACTTACAGGATCATTCGCTCCTATATACAGTACATCATCAATAAGCCCCTTTTGTATGTCCCACCACAGGTATATTGGTCACCTACAGTTAATTCCACTTTCTTCATGTTGTGTCCTTGTCGTGGAACAAATTGCCATTGGGATTGAAATATCTTCCTTCCTTATTACAATTTAGGAAGCAGTTCAGAACATACTTCTTTATCCAGGCCATTTAATTTTTTTAAGTATATTCTATTTTTGTTTTAACAATTTTTAAAGTCTGTACACTTAAAGGAATGGATGTAATTAAAATTCTCCAAATATGCTTTTTTCTCTGGCTAGTATTTTTGGCCTGAAATTGCTTCAAGTGCTGAGGTCTCCTTTGATTTGCACATGTTAATTTAATACAGGATATCTCTAGCTATTCATTGGCTTGTGTCAACTGTAGCAGGAAAAACCCCTCATACTTATTCTGCCTTCCTTCCCTGAGTAGCCATTTTCTTCTTGACAGCAAACACGATAGAACCAGCTCTAAAAGTTTAAAATGCAAAGAGTAGCAATGAATCACAATACATAGACTAAGCCCTACATAATTACCTGAACCATTAGCAGATCAGACCCTACAAAAATCCCTGAAAAGATGAAATGCTAATGTTCAAGTTTTTAAAATGAAAATAGGTGTTCCAATCTTCTGGCCATTTTTTTTTTTCAAATAAATAAAGCCTCTGCAAATGTTGACCATTCAAATGAAGCAGGGGGGAGGGGTTTAAAGTTAAGTGAAAACAAAACAAAATGGCAACAGGCATTCCCACCCATGGGAAGGTCAATAAGCTGACTGCGGGGCAAGATAAAGAACTGCAGCAAGGAAGCTGTCCAGTCAGCTTCTACAGTAGCCTGCAGTCCAGACCATGTGATTTTTTAAAGGTATTGCCAATCCATTGGAGCATGGACATGTTCTGCTTAAGATGGTCTAAAGTTAAGCTGCTATGACTACAGGAAAGGAGTAGCTTAAGCAGCAAGTTTGGGAATGCCCTCTGTTTCTGTCTCTGTACTTCTAGCTATGTTTATCTTGATCTCTAGCTAGCTATATCTCTATCTCCACCAGTCCCTGATAAAATCCTATCCTTAAACAAATATGTCTAAACAAACATAATTTAATCTTGCATGATTCACATCCTAGACATTTTAGATATATGCCTGCAATTTGCCATGGAAATTCATGACAGAATGTGGGTGTCAATTTATTTTTCGTGTATTTTACTATGCAACTTTCAGTCTGAACTAGCATCCATGCACATGTCATTTGTAAAAATGGATTTTTCTTCAAGATTATATGATTAAAAACTTGCATCTTAACAGGTTTTGAAAACAAAAAGAGCTTTTGGTTATAAAATTACACTTTGTTATCAACAGTTTTAGTCCTAATGATTTACGTGTTTAAAGAATGCATTAAGGGCCACTTCAAGAATGTCCTAGTACATGTTTTGTGCAAGGGCCAAAAATATGCAGAAGATAATGCAAAGCTACAATTTATAGGACCCTTGGTCCAGAAATGTGCTAAATATGACACAAAAATAGAACTGTATTTTAGGCATCTATTGATTTGATATCACATATGGATCTGCAATTTCTGGCAATAACTATCTGGGAACAAACATCTAAACTAGGGTAGACAACATGGTACCCATGAGCACTATTATAGCCTTAGATCAAGTTCTGGGTCCTAAAAAAAATATGATTTAATTAAATAATTAAATAGGAAGCAGGCATACTACAAAACAAAGCATCACATTCATTTGCAGTGTGTTTTTTTGGCTCCCAGCATTCCCAGTGGTGGTAGTTCAGTTTTGGTTAAATGAGCATTTGTGACTGGTCATGCCAACTATGGAGCCCAGTTTATGAATAGGCAAATTTCCTATGGCAGCCACTTTATTTATATAATCACATGCTTTCAAAATACCAGATATGCTTGAGCCCAAAATGTTGCCTACCCTTGATCTAAATGGCCTATTAAATGCTTTATGAACAGAGAGTTTTCTAACAACTGCTTTATTAGTAGATGGGGACACGACAGACATTCTTAGTTTGACAGATATAAAATTAATTTTGCAGATCAGATTGAGAGATGGAACTTGTTCCATTCTGTAAGAATATACAAAGCAAACATCATTTTCTATAGTCAAAGAGATATTTTTCATAAAAGGTAGCATTTATTCATATTCCATTCCTTGCAAGTAATCATATAATTTATTATCTAGTCAACAGTCCTTCACATACAACTTAGTAAAACTATAAATACTACATTTATGGACAAAGCTAATATATCACAACTCCATGAGCTTTGAGCTCAGAATGATTATGGTATATAACTGACTAATTCAATCCTGATCCTCAGAGCAGACAGACCTTTTGTAACAGAATTTACTTCTGTCAGACAAAGAATAGAATTCATAAAATCAGACATTTCCCCAGAACCAAAGTAAACATTGAGTATAAGTTCTATACATATATTCCATTGAAGGAACAAAAGAACACCTCACATGTTTCAGACCCATTAGGATCAAAGAAGTAAAGCTCCATCATTGGTTTAAAAAACAGTGGCAACCTTATTACTACGAGTCTGAATGAAAGCTTGCACACAATTCAGGACAACTAAGGTCATGCATGCATAAATTGAACAAGGATGCTCAGGGGCATCTCACTTTTATTAGAAAGAAGGAATATGGGCTCTAATACAGGTAGTCCTCATTTAACAACCTTTTGTTTAGTGACCATTCAAAGTTACAATGGTGATGAACAAAGGAACTTACAACCAGTCCTTGCACTTACAACCATCGCAGCACCCCCACGGTCATGTGATCACAATCCAGGCACTTGGCAACCAGTTCACACTTACAATGGTTGCAGCGTTCCAGGGTCACATGATTGCCATTTTGACCTTCCCAGACAGCTTCTGGCAAGCAAAATCAATGGGGAATCACATGATTTGTTTAACAGCTGTGGTGATTTGCTTAATAGCTGTGGTGATTCACTTAATGACTGCTCCAAAAAAGGTTGCAAAATTGGGCATGACTTAAAAATTGGGCTTAACAACCGCTGTGCTTAACAACAACTCTTCTGTTCCCTATTGTGGTTAAGTGAGGACTACCTGTAATCTAAGGCAAAGGATCTACAGCCTAGCAAGCTGTAGATCCCTTGCCTTAAAATTGGTCAATGTATTTTGGACTGTTTACATTGACTGAGAGTAGGAGTCTTTTTCTAGCACTATTTCAGGGACTTCTTACATGCAGTCATGAGTTCCAGAACTAAATGAAGGGAACTAGGGTACCCTATTCAGTTCTTTGAGCAATCTGGCCTTGAATACAGAATGATTTGCAATGTCTTGGAGGCTGATTTGAAGCTACAGTTCAAGCTATCGCTTTCCTCCCTTTGATGTCTTTAGGAGGAAAACAAAGAAAAAGTTTGTGAGTGGAGGGGAAAATAATTAACCCTCCCCTGCCTTATTATTTCTTCCTTTTTTAAAAGGGTTTGTCATCCTTGAAGACAGAGTTTCTCTGTCTTGCTGCTAGCAGCAGCAAGCAATTTCAGAGCTGCGGATTCTCCCCCAACTCTATCACTGTGAGAAATCTTCTGCCCATCTTTTTCCATATAATTGAGATGTTGATCTTGAAAGGGGAGGTAGCTGACAACAAATCAAACAATTTGATACATTCCAACCTGCATTTGGAAAACTAGCTGTCCAACAGAAATATTCAGGTTGGCTGCTCCTCTCAGTGGGAAAAGCTGCTCTTAGAAGCTGAGGAAATCTTTAAATATATATTAGTTATCACTGAGACCCTCCACTTATCTTTTGTCATGGAGAGAATACATTGACTTTGCATATACAGTTGAAGGCAAAACGAGATTTTTTAGTTAGATAAACTTTTAGTCAGATAAACTTGCCTATTTGTGGCATCCAAGTGATTAATTGACTGACTGGATTACTGAGTGTGTGAGAAGACATACCAGAGAGAATGATACTATCTTTCATTAGAAGAATTCAAATTGATTAAAATGTTCTGTGAGCTTTTGAAGCATGCAAGCTTCTCTGTTATGTATAGATGTTAGAAGCCCAAATAAAATTACATGGATTCCTTTTCTTACATATTAAGGCTTTGGTCATCATTTGCTCTTTTGCCCTGAGAAGAAAAGAGATCTCTAAATAGGCTTTGTGAAGGCTATTAGCATTCATGTTGATTTGTCCAAGAAAGAGTGATGATTTATCAGACTAAAATTAGTTCGGAAAGAAACAGAGAAAATGAGCTATTTAGGGATTTATTTGATGGAATTATACAGCCAGTTGAACTAGTTGTACACTAGCTATCATATGGATTTATATTATGTTTGATTGTTTTGTTCATAAGCAGTAAGCAAGGTAACATCATATTCTGTTGCAGTAATCAGAAGAATAATCACCATTCTCCTGCTGTTTTCATCATGTAGACAGCATTTCTGTTGGCCATTTTCAGCTTTCTTCAGGCTGAGTACAGGTAGGTTTGTATTAGTGCAGTTAATGAATCCCACAAAATGGTTGCATTATTTGAATTCACATTATTTGAATTTGCACTATTCGAATTCTCACTATTTGAAGTGTTATTTCTACAGACAATACGGCAATCGGTTCCAGCTCGATGGAAATAGGCAATTAAAACTTTAAAACAATGCTTAATGTTTATCCTCTTTTACTGTTATACAGTATCTCATTAATAAACATAAGGAAATGTTTGGATATACCTATCATCTGGATTTATATTATGTTTGTTTGTCTTGTATCCATATCCAAAGCGTACCTGCTATCTCCTGTATTCTGCTGTAGTTCTTCAAAATGAGTTTCTTTCTTGAGCTTTCCTTGAACAGAACTTTCTTTTTCTCCATTTTGCACACACAACAATTAGTGTCTAAAACCCCAGTGGCAACTGCACATGCAGTAGCCTCACGCTAACTGAATCTGGGCTCACATTAAATGCAACCTGGTATCCATTTATAAATTGCACTAAATCGAATATCACACTATTTGAACTTGCACTAATTGTGACCTACCTGTACATAAGGGCTTCAAAGTGGGAAGAGGAGTAACATGCATGTAGCACTGCCTCTTACCCTTCTAACATCTACACAATCAGCCAAGCGGACTGAAAAGGAGGTTTACCTTTGTTGGCCTATGCCCAGAAGAGGTCTTCATATGATCTGGGTCCCTAATCGAGGAAAATTGCTCAGATTTCCCAGCTGAGGAAGCATGGAGAGGGTAGGGAGCAACACCAGTGGGTGCTCTGTCCTTGAACCATGTTTAAGCCTACATTCTTCCGTTGAATGCCAGAAGAGATTTTAATTGTCCCCTGGGATGAAGGGAGCTCAGTGAAAGCTACTGCTCTGCTAAAATGTTTCCTTGCTCATGGTTTTAAACGATATCAGAAGCATTCTGTAATACTAGTACTGGATCATGACCCAATCCATAAATCTTCTCATTTAGCATGCATCATATAAAGCTACTTCCCCCTTCTAGGATATTGGAAAATAGATACTCTCTCTCTCACACACACACACACACACACACTGAGCATTAATATTTTTACTTACAAATAATTTAAATAATTAGCACCTAATCAGGATATAACCTTAGGTGACTCTATCTATCTATCTATGCATGCATACACACACATATATACACACATACACATACACATTCACAAACACGTGTGTGTGTGTGTGTATCTGGAACTTGAGTTACAGTTTTATTAAGGCAATATTGATTATTTAAATATATTTTTCTCAGCAGGGAGATTTAGAATCAGCTGCACAATCTTATTAAAACAAACTCTTGTTTTTTAATTATACCCAAGCTAGTAAATTATCTAATTTCCTATGGGGATACAGTTGTGAAACTGAGTTTTGGTGGTTCTGTTTGTTACTCTTTGGCTGAAACTTTCTAAACCCTAAATGTAGATGTACCCCAGTAGATTTCATTGAAATGAATGGATTATGGTATTGCATAATGTACTTAAAATCAAATTATAAGTTTATCTGTGTGATAAATTTATGAGCTGCTTCTGTATGTTCACACAGGAATATATTATATTAGAAGCAAACTTCTAAATTTTATATACAGATACATCCCCCACACTATACTTTTTTGGGTAAGCAACATTGTGCAAAGTACAGAATGAAAGTAAGTAGTAGTAAGCAAAAGTAGATTCAGGAAGGAGGTAAGAGAAAAGGAAAGGGAGTAAAACTAAAACTAGTTTACACCAAGATCATTCACTGTTCCTTGTCATGTATCCTTGCTTCTATCACATCCATGTATGGATTCATACACTGTTATTCTTCTTCAGACTTCTCATCTCTCTTATGATCAGGACCACATCAACTCCATTCAATCACAACTTCCCCTGATGTGTCCCTCCTCTCAACCTGTTCGCTCTTCCTTCATATATTTATTTTTAAATGTATTAAAATACATTTCTCAACTTTGAGTCTAAAAATTAGACTCAAAAAAGTTCTAAAAAAGGTAAAGTTCAACTCCATAATACCCAAATAAACAAAAAACAGCAAAAAGCATGGAATTTATTGCTTAAGAAGCAAGACAAGGGAAAAAGGAAAGAAATGAGTAATAAATCCAAAATCTGACCATCAGCCCCAAAATCATGCATGGAAAAGGAAATGCTATTAGCACTTGTAACCTGGAGATTAGCTGAACATTGCCAAAATCCAGTTGGAATTTTATTAACTTGCAAAGGTACATGTAGTATTGTTGGTTTGTTTTACCATTACTGGGTCAATGATTTATTTTAATATGAGAATTGTACCTCAAAGATATGTGAGAAGTACAGTTGCAGCTTGCCAAGAAAGTTCTTATGGTTAGTTCAAGAGTTAATCAACGAAGTACAGGTTGAGCTAAGGACAAAATGTGCTAGCTGAAGAGTTTTGCATTCAGTCTTCTACGGAAATACTGACGTTTGAGAAACCATGCTCTTCAGTCAATGGAAAGCCAGAAAATTCAGATTATAGGCATTAGACTCTTTGAGGCTTAGGAACAATTAAATGGTCAGGCTAATGCTATGCTGGGAGCTCAGTAGCAACTAGAAGAAGAACAACCGCGCTGAAGCAACACCTCATCCCAAGTAGTGTAAAACTTTTGGAAGGAGGCAAAGGTTATATGCCACTGTACAGACTTATAGACTTTTCCTTGAACTAAGTATTAAAAGACTGAGTATTAAAGACATATTTACAGGGCAACATCACCTTGCAAGTCCTAAAAGAGTGGAGAGCAATAGTCTATTGTTGAGGAAGGTGTGTGCTGTGTGTGCTGCAATAAAGTATTTTGTACAGATTTATTATGCTGTGGAGTGTCCAGTCCTTGGAAAGCAAAGAATCCTCACAAGGGTAGGTCATATTTCCAGCCAGTGCTGCCTATCGCTTTTCCAGTCCACTTAGAATATTTTCAACAGGAACTCTTGTTCCTTTATTTTGCAGTGGTCCTTCCTTAGAGAACGAGATTCTTGAAGTTAAACCTTAAGAATTAAGTATATTTGCATACTGCCTTAGCAGTTGCCTGTTCTTTCCTTGAACACGTACTTCTCTCTCAATTTATAGGGAGTAAAACACAGATTGGTGCTAAGCTGAAATACGTTGAAGGTGTTCAGTTCTGGAGAAGTGGAGGCTGGCCTAGCCCTGATGGTGATGTTAGCTTCTTCTCTTGCTCCTCCAAGGTGGGTTTTTCATAGGCTTCCAGTTTGTTTTCTTCAGAAGCCTTCCTAAAGGAACATTCATCTTTTAGGCATGAAATGTGCACATTGTATTCCTGCAGACTGATTTGTTCCTTTGCTTATTCATGAGCTGATCATGCCGTTTTGGGAGTACTCCCTTGCTGGCTCTGGGAATCAATCTACTGCTGTGCATGTTCAGGAACCTGGTTTTCTTTTTGACCTTTTCCTGAGCTTTAGCTTATAGATGGGTTGCAGAAGTTGCCCTTTCCAGGTTCCATATCCATCTGTTAGGCTCCTTTCAGTCTGATTCCCAGCTTCATGGTTCTCAGTTAGTTTTCACAGCACACAGTACATTTGCACGTTCTTCCTAAAGCTAGGTACAAAAGCATAACATGAAAATAGAAGAAAATGCATAGTATTAGAAGCATGCAGCATATGCAGGCTTATGCAAGACTTAGCGAATCAAATTACCTCAGTGATGCACCAACATCTGAAATTACTTTTTTACCTCTGTCTGTGTTTAACTGTGTTTTCTTTTCGAATCCTTTAACATCTTCTGCTAATTATGCCATCTTAATGTCACATCCAATAACATGCCATCTAGAATAACAAAGGTAGATCTGTTGTTTCCTTTCCTCCTTTGCTACCTCCCTCCCTTCCTAGCAACAAGCTTCTTCCATGACAGTGTTTCCTCTAGGAACCCTTTATTATAATCCTGATTTTGGAAATTAAAGGTTAAAATTTAAGGTTTCTAAACAGTATTTTCAAGTTCATGCATTAGAAAGCATCCTTAAGAAATCCAGGACCCACTATCTGGGGAATTAGAGATTAAAAATAGTTTTGGGGAAATTATTAAGAACCATTGAAGTTATTTTATACTGACACATGTAATCTGTTACAGTAATAATCTAGCCACTACATTCTTTACCAATTATAGTTTCCTAGAAATTTTCAATGACAGTTGCAGCTAGAAGCATTGCAGTAATTTAGTCAATAAAACATGAATTGTCATGGTAAGAGGACTTGCCACAGGTCTAGTTGTTTAAAAAAATACCACCACCTGGATATCTTGGAGTAGTACAAAATCTAAGAACACAGCCAAGCTACAGAGCTTTCAGAATGCATCATTCCTAAACAGACTGAGCCTTCAAACTGATCCTCAAACCAACAGTGTTGCCAGCCATCCGCACTAGATTACAACAGAAGTCCCTATTAATCAAAATTCAGAACTTTAAATTCAAAAATCTGTGGGATTGATAATTGCCATTAGCACCATAACATTATGGTAACATTGTGCCCTGAACTCCAGATGTCTTGTGGTTTATTTCTGGAATGAAAAAAGTGAAGTTCTTCAAACATGCTGCAGCTTTCAAAATGGAGATTAGCCCTTTCTCACTACCAAAATATCTAATGCACATCAAAGTGACTCTGCACATCAAAGTGATCCTTACTACCAAAATATCTAATGCACATCAAAGTGAAGCCTGCAGTAAGCATGGGTATCTCTAGCTCCTAATGTGCAGCAATGAGTGTATATCAGAATCTGAAGGTTTCTATGTAGGCTTACTTCAGCCTGGGACAATAAGAATGACACTCATTCTGAATGAGGATAGAGTTGAAGAGGAATTTATTGAAACTCTTTGCCCAAATCCTTTGAATGTGGGGCATCTAAACACTGAGGGCTCTTCCTGATGTGCATGTTGATTCACCCGTGGAGGGAAATGATCCTTTCTCCATGTCTCCTCAGTGCCATAACTTGAGTACGTGCAACAGTATCTGCTTCTTCCAGCTTTAGTCACACAGTGTTGAGCAAATAGGGAATTTTGGCATTATGAGAAGTGGGTGGAATATCTCACTTCGTTAATGCATCTGCACTACCATCTGAAATAGCCCTGAAATCTCTCTCCCAAATTCTGTTTTTTAGTTTTGGCAGCAACACTTATTTTCTGAAAATCTTCTAAAAAAAGGGTAGCAGTAGAAAACAGAGCACATCCTTTGGTTTGTAATTTTGGTGCTCCTTTACCAGCTGAGCCAACCCAAGAGAGCTGTGGATACAGTGCAGGTATTTTTCTCCTCTCCTGAACTCTCCAATTTCCTGATGTTCTGCTATTTTTATGGGCTACGTGAAATTGCCCTTCTACCGAAGATAAAACTCTAGATGCCTGTGTGTGGAGCATACATTTCTTCCTGATCTCAGAATGAGGATAAAATGCTGGTGTGATGAACAGAGCTCTCAGCAGGGCAGGTATTACATCTCATTGCACTCATGGTGAGTTCAGTTGTGGATAAATCTGGAATTTAATAGGCTTCGCATTGCTACTTTAATCCAGTTTTCAGCAGTAACTTGTATGATTTTTAGGTAATGGCCTGTTCCCACTGTTATACGTATTTATCAATTTTCCTCTATTTGTTGCTAAAAAGAATTGATTGATTTTAAATATGTTTTTATTTATACGATATTTTCATACTTTTCAAAACTACATTCAAATATTTTGCATAGTGTACTAACCTTCAGGAGGATTGCCCTGTTGACATCTTTTGTGTGTGTGCCAGTGCTTGTCCTTGTGTGCTTGTGAGGAAAGAGGAAGAAGAAGAGAAAGTGGAAGGAAGGAAGCAAGGAAGATTTGTAACCATAATTTGGATTGTGATGGCATGTGCATCACCTTTACACTATCTCTACTACAGTTATAGTAACGATATGATGAAGAACATTGTTAGAAACGTTTAGTGTATTTTTTTCTAAATAGATTTTTAAAATGTTTAATTTCATAGTTCTGAGTAAGCTTGTATGAATCCAAAAAACAGCACAGTTCCTGCATTAACTGTGTATTTAATATATTTTATCTTGCTATATATAACACACAGAAAAATGCACACACAAACAGTACTATGTGAGCATGATTGCTTATCTCTATTATTACATTTATCTTCACTTGTGAGAAGAGATACAATAATTCACTTGTGGCTACGACACTTGTGAATTATCCCTCTTCACAAGAGGAGATATATGTCATAGGAGAGATCAGTTTCTATGTGTGCTTTTCCAAGCATACAGGAGATTTATTACAGGGTTATTGGTATCTATCTTGATGAGATACAGATTACTTCCTCAGGGGTAATGAGGGGATCCTGTTTTGTGCAGATAAATTTGATGTTGTTAGTACAACTTGAAAATTTCTGTTATATGTTTCTCCATAAAATAAATTCTTGATTTTAACCTGGCTTTAGGTTCCTCCAGATTCGAAGGGATGGTCAGTGGCAGTTGGTCTCTGTCTGACACAGAGGCCAGAAGAAAGCTGGAAACCTCCTGGAGTTATCTTTGGTTTGCAGATGGATAAGCAGTGGTGTTAACTAGGATATTTTGTGTCTGTGTTTCAGTCACATTCTGCCAGGCAGTCACCATACTGGCTCCTGAAGCTCTGAACGGGTGCAACATCTTTCAGCCTTTAGCTTAGGAGCCTTTTACGAGTGCTGACTGGAAACCTTTGCAGGAGAAACAAAAGAAGGAAGGGGTATGCACAAGGATGCAGAGACAGATATACGTCTGCTGGTGTGGATTTTATAGTGGCTTATGTGCTGCTGTAACCCCTGGAGACTTCATGGCCATTTCCTGATCCAGACACTAGTGCTATTTCTGGCATCTGGTTCTCCCCCCGCCCTCCCCCATTTTTTTCTTTTCTTTTTGTATATATTTTATCCTGCAGAGAGTTAGGCTATCAGGTAGCTAGTATATTGATGCTCTCGATTTTATCAATTTGCTTTCTCATTATTGCTATTGTGTTGAACCGGGAGATCCCAACAGTCTAATGTAATAACATAGACAAGAGCAGAAAAGCTAATTAATTTGCATACAGAAATATTCAGCAGTGTAGAACTCCCTGGAACGGGGCATAAGTGAAATGGGATAGAGCATAATATTGTGCTTTTAGAGTTGGTAGGAGTATTCCTGTGGATTTTTAATCTAGCAGCAGAGAGTCTGGCTGAAGTACAGCCAAAACAAGTGGGGGGAAAAAATCTTATTATAGATTCTTTAGGTATCAGCATTGCATAATGCTGTAATGTATCATGTTTCATTGTGGCACTTTCTCCCATTTGTCACTTTGTGTCACATTGCTATATCTCAAAAATAACAGCGTTTCCTCCTTTTTTCTCTTTAGGAAGGCAAATGGACACAAAAGATCTGGCACTGAAAACAAGGATATTTCAAGGATCAGCATCTTAAATAAGAAATTTAAATAAATATTTCCAGGCTCCGTTATCAAGAAAATGACATTATTAGTTAAAATGATCTCCCACTTAGCTTAAATAGCCAAGAAAATAAAGTATTGTTTTCTAGTTAAGCCTTTTCTTCGTTACTGAAGAATTTGGTTTAAAAACGCTGTGAGTAGTACAATATTTTCCTCCTTCATTGGAAGCATTCTCATTTTATTTAATATCAAAGTACTGTACCACTTTATTCAGAAGATGTACTCCATAATATGATTTTAATTCTAACACTATTTACTTAAAAAAATTAGTAGCATATGGGATTTATTAACAATTATATGTGCTTATCTATGCTGGTCTATGACCGTAATAAAGATTTGATTTGATATGTGCTTATCTATTATGCTAAAGTCAATTACTGGAAAATAAATTCCATGAAATTCTATTACATAGAGACAGATATAATATACCTTTATTCTACTATCAAGTCAATACATGTGGGGGACATATATTAAGGGTTGCAATAATAAAACATTGGTAAAAGCTACTCTTATTTATTTGTGTGTGTGTGTGTGTATGTGGTGTGTGTATCTATCCATCCATCCATCCATCCATCCTGCCTACTGTCCTGAGGCCCTTACTGATCTACAATCAAAGTCCTCAGAAGAGAGAGAAAGGGTGACTGCACTGTCTATGTTTGATGGTGCCAGAGCAGTTGTTTCTGAAAACTCTTGTTCTGTGCAATATACTGGGGATACCGAATTGGGAGGAAATGAATTGGCTACTCCTAATAGGCAGCTCCAAATCAGAGGAGTGAGCTGGAGATCTAGATCTGTGCAAATGATATCCATGGCAGCTTCAAGATACTTGAAAGAAAGGGACTTGGGACAAATTGGAGGGGTCATGGAAGAATGCCAACAAACCACACTGGAATATCTTGTAGCAAAGGAGGTGGTGATCCTATTGGGGGCTTATATTTTAGTGGGGAGAAGAGTTGCTAATTTTATGGCATAACAGAAAAATTTAAAAGAATTATCCATGTGCTGATCATTCTTGAAGTAGCCACTAGTGGAGAGTCACCATTTTTTCCAAAAAAATTTGCAAAGTTTATATTATGTGTTGATATAAGACTATTAAAATCAATAACACCCCCCGCCCCTGATGCCATCACATGATATACTCAAGGCTTTAGGGGAAAAAACAGAGTTTGAAGCCATCATTAGGTGTACCTCTAAGCATTATTATGACTCTACAATTCTATTTCTCACCCCCATTGCATGAAATTTGAGGGGGAATATTTTTAATCATCCCCAATTTGGACTATATGTGATTTTTATTTAGGAACATAAATAAATATGTCATACTTCTGACATATGTAGTTCTGCACAGTAATACCAATAATATAAACTATTAGTAGGGAACCTATAATCCTCTAGCATCTATTGCCACTTACCAACTGGCAGTGATGTTCAACCACCTATAGGGGGCTTCAGGTTCTTCAGTGTCAGAAATACAACCAAATGATTTGGACTACAACCCTCAGTGATAACATTGTAAGAGTTGTAGTCTAACAATGGTGTTATATTGCCAATTCCTTGTATAGACAATTACTAGATAGGAGTCCAAAAGGCTTACCTGCTTTCTTTTCAAAACAAATCAAGGATGTTGTTTCTGAAAGTACATTACTGTTCCATTGCTGTTCCCATCATGATACAAAAAGTAACAAACAAAAGCACTTAAAAATCATTGCTTAAAAAAATATTTTATCAAGCTTCCAAGTTAAATATAAATTATTACTGTGTAATTCCTCAGGCTTTATCCTCTGTTATTCATTTCTGAGGAGGAATGATACAAGAGGTGAATTAACTATCTTTATTAAGATCAGCTTGGACCCAACAGTGACCTTGAACAAAAACAAACTTAACATCTTACAAGGAACATACCATTACGCACAGGCTGCTCCAACTGCTGGTAAATACCTACTTTCTCATCCCTGAACACTAAACTGACCTACCATTCCTAGTAAGAAGAAAAGCGTGTTTTAGCATGGATGTCAGGATGAACCTCCTATGGAAAAGTCTCTGACTCATAAAGCCCAGCAATTGAAGGCACAATTCCACCTGATTTTGGGTGAAAAACTTCTTAAGATTCACATTTTTTTAAAGGATGGCAACTTTGATGCATGAGCTAATTAAGCCTGAGATGTTTCATCCCATTCCTTTAGCTGTACTAAATTGCAATTACTTTAGAAATTCTAGGTTCTCTGCATTCTTTCTGCATATACTTTGTTTCATTATGCTTGTAAGAGCATCTCCATTTATTATGTGTAAAAATATTGGTTTCATATTTTCAAGTTCACATTTGTGCATTTTTAATTTCAAAGCTAACAAATGACTGAATGATAGCCCGATTTTCATCTATTTCATTCTATGCTGATCAGCTAATTTTTAATATTTTTATTATTTAATATTTCTCATGATGTTTCCATTTTGATATTCCTAAAATAAACCTGTTGCAATAGATGCAGATTTTTAAAAAATCCTTGTAGAAACAAAATGCTGGTGTCCTTTCATCCAAATAATAAAATCAGTTCTTACATAGAAACAAGCTGTGCTGTTAAGGCTTTAAACATCATCATAAACCATTGTGAGTCACTCAGTCCATCATCTCCAGGTACAAGATATTTCGGTTCTTTCCCCTAGCAATCATCAATCAAACTTTATAGGCTCACAAATGGCTTGGCCAGCACTCAGTAGTAATATCTTAGCTGTATTTACACAACAAATAAAGTCTATGCAGAAGTCATAAGCTAGTGAGTCCAGCTATAGCAGGTCATGTACTGAAACAGATTTTCACATGTGAATAAGTTTTCTCTATTGGATCTGCACAACCAAAAGGGTTGCAAGATCATTGCATAGTACAAGACAGAGAATGCAGCAACTTTGATTTAGCTAAGCAGATCTGGGTGAGCTGCCAGCAGTGGTCAGCATCTGTATGGGACTGGCTATGTTTAGCTCATTGAGGTTTATCATGAGAGAAAGGTAGGATACAATGGCAGAATTAAATATATACCTATTATTTTGGTCCAGTGCTAAAGAATGCTAGAGAAGATTGTGACTTGCTTACCTATGAAACATTTAGGTTGTATCTTCAGAACTGATCTGTACCTGGAAATGTGGACATAACCTGTCTAAAATATACTCTCCTTCTGAGACTTTCATTTTCTAATCAGTTCCTATTGATTATGTGATACTCTGCAAGCTATAGTATCTGCCTGATATAATTTCCTTAGAAGCTAACTATGCCGAGCTGTTTATCCCATCTGGGAGATGATTTGAAACCAGACTTCATAGGACATAGTCCAGCTGCCAAAGTAAAATAATTAACTACAGAATCATATCAGCTCTCTCCAGCTTAATGTAGATTCAGTTTAGTGATAGTTGGAGCCATTGGAATGCCCAGGTGTGGGTGGCGGCGGATCTGTTCAGGGTGTGTGTGTTTAGTTTAATTTACAGAAGTTTATTTTTCTCAATAAAGACCAGTTAGTTTCTATTTTTACTGACTGGAGTTTCTTTGGAGAAACTCAATTACATTGGCTCCTGGCTCCAACTATCACTAAACTGCCCAACTGTGGACATTTGCAAGCTCTCATGCTAATGGGTGTCTTTTCCTGAGGGCAAGGTTTATGGGATTCTTTTGTTGCACTCTGCGCATCAGTATCCACAGTGGGTGGGGGTTGAAGCTTTGCCCTTTTGTACATGGCGGTGACATTGACACATGTGCAAAAGGGGTGGGCCTTGATTGCACAGTCACAATTGCCTTCGTGTGTGTGTGTGTGTTTACTTTCCTCTGTGGATGCTCCTGATTCAACAATATAAACTATCCTAGAAAATACACCTTTTTTGTTAGAAATGTTTCCATCATTATTTTTATTTATTTATTTATTTATATTTCACATTTGTCACCGCCCATCACACTGTGATTGATACTGAAGCTCAAGCTCAGATACTTTGGTCACCTAATGCGAAGAGAGGACTCCTTGGAAAAGACCCTGATGCTGGGAAAGATGGAAGGCAAAAGGAGAAGAGGACGGCAGAGGATGAGATGGCTAGATAGCATCACTGAAGCAATGAGCATGAAATTGAGCAAACTCAGGGAAGCAGTGAAGGACAGGAAGGCCTGGCGTGATATGGTTCATGGGGTCACGAAGAGTCAGACACAACTTAATGACTGAACAACAAATCGCACTGTGAGGTGACTCTGGGCAGTTTACAGTAAAAATAGAATAAATATTGAATAAAATAGATAAATATTAATTAATTAATTAAAATATGTTAAAAACATATATTATGTCAGCCATAAACTATGGGCACGTTGCTGTACTAAATGGCGTTGCTGTAAAGGCAAAACTTTTCTTCCGTCAACTTCTTCCATCCTCATCTCATCAATCTACTCCACTTTGAAAGTTCTGTCAAAAGAGCCTTGTCAACTTCAGCAGCCACTGCAGCACCTGTATAAAATGACAGCAGGCTCATTTCTGAGGGACAGTTAAGTCTCTAAAGCTTACAGACGGATTTTTGTTCAGCAGGAGTCAATATCTCTTAAATGCTGTGGCTTCTAAAGTTAAGAAGTAAAACTGCCATCTTAAGCTTGGGAGTTCATTCCAAACTATTTTCTCCTCTGCATTATAACTAAATATCATTTTATTATTGGTTCCCCCTCCCCCATTATCTTACAATTACTTTGAACATGCTTATGTGCTTTGCTATTTTATGATTATGATTATAGTAGTCCGGACTATGTGAAGGCTTTTCAGTTGTATATTAATGTTTGGCAAATTCTCTGTTTCACTCCAGATATGGAAATCGTTTCCTAATAGGTCTCAGTTCATAATATGATGGAAATGAGATCTGGAAAGATGCATTTTCTTAACCATCTTTAATGGTTGGGGAAACAGATGATGGTACTGAGTGTATTCATTCTTGTCACAAAGACTGAAGAAGAAGGGAAAATGGGAGCACAATGAGTTTCTCCTTTCATTTGCAATTCCTCAATTATTTCAAAGGAGGCTTATCTAATAATATCACTGCCTGTATTGTTGTCTTTATCACACAAGGCACTCTTTGGAGACACTTATTGGAGTGAAGGGGAATATGAATGGAATATTGTCTATGAAGTCTAAAGTTATGGAAAGCAAAGTGACCTGCTGATCATTCTGTCAGTATCATTTATAGGATGCATGGATTTCAGATTAGGAGCTGGAATATTGCTTTTCCAGTCACAAATCATACAAGCACTACATCTGGCAGGAAAAATAAGGCCAGTTAATTTCATCTTAGACTGGAGATAGGTTATAGTTATTCTGTGTGAGCAATGCACACAGCCCTCTCTTTCATCCATGGCATAGGTACTCAAACTGACTGGTTCATCCAAGGGCATCCTTGTCTTCTTCCCCTCATCAAGCATGGTAAAATTGTAGCAAGACAGAATATACCTTTTATTTGTTCTAGCGCTATAAGAATGCTACTTTCTACTGGTTGAATTGTGTGATAGTGCATGAAGGCAAAAGCCATATAGTTAAATACATATGTGTGGCACAGTGTCCTGTGCTGAAACAATTTAATAGTATCCCATATTGATAAGTAGTATCTGAAAATTAAAGTATGAAGATTATCAAGCAGATTACACCGATTCTGGTTGCTGCTTTGTAATCAGATAAAATGTAATGCTTAATTCTTGTTTGTAGAAATATTGACATTCCCCCAAATAAATGGCTGCATCTTTCTTACTGAAATCCATAATCCACGCTGTAGACTTCAAGTTTCAGCATGCCAATGCAAAAGCAAATTCAATGGCATTTATTTCAAAATACAATATTAGGCATTACTCAAAACGTAGACTGAATGAAGATACGTGCCAAATGATCAGTCATAATCACTGTCACTTGTACCACCACTATGACGACCACTACCTTTCTGTTATTATTATGCTACATATACACATAAAAATGCTAGTACATTGACTACATTCAGCTCTGATGACTACATATAGCTTGAGACAGATAGATGGATAGATGGATAGATGGATAGATACATAAATATTAGTTCTGGGGTTACACAGTAAAAATAGACTATAGCATCATTGGTTTTCAATTGTTAAATTGTACTAATCCTTAAATACAGACATTTTAATGCCCCAATCATTAAAAATAATGATACATTGTCAACATAATTTTCTATATGTACTTTTGCTATTTGAATTATTATATTAAATGGTTTGCAGAACACTGTAAAGTCCTAAGTTCTTCTTCCCTCCCTGAAATTAGGCTGAAAAAATAGGAAATTCCAGGATATTCAATCATTAAAAAGTAGGTTAAATTCTTCAATGTCGTCTTGAAAATATGCTTAGCCTGATTTATTTATTTTTAACAAATACTTAGCAATTTCGTGTTGCATCTATTATCCATCCTTAAGGAACTGTTAAGAAAATTGATACATAAAAGGTATGTATTGGTTTTAATAAAGCAATTATAATAATAGTGCAAAGATTTACCCTGATTCAGAAAGGGCGTTATGTGAAAGTGAGCTTCCAAATGTACCTATCTAGCTGGATCAAGTATCACAAGCAAATCCTCAAGAAAATACATGAAAAGGTCATACGCTATAAACTGTAATGCTGATGGAATCATGACAACCAGCACTTGAAGCAAAGACTATGTTTCTTAACATTAGATTAGAAACCATAGGTACAGAACTACACTGATTTTCAGTACTTCCACTGACCGCAGAATTCAGAACACTAACCACAGATTGTTGCCCAGAACTTGTTTTAGCAAACTGGAAAAGACCCTGATTTAAGCCAAGATCAAAGCAGAGAATGTCCAATTTTGAATTCAAAGTATAATTTTAAAGCAAATATTTTATGCTTACATTACTAGCATGATAACTGACAAAGGATTGTAACCCTGAAGTGCTTTTAAAATATAGAATAACTATAAAGCAGATTGTTTCCTCTGAATCTGCCCAGTTTCAAAGAAGTAGATGCAGGGTTTGGGAGATAGGTCTTCTAAGCACTTTAAATTTCTTTAAACTTCCTCATTTTATTTGGGGATAATGTCTATGTACATAACAAGCTTTCTACCATCGCCTTTTGTTAAGCAACCCACCTAGATCCAGAATGACAAGTACAGGAGTTGTTCTTGGACTATCAAAGTTGATTTAGGGATAGGGAAAGTGGGAACGATAAGACATTTGCTTTTCTAATCTTTATTGGAGTATATCTTGTTTATGCAAGATAAAGAAAAACAGCAAGAATGAGTAGAATTTAACTTGTAGAAGAAGTTTGAAGATATGAATGAACAAGCTGAAAGGGTGGAAAATAGAGGTGAAGACTGGTAGGAAAAGTAAGAATTAGTAAAAAGAGGAATCAAGAAACAGGAAGCAGCGATAGTAAGCCAGTATCCACATTTCATTGATATCAAGGAATGTTCTCTATAATGTGACTGGCTCAGGAGTGAAGTGTAAGAATAGTGTGTATGAAAGGACAATATAATAACCAATATTCTATCCCCAAATCCTTTGGAACTGTCAGTCACTCAGATACAGGTGGTCCTTGCTTAACAACAGTAATTGGGACCTGAATTTCAGTCACTAAATGATGCAGTTGCAAAGCATGACATCACATGACTGCATCGCTTAGCAACAACAATCCTGGCACTCCTGGTTGCTATTATTAAGTGAGGATTATGGGTCATTAAGCAAGGACCTCATGTAACTGTGACTTGCGACTTCCTGCTGGCTTCCCACAAGAAAAGTCAATGGGGAAGCTGGTAGGAAGTTGCAAGTCCCGGTCACAGCCTTTCCTTAGATGTCTCACAAGCAGACCATCAGGCAGGTGAATGCTACAGAGTGCGGCTGGGTGTTGCAGCCCGGTGCAAATGCAACCGGGCAGAGGGTGAGTCCACTACAGTGTGTCTGTGGAGTGTTCTGGGTGGGAGGGTGCATGCTATGGAGTATGAGATCCCCAGAATCTCATATTTTCTCCTGAGGAGCCCTGTAGCAGGGCTCCTCAGGAGAAAAAGCAGTAGGAGCAGAAGTGACTTGTGACCTTCCTTGCTGGTTTCCCCATTGACTTTACTTGCAGGAAGCCAGCAGGGAAGGTCACAAATTGCGATCACATGACTGTGGGATGCAACTGTCATAAGTGCGAGCCAGTTGCCAAGTGCCCAAATCGCGATCATGTGACCATGGTGGTGCTATGATGGCCAGAACTTCAAGGATTGATTGTAAGTACCACTCGTTCAGTGCCTTTGTAACTTTGAATGGTTACTGAATGGATGGTTGTAACCCTAGGACTACCTGCATTCTGTTCTTTTTCTCCCACTCAGACATTTTTCCATATAGAAAAGCAACTGTAAATCAGATTTATTTTTGTAAAGTGTATTGCTTGCCTTTCTGGAGCCTTCCAAAACACCAAATTGCTCACCAGGCTTTGTGACAGCCCAGATTAGGTTTACATCTCTTCAGAGGAAATACTGCTTTGCCTTTTGGAGCCAGAGACGGAGTCCCAAAAAATCTGGCCTTGAGACTTGTAGAGTTCAGTATATAGCCCTACTAATATTCTATTGCCATGGTGCAAAATCTCTCCTGTTTTATGACAACAATCGTTTGGAAAGGCCAGTGGGTCCGGGATTCAGACTCCCCATCATTTTAAATGGATTATTGATACTTTCTGAACTGCTATTACCAATCATCTGCTTTGTACATTTTGAATGAATACTTTATTTTCTCCCTGTGATTCTGTGCCCCTGTTTAAGTAACAACATTTCCAATTACTGAAAAAATATATATATATTCATCTATATTTTAAGAAGTTTTGGATTCTGCATTGTTAACTGACTTAACAAATTATATGCACAACTCCTTGGACTAAGAAAGAATTGTGACTATGGAGTTTCAAAAAGCAGAGAGTTGCTGGGAAATGTAAGAAGTATACTGGTGGAAAAAAACAGTAGGGGACTCTGTGATTGACGATCTCTGTCCTCTCCAGCAGCTATCACTGCCTTAATGGAAATGATTGCATAGGATTTGAGAGATAAAAGGATAATCTCTGTAGCACAAACAAAAGTAAGGTAGAAAAAGTTATTCATGAATAAGTTTAGAATATTCTTTTTATCAGTCCAAGAGAAATGCTAGGTTTTACTAGCAAAGGGAACAAGATCATTTATTGTCTGGCCTTTGGATACTGGACAGAATGAAAAGGGATGTTGTGGAGCAAGTGGGATTAGCCGTGGGACATTATGTGGACCATGCTGATTTCACTTTAGATATTCTTACATGGTTGATAGCTTTTCATTCTTAATCATGTGGTTTTATGAGGTTGCTATGTGACAGTGTTGGGGCAGTGAAGCCCAAGACACTTGACACAGTTGTAAATTCTTTGTAAGAGAATAAAAGTGTTGGAAGGACCATGAAAGTCCACCAGAAAAGTGGAAGTTAACTGTACTCATTATTAACATAGTAACTCCTGATTTTCTGGACATCACTGTATAATTAGAACAAAAAACAACAACATCAAAAATGATGGGAATCTACATTCTGAATAGTTTTCTTGATCATTGTCTAAGTCTACAGCCAGAATGATTTAGCTAAAACTAATAGGATTCAGGGGTCAGGCTTGTAAATTTTATTGAAGGTCCCTGAACATCACCACTGCCCCCATAACTCAGGCATTATTAGAAGGTGTTTATAGTTGTTCTAATGCTGTGGAGGAGGTGGAATAGGAATGTATTTAAAGAATGTTGCCATTCCCCTGCTTTTCCTTTGTGTGTGTGTGTGTGTGTGTGTATGTGTGTGTGTGTGTGTGTTCAGGATGATTAAGAAATGGAAGAAAGCTTGAACAAGAGAGGAAGTTCTTCTGAGCAAGGAAAAGAAGAGTTGAAACAAAATAGGAAATGACAGGACAGATTATTGTGACTCATGTTTTTAACAATTTGTAGCTTTAATTTGATTTCTCTTTGTTTTTTAAGACATATTTCTGCTTGACCAGAGTGTCTTGGGCTGGGTAGCCTAAATATCTAAATAAGGAAATAAAAATACAAAGACGCAAAGGCACAATGCACTACATTTTTAAAAGGTAGTTGGTATAATGTGATGAAGAAACTTATTATGAAATGTAAAATAATGTCAAACAGAGGGAAATGCAGCAGCTTCATGACTGCATAAATCAGAGAGAATACACAAGGCAATAAATTCCGTTCAGCTTCCTAGCTGTGTGGGCAAAAGGGGATTAAACCAGGCAGGGGCTTAAATTTATAGTGCATCTTATTTATGAGTGAGGCCTCAATCACGTATCAGAGACACTAGGCCTGTAATAATGGCACAGGCAAAACAGAGTCAATTCTCAGTGGACAGGTGCCTTTAGGACATGATGGTATTCTATGATGCAGTGAAGAATATGAAATGTCGGATAGCAAAAATCAGAACAGCTCCCCAGTTGTATAACATGTTATGAATCTCTGCTACAAGAAGCCAAAAGAAACCCCTTAGATTCTTCTCTCAGTTGACCCAATTCTATACCTTCACTCTTGCCATTATTTTTTTCCCTTTGCCTTTTTGGTCCTGTTTCATATTTTAAACAACAACCTCCAATAAAAGAATACATCCTGCATTTTGAAAAGTAATTTCTGGTTACTCAGAACTTCTGTAATGTTCTGTCTAATCAGCAACTCCCTGCTTTTTTCTAAGACGATAAATATTGCTTGCACAACATGCAATTGCTGCTTGGCCTTCAAGCCTGTCTCCAATGTAAGATTTGTGAGGCCTGAGAGTCAAATGATATGCTATATTAATGAGATCGCATACACTTGATCCTGTGGTTTTGTCCATTGTTTTGTTTTTCTTTTGAAGAAAGTACACAAAGACCCAACTTAGATTGGGCCAACATATACAGGGAAGGAAAGTGTAAAGAAAGTATAAACCTCCCCAATAGAATATATGTAGCTCAGGGTTGAAATGTGGAGTCCTTGGTGCTCTCTGAGCTTGGTTGTTTGCTTGCAGACGTTTCATAACCCAACTAGGTAACATCATCAGTGCTAGTGAGTGTGGGGTTTGCTCCCTGTTTATATACAATAGCTTGCTCTGCCAATGTTGGTGGAGGTGTGGTTTTCTCCTTAATTAAGGTATTGTTTTGTGCTTGATTGTTTGTCTGGTGTTAATCCCTGCTTATCTGGGTATTGGCTGCTGGAGAGGATGTGTTCTGGTCTTTTTGTTTCCTTTTTAGCTTTTTTATTGTCTCTTTTGAATGGTGTGTAAATATGGTTTATTTCTGTGTCTATTGATGGCTAATTTGTCTGAATGTCAAGCTTCCAGGAATTCTCTAGGGTTTTGGGATTTAGCTTGGTCTAAGATGCTCACAGTTTCCCAGCTGAAACTATGGTTGAGTCTGTCCATGTGTTGTGAGATTAAAGAGTTTTCATTGTGTCTTCTGACTGCTAGTAGGTGTTCATGGATGTGCTCTGCTAGTCTTCTGCCTGTCTGTCCTACATAGTGGCTGTTACAGAAATAGCCTGTTAGTTGTTTCTGAGGTGTTTTTGATGTATAGTAGTGTTATCCTTTTCATAGCTCAGAGAACACCAAGGACTCCACATATAGCTCCCCACCCCCCAAAATTATTTCTTCCTTCAAATTTGCCCTTTCATCCAAGGTTTAAAGGGGGAACACACCTTCATTGAAGCCAATTCCTCCTAAGTTTAAATCTTAAACCAACACCTATTGATCAGGACACTAAGTGGAGCAAACAAAGTGCAGTGATTTGAAACTTCAGTCATTTGATTTCAAATCTAAAATTTTCAGTAGGAAAACTTTTCACCTTTTTGATATAGTAGGAAGCTCAGATATTCTGGGAAAATTTCAGTCTCCAATTAAAATGTAATCCCATGCACAGGTTAATTGTGTTAGTTTTCAGTGAAACAGTGCATCAAAATAAAAATTTTGAAAGCTTATAAAATTTCAGTTGAGCTTTGTCAAGTGGCTTCCCTCTGGAGCTTTAGGACTGTATCTGACTTGTCTCACAAAGATGGACTTTGTTTAAATATAGTTTGAAAGTTAAATTATGAACTTGGTTATCAAATAACATTCCCAAAGCATATTTTACAAAAGCTGTCAAGTAGACAAATAATTTGTGAGTCAGTATACTATACAACTTCTTGATGCTGCTTTTTATTGTGAGAAGGGTGTGGAGTAAACAGCTGGACCATCCTCTGTTCATTTTTTAAAAGCTGTTTTTTTCATTGCCATTAATAAAAGTAAGTATCTGAAGCAGGGTCTGCTGCTGCTGTTGTTTTATCCCCCCCCCCCCCATGTTTCTAAACAGTTTCCATCCCTGCTCACCCTTCTACTTGTTCATGATTTTGTTGCAAGCCAGTTGGTTCTGCTCTGTATACTGTGCTTCTGGGAGGTTGCTCCTCAGATCTGAAGAATCAGTTAAATCTCAGTTTTATCTACACACACCCATTACTAACTAAACAGTCCAGAAATATAGTTAGCTGGGCTTGTGAAATGCAGAACCTCTTATTTATGTACAATGTTATCGCTATTGATATCAGTGTTGTCTGCCTTCTATTTATAGATTTCCATTCATGTCTGGAAGGGAATGTCATAATGACCAATTTTGCAACTTGTCTGGATAAAATTGACCTATTGGGGCACTAAACTCTGCCTTGTTATTTCTTAAATGTGTTCTTCTCTACGAAGAGGCTTCTGTTCTTCTACCTTATTCTTGGGGCATTATTCTTATTCTTGTGAGGGTTCTTTGTTTTCCAAGGACTGGACATGACAGCATAGCAAATCTGTACACAATGCTTTATTGTAGCACACACAGGACACACCTTCCCCAACAACAGACTATTGCTCTCCACCCTTCTAGGACTTGTAATGTGACATTGCCATGTAAATATGCCGTTAATACTCCGTCCTTTAATACTTAATACTTAGTCCAAACAAAAGTCCAAAGTCTGTAAAGTGGCATGCAACCTGTTGGGTTGAAGTACTGCCTCAGTGTGGTTTTTCCTCTTCTAGTTGCTACCGAGCTCCCAGCAAAACTCCAAGCAGGACTCCCACCAGGATATGCTGCTCACCATAGTTTGTGGTCCTGGCACTTGACTGAAAGTCCTCTTGCCTGCTTGTTATAGCTGCCAATCTCCAGACATTGCCTCCGCTTCCCTGTCTGCATGCTGTTTGCTTATCTCCTGTTTTCCTACACCCCTCCTCACTCTGTCTTAACATTTGTTTTTGTAAGCTAAGGGCCTGGGTGGAGTGAGGCTTCCTCTGGATGTGAGCATGTCCTTGAAAATGCTCAGATGTGCCTGCTGGCAGGCAGCTGGAACACTGGCTTGGATGCTTGTGAGTAAAGTTGTGAATGAATGAATGAATGAATGAATGAGGGAAATGGGGTGGGAAGTGTTTATGCCTGGCTACAGCTATTCTTCCCAAGCGCCGACAGAAATCCCAACCTCACTCCCTCATAGGCACTTGAGAGTTTCTTTCAAATTTTGGTTCCTTTTGTCCTTACTTTATTGATGGAGGTAGTAGAGAGTACTTCTGCTGGTCTTCTTTGCTATACAACCTTCCATTACTCTGAAATCTTGCTGGCTGACCAAACTGGAAAAGGCCAGTAGAAGGATTTGCTTTGCAATGTCTTCCCTTAGGAGGCTGCAGACATACTTTTGCCATTCTGTAATTAAATACATGCAAAAATATCACATCCCACCCCTGAGAATTTCATGGAAGTTCTCATCTTTGAAAGATATTTATAAAGCAAATTTTCTTTCATAAAATTAAATAAGAATTACTCAGGAAAACTGCAGAAGAATTCTTCTGCAATGCAGTAGAGGGACCCAAGATGTGTATTCTGAACATGAAAGCACAATGTGTGTAGGCTTGAAATACCTATTCTTTTGTGATAGACCTTTTTTCCCCTTATGGTACCCCATAGTTGATGCTGGTATTAAAATAGCATTTAAAAAATAAAAAGCCCAGTAATTCACAACCTTTCTAAAAGATCTGATTTAAGTGATATACATATTTATCAAAATGATATAATAATTGGAATAATTGTTCAGATACTTTTCCAATGTGATGCTGAGTTGGTTATTCACTATTTCCTGAATCAGGAGACCACTTGGCCATATATTTTACTGAGGAAAAATGCAGAGGGACTAACAACATTTGGAGTGGAGAAGAGTCAGAGTAACCATGGAAAGAAAACAGGGAGGGACAACTATGAATAAAGGACCTTGGTATGTAAGGCTGCCTTTTTATGTGATTGCTTTTATATAATAATGTGTGGAGAAAAAGAAACCTACGTAAGTGTCAAAACCACGTTGGTCTCAGAATAGGGTTTAGACTGAAGTTACAGTGGTACCTCGGTTCATGAACTTAATTCGTTCTGCGACTCTGGTCGCGACCCAAAATGGTCGTGACCCGAATCAAATTTTCCCATAAGGTTCAATGTAAATACAGTTAATCCGTTCTGACCCCAAATTTGGTCGCCAACCGATTTCTGGTCACGACCCGAGTCAAATTTCCCCATAAGGTTCAATGTAAATACAGTTAATCCGTTCTGAACCATATGCTTTTTTTAAAAAAAACCGCAAAAATATGACAAAAAGTACAGTATGAAGAGAGAGAAAGCTAACCTTGCTCGACGCGACTCCCGGCGGGAGGGAAAATGGCCGCGGTTACTGCTTGGAGGGAGAGTCCCCCTCCCTACAGGAAGCCGCGACCACGTCACGGGAGGGAAAATGGCCGCGGATCCTGTTCATAACCCAATCTGGCGTTCGCGAACGGAGGCAAATTTTTGCGGCCGGAGCTGTTCGTGAACCGAATTGTTCGTGAACAGAAGCGTTCGTGAACTGAGGTTCCACTGTATTTTTATTATTATTTTATTTATTTATTTATTTTATAAATTATTTTATAAATTATTTATTTATTTATTTATATTATTTACTGCTTTTATTATTTTATTATATTTAAGTTATATCGATGCTTTAAGAATTCTACATCCAGATTTTCTACCTCTCCCTGACATCCTTGTACCTTTACTGGGCTGAGTTCAACACATGAGGCTGGCTTAGAAGCCAACTTTCCTCTTGCAGGGTCAGAAGCATCAGATGTAGATATAGACTAGGTCCCTGTACTCTTATCAAGGTTACTTTTATTGCTTCACTGAATAGCACAGTGAAGCAAGTGAATGTATTTTCCTTCCTTTTTAGCTATATTTATTTTACATTGTCTGCTTCCTCTGCCTGCAGCACTGACTCGTTCTCCCAGTACTCATGAACCTATTTATTTTCCATCTACTACTTATCCCCGCAAGGCATTGTTCCTGTCTATCTCAATGGGAAGAATGCTCAGGGCCCTTCTGGATTCTTCTATCTTAACGGTTGCAGGCAGGCAAGAAATGTAAACAGTCTCCAGTACTCTGGAGACTTGTACAGAAGATCTAGCATTGAGAATAGAAAATGTTCACCCCTAAAGTTTGTCTCCCCTTGTAATCAATTTTCAGAAGAAGAACATAAGCAAAAGGGAGTGTGTTTCTTAAAAAAAGGGAAAAGAAAGTAAAGAAGAACTGGGCCAGAAACACAGCTTGCCATCCATTTTGCAGCACTTCAGCTTTCTAGGAACTTAAGTAAAATCCTTCAGGTGCAGGCAACAGGACTGTTTGGTTTTGCATTCTGTTTCCCATAAAAATATCATGACCACAGCAGTTCTAATGAAATACCCACATGTTCTGCAACATTATTCTTAGTTTAATTATTTGCACATTCATATGCCATCCCACTCACTTTTAAATGGCCCTGAGTGGGTGTGGGTCTCTCTCTTTCCCTATAAAGTATAAATTTAAGCATTTAAAACCCAGTGCTGTAACATCTGGAAAATCTCTAACAATGCCTGGGTAAAATCCCCAAACCCCAAAGTCCATTTGCTTCTCTGTGGAAAAAGCAGCATTTTCTGCTGATGTTAGATATACTTCTGATGGAATCTGATGGGATTGGTTGAAGGCCTGAGAGTGCAGGGCAGACTGTGAAAGATGGTCCTGTAAAATATTTTCATACAATGAGTATCTTGAATTGAGCCCAGTATCAAACTGTTTCAATACAAGGTGGATCCTGGACCTCAAGAAAGCACCATTCACCACCCATGTTGCTACATTCATACCCAGCTCTAAACCATGGATTGTCTTCAAGGGCTGCCCATCAAAAGCACATAGCACACAAGTTGCCAGTTAATGTGTCACTAACATCAAGTCTTTCTACTCCAAGCAAGGGTATGTTTCTATCAGTTGAAGCTAATAAAACACCCTTGTTGCCAACAATGTTATATGGCTATCCTCTGATAAAATTGGAGTGAGATGGACTCCAGGCAGCAACTTTATCTCTAACCAGGAATTCAGCAGTATCTAAATCACTGAATCCTGAGGTCCAGTCCCTAGAATCATGTCATTTCTCATTATCAAGCCCTAGGGCAGCACCAGAAGTGTGGAAGTGCCTCTTTTTACCTTTTCTTTATTGCTAATCCACCTCCTGTGGTTCCTCGAAAGAAGAGCACCTGCCAATCTCGGAAGAACATCTATGTACTACTAAAACTAACATTCAACTGGGCAAAATGGTGTGTCATAGGGCAACAGTTTTTGAACCAAGGTACCTCAAATGTGCTAACTAACTGAATGCGTCCAAATTCCAGGACCCATTACTCCTGTGGGATTGAAATTTGGGGAATTTGTGGTGCTTCAGCACTGCACTGCAGCAGTCAGCCCAGGTCACGTGATCATCATGTGCGTATTCCTGACCTCTTTCTGGCCTCCCTCTGTCCCCTGTGCCCAATCGGCTGGTGGCAAGGCCTGACAGGCAAGTGGCAATTGGCTGCTTTGGAACTGAGGCAGAAATCTGAAATCTCTTAATGGTAGTTGGCAGTGAGAGAAGGATGAGGGAGCAACTCAGATGCCTGCTGGCAAGGTAGGGCTAGCTCAGGGGTGCCAGTGGTTGATGGGTGAGCCCTCTTCCTCCCTCAAGGGAGGGGCCTTTGGAAACACATAGAATGAGGAGTGGGGGTGTAGTTTTTCTCACAGACTGCAGCTCCCTTTGTTCCACCTCCCTCCAGCAAAGTGGTAGCTGAGGAGGGGGAGGAGAAGGCAGCTCCACTGGGGCTCTCCTGAGGGTCATGAGGGGAGGGCAAATGGCACAAGCCTTGATTATATGTGGAAAGGAAGGAAGGGAGGGAGGGAGATTTGTGATGCTCCCTGCCAGCTTCCCACAAGCAAAGTCATTGGGGAAGCCAGAAGCAAGTCACAAGTTGCTCATACTCCCATTGCTTTTTTGCCCTTGGCCATTCTGTTCTCTCTTTAGATAAGGAAATATCTCTGAAAGAATGACCCAGTGGATCAAGGGTTGTCCAGTATTATTTACTTCTGTAATCTTAAGCATGCATAGAATAAACATGCATAGTAATCTTAAGCATGCATAGATTAATGTAATCTTAAGCATGCATAGAATAAAGAATAAATGTATACCTCCCATTTCTTTGAGAATCTAAATCATTTGCCCTTTCTGTGTTCCCTCCCATATATCCTGCTGGTGTTAACACTCAGAGTGGAGTTTTTCTTTTACTAGGACACCTCAGTGTACTGAGCTGCAGGCAATGGTGTGCTCATAAATGTTTAACAACTGGCTCTGCCAGCTCCATTGCTGCCATTGTGCCACACCACTAGCCACAGAGAAGCTGATTGGCACACTAGATGTTGAGGCTCACTTCTGCTATCAACTGGCTTCCAACATTCCAGAAAAATTAACAATAGGTTCTCACAGGCCAGTGCAAGCCGGCTTCAGCACACCATGGCTGCAGGTTGAGTCTGAGTGTTTCTCCCCACTGGACCACATCCTTCCATGAGTGCCATGATCAGTTTGATCTCTTGGCCCTTCATCCTCCTAAGAGCTAGAGAAAATGGGGTACGGTACAGCTTCATTTCCCTTGTGCTGTTTCTGATGAGATATTTTCAGGGTTAGAATTGAATCACCTTAATACTGGTATACAGAAATTACCTCCTGTCTTATTAGCTAAGCAGTGCACCCTATTACAGTTATGATAGCAAGTCTACAAGTTTCACCCATTGGGCTGCAGTGAATGAATAGTTTCAGCCTGTCCAACAGCTTTATTAGAAGTAGAGAAGCTTTTTGTTCTGCTTTTTTTTTTTTAAGGCAACACATCCCAGGTAGGAGGGAGGTATGTGTGAGCTTTCAAGAGCTATTTCTTTGCTGCTTTTTCCTCTTTCCAAACAAGTGTGGCAGTTCCTGTGATTCACAGGTTGACAGGAGCACATCACTCTGGTGTTCAGATGGATGTAGTGACTGCCCATCAAATATCAGATCAAGTTGAAAGTCCCAAGGGCAAGTGCTGCTGTCAATTTACACAGGTGAATGTGTAACTGAGAGTAGAGTTTGGCCCCTAGGCTTGATCTTCAAATACCTTGGTTAGAAGGGGAAAAATCCTCAAGTGTTAGCTTAGGACACGGAGCAAGGACATTTCTCGATATATTTGATATACAGTCACTACCAACAAAGATCAGTTATTTCTTAGGCTGCAGTCTTGCACTCAGTTGCATATGCATGAGTGCCATTAGACTAATTGGACATTATCATAGATAACCAAGGAAAACTTCAGAGTATAAGTGTACTATCTCACGTGGCCTGAATTTTTGTGAGTTTCACTGGAACTATCAGCATGGAAAGCAGGGTTCAAGACTGCAGTGGGAAATTCTACTGAAGATATTAACAATTGACATTTTAGAATACTTTGAATTACAGTGACATTTATGCTGTCATCATGGGGGGTGGGGACGAATTTGGGAGTAGAAACTCAATCAACCCATCTATTTCAAACAAACATATATTTACAATTGATTTGCTGGTAAACACTGGAGATTTAAAATGTTATCCACATATGCTTTTGATATATTCACTGAATTACTTAACAGATAACAAATTATTCCTTCCTCCCTTTCTTTTCTCAACATTCTGCAATATTTTCTGCAATAAAAATAAAATTATGCTAATATCAACAATATTGAAGGAATATTGAAGGAAAAAGACTAGGGAATAAAATTCCCCGCAGCTCCAGGACTAAGCGTGTCAAAAAGATCTCTCCTTCCTTAGAGCTACGAAACAGATTTAAGAGTCTCCCCACTGAAGACATCACTGGACCCCTGGATGAAGAGCAGCTTCCACAAGACACAGTGAATGAGGAAAAGGACTCTGTAGTCTCAAATAAGAAAAGGAAGCCTGTCTCCAGCCAGATGAGGAGGAAGCGATGGGTGGTGGTGATCGGGGACTCCCTTCTGAGGGGAACCGAAGCAGCAATCTGTCGGCCTGACCAGCAAGCAAGAGAAGTGTGCTGCCTTCCGGGGGCTAAGGTTCGGGATGTGGCAGAAAGGCTTCCAAGACTCTTTAAGCCCACTGACAGTTACCCGCTCCTATTGATCCATGTGGGAACAAATGACACGGCCAGACGCAGTCTTGAAGACATTGTGAGGGACTATGAAGCGCTGGGCAAGAGGGTGAGGGAGCTAGGGGCACAGGTGGTGTTCTTTTCCCTCCTTCCTGTTGAAGGACGAGGCCCAGGAAGAGAGAGAAGAATTCTGGAGATGAACAACTGGCTGCGGAGATGGTGTCAACGGGAACGGTTTGGATTCCTAGATCATGGGATGCGTTTCCGTGATGAGGGACTCCTGGCAAGCGATGGGTTACACCTCACAAAAACTGGGAAGAACGTGTTTGGAAGGCGCCTTGCAAACCTTATCCGAAGGGCTTTAAACTGATTCCTATGGGGGAGGGAGAAGATAGCCCAAAAAATGAGGTGACCCCAAGAACTGGGAATGAGCCGGGGATCAATGCGCAGGAGGTAGAGGCACCCAAGGGAAAGCACATGAACGCAGAAGGTAGGATGCCGAGAGGACAGTGCAGGGATGGAGAAAAAGGGGGCCAGAACACAGGGAGTCAAACACACTGCCTTACATGTCTTTACACTAATGCACAAAGTATGGGCAATAAGCAGGAGGAGCTGGATGTCATGAGTCAGACTGGCAAGTATGACATAATAGGGATCACAGAAACCTGGTGGGATGAATCCCACCAGTGGAACATCGGGCTCGATGGTTATACCTTGTTTCAAAGAAACAGGCAACACAAGAGAGGAGGTGGTGTAGCGTTGTATATTAGGAATGAACTTACTTCTACTGAGGTCCATTGGACTAATGGTAATAGGAGTGTTGAAAGTATCTGGGTTAAGATCAAAGGGCAAGCTAGCAGAAGGGATATATTGATAGGAGTCTGCTACAGGCCACCAAACCAGTCAGAAGAAGTAGATGAAGATTGATTAAAGCAGATAACTGAAGCCTCAGAAAAACATGAAGTGGTGGTGTTGGGGGATTTTAACTACCCAGACATTTGTTGGAAGACTAATTCGGCCATACATAAGAAGTCAGATAAATTCTTAACTTGTGTGGGAGATAATTTTCTCTTTCAAAAGGTTGAGGTAGGCACTAGGGGATCTGCTATCTTGGACTTGATCCTCACTAACAGGGAGGAGTTGATTGAAGACATTAAAGTGGTAGGAACCTTGGGTGCTAGTGACCATGCACTCTTTGAGTTCTCGATTTTAACTAAAAGTTTGGTAAAAGTCAGTCAAACAGAAACCATGGATTTTAGGAAGGCTGATTTTAATAAACTAAGGGAAATAGTAAGGATGATACCATGGAAAGAGAACCGTAAAGGCAAAAGTGTTGTTGCTGGCTGGGACTTCTTGAAAAGGAAATTAAGGATAGCGCAGTCTCAAACAATACCGATGAGGAGGAAAACTAGAAGACAGCTGAAGAAGCCAATGTGGTTGAATAGGCAGATCACACAGGAGTTGAGACTAAAGAAGGATGCTTACTGGAAATCGAAGGAAGGGCTAATCACCAAGGCAGACTACAAAGCTATAGCTCAGAAATGTAGGAACAGGGTCAGGAAGGCAAAGGCTGAAAATGAGCTAAAGCTAGCAAGAGAGGCAAAATCCAGCAAGAAGGGCTTCTTCAAGTATGCTAACAGAAAGAGAAAGACAAAGGAGGCGTTGGGCTCACTGCGCACTCCAAATGGGGAAATCTTAACGGATGACCAGGAGAAGGCAGAGGAACTCAACTCCTATTTCGCCTCTGTCTTTACATCCAAAGGAAATAGTGATCAGAGTAGCATAGGCTGGGAACAAACACAACAGGGGAGGGTATAGGTCAGTAAGCATGAGGTAAAGGAACTTCTAATTAATTTGAATGCCTTCAAGTCCCCAGGTCCTGATGAAATACACCCTAGAATACTGAAGGAACTGGTGGATGAGCTGGAGGGACCTCTGTCAGTTATCTTTGAGGAGTCGTGGAGAACGGGGGAGGTACCAGGGGACTGGAGAAGAGCAAATGTGGTCCCCCTCTTCAAGAAGGGGAAAAAAGAGGACCCCAGTAATTATCAACCAGTGAGCCTAACATCAATACCTGGAAAGATGTTAGAGCAGATAATAAAGCGGACCATTTGTAAGCATCTGGAAGACAATGCTGTGATGGCTAAGAGCCAGCATGGCTTTGTCAAAAACAGGTCATGCCAAACAAATCTCGTCTCCTTCTTTGACAAGGTAACGACTTTAGTGGACAAGGGGAATGCGGTGGATATAATCTACCTTGATTTCAGCAAAGCTTTTGACAAGGTTCCACATGGCATTCTCATTGACAAGCTGTTAAAGATTGGTTTGGATGGCCCTACAGTAAGGTGGGTCCACAATTGGCTATCTAACCGCACACAGAGAGTCAGCATTGATGGGTCAACATCGAGTTGGAGAGCAGTAACCAGTAGCGTCCCACAGGGATCGGTCTTGGGGCCGGTATTATTCAACATTTTTATTAATGATCTGGATAATGGGGTTGATGGGCTACTCATCAAATTTGCAGATGACACAAAATTGGGAGGTCTGGCAAACACCCAGGATGAAAGAATGACATTGCAATCTAACCTGGACAGGTTGGAAGACTGGGCTGAAAGGAACAAGATGTCCTTCAATAGGGAGAAATGTAAGGTAGTACATTTGGGGAGGAAAAATGTAGGGCACACATACAGGATGGGGGACTCATGGCTTGGAAGCTCTACATCGGAGAAAGACTTGGGTGTGGTCATAGACAACAAGCTGAACATGAGCCAGCAGTGTGAGACAGCTGCTAGGAGGGCTAATGCAGTTTTGGGCTGCATTAGGAAAAGCATTATATCAATGATGCGGGAAGTCATTATTCCCCTCTACTCTGCACTAGTGAGACCACACCTGGAGTACTGTGTACAATTCTGGGCACCACATTTCCAGAAGGATATTGACAGGTTAGAACAGCTTCAGAGGAGGGCAACAAAGATGATACAGGGACTTCAGGACATGTCCTATGAGGACAGGCTGAAGGAACTGGGGCTGTTCAGTCTGGAGAAAAGAAGACTGAGGGGAGACATGATAGCAGTGTTCAGGTACATAAAGGGGTGCCATAGGGAAGATGGTCAGGAACTCTTTTCCATGGCCACAGAAACTAGGACCAGAAATAATGGGTACAAACTGCAGCTACCTAGATTTCACTTAAATATAAGGAAAAACTTCCTGTCGGTTAGATCTGTACAACAGTGGAACAGTCTACCTACGGAGGTTGTGAGTTCTCCATCTCTGGAGGTTTTTAAGAAGAGGCTGGACAGTCACCTCTCGGGGATGGTTTAATTGGTTTCCTGCATATTGCAGGGGGTTGGACTAGATGATCCATGTGGTCCCTTCCAACTCCAAAATTCTATGATTCTATGATTCCAAGTTCCCCTGTTCCAGGAGAACATGTGGAGCTAATCCTACTATCAGCTCTGCAGCCTGTAAAGGTTTCTCCAGCCTATTCCTCCATACCAGTGTTTGTCAGCTTAACAACTTTAAGCTGTGTGAACGTTAACTTCCAGAATTTCCCAACCAGTTGTTGAGGTTGAGAAACACTGTTCTACACCATGGAGATGTCTTAGCCCCAATCCACATACTCATTAGTAGAATGAAATCTTGAAAAAAACATATGAGGCTTCCTAGAGGAATAAACCTAATAAACATGAGTAGGTAAATGCTTTTATAAACCTTAAGAAAGTTTTACTTGTTTCTTGAGGCAACATTGGAGCTTACTCCACTTCAGCACTCCTGGCTCCTGATTGCTCAGGTCTTTGCCAAAATCCATGTTCTGTTCTTCTGGCCTCTCTACAAACTCTTCTAGGAAAATAATATTATCAAAAGTACTATTTATTGGCTTGAATTTTTGCTGTGCTTTTCCAGCTTTACCCATAAACCAGCTATGCCTGGAATAGAAAACATCCATTCCAGGATATTTAAGCCAATATTAAATGTTTAAAAATGGATTTTTTTCTCTTCAAACCAGAACAGATATTTGGAAGCATCTGAAAAGTCTAACTTGTAATCTAACTTGTAACGGAACTGGAAATATGCACACTTATCTCAATCAAATTAAACAAGAACACATAAATCAATATTGGAGAAGCACTGGAAAATGTTAGGATTATTAATAGGGTTTCAGAAGTCTGTAATATAAGACTATATATTTCCAAAGAAGGCAATGATGAAACTTGATAAAGAGTGGAGGGAAGCACCTTCTCCTTACTATACTACACAGCTTAGGTTGTCATTGTTACCGTGACAGGATAGGCATGTAGTAAGCCACAATGATATCAAAATGACATCATGTGTATCATGATGTCAGAGTGCAAATTGCATCATCATCATCATCATCATCATCAACAACAACAACATCATCATCTATTATATTTATACACTGCCCAACTCCCAGCGACTCTGGGTGGTTTACAATTGTTAAAACATTTAAAAACAAAGAACAATACAAAGACAGAAAAACAGCACAAGACAAAAGAACAACGTTGGCAAAGAAAACAGACCCAGAAGGGAACAAAAAAGGAAGAAAGAGACATCGGTCATCCTCGCCAAAGGCCTGGGTGAAAAGCCAGATCTTTAGGGCTCTTCAAAATACCAGTAGGGTGGGAGCTTTACGTTATGTAGTGGTGCCATGGTGTCTGATGCAAATACACAAATCACATCACTTGTCTCAAGATATTGTTATGTGCATGTCATAATTTGCCCCCTTCCCTCCTGGGAATGCCTAAGTGACAGGTCTCTGTGTGATGCACTCTTTTCATACTTGGATTTAAAGGCCCAGCTATGTATAGCTGCTTAGTAGAAAATACATTCTTTATAAAGATGGTGTTGTAGTAGATGTATAGAATTCAAGGCATTGCAGAATACACCTGCCTTTCTGTACCCAAACCTTACTTCTACTATTACTGCTACTACGTGGCAATACCAAATCAGCCTATAAAAGCGGAGACACTGAAGACATGCCAATAAACATTATGTATGAGGAGGATAGTCTAATGCAGCTTCATCTTATATGCACAATTTAGAAGAGCAGTCAAATATTTAAAAAGGCTAAGAACTTATTGACATAGAATCTAACAGCATATGAGAGGTGAGAAAAGTTCATATATATTAACTAACTGTTGTGGTTTCATCAATGGGCTCAGTCACTGTGTTGTGTTGTGAATGTAACTTTCAATCTATTTCTTTATTTGAGAAATGGACAATGAAAGAACCTTTGCTCTGTCCTAGAAAGGCCAAAGCAAGCTTCCAGAAGCACGATCACCATTGTTTCAATGAACAATCATGACCATCCTTCAGATAGTGCACATTAATAATAATTGTGAAAGAATGTAGGTTTGGTTTGGTTTGGTTTGGTTTGGTTTGGTTTGGTTTGGTTTGGTTTGGTTTGGTTTGGTTTGGTTTGGTTCGGTACAGTTCAATGTTTATTGATGGCCTAATGGCCATATCAAATAAGTGAAAGAACATAGACTTGGCCTCAAGGAAGGAATATGTGAACTGTTAAGGGAGGAGTTTCAGAAAAGATGACTTGGTCCTAAGAAAAAGGATAGCCTGAGAAAGAAAATCAAATGGCGCTGCCTTGATTATGTTTGGTATAAGATGAAATAGAGAGAACCCTTGGCAGGCTTTCAAGATTATCTTGTCCTACAACAAATAAAGAGTATTATTGGAATCCCTGCAATGCCTATTTCTTGGTCTTGTCTACCTCAAAGGATTGTCAGTAATATGCACAGACAGATTTGGAGCTATTTTTGAAGTTTTTCAAATATTAAATTGTATTTATGTACAATAAGGTATGAGTGTATGACTCCAGAAAGAAAGGAGTGTAGGTGCCCTCAAGAATGAAGCTGCCTCAGTCAGAAAAGGATTGCATTGTAGCCTTATCAGTTTTAGTTTTTTGAAAATTGTGACATGACTGGAAGAAGATGGGACTGATAATTAGGAAATAGAGCAAATATTCTCATTGTCCCCCTCCCCTTGCAGTGAGGTTTCCCTTTCTTCCATCTCCATTACATTTATCAAGTTAATTATGCCAAATCATGGATAGTGCCACAATAATTCCATCACTATGGGGAAAATTTATTCCCATTATACAAGATGGAATGATCAGCTTTTGCAGCCTAATATATGAATTATGCCCAGAATGGGAAATTGAAGGGTGGATGGAATGCTATGTAAGAAAAGCAAAAGAGTAAAATAAAGCAGAAGCAAAATCCTATAAATTCCTTACAATATATGTATGGTCAAGATCAGAGCTTGCTTATTTCCTCATTATAGGTGTCAATTGCAACAGTCAGTCATAAAATATTTTTTATTTTCTTTTTTTACTGTTTTATGACAAATATACAACCAGGAAGCGCGACACATTTGGGGTGTTGTTTAAGCTGCAGGGTTAATACTTAAATTTTGCTGGAAGATCATGTTCCTATCCATCCAAAAATAGGTGATAGTAAAGTACAGTAGATCCTACAATACTGTACTGACAGCCACTCAGTGTTCAAGCATAGGAAAAGCAAAAATAAATAAACAAATAACCCCATTTTTCAGTGTTGGAATAAAAGAGGAACCACAGATTTACAGTCTTCAGTTACAGATGTGGTGGGTTTCTGTTTTTTCTTTCTATAAACTGGCTTTTTATAGACATAATAGAAAAATGGATGAATAATATTCTGTGTGGTCAAGGTTTAATGATTTGTTTAAAAACTAGGCCAAATGATTTCTTGTAAGCAGCACAGTATGTTTTTGATGTTTCTTCTTCTTTCTAGTCTGCTTTTGTGCTTTCTTATTTTTCTTGTATGTGATAGCAAAATATTAATAAAAGGACTGAAATCTGTACGATGCTGGGCTTATCCAACCTTCTCCCAGATTTGTTGGGCTTCCATTTATCCCCAGTTCTCATAATAATAATTTTAGTTCAACCTGTTTGGAAGATACCAACTGGTTTTCATAATAGGAGGTATAGAAGAGCTTATAGACTAGTGAAGAATTCTGATTTTATGGGAGGAGTAATGGAAAGTGATTCTGTTATTCAATACGTGAAGCATGACTTACAGCTTTTTGCCTTTATTTGAGAGTTTTTACAAGAAAGAAAACTTCTTTTCCCCAGAGGATCTTTTTTCTGTGCTCAAAAAGAAGTATGTATGTAACAATATTCTTTTGCTAAAATTCAGCAATAAGTGGTTATATTAAATTGTACAGTTATAGCATACCTCCTTCAATGGATTTTACAATGGCTTTATCTTGCACGCCTCAGAAAATCAGATGGTTCATGTAGACTTTCTCACTTTGCATCATCATTTCTGAAATTTATTTCCCCCTTCCCACCCACCATTTATCAGTGACTCAATGACTCAAGCCTGTGGCAACTTTGGCCAGAGGCTAAACATTTTGGCAGTTATCTATGCTGATAATTGAAGGGAAGGGAGCTGAGTTTCAACAGAGCAAAAGTACCAAGCATCTGTGAAATGAATGCCACTTTTCACTAGCTTCACAATGTTGAAATTGTGAATAATTTATTCAATAATCTGAAGAAGAGCATTATGGAGCATGATAAAGAAAATCCTAGGAAACATGGGACTTCTTGTGAGCAGATGATCAGCAGAACATTATTAATGGACAAATAATTCAGCATAGCCTAATGTACTCTTGACCTAATTTTTTTTTCCCATTGAATTTATAGCTAAATCACATTCTTAAATCAGAAATGGATTAGCACCCAATCTGTATAAAACTATGGTAAAGAATGTATGACCCGTGTGTGTGTGTGTGTGTGTGTGTGTGTGTGTTTTAAGAGGGAGAACTAGACTTAGCAGATCTGGGATAAAATAATCAAAATGTTCTCTAGAAGACAGCAACAGGAGAAAGAAATCTCTTTCTTGCCATCTAGTGCAATCCAGATCTGGAACCTCGGGGAAGGACAATTTTCCCAGGCCCCAAACATGGAGACAGCTCCATCCAAAGTATGGTTCAGTATTAAAAATGATCAGATGGATTTTTTAAAATTCAGTGAGGTAAAAATAATTAGTTAAAATATAATATCCAGAGTTATTTCAGTATTTTAGTTTCCCCCTCAATTTACTGGGTTACTGATTTTTCATCACTTGTACCCCTGAAGTGATTTTTTTCTCAATGAACCTACAAAGAAAAAAGATAGCTTACCCCTAGGATAAATATCTGTTTGGTGGGATTTCAAATGCAATAGGTAGTGGCAGGAATTAGCAACTATTTGTATCTACCCAACTTTACCTTACACCCATTATATTCCAACTATGTAGGGATATAATGGCAATTAATTTTTTTATTTATGGATCCATCGCCATCAATTTTAATTTGAATATGCATGGGGCAGTGATATCCTTCCTGTGTTGGAAGTGAGATTTTTTCCTTCTCTTGGTGAGGACAAGCTAGCTGAAAATGGCCTTGGCATGTCAATGCAATGAGAAAAATGGAAGCAGAACTACCTTGAAACAGGGGCTGAGGAAAAATAGTTGTGCTTAAAGAGTTATAGTAGAAAATTGCATTCAGACACACATCTGCAAAAATATCAGAATGTCCTTTTCTTCAAGTGCAATATAAAAACATTATCAGAATATATGGTATAACTTAAAAAGACAAACAAACCAAACTTTATAGTGTAATTGAAGGATAGGTATGAAAAACAATGTATGTGGCCACTTTTATTGTAAACATTGATTCATAGTTGCATAACTAATCATGACAACTTTATTAATTGCTTATTACCAACAGTTTTCTCTTTTATTAGAGAACAAGTGACTTCCTTCCCTTATAGTGTTGTATATTTTTCTGTGTGATAGAGATTAATGCATAAAGCTTTGTAGGAAACTGCCTCATTGATTTTGTTGCCTTTATATTTGTCTTCCTTAGGTGACTTCCAGTAACATAGATGGAGGGTGCATAATGCATTTCTCCAGAACAGCCAATACTGCGTCTGTGGAAATAGAACTTCTGATTTTATTTTGGATACCAGGTAACTAATTGATTAAATGATTACATATAAATATGTAAAGCTGAACATATACAGTTACAGTATTTTTTAAAAAATAAATACTAATAAAGATATATCCTTGTTAACAGGCACTGGCTAGGTCTCCTTATTGACAGGGTAGCTATCTCGCTATCAGCTAGGTAGGCCCAAAACATTTGTAGGGCACCAGGTTATCTATTGCTGTTCTACCTAGATAATGTAATAGAATATGAACCTTTTTTTTTTTTTTTGAATGGGGGTTAAGACCTAGGTTATGCTATGGTACCACTGATGGCCACAAGTAGTGCTGGGTAGAAGAGTTTAGGGTTCTCAGCCATAGTTATTTCAGTAGTCCCGTTCATATGAAAGAAAGGTAATTGTAGAGAGAAGTGTGGAAGAGCATTGTTATCTCAAAGAGCTGTAAAGCTCTCCAGTGACCAAGCATGACTTACATTTGAATGAACTGGAACTGATTTAAGAACAGCTGATCTTTATATATTTTAAGGAGTAACCTGTCTTTATCTCTTTTAGCACCTATAGCATCTAGCATCTATTAGAAATTAAATGATGTACTTGCTTATAAGCTATACATTCCGAAAAAGCCTTGTATTTTAGACCTTTCTGTGGGCAAGAAACACAGCATGTGCCAAAAGCTTGCAATATGCTCAGGTATCCATCCTTTGCTGTATAAAATTCCAAGCATCTTCTTGTTGCTTTCAATAAAATAATAACCAAGCTATATCACTGAATCTAAACCCAAATTATGTCTAAACAATTTAATATTCAGCAGGAAATGGGGGGAAATCCCCTTCTGGGAAAAGAAAGGTATGGATGTGAAAAAGAGCCATGTACTAGGATGGTTCTGATGGCTGAAAGTGTGAATTGGCTAACTTTCCCAAATGTATGGGAAACTGAGAGGACAGAGCAAGGAATGCCTAGCCTGTCATCAGTATTGAATTTTCTCGTTTGGCTTACCTAATGGAGGGCCGAAGGTGATGAATGGAGCAAGGCAGTTCTCTTTTCTGTACTCCAGGAGGGGATGAAGTCACTCAGAAGCAGGTTTTGAGTTTAAAGGATGAGCTGAGGGCAACAAAATGGTTTTCTGAAAGAAGCATTGGCCAGAAGTCAATGCAGTGGGGAGGCAACAGAAGAGAAGCCACTGCCAAAGCATATTGTTTTATCTGTGTGCAAAATAAATAGTGCCAGTAGGAAAAAAAATATCAAGCTCAACCCTATCAGAGTCAAGGCTATGGTTTGCTCCTGGGAATGGGTCCTTGAGTCATGAGATGGCATTATTTTGGGTTATTTTTCAGAGGAAGATTGGGCAGAGGAAATTCTGGGGGATAGAAAGAAATTGGTTCAGAGTTTTCTACCAGACCTTTAATAACCTCTGGGGATCCCCAGACCCCATAACCTCTGGGGATCCCCCCCAAAATGTACCCAAATTGTTTGAGACAATCCAAAGGTACCATCATAGCTGTACTATTATAAGCTTTGAGAAAGAAACATGCAGACTCTTTGGCTATTGCAGCTTATTTGTGTTTTCTCTAAGATAACTCCAGTGATAACTCAGAATGCCAATTATTATTTTAGAACTGGAGTAGAAAATTCTGCAGACTTTGAGCTAGGAATTCTGGCCTGCTGAAGTTTATTCACAGGGGGAACTCCTGTGTTCTTAACCAGAATTAATCAAACATTTTAATTTAAAATAGGTAACAAGGCTTGATCAGCATACTCAGTTTCGGACTCAAGTCCATGAGAGATATGTGCATAACCAGCAGTTCCAGAGGGAATTTGGAAAACATGAGACTAAAAGCATACATGGTGACAACTTGAAATGTAAATAAAAATTTTAGAGAAGCCATTCTTGTACAGAACCTTGGGGAAATAGAACAAATTAAATATCACTTCTGCACAGTCCTGAGGCTGCTCACCTTTCCCTGTAGCTGCTATGTGTGGAACAGTAAGAACAGCAACAACAACAAAATAACATGCATGTTAACTTCACTCACGCAATTAATATTGGTCTAGTTTGGTCTTAAGTGGGTAGAAAAATAAAATTTTAAGAGACAGGAAAGAGAATGGGGGAAATCAGATGACATTGGCCATTTATAGTAATCTGTCCCTGGTTGCTTGTGAAGCATTTGATGCCTAGATCGAGTACATGAGACTGATGCAATATCTGACTAAAGTGGATATTTACATTCCAAACCTCACATTAAAGTCAGATGGCACAAGGGATGAACCCCCATCTGAAGATTTCCAGATTGCGATGATGAGTAAAGCTAGAGTTAAGCAAATGAGCTGTTTTAGCTTAGCATTTCCCTGCAAGTTGTGGTCTATTTCATTCCATATTACTTTTACTGATGGTTTTGTATATGCAATAAGAAAAGGCAAGGATACTCGAGAAAATATAAGCAGAGCTATCATATCCTATCACGCAATATTTTATTTTATTTTTATTTTTTTATTTTTCTCTCTGGGTATCTAGCCATTATGGATGGGGAAGGAATTTATTTTGTTCTTTTTGAGCCAATGCACAAACCAAAATACAGTTCTCCCTCAAAATTCACATTTCTCCAAATTTTGCACATTAAATTCTGCATTAAAAAAGCATCCATTATGCTTGTGAACATAATTTACAATATGTATTATTTTAAGAAAAAGATACTTGCAAAAACTACATCAGACACAATTGCAGGCAAAAATGTGCATCTTTGGAAAAATGTATACAAGACATTGATCTCAAACAAAATTGAGAATCTGATGGAAGTGCATATGAACATATCTGTGTATTTATTCCATTTAAATACATTTCACTTAAATTTTTACTGAGAAACCCATTCCAAACCTGCAGAGTTTAAGAGTCAATGTTTGCTCAGGAAGAGTAAGAGCTTTTTTTTTCTTAACATCAGAGAACTACAGTACGTTAATCACAATTTAAATTGTTATAAACTTACACTTTATATTTGTTTCTCCTTTCAATTTTGTTTTAACTCTTGCACTTGTGTCTTTAAAAAGTTGTTTGCCAGATTTCATCCATGCGCAAAACCACAGACTCAAATTAGAGATACAGTCCATTCCGTTTGGTCCTTTTGATTTTGCCTTGTATTGGATTCACTTGAAAGAAAATCAAGTAAGTATTTCATCACAATAACGGGAAGCCTTATTATGTACCAGGCTGGCTGGCCTAAGCTTGTAAATTGAAGAAACTTTGGCTTTGGACTTTTTTTCCCCTTAAAGGTTTATATTTTAAGGGAAAGTCACTGATCAGTCCCCAAGGAAGTGTTTAACTTGGGGATAGTGTATAAGTCAGAATGCAAGAGAGCTGATGGGGTAGTTTTAAAAAATGTCCTGACACAGTCAAGGTGATGGCCATTTTTAGCTGCCCTGCTATCCATCACCTCTTTCAGCCAGGCATACTCCATCATATGCAACAGCCTCATGAATTTATGCATCAAGCTGTGCAGCCAGTCGTGCCGAGGGCTCTGGTGACAAGTGAAATTGCTGTGCGCCTCATTTAGCTGTTTATTGCACCTGAGTACGTGTTGCAGCTGTCATCCTACGATGGGATGATAGTGCTCGTTAATAGGCAAGACAGACAAATAATGATGGAGACTCCAGCAAAAGATGCTCATCTGCCAATCGGCTCTCAGCAGTATCATAAGCAGCCACAAAGTTTCTGATCAAAAATAAGGCCAGGAGAAAATACTGAGGCCAGCAGATATTACACACACACACACAACACATCTAGCAAACTTCTGAAAAAGTGAAGAAACCCAGCACTTCACATTAAGCTGACCTCCTGGTGTTAGGACTAACTCAATTTGTTCACTATAGAAAGAAAAGGGGAAAAAATGGACCTAGCAGGGTGAAATCTGTACCCCAGCTCATACTGCCATAGAAGAAACACTGCATTTGAGTGGAATCTTGCAATCTGGCTGCCTCTTTCCCAGCTCAGCCTGATTCACTCTTCATCTGGAGTGCAAGAATTTGCACACTGTGCAAGACCCTGCTATACTAAAGCCCAAGATCCAAGCATAATCATTTTATTTTCTCAACTGTTGGTCACCACCTATAGCTTATGCTGTTGAATCTCTTGTAACTTCAGAGTTTTAACTGCGTTCTCCATGGCGGAAGGGGCATTTATTATGGTTGTATTGCTCTGTTTCAGAGGATAAAATGCAATATTTCTTGCAGGCCAGTTGGCTTGTGCAGCAGGACTTCCCTTTGTTCTCTTCTACCCTATTCCCTGCCCCCAACACACACACCTGCAACTGTTTCTAGAGGATGAAGGGGGGATTTATAAGAGATTTTGAGAAATCAGGGATGCTCCAGGAGGACGGGGACTTGTGGTCCTCCAACTGGACAACTGTTCTCCCCAAAATGTTATCATATATAACTGTACTAAGAAAGCAGTATGTTTGTTCTGTGTTGACATTTTGGCTTTTGTTTCCATACAATACTTTTGTTTTCATACCTTTAAAAAAAAAAATCAGTAAAGTACGGAAGAAAATCCTAACCAGCATAATTGTGAAGTTTGTCAGAAGAATGCAGTACAATCCTTGCTGAGTTAAGCTGGGAACATTCCTTATATGAATGTGTGTGTATGTGTGTGTGTGTATTCATTTGATTCCCCCCCCCCCCCCAGTGCCTTGAATTCCATGTAAACTCTGGAAATGCACACTTGAAATTTTCTCCTTTGTAGAGGGAATCCCCTTGGGTCATGCTTTACTCTGAATCTATCCCCATTTTCAAAGGTTCTTCACAACATTTAACATGCTCTCATTTGCAAAGGTATAACAGCTTTATAGACAGTGGTACACATTTTCTAATTTACTTATGGGGAAATCAATTTGGTTTACTAATTAAACCCACTAATTAAAGTAGAATGTAAAGGGTTAATGTGCTTGATGCAATTATAGGATGTCCCCAAGTTGGAAAAATTTTATGTAAACAGTGTTTGAATTTTCTGTAGACAAGGAATTCGATCCAGAGCAAGTTAGTTGGGTTTAAGGCTCATTGAAATTAATTGGACTTGAGGTACACATGGCTTAAGAGTTTGGGAAGAATTTCATTGCTCATCAGTTCCACTTAGTCTGATAAAATAACAAGGCCTTGAGACCAATTTTGTTTTTCCAGTTGTAATATATTCATTATGGATTGCCAACCCTAGAGAGGCCTAGCTGGCCCAAAGGGGAATGTTATACCGGAAGGAAGAGATTTTTACTCACCCTGGGATTCTAGTCCCACCTTCTATGAAGAATTTTGGTTTTATCAGCCTTGCCGGATCCATAGCCTACATTTCTATGCTGCTGATCTTTCATGTTTAGCTTGAACAGAGATTTGATATTGGTGAATGTCTTTTTGTTGGAGCATATGATATGCTGCCTACAGAGTTTTACTGAAGGGCGGTCTCAAACTCCTTTATCTAAAAATAAACTAATAGATAAATACATGACAGCCAGCTTCAGCTTCAGTGCTATTCCCCTCTGTGCTCTCCTTATGTGCACATAATCCAGTTTCCTAAACAAAAGAGATGAAAAAAATGGTCCCACAGCTGTCCCCTACTCAGAAAGACTACTTCCCTTCATCCATTCCACGGGCACTTTTGTCTTCCGACTGGAACTTCTGTGACTATCTGACAAAGGCTGAAGCGTGATAGAAGCCTGCTTTGAAAGCCTAGGCTTACGCAGCCTAAATGCTGCCAGATGCCTTTTTTGTGCAAGGGAGATGTGTGTTTTGTTTAGCCGGTGACACAGAAAGGCAATTAATTTCCTTGTGGGCTGGAGAAGGATGTGGTTACATTGTAAGGGTAGTGGCTGGATTAAAGAGAAAATAAACTTTGGGGGGATGCTGTTATTGCTGCTTGTCCAGCATCTGAAGTGCTTTGCAGCTTATAAAATTGTATTTCTATTCCTCAGATTGCAACTGTGCTATGATACAGGCAAGGTTAAGTTTTCTATAAAAAAATCTTTGTTTTTGAAAATGGGGAAACTGAGGTTGAAAAATTGTGACATAAGGCCTTTGTTTGTAGCTAGAAGGAAAGCCATTGATCACAAGGATAATAAATCTGTTACACCAATTTCTTTATAGACAGAAGCCTGGTTTGCATGTGAACACCACAGTACTATCCTTCACTACCTGGGAGTAAGTGTCCCTGAAGATTATGACATTTACTTTTATATAAACATGCATAATATGAAGCTGTTTCTCTGGTTTGCATGTGGGAGAGTAAACAGTTATTTATTTACTTACTTGCATAATTTATACCCTTCCTGATTCCACAAACTTGTCCTTTTCACGATATACCTAAGCTGAAATAAGCACCTCATGTAAACAGAGGGCTGATTCTTCAGTTCTATATAAAAGGAACAGAGGGAGATTCTCATGAACCAGGGCTTCATGTACACCAGCCTCAATAGGGAATAATTGCCCAGCCATGTTATTTATATTGTACGGTGGTGCTCCCATGTTACTGCAGTAGCAAGGGAAACATTGGCCAGGCAACACAAAGCACACTTAAGGGATTCCCCCCACCCCATCCACCATCTTTCAGGTGAAAAAAGTGATAAATTAAATCCTCTTCCACTTGGGAACCTAATAGTTGCTGATCCTTTGGAAGTTATTTCTGGTAGCATTCAGGTCAAAGACTGAACCAGAATGTAGGAGCTAAGTTCCAATTGATGCTCTCAACTCTGGATGACTACTGTGTGAAAGCTCTCTCACTCCCATAGCTTTTCCTTTTGTTGAGGCTGCTGAATATCCTTCTGAATTTTTTTTTTTTTTTTAAGTTGGCAGCTCTCAAGAATAATCTCCACCATCCTTCTTGGACTCTCCTTCTCCTTTTTAGTAATGTTTTTAACTAATGTTTTATGTATTTATATATATTTATGTTTTTAATGTTTGTTGTGAGTTGCCCAGAGTTCCCCCATGGGGGGGAGATGGGCAGCTGAAAATTTAATCATCATCATCATCGTCGTCGTCGTCGTCGTCGTCATCATCATCCCCAGCTCTGAAGTAAGCCCTGCTGTTCCATTTTTCAGGCATTGTTCAGAAATAGCTGTGGTTGCCAAGAACTAGACAGGGACACTATATCCCTGTTGGTTTGTTGGATCTCTGAGAAGCCTTTTGAAGCATTACCCTTTCTCCTCCTGAATTATTTGGTTGATACAGATCTTGGAGCTACTATTTTATTTCAGTTCTCATCCTAGTTAAATAAGCATTCCCAGATAGTGATCCTGTGAGATTATTTCTTAGTTTCTCTGTTTCTGCCATACAGTCTGGCCCCCACGGGCAAAGAGGATGCAGAAGTCCTAACCTATTGCATGAATGTGTGAGGGGCTGGATAACAGTGGCCAAAATGAAATCAATCCTAGCAAAGCAGTGGAAATGCAGTGAGTTCTGGATGGCAATCTCTCTGAAGGATGAAGTGTGCAAATTGGGGGTGCTCTTTGATTTGGTGTTGCTTGTTGAAATTTGGGTGTAATCATTGGCTGGGAACATCTTTGTACAGCATTACCTTATATACTTTTGCATTAGTTTATACACTATTGCATACAGTTGTGTCCTTTTCTATCAGGAGATGATATGGGCACAAGTATTCATGTAATGATTACTTCTTGTACTTGCATTATTTGGGGACGGCCCTGAAAGATGCTCAAAAATACAGCTAATGTAGAGGTTAGAGTTTTATCAGAAGTACAATGTACTTTATAGACCAGACTATCTTATCTGACCTCACATTTTTCAAGGCAAATTAAAGGTGCTGGTTTTGATGTACAAAGCTCTAAATGGTTTGTAGCCAGGATATATTCAAAGATGATTAGGGTGATAGACCCTAACCCCAAGTGGTCTCTCCTGAGCCACATATCCTAGGGAGCTCTTGATTTTCCAGAATGCCCCTGGAAATAAATTAGCTCAAGAGTGATGGAGGAGAAAAACGAAGACTGATTGAACCCAAATATAGTTACAAACCCATGTTTTGGATTACTCTTAAGATAACAAAAGCAGAAAAGCTTATTTATTTCTCTGCTCTAATTGCATCAGCAGACTTGTGTCCAGCATCCTTGTTTAGGGTTATCTATACCCTTTTGGATAAGGAAGTGGCAGATCTATCCTCAGGTTGCAGTGACATTTTTGCGAGGTTATTTGTTGCCAAAATCATTTGCATTCTCTCATAATTAGACTCCATTTGGGCAGAGCCTGGTGAGATGATTACAGCAACACTGAGTGAGAGCACCTGGCATTCTTCTGAGTTTGTAGAGACTGAAGAAGTGGGTAGAATGCTCCATAGCATGACCCTACTTCATGTGGGTTGAGCCATGGCCTGCCCTGATTCTTTGGACAAGATGGATGTGATTGATTTCAAGAGATAACGGCGTCTCTTTGAAAGATATTTACCTACTTACTTATCTCCATCTCTCAATCCAGTCAAACTAAACAACTTCTGATCTTTCCCAGAATGATTTCAGTGAAGTGAAGTGATGGATCACTTGCACAGGATCCAGAGGAAATAGATTATCTGGCCCCTTTTCAGTCTGGATTCAGATCTGGCCATGGATTGGAAACAGCATTGCTTCCTCTGATAAATAACCCCTCATGGGGCCTGGATGAAGAGAGTGCAAGTCTCCTGGTCCTACTAGACTCTCACAGGTGTTCTTTTTGGACAATTTGTAAGTGTTGGGGTGGAGAGCATTGTTTTACAGTGATTCTTCTCTTATATGAGTGGAATCAAATAGGATTCCTGCAAGATGGAGTTGATCCTTGTAAGTGATGAACCTAGCTTAATCCAATTCCCTAAACTGACTCTGGACAGAGTAGCGTTCTGCCTGAAAGAGCAGATCCATGACTTGGGGGTCCTGCTGGACACATGGCTGCTCTTACTCAACAGGCAAAGGCCATGGACAGGAAGGTCTTTGCCCAGCTTTGGCTGGTACACCTCTTATGGACCTTTTGAAATCTGGACAGCCTGCAACATCAGCCCATGGTTTGATTACTGTAATACACTTTACATTAGTCTGCCCTTCAAGACAATTCAGAGCCTGCAACTGGTTCAAACTATAGTAGCAGACTGATGGGAGGAAGCAGGTCAGAAGTATAATATCTATGGTAAAGTCATTGCACTAGTTACCAGATGGCTTTTTGGCCCAATTCAAGCTGCTGTTGTTAACCCTTAAAGCCCTACATGGCTTTACATACCTGTTACCTGCAGGACTATCTCTTCTAGTCAGAATTAGCCCATCCTGTGAGAATGCACATTTCAAGAGGACCTGCACTGGATTCCAGTGCCCTGTGTTTGAGGGGTGGGGTGGCCTGGAGATGCAGTTTCTCAGTGGAGGTCCCAACGTGATGGTACAATGAAGTGTGGGACTCCCCATCTGTTTCATTTTTCACAAAGCTGTAAAGCTATGCTATTCCAACATAGATTTGGAATAGAAGGTGAGCAGGGTTGCCTTTGTAAATTTTATTGTATTTGACTGAAATTAGGGTTGTAGTAAATAAGTAAATAAGATATATTTCCATATGATATTCTGCCCATAGTTTGCAATGATATTTTCCACAAATTATAGATGCTAAGTGGGCAGGAACTTGTGATAGGGCCCCTTTTTTAATAGCTGCCCCCCCCCGCCCCCAGTTAAGGAATTCCTTAAGAGAAGTAATATTGGATGTCTTTCTTACTCTGCTTTTGACAACATGGTCCTGAATCATTTTTATGCTATATAATATTTTACTGCTATCAAATATCAATGTCAGTCTCAAATTTTATTATATGGATTTTTCTCCTCTGATCCTTGGTTATATAGTATATTGCTCCAAGTGCCCAGTAAGTGTAGGTTGCAGTTAATAAGTTTTCATACCTCATAAAAAAGGATGCAGCAATTCTATAACGCACACACACACCACACGCACCACACGCACACACTCACACATATGAAAGTGACAAAAGCAGCTCCATAAACATTTTAATATGAAATATAGTTTGGGGATAACATTGGAGAATCTATGGAGAAGATAGAGAATCTATGTTTTATAATGACACAATATTGTTCTTTGAGAGAAATAGCCAATCCAGACTATAGAGTCACTGTATTTAATTAAAGGGGGAAAAAAAAAACTCTGTGTGAGTGCCATTTACAGAACTAATGGTCAGCAAATCTGTAAATGTTGATTTTTTTTCCCCCCTTAATGAAATGGAAAAGGAATGTGTGCTACATACAAAAAATTAATGTTTCATAAAATGGTTGTTACAATCAAAGGAATCACTATGAAAATTAAATTACTGGGCTGACTCTGGAAATCAACATAATATGCTCTGTTTAATTCAGTCATGCTAAAATATTAGATTCCCCTTCATTCTCTTTCAGCTTTCTCTCTCCTTCACCTGAGGGCATCTGCTGATGAGTCTCTTCTAGAGGTTGTTTAATGACTATTTTACAGCAACTGTCAGCTTTCTAAAGCTCAGTGGCACTGGATAACATGGTACCACCAATCTTTTAATACCATTTCTTTTTCTGTAAATCTGAGCTTTAAAAGTACCAGGAATGCTCTTAGATACTTAAATGAATGGCTAGTGCAGTGTTTCTCAACCTCAGCAACTTTAAGATGTGTGGACTTCAACTCCCAGAATTCCCCCAGCCAGCATGCTGGCTGGGGGAATTCTAGGAGTTGAACTCCATATGTCTTAAAGCTGCTGAGGTTGAGAAACACCGAGTTAGTGGATGTTTAATATTTTTATGTGTCGTTGTGCTTACATTAGCTATCTTATTTTTGTTTGTTTTTCTTCCTATCCATCAATGGAGCATTAATAATAATGTCGACAACAACAGCACCATTGTACGGAGTCTTCCAATCCTGTTTACCTTTACTGTATTCTTTGTGTTCAGAGGAAGCCAGGAGATCTTCTCCTTCAAGCACTCAGCAGCCCTTGGAACCAATCAGCAGTTTGTGGAGCCAAGGCTTTAAGGCAGGAATGTGTTCTCATTGGTGAACCAATTTTAGCATTGCACAAGGCAGCAGAGCAGCAGGCTTTCCCATCGCCAAAGCACTTGTTGGTAGAAGTGAATGCCAAGCATTTTTTTTGCATGGGTACAGAACCTTACTAAAGCCCTTTTTGGGTGCCATTCAGCTTTGCATTCTCTACCTGGGACAAGGTCTGGACCCACAATCAACAGTCCTGTGCATAACATGGCTCACATATCATCCTCTCCCAAATATCCCTTAAACACTGTCCCAAGCTAGCCTTCTTCCTACCAACTCTTCTGCTGTATGTGTTGTTTCCTTTATAGTTTATAATGTCTGAATAAACTATGGAGTGAAGTGAAATCAGTTTCACTTTCCCTGTTGACTGATCATGAGGAGTCAAGGCAGTTTTCATGTCATAGATCCATTCTTATTTCTGGGCTTAGTCAAATAAATATTGTCATTAGTCCTCATTTTAAAACCATCTTCCTCAAGCACGGAGAGAAGGGCAAAGAGCCTTCTTGAATTCAAGATCATCGGTGTTCCATTTGAGAAGCAGCTGTATCACAGGCTTTGCCACATTAAAGTGAGACACAGAAGCATCATCATAAGGCATGCAGTGGGGTCTTTTTAGCCCCAATCTTTCAGCTGCATAGGTTTTAATGCTGGAGTAACTTCAGAGGGGGATCAGCAATGTTTTTCAGCAACCTGTGCTGACCTTCAGATGATGCCATGTTTCCCACTTGCAAAGAATTCCTGGGATTAAGTTAGTGACTAGAGTCACTCCTGGCACACTTGGAAGGAAGCAGGGCAGCAAGTGCAGCTGATATTCTGTTCTTGATGCCTCCTTTGTTCATTTAACTTGCCTCACATGTTCAGCATTCAAACAAACAATTTACTGCCATCAAGGCAAATATAGTAAGGAATCTAAAAAAAAAAAAAAAGATAAGGAAAGGCCTTCATTGCAACTTCCACTCCTAAAGAATGTACAAAATTTCAGGAACAGCATTAAAAAAAAATGACACCTCCCCATTTCTCATCGGGGAGTTCAGATGATATATAGAAGGTGACATTTTGGGTTAGCCCTATTTATTTATGAATATATAAAATGAGCAAGTAGATAGTGAGCAGATGCAGTATTCAGTATTTGGCACAAAGCACTGTCATTCTCCAAGATGAATCAGCAGAGTCCCAAAAGCTAAAGAGCCATTTCATTTATTTTAGAAGGCCATGGTATACACACGTCTCTTTGAATTGTTCTACTTCATTCACTGAAAAGAATAGGAGAGGCATGGAAATTCAGACTTCATTGTAAATTGTGGTCATGGGTTCACTAAAACGAAGATGCTGAAGTGAAAGCATCCCACAAATTTCTGACTGCACTAAATGGTATAAAATGAATCTGAATCAAATTTACAGAAAATAAATTCTAGAGGAATGCTCAGGATTCAGTCCCAAATAAAAGTGCATGCCTACTAAAGAGGTCAAATGGTCCAATTTATTTCAGCACGTCCACTCTCTACATGGAAGCATTTCTTGTTTTCCTCATTCAATGAAATTGATGGCAGATGGAAAATAGACACAAGGAACTACTCTTTGCTCAGCTCATAATTAGCTTATGGAATTTTTTGCCAGAATATGTGGGGCTGACTCTGAAAGGACATTAAATTTTTAAAAGGAAAGCAGATAAATAAATGGAGGATACGTTTATAAACAACTACTGGTCATGACATACTTCATGTTAGTTTTGCAGAAGTGTTTTATTTGAACCAATGAAACTAGACATTTATTTCTTCAATTGAACCAGTGTCAACAAATGTAATTTCCCCTGAATTTAACTCATCCTGGAAAGAAAGAAGAAAGATTTCAATTTTGGTGTACCTAAAATTTAGTGTACCTAGTTCTAGGAAAACTGATGTTTTCGAAGGAATGCATCAGGTCCTGGTGAAAAAGTGTTTTCCTAACAATTTTCTTAATAAGAATCTATCCATCAATCAAGCTTCACAGATTACCCATTATATGAGGGAAGCACATGAAGGAAGCACTTACTTTGTGGGGCCACCTCTCCCTGGAGTTATCTGCCATTCCATGAGGTCTGGTGTGTCCCATGTCTTTTCCCTTAAATCCTGTCATCTCACAGAACCTAGGAAGCACACCTTCTCCGTGGCAGTCTCTGCTATGTGGAACATTCTTCCCTCTGAGATCTGGCAGGGTCCCATCCTCCTAGCCTCCTGGAAGGCCATGAAGAGCTGGCTCTCCCTGCAAGCACTGGGATAGAGTAAGGCTGGAGCCCAGTACATAAGATGGGTGGCTATATAAGTTTTTAAAGTAAACAAATAATATCAGTCTTTCAATTGCATTCTCATTGGTCACACACACACCCCGAGGCATCTGCAGGAGGAGCCAAGAGAGGGCAAAAATGAAATAAGCATTGTGACACAACCACTGTCCCTTCTATATGCATGTCTTCATATAACATGCATATACAAAAGGGCACAGTTTGCACTTGTGTCATTGTGATGTTCATCTAATCATTTTTACAAAACTGTCAGATTCTGTGGACACTTCTGATCCCATCGTCCCCCAGCTTCCACACATTGGGGCTGATCTCCCTGTGTTAATTAGCTAGGAATTATACCAAATATGTTGCTGCTAAAAATAGCAACCATGCCTTTAGTTCCCTCTTCTCCTTTAGCATTTCTTCTCCCAATATCTTGCTGAGATATTAATATCTATTTCTTTAAACAATTTATAAATTAAGCTTGTTACTGCCTATCTTGTTACTATGACCTTAGGTGGCTGACAGTGAATTAAACATAAGAAAATCAAATTATCAATAGCCGAAAATAATAATTACAACCATAATTAATATACCATGTGCTAGAGGTCCAAATTGTCAATCGATAGTAAACCATCAAGCAGCCAACCAACCAACCAACCCACATGATGCTCCATTCCCCTTACAATAGATTATGCTCTATTGCCTTTGCCCAATGTCACTGTGCCCAGATGTGGTTTATATGCTACTAAGTATTATGGAGGGGAAGCTAATTGTACAACTACTTTCAGTAGTAACCATGGTTGAGGGCAATATCAGGTGCACAGTATGTTATTTCCCTTACCAGCATTCCCGTGCCCAAATATCCTATGCTGAAATCATCTCTGAAGGTCTTCCTTAGAAGAGTCCACTAAAATGAAGAATGCTCACTCTGTAGAGATGCTTCAGCATTGGATTGCCCAACCTTACAAAGGTTTGTGTGGGTTCCAATTTATCACCTTTATGACTTCATAGCTTTCAGGACAGGCATTTTCATTTATCTTATCTGCCTGTCTTCCATTTGTAATGAAAGCTGGAATTTTGATTTGTTGGTTTTGGGTTGTTTTTTTTTAATCACCATAATGATTATAGTTGTTTTATTGTATTGCCTTATTTTGTAGATTTCTTGCATTGCAATGATTTATAGACAATGTATTACTGATACTGTAGATCACCCCAAAATCTTTTGTGATGAAAGAGTATGAAAAAGGTTTTCAAGAAATTCTTAGACCATCCACACATATTTTGAACATTTTTCCACACATAGTTCAAGAATTTGCAACAAAAAAGTATGCTTATAAATTGGCTCATCAGCATCACAGCTTAAAGCTTGCATTTTAAATAATCTCGTATCTAGTTTGCTTATTCCTTTGATGAATAATTTCTTCAATTCTTCCATCAAGTTATTCTATATTTTGTCTATATTGCTCTCTTAGATGTATTCTAATTTCCCATTATTTTTGCTGATCAGAATTCTGAGGGCAACTAGACAGCTCCAGATTCCTGTCTTTCATGTAATACAGTTTCAACCAACTTTGGCAGGTGTATGTCAGTTTGATCAATAATGATGTCTGGATTAGACAGTCCAAGTGGCAAAAAGGGTCTCTTCTTAGGCATTTTGCCAGATTTTGAAAACCACAATAATGACATTCTGCTAAGGAAGCAAGATTGGAATGCTGATTGATTTACCCTGCCCCCACCTTTCATAAAAAGTGCAGACTAATGGGCACTAAATGCATGAATAATAATTAGCACAAGTAAGTGGATAGGTCTCCATTAGTAAAATATTAAAGCATTTCTTATACATGAAATACATATACAGTGAAAAAGAAAAAGACAGAATTACAGCTGTGAGTTATCTGGCAGGCCTCTGTCCTGAATATCTGAATTAGGGTCAACAATAAATCATAGAACATTACTAATAATATATATTTATTCAAGCACATCTCATAATGACAAGAAAAATGGTTGGCCTCCCCCGCTCCTCAATTTTCAAGGGCTATCAAAAACTTTAAAAACAGACAGAATTAGGAAATCATAAAATTAGTCCAGATCCTGGATAACTAGTTAGTCTTTATCAGCAACTTACATATGGCCATTCAAGTCAAACTATATACTTAAAACATACTTGAGAAATCTCCATGGCACAAAGTCATCAACTTGTATTAACCATCTCCAATAAGGATATTGGATGGTCTTGGGGGCTGAAAAGAAAGGAAAAAATCAGATTTGGAAAATTTACATGAAATTAGGAATAGCATGCCAGATATCTTGCAGTGAAAAAAAAAATCTACAGAAACATCTGTAGTTGACAGGTTCTTGCCTTCTGTATATACAAAAATCCATTGTAATAAGGGGGTAGAAAATTGTACTTCAAATTAAGTACTATAGATAAAGAACCTTGCTCAGCCATAAAGCTTAACATGCCTCAAATGCATTCTAGTTGCATGACTTTGGCCCAATTATATTAGGAACCCTAAGATGGAAAGGATGAATGAAGAAGCTTCACAATCATCTTCAGCAGAAGAAAAGTGTATCTGGACCACAAAGACTTTCATCATCTTTTATTAGTAACATTTGATTGTCTTATCTAAACATAACTTGGTTTCCACCATATTTCAGATATTACTTTATTAAGTAACTAGCTTTACATGGGAATAAGATGGGCCCTGTCAGATCAGACCAAAGGCCCATCCAGGCCAGCACTGTGTCCCCACAGAATCCAGTCAGATGGATCTGGAAAGTTTATAGTAGGATTATGAATCTTCCTATTCATAATCCCCAGCAACTGGAGTTAAGGGTCCCATTGTGCCTGATAATGGAGGAAATCTATATCGTTCATGACTGGTAGCTTGATCCTCCATGAATTAATTTTAAAGATGCCCAACCTGGTGGCCTTTACTTCATCTTACCATTGCAAACTCCATTGCTCAAGAATGTATTTTGTATTTTCTCTCTCCCCATTCATCTTCACTAGGGGGACCTTGAATTCTAGGAGCGTCAAAGAGAAAGAAAATACAACCCCCCCCACCTCCCCACCTCCACTTTCTCTACATTATGCATAGTTTTATACATCTTGTCTCTCCCTCCCTCCAAGCTATATCAACAACAACATTTGATCATTAGTTGCAGCTAGCATTGATTCAGTTCACCTGAATCATTTACCCCTTTCTTCCCTGACTCACTGTGCAGTTTCAAGAAGAAGTGTCATGGCTACCTCACATTTGCCCCTGGGTCTTACTGTCTTTGGAACTGTGGCTGGCAGTAAGAAAATGCTATTCATTCCAATGCTTTGTGTCTTTGAGAATAAACATACAATGATCACTCCATTCAACTGTTTTACTTGCAAAATCAGTGAACATGGCTTGCATTCATTATCCCATCACAGGAAAGAAGAATAATGTGCTGCAGCACTATAAGAATCTAAATTAAATGCGAAGATTTTTTTTTAATGCATTTCTGCTCAGCTTCTCATTATACTTTGTTCTCAATAACTTTAAATCAATTGTTGTTTGGTTTGTCACTCAAGAGGTCTCTAGTCTCCCTTTTTTTTACAAGAGAGTTGCATTAAAAATAATAATAGTAATAATAATATGAAAAATGATGATCAGAAATATTAAATAAATCCATATTTTATGATGGCAAGGTATGATACTACACTATTACAAGACATTGGTTCCATGATGGTGACTTTATGGTGCTTTTCTGAGCTAAGAGTTCTAATTTAGGAAGATGTTTATCCCTTAACTGTCCTAATACTGAGAAAACCATAAAAATTCTCCTGGAGAGCTGAAAAGAATGAAGGAGGGACAAGCTGATTAAGTCAGAAGAGATGTTATCAACCCCAGGGGAAACAACATATTTTACTTTTGAAGTACTCCCAGCAGAAATCTGAGAAATCTTACATGTCCTCTCCCCACGACCCATCATTACAACTTAGCAGTTTGCAAATCCTCAGCAGGTCACCATATTTTACATTTACTAACCATGTAAACACTACCAGGCACTTCTAATTACTGGAGATAATTTCCGAGAAACCTTCCACTTTTGTAAAGCTTACAAAAAGGCTCTGAGGAATAATATTTCCCATACTACTGTAAGTTATATCCATTATAGCTTGTCACTTTTCAGGTTGTTTTGACTTCAGTATCAAACATTTCCATGCCACGCATATTCAAGTCTTAAAACATTCTCAGGGAGCATTGTTTTTTTCATAGAGCAGTTGGACTTGGTGTACTCTTCCTTATTAACTGGCTTAATCAAACTTTCCAGGCCCTCTTTTGTTGCTAGTAATAATGCTATGAATTGGTGACAAGTTATTGTAGGTAAAAGTTTGTTGAGCATATCAAAGATTTTATACATGGTGATATCTGAAAGATACTTTGTTTCCATTGCCTGGTAAATGGGACCATCCAGCCGGGGGGGCTATTCTAGAAAATAAGATCCCTCTTAAGACTATAGGAGGCCTGGGTACCAATGGTTCATTTGTACCTCCCTTTAATCCATGTATTTTTTTTTTTTCAGTTATGAGGAAAAGCTTGATGTGATATTTTTAGATACTTAAAATAATTTTCATATCTGAATTCAGTACAGCAATGCACCATGCTGTCGTGACTGAAACACTGAAATAAATGTTACTGGATATCCTTGATCTACATGAGGCCCTCTTTTTGCTTGTTGTAATTTCTCAAGTACAAAGTTAAAGCTTGTGGCTAAGCTAGCAATTATCCGTGCTCCTTCTGGTAGCAGTGATGGTTCTGTTCTCTGCCATCACCCAGGGCTAGCAAAGGACTGAAATTGCTCCTGGTCATTGGGTTGCATTTTCACTCACTGGTCTTCTACTTTAGAAGAAAAGGTAAGTAGTCATTTCAAACCCTGAAACATAATACTGTTTGTCAATGTAGCTTCTTCACATGTGGAGCTGGGGAAACCACCCTCTTTGTCTCCTTCTCCAAAGGTTTGAATAATATTAATATGAAACTGGATTTTCTGAATGAGTCATTAAACTAATAAACTCAGTTGTTGTTGTGCTTTTTTAGTAGGATGCCAACTTCTCACAACTGAAAGCTTGGCGATATCAGCCCCCTAGTATGGCAAGTGAACCCTAAACTTCACATGAATCTTTAATATTGTATAGTACTGAATCACATATCACACTCACATGTAATATGCATAATAATATTTCACAATATTTCAGATGATTGAAATATTGGTACTAGTACTATAAGGTAATATTTTTTCCTAGGGATGTGCTGTGGTTCTTTGCTCTGTGGTCAGCTTCATGTGCAGATTAAAAGTAGACTCATACATGTACTAATGAATCCCCTGCAATCACCTTCAAGAGCACCCAAGGTTTGGTCATTGGACTCACACACTCAAACTACCAAAAAAAAAAAAAACCTTGGCAGAAAAAATCAGCACCTATTCTCTTCCTTATTACTGTATTTACAGAAGTTTGCCATAGCAGTATGTGATTCTGAAACACAGCTCCTCATGCTCTTTTAATCATTTAAAGGATCCTAAAAAAACATTTTCATCTAGGTCCTATGTGCACAGAAATAAGCCCCATTAAGTTCAATGGGGTCATGCTTTCTGAATCTGGGAAACAGCATTTTGCTACCAACACATTTTGTTTTTGTGGTTGAGTATCACCTCAATGCATCTGTATGATTGGGTGTTGGAAGAAATGGACAGGGTTGCTAAAAGTATTTGCTCAAAGTATTTTGGAAGACAACCTCTCATTTCCAAAATCCTGAAAGCAGCTTTCTCTAAATTGAATTTTAAATGTGTGAGACTACAATTCCCACCATTCCAAGCTGTGATGGAAATTGTAGACAAACACATCTGGGGTACCTCAGCTTGAACTAGGTTGACTTGGTGATCAGGTGAAATGCTAGAAGGTAACCTGATGGTTATCTCTTTCCATGTAAAGTCCCCATGGCTAAAGAAAGTTCAGGGAGCCTGACAGTTTCCATAAAACTATGAAATCACTAAAGAACTGATATTCCTTCTTGTATTTCACAGTCTGTGATAGTCGGTTGTTGCTTGCAGGTAAAATGAATAAACCTGTACTTGGAGGAGCTGTTTTCCTACATTTTCCTTTCTTCCAAAGTTTCATTAAGTATTTTAGAGAATCACAAATCTAACTTTCAAAAACACCCTGCTGTTCCCATTTACAGGCCACTTTTTTATATCTGAAGAAGGCAAACTTCATTTTCTTTTAAAAGATCAATTGGATTAAGGCATACCATGGGTCCAAACATGTTTTCAGTAATGGCAGGTTAGTCTACGCGGCATGATATTTTATTTGAGTCATTTCTTTGTAATGGTATTCAAATAGGTGTGCATTTTCAGAGGATAAGTGTTATTGGACAGTTTTGCTTTACTGTCCTGCTGCTTAACCCTATATTATTAAATTGTACTGATATCGCGGGAAACACTCCCACTATCCAGCTTCCTTCATACCCTTTTGATAACAGAGGACAATACATAAACTGTTTGATATAGTGGGAAAAGATACCCATGAGAAAAGCTACACATGAAGGCAACGAAGGTGCATTTCAGTTTTATATTTGCTGTTTTAATCATTTTAATCAATGTAGTATACTGGTTAAAGTATCAGATCAGGATTTGGAAGGGCCACATTTAAATCTCCACAATACAGAACCTCTGCTGGTGTCTCAGTTTACAGGTTGCCATGAACAAAATATTGTTAAACTGAGGTGTGCAAATGGCCTCTTAACAATCTCTACCTTGATACTGGGCAGAGAATTTGGGAAGATTATTTTATTGCATTAACATGTGGGAACAGAGGAATATTTCTTAAAGCTGGACCTAAGTCTCCACCACAGTTTCCTGAAAATGTCCTTCCTTTGTGAAAAATAGGGGATCAGGAATAGTGATTTCCTGTGAAATTTTCAAGGAATAGGCTCTACCCATCTTTTCCTTGATTTCTTTACTCCTCTTTTCCCCTCCATGTTGCTCACATAGGTGCAAAGCTCACTTTGATGCTTTCTACCAGCTGCAACTTCTCAAATATATTTATTTAACTGCAGTTTTTTAATCCTACATTTTCACAATCAGAAGGCTTTGGGGAAAATATTACAAAATAGCATCTTTGTGGAATGGTTATGCTGAGGGATGGAATTAACCACCAAAAGATGGTGACAAAGAGTTTTAGAAAATTCTTCAAAGTGGCCTTCTTTTCTGGGAGTTAGGAAAAAGGAAAAAAAAATCTAGAAATGCTAGAAATTATCTCATAAAAGATGTGTGTTTGGATATAGGCAGAGGGCAAGAGGAGTTTGTACACTGTCCTGAATACCTTGAGGGAAGGATAAGATACCAAGAGTGTCAGTAATATAATGATTGTAACACTTGCTGTACCTGACATGCAGAACATCACTGTTTGAAACTGCCAAATTCTGTTTTTAAATTTAATAATTTTGGTTCCCTGATGTACCTAGCTTTCTGTGGGGTGAAATCTTTCTACGTCAGGTGACTGGAAAAATAATGAAATGGTACCAAAAAAAAATATTTTTTCTTTTTTTGAAAAATTGCTAGATTCTTATTCAGTGATGTTCTGTATGTCAGGCAAATGTTATAAACACTCTGCTATAATGAGGGTCAGATCTGAGAAGTCCTTGAGAAGATGTTTTCTAGCAAAGACAGACTAGCCTTTTCAGACTCCCTCAGCTTCCTTGAATGTGTGTTATCTTTTAATGCCAGTTTTTCATATGAATGTCCATTAAGTGCACCAAGATAGCACTGGCTAAACCCACTTCTTAGGAAAAGTCCCTTGTCATCTGACATATCATATAAGTGATATTTTAATTTCAACTGAATTAATTTAATTGGAACCTAGCCATTAATAAATGTTAAAGAGGATAATGTACCAATTAATCTAGGTAGGCTTAATTCTCCTTCCCATCCTAATATTAGCATGTTTATAATTTGAAAAGGCAAGTAGAAGTCAAGCAACCAGTATTGGCAAGGTGCCTGTGGCAGAGGGGGGCATGCAGTGAAACAAAAAAAACACACTTGCCTAGCTTTGAACATATTAAAGTCTTCACAAGAAATTTGTCAAGATGGTGACAGTGAATTATAGCTGACACAAGTGGGAAAGTTGTCATGCTATGCAAGTTCCTTTTTTTTTTTTTTAAGCAATAGCACTGACCTTTCTCTTCCTAACTTGTCAAATTAATCTCTGCATCATGTATTACAAATAGAAGGTGTGATCCAGGGAAAATTTATTATATTTAAGAACAATGAAATAAATGGTCCTTTAGACATCAAGCAGGGCTTTGTGCTTACAGAATTCTTCATCCGTACTTTTTCTGGTTCTCCCATCTGCTGATCAATTATACTGGGTTCTTACTGTGTGAGCCATGATGCAACAGTAGAATTATAAAAGAAGTATATAGTCTTGGTCAGTATGCTGGGGGTGGAAGAGCAGCAGCTCTGATCAAGAATGCAGTTTTCCCATCTCTACCATCAGGATCAGGATGGATAAGGTGCTAGAAGGCTCTTTGTAAGAATGAGTGCATGAGTGGGTGGGAATAGGTATATGTATATGAATGTGTGGGTGTGGGTGTGGGTGTAGAGGGTGTTGTGGTCCTACTTATTGAGTCTTGGCCCTAAATAGCAATAGGCAACCTGAAGCCTTCAAGCTACATGTGGCTCCTTGATTAATTTTATTTGGCCTTAGGTCTAATTTCAAACCACTTAAAGTTGACATCATTTCATGACTCTCATGTTACTTTCAGCACATTCTGCTGCTTGGAAGACAGATGGCAGAAAAAAGATTGGGATGGGATGGGATGGGATGGGATGGGATGGGATGGGATGGGATAGGATGGGAGTCTGTGCCCACTTCACTATGGTTCTATCCATCCTGCAGTCCTTGCCACTTACATCTGAGGGAATTGGACCTCAATAGAGAAAGGAATTAAAATCAATTGATCACTTGGAAATTCTATGATTTACCAAAGCACCCTTTGTTATAGGCCACTTAACTTCAGTAAGCAGAGTTTGCACCCAAGTTTTTTCTCGGCTAGAAAAAACTATGAATATTCTTGTATATCTGGGTAAATTGCACTCAGATCAGAATGTCTTTGGGAATGCTGCACAACAATAAAAGAAATGGAACCAATGTCTGTGCCTTACAGGACTGTCTCTCCCCAGTTTTTTATCCCTATCCCACCCAGTCCAGTAGGACGGACATGCTCTGGGTGCTGTTGGCTAAGGGGTGTCAGCTGGCGGGACTAAAATGGAAGGCCTTTTCTGCTGTGGTGTCCGCACTGTGGAACACCTGAGATTAGGTTAGCTCCAACCTTGCTGGCCTTTTGCAAGGCCCTAAAAACTTGATTTTGTGCCCAGTCCTGCGGCCCTGGAAGTGTGGTAGAGGCTGATTGTTGGCTTTTTTGACAGCTACTTTATGATGCTTAGCTGCTATGCATTTTATTTTATATTATTTTATTTGTTTTTTACATAATTTATTGTAAGCCACCCAAAGTCACATAAGTGAGATGGGTGGCTATATAAATCAAATAAATAAAGACTGTGAGGGCTGACCTGCTTAGCTAAACCTTGTAGCACAGGAAATATCCTAAATTTTAGAGAAAAATACATACATACACAAATCTGTATCTTTTTAAAAAAAGAATTCACTGATAGAATATATACATTTCACTGCTGCTGAATATGTGGCATGCACTTGGAATGGATTTCTTATAACCTGCATATCCTTAATTCCCATTTTACCAAGCTCCAGTTCTGTCCAGTTACATAGCTCCTAAAATGTTATTTAGGGACTAATGTGCATTCTCCTTCAAAAAATGTTCACTACTACTGGTTTACATTACTAATATCATAATTTGTAAAACTGAGCTGATAGTACAAATGGTATGGTAATAGTAATATAATAAAATAATAATTTGTATAACCTATTTGATACTACTATCTGTTCTTCTTAGAGAAGGAATAATAGCATTCTTCCCAGGATTTTTTTGCAATTAAAAGGAAAAAAAAAATACAGTAGGCTGTAATTCCAAACATTTGTAACTGGCATATAGTCAGTTTAGGCTATTTCACAATCTTTAAGTCACTTTAGAGTCCTGGTTCACAAAAGTCATTAAAATGTATTGAATGTGCACATATGTATGTTTGTGTGTGTGTCCCCTCTTACCCTATGGGTGGTATGTGTCTTCCTCAATCTCAGGTCCTCTATCAGAGGTTGGGGAGTTCGAGGGTTCTGCACAGTATCTTAGCTGTTCCTAGCACTGCACTCACTGGATCAGTGAGTCGATGTCTCGTTCACTCTTAGCATACAGCTTGATGTCATCCATGTAGAGGAGGTGGCTGATGGTGACTCCACTCTTGAACTTGTACCCATATCCAGACCTTGTGATTATCTGGCTGAGGGGGTTTAAGTCTATGCAGAACAGCAATGGGGACAGTGCATCACCTTGGTATATGCCGCACTTGATGGCCACTTGTGCGAGCTGTCTTGAGTTCCAGTGTTGTCTTCCACAGTCCCATTGAGTGCTTGAGGAAGGTCCTTAGTGTCCTGTTGATTTTGTATAGTGCCAGGCATTCACAGATCCATGTGTGCGGCATTGAGTCATAGGCTTTCCTGTAGTCAATCCAGGCTGTGCTCAGATTGGTCTGCCTAGACCTTGAGTCTTGGGCGACTGCCCTATCTATGAGTAACTGGTGTTTTGAGCCTCTGGTGTTGTTCCCAATGCCCTTCTGGGCTGTGCTCATGTACTGGCCCATATGGTCATGTAGCTTGGCAGCTATGATGCCTGATAGAACTTTCCGTGTTGTGGGGAGGCAGGTTATTGGCCAGTAGTTGGATGGTGCTGTTCCTTTGTGAGGGTCTTTCATGATCAGCGCTGTCCTTCCTTGTGTTAGCCAGTCTGGGTGGGAGCCTGCTGCTAGCAGTTGGTTCATCTGTGCTGCTAGGCGTTCATGCACTGCTGTTAGTTTCTTTAGCCAGTAAGTGTGGATCATGTCCGGGCCAGGTGCTGTCCAGCTTTTCATGTTCTTGACCCGCTGTTGGATGTCTGCTACTGTGATGGTGACTGGTTCCTGTTCTGAGAGATTGCTGTGGTCTGCTTTCAGGTCCTGCAGCCACTTTGCACTGGTGTTATGCGTCTTCTCTTTCTCCCATATGTTCTTCCAGTACTGTTCAGTTTCCGCTGCTGGTGGCTCAGCTGCTACTCTGTGGTTGCACTGCAGTTGGGAGTACACTTTGGATGGTTCTTTGGAGAACAGGGCATTTATCTTCTTGGCCTCTGCTTCTCTAGTGTATCTCCTTAGCCTGGTAGCCAGTGCTGTGAGCCTTTGTTTAGCAGTCTCTAGGGCTTCAGATGGAGTCAGCCCCATGTATTTTTTCAGTAGCCGAGTCTTATCCTTAATCTCTACATCCTTCTGTAGTTCCACCAGCTGACTTGACTTCTCTCTGAGTTGCCTTGATCTTAGCCTCCAATTTCATTTTCCAGGTGGGTATGTACTGCTGTTCTTCTTGATCATGTAGCCAAGCATTTCCAGGATTACAGAGGCTGTAGCATATACCAATTCATTGGTTTCAGTTATGGTGGTGGTAGGGATTGTCTGGAGGGTTCTGTTGGCATCTTCTAGCATACTATCTGATGGTACTTCTCCACTGACCTTGGTAATCAGACTTGAGGGTTGACTGTAGCTAGTTTATCCATGATCTTATGCCTCATATCAGCTGCTGTGCTCTGTAATGGAAGGGGTGGCAGTGACATTCCAGCTTCAGGTGTTGGCTGCACAACTGCTTGTTCTTCCAGGTCTGCTTGAGTCTGGGTTGTAATGTGGAGTTGGTCTATCTCAAGTTGTGAGAGCAGCTTCCTCTTCACTATGTTGAAGCGCTGGGTAACTAGTTGTTTCTCAGTTAGTGTGGATGTAGGCCTTCTGTCTATCCATAGTTCCCTCATACGTTTCATATATCCCCTCTCATTAGGTCTGCTGTTGTAGTAGCATTCCATCATTTCCAAGTTCTCTTGTCTTGTCCATGTATGGTTTTTGTTCCAGTAGCCCACTTAACATCAGATTGTCCTGGTTCCCCAACATCTGACACGGACCTTGTCAATCCAGGCGACGTCCGAGCCAGCATGACTCTCTTAGTTTGTGTCACTCTCATATTTGAGGTAGGCAGGTGAAGCGTTAGGGGGTCTTTGCCCAAGGACCCCTACTGGTAAGGTAGGGACCAGCCGGGATTTGAACCCCGGTCTCCTGCATCAAAGGCGGTGTTCTAACCACTACGCTATCCAGCCGCTCTTATATGTGTATGTGTATATATATATATATATATATATATATATATATATATATATATATTCAGACAGTGGCTGGATTGCATAGTAGTTAGAACACAGGCCTTTGACATGGGAGACTGGGGTTTGAATCCTGGCTGTTACCAGTAGGGCTCCTTGGGCAAAGACCCATTAATGCTTCACCTGCCTGCCTCAGATATGAGAGTGACATGAACTAAAAGAGTCATGCTGGCTCAGACATTGCCTGGATTAACAAGGCCCATGCCAAATGTTGGGGAACCAGGACAATCTGACAATAAGTGGGCTACTGGAACAAACCATACATGGATAAGACAAGAGAACCTGGAATTGATGGAATTTATGTATTTATTTATCATATTTATATAGCCGCCCATCTCACACAAGGTGACTCAGGGCAGTGTACAACAATTAAGTGCTACTACAACAGTAGACCTAATGAGAGGGGATATATGAAACGTATGAGGGAACTATGGATGGCAGGAGACCTACATCTACACTAACTGAGAAACTGCTGGTTACCCAATGCTTCAACATAGCGAGGAGGAACCTGCTCTCACAACTTGAGATAGACCAACTACATTACATCCCAGACTCCAGAAGACCTGCAAGAACAACTAGATATGCAGCCAACACCTGAAGCTGGAACATCACTGCCACCCCCTCCATTACAGAGCATAGTAGCTGATATGAGGCATAAAATCATGGAAAAACTAGCTACAGTCAACCCTCAAGACCAATTACCAAGGCTCAATGGAGAAGTACCATCAAATAGTATTCTAGAAGATGCCAATAGAGACTTCACGACAACCCCTACACCACCATAACTCAAACATTGAACTGGTATATGTTATAGCTGCTGTAATCCTGGAGATGCTTGGCTATACACAATCAAGAAGAACAGCAGCATACCCCCCCCCCCCAGGAAAATGAGGTTGGAGGCTAAGATCGAGGCAACTCAGAGAGAAGTTAGTCAGCTGGTGCAAGTACAGAAGAGTGTAGAGATTAAGGATAAGACTTTGGAAAAATACAAGGGCCTGACTCCAACTGAAACCCTAGAAACTGCTGAACAAAGGCTCACCACACTGGCTACCAGGCTAAGGAGATACACTACTGGCCAATAACCTGCTTCCCCAAAATATGGAAAGTCTTATCAGGCATCATAGCCACCATGCTACAGATCCATATGGGCAAGTACATGAGCACAGCTGCAGGACCAGAGAGCAGACCATAACAATCTCCCAGAACAGGAACCAGTCACCTGAAGGTCCTGAAGAGCCAGCTGAATGGGAAGAACAAGATCCATGCCATCAACACATACACCCTGCCAGTCATTTGCCTGGTAGAATGAGCTGGCCAAAGGAGGACATGGAGGTTGCCGATGTGAAGACTTGGAAGCTCCTCTCAAAGTACAGAGGCTTCCACCCCAAGTCCAACACCCAGAGACTATACACAAGAGGGTGGTCAGGGTCTGGTGAGTGTCAAAGCCACTGTCCTGGATGAAACCCACAGCATTGAGGAGTACATCAGTAAGATGGCACCCAAAGATGGCCTGCTGCTGAGAGAATGCTTAAGGCAGCAGCAGACATGGAAGGAAGTTCAAGCAGAGGAAGTGCCATGGAAAGACAAGCCCCTGCATGGGATGTACCATGGACAGATAGCTGAAGTGGCTGACATTGGGAAATCCTACCAGTGGCTGGAAAGGGCTAGACTAAAAGAGAGCACTGAGGCACTGATCATAGCAGCAGAAGAACAGGCACTAAGCACCAGATCCATAAAAACAAGGGTCTACCACACTAATAGGGCCCACAGTGCAGACAGTGCAGAGAGGCTTCAGAGACAGTCCAACACATACTGGCAGGGTGTAAGATGCAGGCAGGAACAGCATACACTGAACAGCACAACCAAGGAGCTGGCACTGTGTACAGAAACATCTGCACAGCATATGGGTTACACCCTCTCAAGTCCAGATGGGAGATTCCACAGAAGGGAATCCTGGGCTAAGATCCTGTGGGACTTCCAGATCCAGATGGACAGGCAGATATTGACCAATCAACCAGACATTGTGATAGTAGACAAGGATCAGAAGACAGTGGTGGTGATAGAAGTAGCGGTGCCAAGTGACAGCAACACCAGGAAGAAGGAGTATGAGAAGCTGGAGAAGTACCAGGGCCTGAAGGAAGAACTAGAGAGGAAGTGGAAAGTAACCTGGGTGGTAGGAGCACTTGGGGCCATGACTCCTAACCTGGGAGAGTGGCTCCAACAGATCCCAAGAAGAACATCAGAGGTCTCTGGCCAGAAGAGTGCAGTGCGGAACAGCTAAGATACTGCGCAGGACCCTCAAACTCCCAGGCCTCTGGTAGAGGACCCGAGATTGAGGAAGACACATACCACCCATAGGGGTGAGAGGGGAATTTTATATATATATTCAGACAATTAAAATAATCATACTTATTTTTAACTGTGAGGTTTGTTTCTTTCCTATATAAGAAACTTTTTCATTAAAAATCAAGTCAAACATGGATCTTTTTAGAAATACCAATTACTATATGGATTTTGTATAATATATTCTTTTAAGATTTATTCTTTCAATAAATCTTAACGCTCTCATTTTCATTTCATTTTTTTTAATTCTGGTCTTCCTTGAATTAGTGTTTTCATTTTGTTTATGTTATTTCTTTGTGAAAAAAACACAGATTTTTAAATAAGAAAATGTCTTATAATTAGGGATTGATGTAAGTTTGGTTTCATCAATTTTTTTTATATCAATGCGCCATTTATACTTTAAAAATTTACAGAAAACCCACAGTGTACATGCATGAAAATCCACATTTTTCAAATCTTACATTTTAATTTGCAATTAAAATATAGTTTTAAAAGGTTCTATAATTTAAAAAGTGTGTTTGTGTGTGTGTGAAAAACATTACATTAGGAAAAAAAATGCTTGAAAAATGAAAGCAATACTCTACAAAGTCCATATTTTAGGAGTCTCATGGGAAGCTCTACTGAATCAAATAGCCTTCCATCAGTAGGGGCACAACACTTTCTGAGTATTTTTCTGTACATAAATGCATTTCTTAAAAAAAAAAAATCATGTTTAAGATTATGAAAGCTCCAATCTTACAAGGATCAGGAAATTAAAAAGGGGCATTTACTTAAAATACAGTCTACAAATGGTCCTGCTTGCTACTGAGCAGAAGGAAGATTATAGGCTTAACCCAATGTCAAGGTCATGCAGCTCAGTTCACATGACACATCATTGCAATCCTAAATCCAATTCTTCTCCCTATAGGCTTAGTTAATGCTCCTACCAGAAGTTTTATTTTGTATGAGTAACCTTGGCATAAGAATTAGGACTGTGCAAAGCTTCAGGTGGGTGATTCAGTTTGAAGAAGATTCAGCTGAATCTCCCTTGAATCAAATCACTCATTGGAATCTTTGTACAGCCCTCTTTCTTTGTTCTCAAATTACCTGCCAGCATCATTTGTTTAAAAAAAGGAAGAACAATTAAGATAAACGGTGCTGTATCTTCAACCTGATGATTAGACCACAGAAAGTGTTTTAATGGAGAGATGATGTCATAGAGCGGAGTAGGGGAGAAAGGTAAGTTGTTCTTCATCTTGGCTGACTTCCCAGATTTTTCTTGCAGCTGCATTCTACTGGAAGTAGTCAAAAAGCTTTTTGTTATGGCTGTAAAATACTTTCAGAGAAGCATAAAGTTTTTATAAAAAGAATGAAAAAAGAGCTTCTTGTAGTGCTAAGGGTTAATATTTGCAATTGTGGACTTGGCATTGACAATTAAGAAAAATAAACCTTGAGTCTCCTCTTCAAGGGGAAAGAGTTATGCTGTAGACAATGCAGCTGGATTCATCCAAAATATTTCTAGACTGACACTGAAGCTATCTGCTCAGAAGAAAATACCAGGAATCCCATATGGATGTTTTTATTTAATATTTTATTTCTTACAAACCCCCCACTACACTGCCTTTCAACCTAAGAGGACCAAAACCATTTACAATAATAATTGTATGTTGTAAAATAGGATCCATTCTTGGTTAAATGTCTGAAGGATTTCTGAAGAGATCAGATTTAGTAGCCATAATTTCTGAACATTTCTGTGTTTGCAAGAATCAGATTACGGTTTCCATAAGCATAAGAACAAGATCAGTGCTATACTAATGGTCCAATGGTTCATCTAATCCATTACCTTAATGACAAGGCCCAAGGCCCACATCTAGTCTACCACCTTGACTATAGGACTCAATAGTTACCTCTAAAAAGTCCACAAGTTGGGTATGAAGGCAATTGATCTCCACTATTGCTCTGAAGCACCTGGGATTCAGTAGTATATTTCCTCTGAACCTGGTGTTTCATCTAATTACTATTTCTTGTAATCATTGATAGTCTTAGGTTCTGTGAGATATTTGTTAGTTTATTGAACATTTTAGAGTTGTTACAAGAGATCCAAATGTCTTTATCCTAATCATTGCATCATCTGCAGTGATATTTATATTATAATTTGCTGTTTATCTTCAAGTATTTCTGGCTGATTAATTAGCTCCATTTTAACTGATGGTTTACTTAATTAAGCATAAATAAATGTGTCCATGAAGATTTTGGTATAAATAACTTCTTAAAATATAAAAGGAAATAAGGCATGTGCAGTTTAAAAAACAAAAGAACTACATAAATAAAGAAGTAGGTCCTTAGATTTCAACTTCACCAGGCTAGTATAAATTTAGTGTACCTTATATATTTTTGTAATGTTTGTTAAATTCTATTTGTTATTTGTTAAATTCTATATATTTAGTAATGTTTGTTAAATTCTATCAGACTTCAATGAGTACACCTATGGATTTTAATCCTATGAACTGTTACTAGATTAATTTTCCCATTAATAATTCATTTTTATATTAAAGTATAATTCTATCTTTATATTGCTAGTTACTTGACTCTAGCCAGTTTCCAACTGTAAAATCCAATTGAATTTAATTGAAACGATTAAAATAATTTAAAAAGTTTGGAACAATTAAGACATTAACCAGTATTCTGGACACAACAAAATGTTTTTAAACCTTCTTAAAGTCCACCAATGCTCTTAGTGTTCTCATCAAAGCAGGAAATGAATCTGAAAGTAAAACACTTATGAGAAGCCAGACTTATTTCCAGGTAAGGGAATATATGATTGTAGCCTATTCCATTCAAGTTTACCATTTTTTTAGGTTGCTGGGAAAGAACACAAACAATTACATTTCTCTTTAGTTGTGTCCATGAAGATTTTGGTATAAATAACTTCTTAAAATATAAAAGGAAATAAGGCATATGCAGTTTAAAAAACAAAAGAACTACATAAATAAAGAAGTAGGGGACTTTGGTGAAATATGGGACTTTGATGATTTATAATCAGCTCAGAAATTACCTTTCCAGAGAAAGGTTCATCCTGTAATGTCAAAGCTGAAATTAAAATAGCATTATCAATAATTTAAAACTACATATAACTTAAATTTGGGTTACCAGAATATGCAATATCCTACTAGTCAGGACCTGTGTCACTGCTGTGCCAATAGTGTGTTGGTGGAATCTCTTCCATCCATGAACAAGGAGTGAGCAATTCTCCTTTCGCTGAGTTTTTGGGAAGCCATGTGGAAGAGGCTACACAGGAAATTAGGTGCCATCAAGTCAGGCTTAACATCTGGGCATTGCAAGGACAAATGTCTGTTTGTCTTGTCTTGGGCAGGAAGACAGCGGAAACATTTCCTTTGCACAAACATTTTGTGCAGTGTTGGATAACACCCAGCAGCATTCCTTCTAGCTGCCTGGTTCTTTTACCCTGTGTGGGAGAAGGATAACTGGCATTTGCAGTTGAAGTGAAAGATCAGGCTTCCTCAGTGAATGGAAAGGCTGCAAGGGAGAGTCCTGGCATTTTGAACTCTTGTCATCCTTAGACTCTTGAGTGGCAAGACCACTGGCTTTTGGCTTAAGACAGACTGCAGTTGACACAGCATGATAACTGTGGCTTTGTTAATAACAAGGACTGCCATCTCAAGCAGTTCCTTCTGTGTGTTTGCCCTTTTCATATAATATTTGCTTAAAGTTGCCTTAATGTGAAATGTCACTGTGCTTTGGAGCACCTACCAAAGAAGAATTCCTCCCATGCCAACACCTGCATTCTGTCAGAAACCATTTTAGTGTGGTTTACTTCCTCATGTTACAAAAGTAAGTAGAAACTGAGTTTACAGTCCTTCTTCTGCCCTTACAATTAATGTGTCAAACCTTGGATACCATTGCCTTTCTTTTTCCTTTTTCAAACATGTATATTCTCTCTCTCTCTCTCTCTCACACACACACACACACACTCTCTCTCTCTCTCTCTCTCTCTCACACACACACACACACACACACACAGAAAATCCCCTACCATTCTTGAGGTTTATTAAAGCTTTAAGCTGTCAAGTTATTACTGTCAGTTTGCAGAAAGGAAAGAGCTACTGATGTAAAATTAATTTATTGAATGGAATTGTTTGGCCCCAGGGGAATAACATCACCATTTAATTTAATTTCCCCATCATATTGTCTCATTTACAGAAAGGAAAAAAAAAACTTTTCTTTTTAACAGAATAAGGTACATTATGTTGAATAGTGTTCTTGTCTTTAGATCATCAGTTGTCAGTGCTCTGTATTATCCATGTGAATTGTACCTGCTGCTTTTCTCACAAATAAAACCCACCACCACCCTACCAGCAGAGACATTAAGGTTCCCTCATGCCAAATCTCACTTTAAATTCCTTTTTTTAAGATTATGGCTAGTATAACATAACTCCACTTCAGAGTAGTAATTTTGCTCGTATGGAAGAAATACTAATGGAGAAATAAATATGAGAAAGGTTGCCTGACATATACTGTATGGTTCACGTGTACTTTGCAGGAAGGTTCCATGAAGTGGGCAGAATAGGCTATTAACCTTTGACCTTTGACTTACAGGTCTTCCCTCTGGATTCAGAAGCAGCAGCAAACATCTGAATTATATTATTGGGGGACAACAGGTGGAATAGGTTATTCCATTTATGAAATTCCCAAGGGGAACATTTTGGCTTCTGTGGAAAATGGCATGCTAGATGAGCTGGACCATTGATCTGCTTCAACAGGGATCTTCTTCTTTTCATTGGCTTTGCTATGCCATAGTTTCCATCTGAGGAATCATTTCTCATGCTCTGGGTTATCTATGTGTGATTTAAAAGTGCATCTGATATTATTTTGACCACACAACAATTGTCTTCCTTCAAGAAAGCATCATAGTTTAGAGTTTGTAGCTGAGAGCCTAATGACTGGAATTTGTATTTGATAATAAACACAGGATTTCTGTTGAATTCTGAAGTACTTTCATGTAGCTGGCAACTTAGAAATATTAGTCTTTTTGCCATTTTATTATTTAATATCTTGCACATTTTCTTCCCCTTCTGTTTCATAACTATAATGATTTCAATAGCTAAGAAATTAATTTGTTCCAATTCTTTTCTTCATTTGTATACTCTTGTTATATCTACTTTAATTATCTAATGGATTTTCCCCTATTCTGAGTTCATTAAAAATTACATCGTCTTCTGCTATGAAATGCTGCAATGTTTCTTTAGCTGGAATTAGTCAATTAAATTGTTGAATGAATAAACACAAAAAACAATGCTTCCTCATCAAAGATAAGCAAAATGGATGGATCATGTTATAGTTAAAGTCTGCTGAACAGACATGTAGAACAAAGTTTAGTTTCTTGGCTGTAAGCTGTTTTAAACTCAACATGATGACACATATTCATCTGGTCTGATGACCTTCTCCAAAGAACCCAAATTCTTATAGAAGTTCTATGAAGAAAGTCAGTAGAGCTTCATTATATCCAAAAAAACTCAAATTCTTAAAGAAGTTCTATGAAGAAAGTGAGGGTACAACTACACTTCTTAAATAAGTCTACTTTGCACTGCTTTATGTATTCTGGATACCACAGAGACTCCTGGGAACTTTAGTCAGGTTAGGAGAAAGATGTTAGCATGGCTGTTCCTCAAAGAATACTGATATAATGGAAAAGAAGATGATTCTTTAGTTTGTTCTATAAATATAGTAGCTATCTTCCAAACTCCAAGTAGAGATACTAATGATTGAAAACTCTATCTTTATGCAAACATTTTATGATCTTACATCAGAATGATAAAACATGGCTACATGATTTTGAATCATGCCCTCTCCATTGCATTTTCTGTGACTTGCCTGTACAGACTGACTTTTTGGAGATGCTGTTCATATCATATCTGAACAGTTTAAGGTGAGTCTTTGAGCAGTTGTTGCTTTTGTTTATAAAGGTAAACTCAATCTGTGCATTTGAAATGATTGATGAAGTGTAGTTCCACTTGGAGGGTTTGTCATCACTCATGTGCTGAAGTGACATTACTTTATGTATTTTGGCATAAACATATGCAACTACTGGCAAAGCAGTTGACCCCAGAGTGTGACTATTTGTCATTTTAATCTCTCTACTCCAACTCCCATTCCTACTCCCACCCCTAAAAGTCAGGCAACATACCAGAGGTTCTAAGGGCCATCACTAATTATTTGACAGCAAAGGACACTTGTAGCTGGGATTGCATAAATTGCCAGATTATCATTCCACAAACCAAGGTCCTGTACAGTCTTATAAATAAAGTTGAGATGAGAGTAAAATCAAAAGTGGCCACCATATTGAACAGTAATAGCTCTTCAGTAAATTCCAGGGCTTATTCTATAGAAAGGAGAAATATGGGAGAAAGGCTACAATGTTCTGCAATGGAAGTCAGCATATGACATAGTAACACAGCTTAAGTCAAAGGCACTAGCCATAACAAACCCCAAGTATGCTTCCTCCAGAAGTGTTACAATAACAAACAATTAACCAATAAGTCTCTTTGGATAGACAGAGATAAATTAATAGCTCCTTAATCTTTAGAATTAAGGTTCAGAATATGTGTTGTCTCATTGCAAGACTCAGTGACAGAAATTAAACACATTATTCAGTCACTGAAACCCAGTAAGGACCTGGTGAAGACTTTCTACCCCCAGAACTTTTCAGGACACACATTGACTGGTGGGCTTCACTGCTGGCAGGGCTGTTTACTTATAAAGACGACACTGGCCATATCCCTGCAGGATGAGAACTCTCCATCACAGTTCCCATATACAAAAAAGGAGATGAGGAAGACCCCAAAAATTACAGACCCATAAGCCTTATTGGTATAACAGTTAAGATGTATGCAAAACATCTCTTGAGAAAAATAGAAGATTTGGTGATTGAGAAGAATATATTAGTGGAAGAACAGGCTGGGTTCAGACCTGGGTACTCCACAAAAGATAACTGCTTTGTTCCACACCACCTTATTACCAAATATACAGCAGATGATAAACATCTGTTTACATCTTTCATAGATCTTAGTGTGGCATTTGACTCCATAAATAGAGACATCTTATGGAAGAAGCTTACCAAACTAAATATGGAACCTAGAGTTCAATACTTGGTTAAGTCCCTCCATACAAATACATGCTGGAAAGTCCGTATTGGAGTCATTGGCTCTCTTACAAAGAGCAAACCCACTTACAAAGGTGTTAGACGAGGATGCACCTTGGCCCTGATATTATTTAGTCTTTACGTTAATGACATCCCAGGATTTCTCCATTCTATGGATGTTCACATGCCAACGATCCTTAACAGACATATCAACATCCTTTTGTATGCAGATGACATCGTTCTGGTGGCACACTCCCAGGTAGGCCTGAGAAGGTTGATGGGGAAATTTGGTGCCTATTGTGCTTCTAACTTTTTGAATATTAATAAGACTAAATCCAAAGTGGTGGTTTTTGGAAAAAGATGGCCCAAATACAATTGGCACTTGAATGGGAAGCCTATAAAACAAATAGATTCTTTCTCAGATTTAGGGTTCATTTTTATGGATACAGCATCTTGGACCAACCACTTCAAAGAAAGTTCTATAAAGGCAACAGCAAGCTCTAAAATGCTAACTAAACTACTTAGTTATAACGACCCAAGCACTCTGCTCCCCATTTTAAAGGTCCACAAGGCAAAAATTGTACCAATGCTAAATATGGCACAGATCTATGTGGCCTATCAAAGGCCTTCTTACTCAAACAAAATCAAGCACACTTTTTAAGGACTATTTTGGGGACCGACAGGAATATACTTGCAGCAGTAGTAAGAGATGAAACAGGCACCCATTCCATTTACAGTCTAACAGTAATCAAAGTATTTAATTACTGGTGGAGGACTTTCTCAATGGAACCTGACAGACTACCAAGACTGTGCCTTGAAGAACAGCTGGGCACACTTCAACCCATCATGTGTATTAATCAACTGCTCCAGATCATCTCACATCTTGGCTTCTCAACACAATATCTATTCATCAGGCCAAGGTAATATTCAAACAAAGAGTTCTGGATGTTAACACACAAACTAGTATTGAGTCACTTGCAAACATCAGGTCATTGAAAAGGCTGTCCTTTCAATCAGAAAAATACTTGATGATGGGTTTGACTCAATACCATAGGATAGCCCTTACCAGAGCAAGACTCAAACAGTTAGATTCTATGGTCAAATATGGACAATTTCACCAAGTGCCATATTTTAAGATAATATGGATTTGTGGAGCATCAGAAATAGAAGACATTGCACATGTCCTGTTCAACTGTCAATTATATGCCTCAGCAAGGGCTCAGTACTTACAGACGCTACTTGACAGAACCATATATTGGGACTCTAACAAAAGATTATCTTGTTTCCTTCAGGGCACAAATATATATGTAGTCACTAGAACTGTTAAGTTCATAGTCAGGGCTGTCCAACAGAGAACACGTTTTATAGAACACATTGGGGTTGCAAGCAAAGGTGATGAATTCACCTAAACACAGACTGTTCTTTAATTTTAATATTCATCTTACTATATATCTCTGCATTCTATTTTATCTTATACTGTTTTATCTTACTCTTTTATCTTTATCTTACCTTACTTTATTTTTTATTTTATTCTAACTTACTGTAGTCAATTTTATCTCATTTTACTGTATCTCACCTTACCTCATTTTATTGAATCTTACTGTGGCTGATGCCCATACTTTGATATGGTCAACTGACTAATCAATAAAGTATATCTATCTACCATTGCAAGACTTCTTATTTATAGCTAGGGATAGTGAATATCAGGGAAAAACTAAGAAATGCTTATTTGATGGTACACATAAGATTTCTACCTAAGAACCACTGAATACAATAGTCCTGGTTCTACCTGCTCTACTCATTTCTTTGGTACTTAGTGATGAGTGTATTTGTTGAGCAAGACAGGTCATATCTTTTTTCAATTTACATTTTCTTAAGAGAGAGTATGTGTGGAGAGCTGCTTATATAGGACAATATTTGGCAAAACTGTTGTGCTTACATTCTAGGAAAAAAATGCCAGGGCTCCCAAGTCCACCTGGGAAAACCATACATTTTTCTACATGTTCTAAGCTCTCTCTGAGGTTGAAGAACTGTCCCTCAAGGGAAAACTGCCTGCTGCAGGGTCCATGCCGGCTTTTGTTTTGTTTTGTTTTGTTTTTCTAAATCCTACCCAAACCCTTCAATGGAGCTTGCTGCTAACTCTCCAATCATCAGGAGGCTCTAGGGGGCATTTTCCCCCTCCATCAATCCCATATGATCCAAGATCAACTTCTGAACAAATAGCTTTACTTTGTTATTGCGTGGAACTGAAGTTAAAAAACAGCTCTACTTTACCACCTGAATTAAAGTAACAACCATATGGATCTAAAGCCAGACATATAAAGATACAAAAATAACTACACACCAGAACTATTGAACTGTCAGTTGAAATCTCCGTGTCTGGAGATTTGCTCAGCATCTCCGTCCCAATAATTTCCTTAAAGGGACAATACATGTTCAACCACATAGAGCCTACAGAACACATAGTGCACACACAACACAATCCAATGCTTCAAACTGTCTCCTGGGCAAGGAGGCTGACCCACAGCTGCCTTGCAGAAAAGTCTTACTTCTGATGATTTGCGCTGTCCCAAACCTCCTCTTGGTGGCCTTGTTTCAAATCCAAGTTGGCTGCTCATTGGCTTTTGGTTTTGCCAGTCCTGATCTGCTCCCCCAGCCATTGCCTTACATCTAATAGCTCCCCGCTCTCAAACTAAATCAGAGAACATAATCACTATTTTGCATGCAGGCTTATCTTTGGACGCTCCAGTTCAGCTTGGGAAAGACTCCTACCTCCAACCCTGGAGAGCTGGACAACATGCAAGTATCCAAGATGGATACTAGAGAAGGCAACTCTCTAACTTCCAATAATTGTTAATTCTCCATTATAGCACTGATTGTAAAATTCTATAATGGCAGGCAATCCTCAGATTTGTAAAAGCAAGATATTTCAGAGGGGATCCCAAAGACATTTTGATATTGATTACATCTCTTGATTGCCTACCAGAACTGACTGCTGCTGGAATTGCAAAGGATCAGAAATTTTAAAATCTAAAGGTGACCCTGTTGAGGAAAAATGAGATACAAACAACTAGATAAACAGTAGCAGTTCTCTGTGATGTACTTTAGCTCCAGTTGTTTTGTTTTGAACCAATGACAAGCTATTATTGAACTCTTTAATATGTGAGCTGAGAGTTTGTAGAAGTTTTGGGGAGAGACTTCATAAATCTTTTGAATTTTCTCCAATACAAGGAGCATACTATGAGAAAGAACAGTTGGGCACCACATATTACATAGTAAAAGAAAAAGAGAGAGTGAAAATGCAGAGCAGTTGATTCTGGGCACTTTACATAAGTGGCTCATTTGGTAAAAAGATGAGCTCCAGTTTTCACCAGTTTGCTAATGGTTCATTTCCTTGGATCATTTGGTAACTTATCTTTATTTGCATCCACTAAATACATAGCCTAGAGATGTCCCCATTGTTAACGCTAATTATTTTGTCCTGTTTTAACAGTTATGTGATAGGACCACTTTCCTTCAATGGCTGATTCAGCAAAGGCAGGAGGATTTCAATGGTTTAAAATACTTCTCCTGAACTTTCATCAAGTCACTCTTCTCATGACAATGCTTTCTCAAGTGTAACTTAACAGCCTTTTAGACACTCTGCTGCTATTGGTGGATATGCAGGGAAAAAAGAAATGCTGTTCAGGTGTTTCAATCCATTGACAGATGTTTCAACATTCCCGAACAAATGTCTGCGTTTGCCAGATCACCCTCATAAGGAGAGCAGTCCTTAAATGGGACAAGAACAATAAGGATTCTTCCCCCAACCACCAGTTTTGCCATTAATTGTGGATATTTAGGACTGTATTTTTCTCAACATTTTAAATTGTTACCATTCTATGAAAGGTACCATTCTTTGATATTTTTTTCTTTTTAAAGTTAGGCATGATTTCTTATCCAACCCCCCCCCCCCCCGCCCCCCACCATTTTCAACATCTTTGATCTCTGATAATAAGGACAGGGATAAACATAATCTCAGTCTCAGCAGAATGCTCATTATGTCTGGAATGATGTTTAAAACAACATTAACATTCTGATTAATAACAGTAACATTGTTATTTATTGTTTATTAATGAATGCCTATTTTTATTTTTTATTTTTTTAAAAAAAGATGTGTTTCTGAAACAGTGTTGATATACTTAAACACTATTCAGGAGTTTAGCAATGTGTTCGTGTTGTGTGGGCATTCTTGATAAGCCCCACTCAGATCAGTCAAGTGATTTCAACATCCCGTGGCCATCTCCTTGAATCCATGGCTGTTGGAAGGGGGACAGTCACCTTCATGCGTGTGACTCTATGAATGTTGGTTTCCATTCAAGCAGGCACATTTGAAAATCTAAACGCCTTTGGATCTTTGGATTGGCTGGTGCTTTCCTTGATTTTAATGAACCTGTGCCCATTTTTTCTTAAGTCTTTCTGATATGTCTTTGTTTTGTTTTTGGGTTTTTGTAGTAACCAGTTTTGCTACTAACTCATCCAAACTCTAATGAAAGTAAAGAAAAAAGTGGATTGTTCATGGCATTCACGTGGGCTATTACACAGCCACTTATGAACAATTTCTTAAACAGAGTTAGAAAAATGTTTCTTTAAGATTTTTGTGCCTTCTCTTCATTCAAAATATATTTGATACCTTCCTATATCTCTAACTGCCTTCGTTTAAAAGGGAAGAGTTTGGGTACATCTTTAAAAATTTAAGGAAGCCATTCAAGTCAATATAAAAAACAGTTGACACCATAGATCCCACTAAAAAATGGAGAGAGAGCAGGACAGTACATATAGTGAGCAAACAGTGAAGCCCAGCAAACTCTTTGGGGGGGGGGGGGGAATCTATCCTGGAGCAGGAGCTGTAGAAAGCAACAACTTATTTTCTCATGGGAATGTAGTCTTCCTGCAGACTGCAATTTTCTCTGCAAGAACTGTATTAAATAATTTGCTTGGGTGATTGAATTCTGATATTCTGAACTTTTGGGGCAGGGGGAATCCTGTTTGGGAAGCTATCGTGTTATCCCCTCTCCAAGGTACCAACTATTTTTTCACTTTATTGCACCAGGCTTGGAGAGATTGTAGATTTTGAACCCTGAAGCTCTATCTACATATCTGAGTAGGAATATATTTTGATCTGAAACTAATGTAGAGTTTCTAGTTTAATTAGAGAGAACAGACATATAATTTTGCCTCTTCTTTTGAAAGTGTGCCTGAAGGGACCTATATGATTCTTAAGAACATTACTAGGCTCATGACATATATTTCAGCATTGTTTTTTTCTCTCGACAAAAAAACATTCAAGAACTAAAATCATTTTATTTTTGAAGAGGAATACTGGAAGGACTTAAGTGTTACATTCTCATTGGATGGCTTTCTGCCCAGCCACTAAAACAGTACAGTCCTACCTCTTAAGAATGTGGAGACTGATGAAGTCCTACTTTTCATCCTAAGAAAAACATCAGTCTTTGACCTTGCCAGATTAAAGCGGTCACAAATGCAGCCCTCCTGGAGTGCTCTAACCTTTTCTTTGCATGCATACATCAACCCAACTACTGTTTCACTTAAGGTGCATCAAATGGGAACTCAGAAGCAAAAGTTATATGGCAGGGGAAGGTAGAAGCTAGAATATATGAATACATAAAACTGACCTCTCAGAACTAAGAACCTATGAACAAAATACTGATTAGAACTTCAGTTCTTGCACTGAAAAAACAGATCCACTGGAAATTAGAAACATTTGGCTAAGGGAACTAATATGAAAAATTCCTTAGATGTTGCATTTTGCTAATGAATTTTCCAGAGTTGCTCAACTAACTCTTTTTTGAAATATAAATGGGTTAGTAGCAGCATGAATCTGACATGGCTGGATTCCTGCAATATTAGTAAGTAAAAACAATTTGCCTGATTTTCTTTCCTGATACACAGTCTGGACTTCAGACTTAATATGGGAAAAGAAAAGAGTACACATGCAAGATATGGGTGAAGACTGTGCAGATAGATACAAATACGCACCCACATTTTGCTATCACATTTACTATTATTGATATCATTTCTTTGAATGCTGGTCATATTGCCTCTTATTCAAAGCAAATTATGAGGTTCAAATTATACGTCAGACACATTATGTGAAGACGTAGTTCTGGGGAAGTCTATAATGCTGAGAAAGCTAAAGGAAAGAGAAGAAAAAGATGACCAGCAGCAAGTGGATGGACTCAGTCGCAGTGGTGATAGGTGCATTATTGGGAGACCTGAAGAACCAGGTAAGGGCAGATCATAAAGGAGGAAATCTATCTGTGTGGTTGCTAAGAGTTGATACCAATTTGATGGTGCATAATCATAATCATATAGAACCAAACAGATCCACATTTAGGAACAGGTTCAGGAGAAGCCTAAGATTTGCAGAAGTACCCCACCCCCCAAATTGGAAACACCCTTAGGGGTCAAAAACAATCAAATCATAATTAAGCATAAGCTCACTAGGCAAGAAATGCTCTCTAATTTTTGAGGAAGAAAACTAAGGGAGTGTCAGATGATAATTGTGACTGAGACAGTGCAATGCTTTAGATGAGAAGACAAAAACGGTGATTCCAAGTATACGGGAATGCAAATCTACATGGCTCAATCCCAGTGCTAAATACCTTTATTTTAAATATTGCAGATGGGTACTGCATTCCTGCTTCTGCGTAGTGCAAGCATCTTTTTATCTTTGAATCTGAAGCACTGAACAGCCCTGCTTGTGACCAATATCACAGCCTTGGCAACCAAAATGACACTGCCCGTGCAAAAGAAGATTGGATCAGTAAACGTGAGACTACGCTCTGAATTTACAGTCACACAGTATTTCAGAGGGAAAAAAAGGAAGTGGGAATATCTTCTTTCTCTCCTCCCCACACCCAGTCCCCCCCAAAAGCCGCTCAAATAAAGATTAGGAGTGCTAAGTGACAATGAAATGCAACTATAAAAAAAGGGAAGGAGATCTGGGACAGGGGAATCAAGGGGTTAATAAGCATTGGAATATTTTGCTGCAAGTCCCCCCTGTCTTTGCTAAATCTCTCTCTCTCTCTCTCTCTCTCTCTCATTCTCTCTCTCTCATTCACTCACTCACTCACTCACTCACTCACTCAATCAGTCTCTCTGCTTTGTGGTCTGGTGTCAGCAAATGTCCAAACTTTTGAAACTGCTATGTCCATGGAAAATGAAATTCTGAAGATCTATATATTATGAATAAAATGTCACCCCACCATGATTGATTAATTCCTTATGTCTTCCCCACTGCCCACTTAATAAAGAACGCAGGGCAGAAGCGAACCCTCCAGTAAAAGCCTTGGAATACATGTTTAATTTGGGGGGGGGGGGGCACATGGGGAGAACTAGTCCTACATCACATCCAGTTTAGTATATGGCAGGAAGGACCTAACAAGGCAGCTGATATGAATGAAAAACAAACAAAACCATTGCAATGGCACCAAATTTAAGCTTCAATTTTTAGTTAGTTTAGATGTTGATTTACAGGCAATTTGCCATACCCAAACTGAAGACACTGAAAGCAGCAGTGGTTTCCAATAACTTTTCTGTTTTTACCTCAGTGACAGTAACTTTTACTGGCAAAAGAATATGCCTGATTATATTTTAATGGAGTTTTAGATAACTTGCCAATTCAAGTAGGAATTATAACAGAAATAACTATAATAGATACCTGTCAACTCAAAAAGGTTCAGTGAAAGGTAATACAATATCTATATTTTCACCAACTCATTCTCTGATATAATAGCAACATCTTAGAATCAGAAACATTTATTTTTTAATTCATTTATTTAGTTTTTATGTGCCAATTGTTATGACTTAAGGTGGTTTACCATGATAAACACAAACACACACACACCTATGTATAAAATAACCAGAATAAAAATACATAAATCAATAAAGCAAGAAAAATTCAATGCAAATAACCATATCAAATTGCAGGATCCATAGGAGCCCATCAATATTAAGTGGCATGACCTCTCAAAAGCCTTATGTAATAGCTCAATTTTAACTATTTTACAAAATAGCATCAAGTTCAGTACCAGACTAACTCCTGGGGGAGAATTACTCCATGAAGCAAGGAATATCATAAAAGAGAAGCACTCCCTCTAGGATCTCATTGATACAATTTTTGTACCTTGAGAACATCCTGAGATAACTTAAGTGTACCAGACAGGGTAGTTTTGCCTTGAGAAGGCAGTCCTGCAAGTCATGTAGATTTCAAAAGGAGAAGACCAATATTTTCAATTGTACCTAGAAATATATTGAGAGCCAACACAGTACCCACAGTATAGAAGCAACATGCCTGAAGCTCCTGATACCTGCCAGCATGTGGGCAGATGAATTCTGCACCAATGGCAGCTTTTGAGAACTCTTCAAAGGTAGCTCTGGGTAGAGCACATTGTAGAAGTCTAGCATTGTAGTGATAAAGTCATGAGTTTCTATTCCTGGGTCCTCCTGATCCAGGTACTGCTGCAATTGCCACATACTGATAATATCTTACTCTCAGCTGATGGATGCTCTCTTGCAATGGGGTAATGTAGATATTGAAAAACAAGGAGGAGATAGGGGAGAGAATTGAACCCTGTATGACTCTGCAGTAGACTGCCCACTGAGCATCACACCCAATTTGAATTGCCTGCTCAGGAAGGATAGAACTACTGCAGAACATTGCCTCCAATTCCCAAGCCTCACATAAGATCCAAAAAGAAATCATGATGAATGAAACCTCAGTGCCATGGCTGATGCAGGATCAGAAATCCAAGAGAACAAATTTCCAAGATGGTGACATCTTGCCCTTATCTAGCCAGGTCTCAGTAATATGCATCAGGTCTTCCTGTACTCCACCAGGATGAACATGGTCTTATTGCAGACAGATCTGGCATTTAGCAACAGCAGCAGGGCACCAGAGTCACCAGCAATCCAGCCTCCTGGACCCAGCATTGAAGATATGGGACTCAAAGAAGGGGTCAGCACCAAGTTGCTAGTATCTCTTCACCTGTAATGACCCATCCTGCACTAGCCACATAGCTTCCTCTGTTGATAACTACCAAGATCTTCTCACCCCTATCTCTTCCCTTCCCCCCTATGCTTTCAAACCCCTTCCAGGATCTGACTACACTTATGGAGAACTATTCCAGTGCAATAGCTACCTTGAGTCATACTATCTCCTTCCCTTCCAAAATCTCTCCTCACCCTACCACACATACATGCACTGCTAATTACCTGGTGTGACAGCAAACTGATTGAGATACAAAAGAAACTGGCTGAAGTTTTAAAAATTAAAAGGGAAAGACAAATAAACCAAGAGAATGATCTGGAAAATATTTTCTTATTGCATCTACAAAAAAGACTCATTAAAGCCTTGAAGAAATCTGTGTGATGAGGTAAAGAAGATTTGAAGAGAAATCAAACTCTATGACAATATTTCAATGAGTTACAGATTAAGACTGTTAGAAGTAAAAGGAAGGAATATAAAGTTGGTTTATCTGATCAAGGTTAAAATAAGAGATTTTTTTTTTTTTTTTTTTTGCAAAGTTTTAACAACCCTTTATGGACTTTTTGCTGACACCAGGATTGAAAAGTTGATATTTTATGGATTTGCTTATAGATAAGGGATGGGATATGGGATGAGGAGATATGTTTAATCTTATAGGGGGTGAAGAGTATTTAAATTGGTTTATACTATTTGTGATGAAGGTTGGAAGTCACTTCTTTGTCTATTTCTTTTCTTTTTCTGTATTATATTCATTCTTTGCTTTTTCTTCTTTCTTTTTCTTTTTTCCTGCACTGTTTATTCTTTTTTTCCATTCTCTTCTCTTTCTCTAAGTTTAGTTTGTATTCATTCTTATTATTGTAATCAAAATTATTAATAAAAATTTTATTTAGATTAGGTCCTCTCTCTCACTAAGAGTTAGTCATGGGGAGGTGATTCACCATTCTGTCACTCTGGGTGCACCACTCAATACCACTTCCCATCTCTAACCCAGTATAGAGAAATTTAGCTCTGGCCGTGAGAATGGGATGGGAGAGGAGAAATGGTTACTCAGTCCTGGGAAACTAGAAAGTGAGAGAAAGAGATTCAGAACAGCCCTGTCTTGACTTTGGTCTCCTTAAAAAGGGCCAAGATTTTGCATGGATTTTCAAGATTCTGTAATTATACCATAACAATGATAAAGAAGCATTTTTAGAATCCCTGCTAGGTCTGTTTCTTGGTCTGGCCTACTCAAAGGGCTGACACCCAGGCAGCTAACCATTGATAAAGCCCAAGAGAGTACAAACCAATCAGAGGCTGAGTGTCTAGTACCAGGTAACAATCTGAGTCACTCTGAAGTCTCGAAGGGCTTCTAGCCTCTAACCAGGCTTCTAACATACAATTCTCTATTTGTTTGCATTCATCTATCTCCCATGATGCACAAACTTGTCAGATAGAGTATTCTCCATCCGTTCCTTTCTCAAGGTTAGAACCTTGTATGGGGAAAAATATGCCCTTTTCCCCACTCTTGCATTATTAATGTTTCACTCTATCATTTTCCAAGCTCAAAAGCTGGTCTTATTGACTGGCATACCCTCTTTTGGCTTCTCTACAGTTGGGGCTCCAAATCATACAGGGATATGATATCCATAGACTAGATCTCAGACGGTTCTACAAAGCCGTGACAAGAATGAGCCTTCTTTCCTTCCGTATTTTAATTATGGGTTGGTGGGAGAATGAGGCCCCAGCATGGCTCTCCCAGCTTATGCAGACAGGAGTCACCACACTTTGAGATTGGGAACAAATGCTCAGGAACCAAATACAAGCCTAACTCTACATAGAAGGAGAGAGCCCACTTCAGGTGGGGAAGTTTCGAGGCTCATTCAAAGAGAGCACACTGTCATGATTTTGTACATTGTTTCACCTTTTTCCATCATCCACTTGAGTTTTCCATTTGCAGCACAAAAATGGCCTGAGCTGTCTCTATTGTGTGACACACTGAGAGAGCCAAAGTGGGAGAGAATGTATAGGTGACCTTAAGAATGGGAGAAGGTTGAGCTATAAAATTGCAACTTTGGTCTCAGAGTTGTAATATCATAATTTAATATAAATCTCTCAACTCCCGTGAAGGTTACTTGGTATCTCTTTATGTGGGCGACAATGGGGGGAGCATTCATAAATTTTCATAAGACTCAGGAGTGTCTGCTGGGAGGGGTCAAAAAGTCAAGATAATGGCATGTAATACATGTGGAAAAGGAATGGGGCTTCATTTCTGTGGTTGTGGCTGCCATCTTGATGTTTTTGACTCCTCATGCGGATGCCTCCAAGAATACCTCTTTCAAAGTCTTTCTAGTCTGAGAGCCAGTTTGGTCTACTGGTTAAGGCACCAGGCTAGAAAGCAGAAGACTGTGAGTTTTAGCCCTACCTTAGGCATGAAAGCCGGCTGGGTGATTTGGGGCCAGTCACTCTCTCTCAGCCCAACTCACCTCACAGGGTTGTTGTGGTGGGGAAAATAGGAGGAGGAAGGAGTATTAGGTATGTTCGCCACCTTGAGTTATTTATAAAAATAATAAAGGTAGGATAAAAAATCTAAAAAAAAAGTGATATGTACCCAATTACCTGTTTCATTGTAACAGGTTAGGTACCCCTGTTTGGGAAGACATTCCTTTGAATTTCATTTGTATATGCTGTAATACTCTGCACGGCTCCTCGAATGCAAAGGCCCCAGTGCCCAATTGGCCTCATTCTCAGGTAAGTGAGCATACTATTACAGCCTGTATAAAAGCATTCTTCTCAATATTAAACTTCCATTAAATAAACAGCCAATAATAATTTCACATTTTGCTCCAGTTTTACTTACACAATTTACTTTGTAATAGCAGCAAAGCACTTTAGGCAGTCCTTGTTTGCTTGGTTTGTTAGAAATTCGAGATTTTATTTTTAAGTACTTGAACTAACTTGGCCTTTGGTCCCCTAATTGGTATCAGTGCCTGTCCAAGGTTTCATATAATCATTTTAATTGAATGCTTTCCTTGTATAATGTCTCTAGCACTAGCAAAATGCTTGTAACTGTTAAACCGTGTGATACCATATTTTGGGGAAATAAGGTTCCTTGCCAGGGGTGTTTGGCAATCATTTACTGCTTTGCATTTTTGCTAAGGAGAGAGTGGGAGATTCAGTTCAATTGTATTATGGAGGAGAACATTTGGAAAGCTTTTTGAAGGGCGTGTATCCTTATCCCTAGGGACCTAAATGAAGCAAGGACGGTTTGTGTCACTTCATAACATAGAATGTTATGGTACAGAATGGGACGGGACAGGACGGGACGGGGTGGAACGGAATGGAACGGAACGGAATGGAATGGAATTTAAGTATTGTCAGCCTTTACTTGCCCTATTCATCTACACAGGCCACTAATCTATATAGTAATTTTCTTGTTCATGCCAGATAGTGGCATGCAAAACATATCAAATACTATTTCAGGTATGAAGCAATTTTTCCCACCTGAAATGGGACATTTCAATCATTTTTGAAGTGTTTTGAGCTTCAAATAGCTTCCAAAAATTAATTAAGCAATTTCTAACACTGCCCATTTGGCCACAACTCTGGGACCCTTGCAGATGATTTAAAAAAGGTTACTAAAGTGTAATAACAATAAAAATAACAACAATAAGAAAAAGTGACTGCACTGGGGAAAAATGACTCATTCAATCAATTGCACCTAGCTAGCATATGTAGACATCCTCCTGGCCTAGTGCCCATGGGAAGAGCCAGATCGTTATGGGTCTCTTAAAGCAGAGCAGAGTCAGGGTCATACGGATGTTGCAGAGGATGCTGGTCCAAAGGGCAGACATGGTGAGGGACATGATCAAAGCAGACCATTTAAAGGGATATAGCTTATTTGAATTCAGAACAGACATTTGAATTCAAAATGAGATGTTTAGGATTCAGAACAGTTTTATGTAAGATGCAACTTTAAGAACTACATTTTCTGTAACATCCAAACAGTTGGGCATCTCATCTGGCTCTGGGCTGCTTGCAGTTTCCCTGAAGCTCCCAGACTGCAATGGTTAATTTTTGATGGCATAATGCTTGACTTTTTTGTTTTTACAACAATATAAAAGTCTTTATGAGATAAAGCATAAATCCCCCCTAGCCTTGTAAAATATGAAAAGCCAGATTGAAAATTGTTGGTCCTGCCCAACCAGGAATGTCCCCAAACAGCCCTTCTGTGATCCTCAGAGGACAGTTTCTTCCAAGCATGATTTTTTTTCCAACTCTGCCCTAAGAGATATGTTCCTCTCTGGTGACCAGCTCTCCTGGCATGTCTTCTTCCCAGACTATAAACATAAAGATGGCCAATTTATTTTCTTTCTCCATGCCTGCCCATATTATCACTGGGGGTCAGGTGGTATATTATTACTACTATTATTATTATTATTATTATTATTATTATTATTATTATTATTATTTGTAATAATAATAATCTTTAACACCATCAAATAACAACATCTGCCTATCCAGGTCCTTGGGAAGGACTCAATAGGTGGATAAAAATTCCAAATCCAATCTAAACATCTGGCTGACTGTGTGACCAGCAACAAAAACAACAAAAACATATTTATTTATTTATTTTTCAGGTATAGTTCCTAAAGGTATTCAGCATGCTCAGTTCTCAGCTGACTTTACAGGTGTTTGCAGTGGTGTCCCTTTGAGATTTTTTTTTTTTAAGTTTGTACTTTTGTTTTCCTTCCTCAGTGAGCCTATTTTGATTTCAGTCCTGTTAGCACTCAAACAACTGTGTTCAAAATTAGGAAGAAGACTCATCATATCTTATAATCTTCCCTTTGGCAAGGCAGGTTAGGAAATGTGGAAGGTGAAATTCCATAAACCTGGAGGGCAGTAGGCTGGGGAAAGGTAAGCCACTGTAGTCAGGAGCAGGTGGCAGCCATGGCTTGGGGGGCCTTTGCACAAATTGATCTTGTGCACCAATTGTGCCCTTTCCTGGACTGGGAGGTCTTGCTCATGGTCACTCATCCCTTGGTCACTTCCCACTTGGTTTACTACAATATGGTCTACATGGGGCCGCCCTTGACGACCACCTGGAAGTTAGAACTGGTCCAGAATGCAGTGGCACACACAGTGATGGGTGGTCCTAGGTTCACTCATGTTACACCCCTATTACATGAGCTGCACTGGCTCCCAGTTTCCTTCTGGGTGCAATTCAAGGTGCTGGTTATGACCTGTAAAGCCCTACATGGGATGGCGCCAAGTTATTTGCAGGATTGTCTCTTTCTAAGGACATCTGCCAATTGGATAGGGTGGGCATGCTCCTAGTCCCTTCCCTTAGATGTTGCCATCTTATGGGACCTAGGAAGTGTGCCTTTTCTGTGGCAGGCCTTGTCCTATGGAACACCCTAACCCCCTGAAATCTGGCAAGCCTCTACCCTTTTAAACTTCCGAAAAACACTCAAGACCTAGCCTTTCCCCCATGTGCTGGGATAGGGTGAGCTAAGTTTAGTCATGCTGCCAGGTTTTTTGGTTTTAATTTTTTTTGGATATGTTTGGTCTTAATATTTTTATTGTACATAATGTGGTTCTCTTGGTTGTGAGCCACCCAGAGTTTGGTACAAGATGGGCAGCTATATAAACATTTTAGATAGATAGATAGATAGATAGATAGATAGATAGATAGATAGATCAATCCACGGTAACAAATTAAACAAAAATAATTTGTACCATGCTGGTTAAAGTGCCTTTATGCCTTTTTTTCTGTTTTGAATTTTCTCTTTAAATTAAATCATCTGCATCTCAGTAAGAATTAGAAATAAGTGGAAAATTGATGGCAAAGATGTGTATTCATTCTCGTCATACTTTTCAGTGCTTCCTTTTGAACTATCATTAACGGAAAAATAAAACCATCTCTTTGTTCTTTAATACCGTTGATTGGCTGGCTTCTACCTTTTAAAATCTTCAGCAATTTTCCTGATACTTTTCTCCCTTATTCATGCCTCAAGGTTAGATAGGCAATTATGCTACATTATTGGGATAATTCAAAATAAAACAGAGACTTTTTAGCATTTCCTGGATGGCTTCATTGACCTTTGGCTCTTCCCTCCCCCCCCCTCCCCCTACATTAAAAGCAGACTATATTGATTGAATTTTCTTCTGGTTCTTCTGAATGCTATTGTTGATTCACTGCTGCACATTCTATACTATCTACAAGGGCATGCTGAGAGATGAAAACAAGGTATACTAGTTAGGTTCAACACTGAAACAGGACAACAATTCATTAATTGTGCTTGTTATCTTGGAACAGGAGATGGGTTTGATACAACTGGGAAAACAAACCCTATCCAATGGTTTGTTTTCGTGTGGAAACAAAATGCCTAGAACACTACAACTCTTAGTGTACTAAAGGTAATTAAACAAGTTGATCATATCAATAATAGCTACAGTTGACTTTAAGTTCAAAGGTTCCCAATCTATTTTAGACCAAGAGCCATAATTCACCTTTGAGGTGAGAGTTGCATTTTCCAAATAAGGTGAGACCAGGTCAAAACTAAGCCTAAAATTAATTAAAATATAATTTAGAGAGCCAGTGTGATCCAGCATTTTTTTTATTATTATTATTATTATTATTATTATTATTATTATTATTATTATTATTATTAAAATTTATTATGGCCACCCAACTCCAATGGACTCTAGACTAGGGAGGAATCAGATTCAAGTCTTCCTCAGCCATGGAAAGTCATAGGATGACTTTGAGTCAATCACTGTGTCTCAACCCAATCTACCCCACAATTTTGTTGGGGGAGAAGTGGATTGAAGAGAACATTAAGTATATTGTCTTGAACTCTTGGAGGAAAATTGTGATAAAAATATAATGCATCAAACCAATAAGATTATTTCTTATGTTTTTATCATTGTCCTCCTTCATGTTTTCATTACTATCCTTCTTCTGTCACAATAAAAATGATAATTTGGGGACCACACCCAAGGTCTTGTGGGAGAGTTGATGCAGCCCTGGGCCACAGATTGGGCTTCTCTACTTTAATAGGACTATTCAATTCCTTTAATAGTTTCCTAATCAATTATATAGATAAGGAAAATAACACAGTACATTAAATTTCCACAAAATAGATTATGTTTATGACTTTGCTTTTAAAAAAATCAAAACAGACTTTCAACTGTCCTTTCTGAAAGTCCCCATGAATTATGTTCAAGTTAGGCATACCCTATTCACCCTTCAAAAAAAATATATTTTTTTTTTAAGTTCATGTATCAGTCAAGACTTTATTATAGTCATTAACTGGAAATACATTCATATAATTTTTCCAAAATATAAATAATTTATATAAATCATGAATACTCAACTGTGATTCTGTAGAACCAGGTACTCTAAATTTATCCTTTGGTGATATATGAAATGAAGGAAGAAGTACTAAAGTTCTATAGAGTTTTCTTTTCCAAAGAACAAACCAATCTACTTTTGAATGCAAAACATAGACATACTTCTTCTGAAAAAGACAAGAACCAAGTTTTGTTTTGTTTTGTTTTTTAAAAAAGGAAGATGAAGGATTTAAAATGTGTGGTGAAAACACCAATGAGAGAGGGGAAAAAACCATCTTTGGTATTATTATACAAATCAACCTGATAGTAACATATGCTTCTCTAAATTGGGCAATGTAATTATTTGATTTAAAAATGCAACTAATAAAGATTATTGCTTTTAAAATGGTGTATATTTGGCAAGATTGCATTTAAAATGTGTTTATTTTTAACATGTGGTACTAGAATGTATGCCATTTCCCAGTGCATTCAGCCTTACTTACTATCGCAGTGGTAGCAATGCCTTTCTAGTGATAGGATTGTAAACTGTAATAATCCACAGAGAAAGGAAATCAGGACAGAGGTCTTCTCCCCCACCTCTCTCCTGATTGTCATATTATATAGAAAGATATCTTTTAAAGCTCAGTTTGGAGTAGCTTTCCCAAGTTCATCAAATATTGGCGAGAGGAGAAAAATTCCTTCCTTTCTCTCCGTACCTTGAGAAGTTTGCTACAAATTGCTGCAGGCATGAAGTATTGCCACTCCAGAGCAGTAAGTGGTGATGAGGATTGCTGTGGGAGAAGAAAGAGAATCGAACCAGGTTGATGGAAGAGTGGCATCAGAGAAATTCTTCTACAGTTCAGATTAAAATTGGAGTCAGAGATGAATTAGAGAAACATCATGCTCTCCTTAAAGGTGAGCTTTATTAAACCAAGCCTAATGGTGTGAACCTTGGAGCAACTAGCTTTAGAAACGTATAGAACTTCCCTGGAGAAGAAAATATCTCCTCTGACACGTCGTACTTTAGAGAGAATTTTAAATTAGAGAATAGTGCTGACTTTTTTGTATAGTATTTTATACCCATATAAATGACAGAATGTACTGTTCTTTATCTGATGGTATATGAGATATGCTTTAAAAAAGTAGAAATGTTAACATCTGAAGACAGTTATATTCTGACCTACTCTCTCTCTCTCTCTCTCTTTTTTTTAATCCGTTCAAGTGTATCCGATTCTCAGAGACTGCCTGGACAAGTCCTTGAAGTTTTCTTGGCAAGGTTTTTCAGAAGTGGTTTGCTGTTGCCTCCTTGCTAGGGCTGAGAGAAAGTGACTGGCCCAGGGTCACCCAGCTGGCTTTCTGCCTAGGCAGGACTAGAACTCACAATCTCTCGGTTTCTAGCCTGATGCCTCAACCACTACACCAAACTCTTATTAATAATAAGATCAAGCTTATTATTATTATCCAGCTGCTGCTGCTGCTGCTGCTGCTGCTGCTGCTGCTGCTGCTGCTTCTTCTTCTTCTTCTTCTTCTTCTTCTTCTTCTTCTTCTTCTTCTTCTTCTTCTTCTTCTTCTTCTTCTTCATCATCATCATCATCATCATCTTATTAAGAACCAGCTTAGCTGACCAAAATTAGCTTACATCTAAGCCTGCCAAGTTCCCATATGTATGTGGGGACCCCTGATCCATACAGTAGTGTAACTACTTGGATGCTCCATACTCTTTAACGCAGAAAATATTTGTCCAATGTGGACAGGATAAAGACATTCTTGACATGTGATGGCATACATCAGACTGATAGATGAGCATGTAAATGAGGCTATGACGCTATGAATGCATTCATTGGGTTTAGTAAAACTATGAACTGAAACATTTGTTTATGCAATAGACAACATTAAAAATATGATGCAAAGAAGCAGCAATGTTCCACCTTGGAGTGGATTGGGAAGGTGTTTTGGCTTTTGGTGGGCTGCTCTGCTTAGGGCTGTTGGATCCCTCTATGCAAAGTTTCCACTGTTATTATTTCAAGTGTGTTATTATAGCTTTTTAAAACTTATATGGAGACATGGAAGGTATGCAGATATGCCTGTTCTTACTTTCTATTGCTCTGATCAAAGAACCCAAAGGCTTTGGACAACAGGCAACTTTTGATGTTTATTTTTAATTTCATTACATTGTTTAATATGTAACACAAACTCTTGTACTTGCATCCCAATATCAGATGCAAATATGTAAGACCGGATGTGCATTGTGACATCACAATTCATGTTTCATCACATGTCCATCCACCCCTTGCCAATTGAAAATTAGTTAACCAGTATTTTATGCTAAGCCTACCAGACCTCAGTTACAAAATTCCAAATGACTACTGATGACACCAAAGTAGTACAGAAAAACTATAACTCTAGGTGACTGTAATACATGAGACTCTTAATCAACTCTTGTGCCTTCCAACAACCTTCATATTTAAATTTTCATGGTTTACTTCCTTGTACATTAGCTTTTGGAAATCTTTCAATAGTGTACTTATCAAACCCATGGATTTTATTGGGATACAGACCATTAGCTATAATCTTTTAAGCCTTTTGTCCAGGTTGACCTTCAGAGGTTATTATAAGCACATATATAAAGAAAGCCAGCAAAGAACCTTGCATTATTTGAAAATTGTGTATTTATTGATGTTGACACTCCCTCTAATAGCAAATACAAGGGATAAGTACTGAGAGGATTAGAACCAAAACAGTACCACAAAAATACAAGAAGGGTATAATCAGCATGTTTTCAAGGATCCGGCTATATTCTTTAAACAACCCAATAGGAACTGAGAAGTAGCCACAGAAATTTGAATGCCAGTCAGAAAAGAACAGCTGGTTGAATTATCCTAAGTGTAAAAGGCGTTATCAATCTAGTTCAGCAGCCTGATTTGCATATATAATGCACTGTTTAATTGGTGTTTGGGTGTCTTGTGTCATTAGGAACAAAAGAGGTTCTGTGGCAGGGATGTTGGCAGGAGAGGATCAGAAAGATTAAGATGGTGGCCATGATATTAGAATATAATGGATGGTATAGCATATAATGTATGCCACTGAGCCTCAAGTATTGGCAATTCTTGTGACTCTATATATACCCATTTCACTGAGTCAGGTTAAGGGGACTTATGGACCTGGAAAATGATTTCACAACAGGTCAGTGTAAAAATGTCTTCTAAAGGACTTCAAGAACTGAAAAGACTGACTAATCAAAAGTTTTGCTTAGTTAGTATAAGGCAACAGATGCTCCAAATGGTATGGAGAGTCACTTTATTCATCTGCCTTGAATAAGGTGATTCAAAGAAGAAATCTTTTTCCTTTTAAAACTTGCTTTCCTTCCCAGGTTCAAACAGTACCTGTAACTAATGCTTGTATTGCCCATGGAAAATGGGGCAATGAAACTTTTTAGGCATCATTTATGGTGGCTTCAATATATCTCTCAGTGAAACAAGTAAAAATAAAGTTCTGCTGTTTTTCTTGTCCATTTCTTATTTAATGCATGCCATTTAACAAATCACAGTTTAGAGAGGCACAGGCATTTGAACACTTTAACACCCAGAAGTGAACTTACTTTTGTACAAATGATTCATATAGAAATGCACTCATATTAACCTTTAGAAGACTTGTAAGGCTAAATCAGAGTTGTCTCTAACCTTCAAATAATTAGTTACGCACATTTTTTTTTTCTCATTCTATGCTCTACCATTTTGGAGAGAACATTCAAATAAAGTGTCACTTAGGGAAGAATTCTCATCCAGATGACAAAGGTTGGAGCAAGGTAGCTGCTGCTTTGTGAAGTGTGTTTCGTGGATATCTTCATAATTAATGGAAAAATCATTAGAAATTCAGTCTTTATTAACCCCTGTAGCTGCAGGGTCCCATTTCATCTTAATTGCATTCATTTGGCAATGGCCATATTATACAGCATAATCACTAATAAATGATCTTTTAATTTGTACCAATCAACAGGGCATACTTTCATGCCAATACTCCTGCTTCTCTGTCACTGACCTATTTTGATTTTTGATCATTTGGGCTTCAGATGATTTACTGGGAAATCAATATCAATGCCAGTTCTGCCATATTCACATAACTGTGGTTAGGTTCCATCTGAGTGTGACAGAAATAAGTACTAGGGCAGTGCACACTTGAAAGAGGTGCTCCAGTCCTCCTCCTAGGACGGCACTCCTTTTCTGTTCATTAGACCAGGCCAACCTTTTCCAGGTTGCTATGTGTGCCTGAGAAAAAGATGTTGCTGCTTTAAGGAATCCACTCATTACAGTTAAGGCAGCTCTGGAAGGCGTAGCATCTTCTTCTCAGGCTAGTGTGCCAAATGGCAGAGAAGGGTTGGATTCGGGCAAGGGCTGAAGTGCTTCATTCTAATCAATTTCAATGGATGCGTAGCCCTAATTTCTACTTAATTATCGACTCAGATTCAGTAGAATGATCAGATTGGTAAAATTCAGTTTTAGACCTAATTCAATATATATCAAAATCAAGGAATGCTAAAGGTATAGGACAACACTACAGATAATACTTTCCATCCCACTAATTAAGAAATTTGTCTCTTATCTCTTCAAGGCTTCAGCAATTGACTAATATTCTATTATCCATTAACAAGGCCAGTGAGGGCTTTGGTTAAACTTCTTAATAGGGAAATCTGAGACAGTTTCTCTCATTATCCACCTGTCAGCACTGTCTCTGTTGTGTAAAATGGCCATCATCATTCTGTTGGTCAGCTAACTAGGAACCAAGCTACTGTAAAGAAATAATCTACTACTAATTGAAAATGACTGAGCTATTCACTTCTCAGCTAGTACTTCTTTCTTCTTTGGAGAAATAGAATTGCTCATGAAGAAATGGGGAGACAAAGTTCAATGTTCTAATTACCACTCTTTCTCTGGAGTAGAAACACTGACTTTGCTAAATACTCAAGAAAATACTAAGAAATGTAGATGCATTATCTTACAGCCATTTTATTCTAAATGAGTACTTTCGAATAATGTTATGCACATGTGCTATAAATTCATAGTTGACTACAATATTTTAAACTATCCTTGCTTTTTTATTCAGCAGATCACAGGATGGGGCAGCTTCCTAACAGATGAATATTGAAAATAGAGTTGATTATTGAAACAGTTGCAGTCCTATGTTCACTTGGGAAACTTCCTCTAAACAGACATGTTTAGTACTGCATGGTTAATCTCTGATTTTTGAAACTAGGGCTCCCATATCAAGGCTGCAGAAATCTGGATAACTGTTGGATGGCAAAGAACAGATACAGAAAACTCTAATTCTTTGCTATCTAATTATCTTCTAAAAAATTTTTCAGCCCAGATATGGTAGCCTACTGAATTCTTTTCTAGAGATTTTACAAATGTATCTACTAATTTCTGTAGTTATCATCAATAGCAAAATCAGGATCAGAGCAATACAATGATAATACATGTAGAGATTGTTTTTCTGGATCAGGGATCTGCTCCAGAACTCCGAAGAAATATATCTGCCTAGTCTGGATTACTTTAACATTAACTGAGTGACTTTTTACCCAGTTCCAGAGCAACAGGGCTCTATTTTCCCATTACAGTAGTAAACATAAATTACTGCATTCTTTCTAGTTTGTTTCTGAAATTATATGAACTCTGCCAGAAAGCAGGAGTTTTACAGAGGGATGAAGATTGCCAAGATTTTAGAAATTGGTGCAGGGATTTATGAGCTATGGATTTTAAAATACTCTTTTTAAAGAAATATTCATAACTCATAGTGGCTGAAAATATCCATAACTTCATTTTGTGATTGGATGACTTGAGATTTGCAGGGATAATAAACCCTACAATGGAAACACACTTGCCTTGGAAGCCTTAAAGTAAAATTCCTTGCTTGTCTCTGCTTCTTCTTCTTCTGCCCCCCCCCCCCCCCCCCCCCGCCCCGGCATGCTCATACATGTAATCCAACAGGATTCTGGCATCTATTTGGCTAGCTTTCTCCTCAACAACAGCCTAACATCAATGAGATATGAAAACATTCTCTTGTTTCAAGAAAAGAAGAGGGGGTGGGGGAAGAATACTGCTTCTCTTTTGCCAACAGCCTACTGCTTAAGGGCTCTTGTTCTAGTAACAAGCTAAGAAAGTCTTTAAAGAAGGGATTGCCTTTTGGAGTGTTGTGTTTCTTAACCTTTGATAGTTAACCAAATCTGTATTTTCTCTCCCCTCAGAGAAGGAGACTGTACTTTATATTCTCTATGTTCATCAACCCAAACCCATTTCATGCACTTCTAATATCATTTCTAAGTTTGAAAATCTGAATTTTAATAAGCAGCTCCCAGATAAACATTTCCATTAATGACTGAGAAATCCTTTCCTATCTTTCCCCCAGGTTCTACATAGGTCTTGACTATGTTATTACATATGCGTGTGCATGTGTGTGTGCGGGCACATGTGCACACACACAGAGTCACTGTGAATTCATAGATATTTTAATATGTTTGGTAATTAGATAATCTTAGCAGCACAAGAAGTTACTGCAGAAATCAAAGATTTGTCCATCTGAACATGTTCGTGTTCTATTACTCTAGCTCCCTGAGGAAAATAACTGTTGTAAATCTTTCTAGAATGACCCTAGTGTTTCTGCTTTAGCATCATTACTTAAATGGCAGGCTTTTCTTAAAGAGATGTCTTAGTCCATCATGGATATATGCCTCCATCAGTCTCAACTTTCTTCTTTTTTCATGGATATCTTACCTGCCCTACATTTTTGTGCTGAGCAGTGGACCAAACTGCGTCAACTAACATATTTAATTCTTTTGGTTGAATTGTAAGACTGAAAGAAAAATGGGGAGTAATTGCTATTTAATCCTTCTCCTGCCTATTGTTCACTCCAACTTACTCCCAAGCTGTTTTCCTACCAAAGATGGTTCAATAGTTAGGCACTCCCTCCCCATTTCTCTTTTCCCCACTCAATTTCAGTCTGTAACATTGCCTTTAGATTGCAGCTACTTGAGGCCTTCAAGATTAAAAAAAAAAAAAAGTACATATATATCTAATGATCAACTTCTACAGTGCCTCAGCCAAACCTATATTTTCCTGTAGGGTAACGTAAGACTGAGGCAAGTAGGATAGCTAACAAACATTTCTTATTTTAAGAAATTCATCATATCCCCCTTTTAAATCAGAAATGGTTTTCTGTAGAGTGCTATATTTTTTTGGTGGGCTCCAAGCCAATGATGGGCAGGGGTGGTGCAAATTGTGGATAAAGCCAAAATGAAACAGGTGTTGGGACAACCAATTTCTTTATTTCCAAGATCTATCTTAATTTTTTTCCTAATACTTCCTCCTCTCTTTTCTAGGTGTCAGAGAAGCAACAGATCATGCCAAATAAAGGTATACAGAATGCTCTTGAAATTAGCCTGAGAGTTGCACAAAATTTGATCAAGGCTATAACTGTAGGGCTGCAGGTTGTCCAGCTGCCTTATATCTTTCTGCATGTGACTAAACCAGCTGCCAGGCTCATAAAGGTATTAATCTATGGGCTCTTAAGTACTGCTTACTCAATTACTGATTCTATATCAAAAATGTTGTTAAGAACCAGGAGATAGATAGATAGATAGATAGATAGATAGATAGATAGATAGATGGAAGACTTTCTTTGTTAATGTAAGCTACACAATAATTTGAAACAGAAGCATGAAACAAAGTGAGATCATGTCTGGTAACTTCACCCAAGACTTACTTTCTTCACAAGCCATGTCCCCTGGTGGCAATGCACTGGGGGACATCACCATGCAGGAGAGGTTATATACTACTGTCAAGGGGTGGAAGAATGGATTTGGGACCATTTATTTATGCCCTTTCTCTCCAGATTATACAATTATACAATTATACAATATATACAATTATAAATAGGGCTACTATCACAACAGATTTCAAGCACTGGACATGATATTCAGAAAATAATTGCTTTTCATAGGAGCTGTCTCATCTCAAACTCTATTGATCTTACAATCAGATATTATTATGTGGATCTGGGCATATTTATAGAGGCAGAAAAGGACAACTGAAATCTGAAAGCTGATGCAACTGTCCTACAAGGAGAGATTGCAATAATTAAAGAGGGATGACAGCATATTAGGCACTCATAAAATTATGCACAGTGTTAAAGTAGTAACAGAAAACTCAGGTTTCTAGAAACCAGTCATCATCCAATGGTGCAGAATGCTAAGAGATTCAAGACAGTGGAAAAGAAAATCTTGTTCACATGCTATATTGTTATACTATGACATTCACTACTATAAGATGTGGCGACAAATTACATGACTTTCAAAATACATTATATCATTTTAAGGAACCACAATATATCAGTGACAGAGATTCTGGTAGTTATAGTTATATCACCAGTAACCCAGAAAGTGTGCTTTTGAATGCTGGTTGCTGGGGAGAAGAAAGTATTAAATTCTGATTTGGGGTTTCCCATTGTTCACTGTGGTGCTGAACAAATTATGCCTTTACTTGTAGGCACTCTTCTGATTCAGCACATTTCCATCATTGAGAGCAGGTGATAGTCCAAGTGAGCTGACTTGGTGAAATAAATTGATTCTAGTAAGACTCTGATGCAAATTTAGAGCATGAATTCAGGACCATGGTCAGCAACCACGCTGCTGAATCAGAGCCAGCAAGCTACTTCAGGATAAACATAGAGAACTTATGCATGAAGAATCAACAGGGAACCATCTTCTCAGAGTGTGCATCTAGTTAAATAATGGCCACTGCTTTACTTGCAAAGGCATTAGATTCCTCCTTCAGTGAGTCTAAGAACTACTTTTGCAGTTTGGTTCATAGATATTGGTGGGCTTCAGGATATGGGATCCAGAATTTAGAATTAGTAGATTTAGTTGATACTGCTTTGGGGATGGTAAACAAAATCAAAACATTTCTGGTCCAGATCTGTAATAAAAGCAAGTTTTTGAAGAATAGAAAAGGGCCATTTGTACCTCAACAATCCAGGAGATACTTGAAATGTAATGGATAGGTTGCTATAAAATGAAAAAGGGTTTGCTGTGGAATTCTTAGTGACACAGGTAATTATTCTCAGGCCTTTTATCAATCAGCAGTTCATATTTAATTCTAAAACAAATGGATAGTGAATGGAAATCTTAAGGCTGCATAACTTGCTTTTACGTTGCAGCCAATCAGCCTCCCCATTCACTTCAGTGGAAAAAAGAGCTTCCCTTCAGGGATGCATCAGCTCCCATTGAAGCTAGTATGCCTAAAAATGATATCAGTCAGCTAATTCATTTGCATGTGAATGGGGGAGTCTTATCTCCATTAAATATTTACATTTTTGAATTGAACAAAACTTAACCATCCTTTGACAGAGATAAAACATGGGGAAGTGATCATTGGTATGATAGCAAGATGTTAAACACACTGAGGTATGTTTAGAGTTCCAGGAATACTAATGATCACCTGTGTCTGTTTGTAGCACTGAATCTGTAGGCTCCGAGATGACACTACTCAAAATACCACCCAAAATATTCAAAAGAAATTCTACCGCACCCTGAGAATGAGGTACAAAAATAGAAGCTTCTTCCACAGAGGTATTATTATTATTATTATTATTATTATTATTATTATTATTATTATTATTTTATTGTTTAAATGACAGCACAATAAATTCTATGCTTGCTTTCTTGTGTCCAATGGAGTTTACTTCCAAGTAAGTGTAAATAGGACTGAATCCATAGTTGTTCCTATTAACAAAGTAACATAGCTCTATTCATGGTGTATGGGGGAAAATGAATCTATGACCAAAAAATGTTCCATCTTAGGGTGACATTGGGGCACTCTTTTTGTCTTTGTGCTGTCACTGCGTTTGATTTGCTGTCGGTACTCGATGTTCTGTGCCATTTTGTTACATATTAGGAAGAAGCAGTAAATTGAAGTCAAGTCCTCATTGAAATGAAACTCCCATTCTAAGAAGGAATTTAGATCTATTCAACTTGACCTTGGAACCTGAATTAAATCTTGAGAAATTCAACTTTCTCCAGGGAAGTATGTAGTTTGTATGAGTTTTGGATATATTAAAAGTGTATAGAGCTATTGAGCAATATATATGCCTGGAGGGTTAATTTCCAGTATAAGGACAGTGGAAATGCAATGGCTTTATCTGAACCCATTTTTCCTGACTTACAGCCTGATCCTACGCAGGCTTTCAGTTCAGGGAATATGTGGGATTCTAAGCTATTTTGCTGTTACCAAAGGACCAACTCTGTGTTACTATAATTAATAATGCTCTATTTGTTTTATTCATTTTAACAGGATCAGAATTTCTATTAAATTATATGTGGACTGTGCAAGTATTTGCTTTTCTTTGTTTAAGATATCTAATTTGGCCACTTCTCCTTAAATGCTGCATAGAGAATTATAATTAGTTATCTGATTATATTACTGAGGGGAAGTAAGGGCAATTAATAGGGAGGAAAATGAGAAAAAGCACACATCTGTACAAATTTACAAAGTGCACGCACGTTAAGAAGTTATGAAAAAAAGAGAGGAATTTTTAATGACTGTTGGAAATATAATTATTGTCAACACCTAAAATAAACCAGGTATTTAACAAAAATATAGTGAGTAAAGTCCAACCCACTGGCTCACTGCCTAAACATATCAAATACAGTTTAGCTGGTATTTTTTCCAAGTTTTGTGGTATGGGAAAAGAGTACAATACTGCACAGATATCTTAGAAGAACCTTGTCCAGTTTGGGTTCCCTTCAGTGACATGAGTTTTAGCTCCCAGAACTATCCTGCCATCATGGCCATTGCTAAGAATTCCAGAAGCTGCAATTGATATATCTGGAGGGCATAAAGTTTGGAGGAAAAATCTATTTTAAAATATGACACATTTTGAGCCTTCCATGTAGTGTTTATGTATATGCAGGTGGTATTCAGATGAGACCAAAACTGGAAGAGTTAAACCACTTTTAAATCATATATACATTCCTTATGAATGACATAAGTATATTGTCTAGGTTTTAGTATGTACTATATACAAATGATATATTGAGAGAGAGTGAGAGAATGCAAAACAAACTAAATGCAATTATGGATGAGAGTGTAAGCTAAATTATAGCTTTATTTGGGTTTGCAGTATGTTTGCAGTCGCATGGAAAAGATACTTTTGAATGGCAAGACACAATAAATAAACCCAGTGAATTCTACTGCAATTTACTTAATGCATTGAAATAGTAAGTCCTCTTTGCTTCTGACATAAAGGTAAGAATCTTTATTGGAGATGCTGATGCTCACAGCAATTATCAGTATAGCTGTGCCACCGACATAACTATCCTAAGATGGAGGGGGAGGCATATATGAATAAGTCTGCCAAAACCAGGTTGTAAAGAAAATCTCAGTCTACTGGCATAGCTATCATTGTTATAATTGTATTATAGGCAGATATAATGGTTCATTGAGTCTGGATGTTTATAGGCAAGCAATAATTTCCCAAAGGACAAGAAAGCAAAATTACAAACTCCCAGCTAAAAATCTTCCCTTTAGAATAGGGATTATTGAACCTCCAGCCTGTGGCTTTAATCTGGCAGCTGCAGATTTCTCGATGCTTCAAGGAATGCCACTTCCTCAAAACTATTCTTTCTCTGCTTCACCCATGCCATATAATTGCCCAGTGGATGGGGAAATGAAAATATTGATGCAGCTGACAGCATCTGCCCTTCTTCAGGAGAGAAGGCAGGGTATAGGCTGCTTTATTCAGAGGTGTCCCTATGCTTTGCTCAGCCAGAGAAGATGAAAATGGATGGATGGATGGATGGATGGATGGATGGATGGATGGATGGATCTTCATCTATCACTCATCCTGCATGATCTCATTGGACAGTCAACAAGTTGACTGGTTGTTTGTAGAGTTTATAGTGTATGTGCATGCAGAGTGACTGACAACAATAAAAATAGTGCCATTAAAAATATTTTAAAAATTCACTCATAATGACGAAAGCTTCCACTTGTGTAGACTGGACCCAAAAGCAGAGGGCAACTATGGAATTGGGGGTAATTCACAGAGGGAAAAAGCTAAATCTGGAGTGACACTTTGGCAACTCATAGCATAGAAGGATCTGAGCCATGGGGGCATTTGTTAGCATTAGAAGTAACCCCAGATGGAGGAGATGCAGCTGTGCAATAGAGGAAGGACAGTTAGTTTTTTAATCAAAGAATCTGCAGTTGCTCCCTGCAGTGCTGTGGTTTAAGTTGATCCTATAGGACTGGGATGCCAATCCAGTAAAATTATGCATTACCTTCATTAAATCTTCCAGCAGGAAATCAATACAATGCTGAAATGCGTATTTGTAAAAGGAACCATTTTGATATGCCATTTTGTGGTGCATAGCAAAATTCATACACTGACTCCATCAAGCCTGCAGTTGTCAGAGAGAGGCTTTCATCTATGTGTGTGTGTGTGTGTGTGTGTTTAGATCAAAACGATTTTTTTTAAGGTGGATAATAGCATCCTAGAGGGGCTTAGAAAAATTTCCAGGCACACAACTACCAATGCTGCTATAGATGTGAGCACATTTTGGTGTGATTGTTAGGAAAGGGATTAAGGATTTGTAACAGTAGCTCTAGGGAATGTAAACATTTCTGCTTGAATCCTTAGTAGCAACAGCAAGGCTGCCGATGTTCACCATGCCTACGAAGACTCCCAAGGACCCTCCGGATTAAAATCATCTAGTCTCAACACAGCAATTGCTCATTACTGAGGCTACCCCCCTTCGGCTGACACTAAATCCAGTCTAAATGTCAAAGCCATTCGTGCTGATAAATATTGTTACAAATATTTCTGCACTATGAAAACAAAATGCTTCCTGTACATTTTCATGCTAATCCTGGAATAGTCCTGTAAAGAGAGTCAGTATTCTAACATTGCATATGGCTTAAGTTAAAAGATCATACCTTTTCTAAAGTCAGCATCAGCTGTTAGGACACTGTGCTCACAGCTTCCTCCTTTGCCCCTGCACTAAATAATAATGGAGTGAAAATTCTGGCATGGCTTGATGGTGCTTTATTCTGGAGCACTATCTTCCATGATGGACCAAAGCAGCACTCGAGTCCAGCGTAGGGTATCAAAGAGTACACTTGGACAGCTCCAGCTTGTTGATATGAGCATCGGTGTCAAATCCTCCATAACTGTCTTTCTTATAAATTAGAAATAAAAAAGTCAACAGGGCTTTTCATGATGGTGAGAGGATACAGGAATTATCATGGATGAGAGAGTTACTCAAGTAAGTAATTCTGATTGTTGAAACACATGGTAATAACTATAGCACAAAAACAGATTACAGGCCAGGAGTCCAGTAAATCATACAATCTCTGTTCTGATGTAGTACCTTTTTTCATACTGTAAGGTCAGTTGGTTTGTAGTTAATTTGTTCATTTACTTTGTTTATATCCTGGTAAAGGCTGCTAAAGTGTATGTTAGCAAGGTTGTATTGGGGCTCCAAAATGTCTTTATATTGATGATCCTGCCATATATCCTTAGGAAAAGAACAGAAGAAGGAGGACAAGTTTTTACTTATTTATTATTAAACTTGTATGCCGCCCATCTCCCCCAACAGGTGACTCTGGGCGGCTCACAATAACAAAAAAGAACAGACACACCAATCCCTCCAACAGTGGCTAAAAGACATAAATAATTAAAATACAAACAAGTTAAGAGAGAGAAAGAGAGAATGAATGAATGAATGAATGAATGAATGAATGAATGAATGCCATTGCTTTCTGTTTAGTGTAGTTACTGCCGTTATTTTGTTAGTAATGTATGAGATCCCTTTTTTTTCAACACAGTTGTAAACACTAGATTATATAGATAAAACTATATATATTACTAAAGAATAATGTTTTGCTATTGTTGAAAAAAGATAGTAATATAACCTTCACTCCTTTATTCAAACTGGGAACTCTGTTCATACTGCCACATTACAAGCTCCCTTGATGTGTTTGATTTGTGATGGAAAACCCAAAGCATGACAGACAATACACATCAAAAGGGATTCTCTCCTTCCCTTACTCTCAACCCCCCCTCCCTTTTGAAACTAATTGGATGGAGGGGAAAAAAGTGAAAGTCAGTGTCTTGGAGGAGAGCAAAGAAATTCTGATGGGTCATTTTTCCCCCCCTCCACCCACAAGCATTTAGCCTACAGTAATCTGCCAGGACTGTCAAATTTGATTGAAAGATAATATGAGGATTTTTTTTTTCCTTGCCACAATTTATAGCATGTACCCATTAGGAATAATTATGGTTGCATGATTTGGCTGGCTGTTATCTCTACAAGTGTTACTAATGGTTTTATCAATTACTCCCTGTCCAATAACTGCATGGTGGTAACCTAATTTAAAGACACTCTATCACCCTGCTGATTTGTGTAGTAGTAAATGACAGGATTTGAGACACCAGCCAAAGGACTCACTTCAGTGACTTAGTCTCTAATAATTAACAATTAGCAGTATCTAGGAGGGCTAAAGGTATTAAAACTCTTGAGGTCCATTGCCTATCCTGAATGCAAGAAGTTGCTTGTGTTTTACAAACAGTATTCTTATCTCATTTTTGTTTTTCACTGAACTGGGGAAACCTGTGGATATGTTCAAACCCTACACGAGGCTGGAACTGCATAACGCTTTGGAGCTGTGGGCTATTCCTGGGGTTAGTATGATGTGTTGAGGTCATGTACTAAAAAAAAAAAACAACCAAAGTGAAGTGCATGGAGCTAAAACAAAGCAGTCTACATGATCAAGATTAACACAAATTTATCGCATTGTTGGAATTCTCTGATCTTAGCATTACCTGTAGAGACCCACAGAGATGACCTTGGAGAAACTATGCAGAAAAGGTTACAAAAACAAAAGTATGCTTTAAGGCCAGGAAACAGAGAAAGCACTCCATAAAAGCTCAGATTGGCTCTATCCTAATTCACTGAGATATAAGAGGGAGGGAAGGGAAAATGCAGTCAGGCTTTCAAGGTAGTTATTGTGGCCGTTATCAACAAAGTGTAGTTCCAGTCAAAGTTGTGGAATCTGTTTCCTGACCTGGCCTAACTTGAAGGGCTGACATTATCCTACCAGGTAACATCATCAGTGAAGGGATTTTGGAGATGTGAAGTTTGTTGGTTGGCAGGAGTTATCTATCCTTTTGTCTTGCCTGCTTTGCACCTGCTTGGACTTGAGGGTCCTGAAGGCAGTTGTTGCTTTGCAAGTGATTTACCCCTCCCAGATGGTTATTTATTTGGCTGATAAGATGATATCTTATCTTTGTGCTGATTGCTTCCTGTGTGATCAGCAATGTTGGTCCCACATTTCATATATGAAATGAAACTGAACACTAAATTCAGTATTATTCCATGTATACTTACATTTAATATGGTGGCTACATTATTTAAATTAATATAATTCCTCTTTGTGTATCATTAATTTGTTCCTTCTATCACAATAGCAATGTGACAACTTTTGAAGGGCTTTCAAGATCACCTCCAGAACTTCTTCAGACTCTCTGCAACCTTGGGATCTAAGGTTCGGTACATGTACATTAAACCATAATGTGTGTGCATATGCCCGCATTTTGGTTTTGGATTATTGCATTTTATGAACTCAGACCATGCTTTTTGCATTATGTGATATGTGAATCTGGAGAACTATGATTTATTTAACAGGCAATAATTAAGCAAACCATGGTTTAATATATGTGAATCCAGCGAGAATGAACTAGCTAGATCTGAAAGAGATAGTGAAATGTAACTCCCTGATATAGAAGGTTGGTGGGGGGTTTTTAGTTCACTAATACTCCAAAAATATTAATAGAGTTGAAATATGTACACCATGTATATGTATAAATAATATCTTGCTCTGTCTGGATAAAGTGGAACTGTGGTGTTACGTATGTGACTAGGTTGGGGTAGGGTTAATGTTAGTGGACTGAAACAGTGACAAATGAACTTTGAGATACAAAAGAAGAAAGCTACATCCCATGTAGTTGGATTTGCATACATGCAACAATACTAATGAAAACTTTGATGAAAAACGGAGCACACAACTAACAAAGAAATAATAGCTTTTTGTAAATTTTAGAATTTAAATGCTGTCCATTTTCAGAAATGAGATACTATACTTTTTTACTAGCCTTTTTTTTTTTTTTCCTGTAAACCATTTGCATGGCACCTTGTGAAGATATTACTCCAAAATGGTGAGGAAGAAAAGCATGGAACAAAAAACTCAAATGAATAGCAAATTAACAGGTGATGATTTCTGAAAATTTTGTTTTAATATTTCATTTGGAAAAATCTGTCCATCTACATAAAGTTTTGATGAATTCTAAAGGTAGGTGTATGTGTAAGCGTGTGTGTGTGTGTACGTGCGCACTCTGCATATGAGCACAAAACTATACTTATGGGTGAATGAACAAAGGTTGAGGTTTTTGCAGTGCACAGCCCTTTTGTGCAGTCCATTAGTATATTTGAATTTGGCCTGATGGACAAAATTGCCTGGAATAAATCATCATTTAGATGATTGTGTCAGATCTTAGTCCATCAAACCCAACAGATGAACCAAGGTCTTAATGTAAAATCCTTTCTGAAGAGCCTTCAGGGTTTTCTGTTTATAAAATGCTGCATTTTAACTAGTCAACAATGATGACATTACCAAGCCTTACATGAAAAAGCAATACGTTCTGTTGCCTGCCATTCTGCGGACCCTGAACAATTGCCAGACTTGATTACATCAGCGATCCATCTAAGGCTGCCTCTTTTCCCTGATAGAAGAGAAGTCTCAAGGCATGGCATACAAACGTTAGAAAGAAGCTATGGATTCTGGATTTAGTAACAGCATTTTCCAGTAAAGGACTGTCTTCCTAATCACTTTTAGTAAACCCTATAGAGATGACTTCTCTCATTAGCTGCTGCCTAATTTTTATACCTTCATTAAGTGAAGATAAGAATCTCCTCTTCTGCAAGATTATGATGATATATGTTGTCATTGTTTACTACAATGATTACATTGTATGTGCATTTGAGACAGTGTAGCGCTTCAGATTTAAACAGAACAAGGTGTTTGAGAACATGTCTAAACATGCAGGCAGCATTTATCAAGCACCTCCTTAAACCAAACATGTATTTTCCCCAGATTATACTGCAAAGAGCAGCTGCACCAACCTGGGACAAGATGCTGAAGCTTTAAGGAGTTCCCAGGTATGCCCAAAGCAATATTTTTGCTTTGAGTTCAAGCCACTGCATAGAGCTAATGTACACTGCCTACTCTGTATGCAGCTGCTATACTACAACTATTATTATTCTAATTTTAGGTCAAAAATTGCATTGCCAATAAAAGAGGGATCTTTCCTTAAATTAAAAGAGAAAGAAAAGTGCTTCTTCATATTTGTTTCCAACACCCACACATTACACTCTAAAAATTTGCCTTCTTGATTTTTTGCATAAAGTGCCTGAGTTCTACATAGCATGGCTGTACAAATATTTGATTCAGATATTTTTCCACATCTAACTGTGAACTGAATTGATTCGTTTCAACAATTCAATCTGACATTTTGAATTGAATCAAATTAGCCCATCAAATCAAGTTGACTCAACTCATCAAGTTGATCTAACAATTCAAATGGGATCTGGAGTGATTTGCACACCCATCCTATGTAGTCCATAAGCTTACTGAAGTGGAAGGCATGGATCAAAGATAGCTCATCATCTAGTCCCAAAATTTGGAAACTGCCCGGAGGTATGCAATGATGACTTAAACAATGCACTCAGGCTTCTGTATAGCTCTCTTTGAGCAGCGTTTGATGATTCAGACAAAAATACAGCTGTCAAAATCATATCTGAAAATGTTTTTCAACAATATGAAAATAATAAAATCTAAATAGAAAGATTCCATTATGTCCTGTTGAAATCAATTATTTTTATCCCTTTCTATCTTTTATTTGTGTTAAATGATTGCTTTTTGTTTATTTGTTCCACGATATATTTTCATAAGACTATCCAGTTTGGATAGTTAGATACTGTTGTTCCATTATATATTCTGATACATACACACACTTATCCTCAAAATGCATTTGATTCATTTATCATGTTGGTACATTTCCCCCCCAAAGATACAGAAAGTTAACCCATTCAATCTTTATGACAACTTTCAATTCACTTCTCCTGCAAGATAGTGACTTGCCTAAGGGCAAGGCCATCCCTTAGGATGCTCAATTTTGGAACCTATTTGAAAACTTAAAAGGAAAGGACTCATAATCATCTTTGTTCTCCAGTTTTCTTTTTAGTTCTAGCATCAGTGATCACAGGTTTAAGGAAAGAGTTTAGTTTAGCAGTGAAAAATATGCTTCCTGTTAGAGCTTTGTTGGGTCATTTTGTAAAGTGAGGGAGGCATCCTCTGAACCTGCTGCTCAAACATGAAAGCCCCATGTCTGAAGGCTCAATGTGGCCACTTTGTAGGTCTTCCTGCATCACCTAGGCATGCCTATGCTTGCACAGACAACACATCCACCAGGACTGCCAACAGCAGAAATCTGCTCAGACAAAATGGGGAGGCCCTCAAAGTATCCGGGCCAGATCTTTGACAGAATGCTGCATTTTGATATTTTGAGCAGTGGATTTGGAGGGATACTTTGCAAAATGATTCTGCATACCTTCTGTGTAGGAAGTCTGTACGTAAGAACTAAAAATGTCATAAGAATCTAGAAATCTGCTGTCCATCATTGTAGATGACACTGGGACAGATGGACAGATAGTCTGGTCTAGCATAAAATAAGTCTCCTGTGTTTAATGCTTTGTTTTGTTTGTTTGCAGGCAGGAGTCCCCAGTAGCTGTAAAAGAGTAGTAGCCAATCACGTATGAAGGTTTGAATTAGAAGGACCGAGGCTGAACTTCTTTAAAGCAGCTTCTCATGTTCTGAAAGACATATCATACCCTGGTAAAAATAGCAGAATTACCAGCATGTCTCTGACTGTAGCTTTAACCTCACCCACCCTCTTTGATTCATCTGCATATTCTTTTGAAAGCTGCTCACTGAGTATCTGTAGACAAAATGATGTCATCAGGCACAGCATGCAACCGCTAGAAGTGGGACAATTATAATTTTTGTAGCTGATTAATCATTATGAAGAAGTAAGTCAATTGACTCAATCATACATTCAAGGTGATTAATCACACTTCACTTGTCCCCCCCCCCCCCCAAGCATTTTACAGATTACAGACGTTGGTTGATTTTTCCCCTCCCCCTTCAGCTTTTCACTTGTGGTCACAGATGTTAAGTAATCACCTTGTCCTGATACTTGACTTACCATAATCTTTCCTCCTACTTATGCCTTCTAAAGCAAATGTGTTTCTTTTCTTGGAAAGCAAATGATAAGTGAGTTATTACAGATTTTTTTACAGGTTAATCAATAACTGAAATAGCTATAATTGTGCTCTGTAATCACAGAAGCTTTTAATAATCACCAAGCTCTTCTATTTGTTCCCTGTTAGATGCTGATGGCATGATTGCTATCAAAACACTGGCAGGAAGTTGGGCCCAGTTTATTCCCTTTTAACTGCCTTTGTCTATTTTCAAGTTAAATGGTGTGTATATAATATCATATGTTGTTATACTTTTTGTTTACTTATCTGTCTAGGTGTTTTTTCAAGGACCCTAAATCTAAATGTCAATTGTTTGATTAGAAATGTCAGTTGTCAACAATCATGTATCAATTGTTGGATTAGGTGTACCAGTTGCTGGCAATTATTCATTCAGAATATGCTGTTTGCTGTTGTATTATGTTATGTTTATACCACAGTATTGACTAACAGAGAGTGTAATCCAAAGCCAATATCCTGCTAATGGAACTACTTTGGTTAGGAGAACCAGCAGTGGGATAATTTCCCTTTCTTCAGTAGTCATCTAGCCCACCGCAAAATCTAAAGGGGGAGGGAGAGAATGGATGATTATATTATTGAGTACAAGCAAGGGCCAATTCATTGTGTGGTACCCACAGAGTAAGTTAGAGGGGGGGATGGAAAGAAAAACAGTTCAGTGTCACAAGTAGAATCACTTGCTCAATATTGGATTTTATCCATGGGGCTTTGGGCTTATTATGAGCCAGAAAACATGGCTGTGCACTAGAAATTGTGAAAGTTTGTTACCCAAAGTGAAATTGGGCAGCAAAAAACAACCAAATGAGGACAAAGGTATCTAAAGGGATTTATTCTCAAAATTTCAACCAAAATGAAGCCAAATTTGGGGGGGGGGGGCAAGGGTATAAAAACATGTTACTGTAATTCTGAAATGAAGAAAAATTTAATTTAATTTGTCATCACCCTAGTATGATGGGTGCTTTTAAGGAAAAAGTAAAAATTGTAGTTCTGGAATGTAGGATGCATCATATTGCTCCTTTCTATGCATGACACAAAGTGAATGACACCCATGTAGAAATATCTATGCTTAATGAAGTCCGTACTTAACTAATGCATCTAATGATATTTTCTAATATTACATTTCAGCCTACAGTCACAGAGTTGCTGGATCATCTCGTTCAACCCACTGTTCAGGGCATCTCTGGCAGATGCCCACCCAGCCCGTTTGAAGAGAAGGAGAAGGCACAGCCTGTTCCTCTGGCTGCAAGCTCAGTCAGGATGTGTTTCCTGGTATCTAGCCTGAACCTACTTCCTTATAGTTTAACCCATTCATTCTGGGATTGTCTTCTGGGACAAGAAAGAATAAGACCTCTCCCTCTTCTTTGTCAGATATTTTAAGACTGTTATCATATCAGATTCATCCCATTTATCCCAGCAACCACCACTACTCATATTTCTACCAAATGAGAAAACCATTCTCAGTATTTAAGCATGCTGACAAAGTTCTAATGGAATATCTCCCAAAGATAAATCTCCTCTCAACTCAAGAAAGAAAGCAAAAAAGAAAATATGGAAAGTAGAAAATATGTACTACTTTTTGCCTTTGCTGATATACAGAGTGTTTGTTTTCTTTTTCTTTTTCTTTTTCCTCTCCTCTGCCAAGCAAGGAGCTTTTGACGTTCTCTACTAGTAAGAAACACATTAAAGCTAATGCCTTTTCTGTCTTCAGACTGGGTGGAGCCACCATTGTCTCTGAATGGTAAGGAAATCTGACACCAATCACACCTATTGCTGGCAGATGTATTGTCTACCAAAAAAAAAAATCTTAAGTTGAAGTCTGAGCAACAAAACACGTGTCCATAAAATCTCATTTTCAGACTTTCTTGCTTGCCTTCCCCCTGGTTTCTGCTTTCTTAACACACTGCCTAATGAAGAATTGTACCACATTCAGAAATGTGTACCCTATTTCATATCATTGTAGTAGATGCTAATACCCAACTTTTGGATATTTTTAATGGATCAACATTATTACTTTTTTAAAAAATCATAAGTTATATCCAAAGAAATTCAAGAGTGAGTCTCATTGGAAAGTATATTTACTTCCTGCCCCTTGTGCTAGCTGATTGTGTTAATTCCTTTCTTCCATTTAAAGTATGTCAGTTCCTACTAGAATCAGAGTAAGAAAAAAGAAATCTGATCTTTGTGAATGTTGATGTGAACTGACTGATCCACATTTTCTGGAATAATGTGCAAATTGCATGCAATTATTCTTTCAGTTTTGTATCTGAATTCTACAAGGCATTAGTTAGATTGTACACATGTTAAATGTGTATTTTGTATACAATTTGTAATGAAATGTGTACGGTTGATTAAAATACATTTAGAAATGTACATTTTATATAAAAGTGCTTTCAAAACCCCTATTTATATATGGAGTAGATAGGGATTCTATGCAGGTACTTTTAAAAACACGAGCACTACTAAGAAAATAAAGTAAAATAAGTTTTAGAACTAACACATAAAAACTTACATGGACCGAGAACAGTCTGATACTTTCTTTCCTATGAAGAAAAGCAGGTGCCCATTGCTGCCAGAACGAATGGAAGATCAGAAGAAAGAATTTAGCGGCCCCATACAAAGATTCAACATCAACTTTCCACAATAAATTCCAACAGTAATGTCAATATATTAAAATACATTAAATTTTCAAATTAATGCATTTCTAGGGATGCATTTGATAACAGTTCGTTACTTAAGCACCGTTCTTCATTTATACTTCATTCTTGCAGAGGAATAGTTGAGATAGTTGAAATAAACATCTAAACATCATACTTTTCCTTTACCACTTCAGTTTTGCTCTAGCTACTTCCTTCAAATAACCAGATGACAGTGTTTTAGCACTAATAGAAGTCATCACTGGAAGAATTTATTTGGAAGGTAATCCAGAAGTGCAGTCCATGTATCCCTTTTGATCCCTGGTCCATTATCAGTAGGATAGTCTTTTTTGCCAACTTCCTGGTCACTGAACATGGCCTTTTCTATCCAGAGATTCCACATAAGATTTTCCTCAGTCCTGTTTGCTCATCTCAAATGTAACTCTGTCATTAACTCTGAATTTATTTTCAGACCCTCTTCTCTGAAATGGTCCCACATCCCCATCTTTTCTTCCTCTTGCCCATTCCTATTCTTTATTTAGGCTTCTTCGACTCTCCCTCTGAATTTCTTAATTCTAGCTTATCTGTTGTCTTGGATCCTTTCCCAAATTCCTACCAAGCCCAAAACAATTCTCTCTTCCTTCGCATAAACTGGACTATATATATTTCCCACTCAGGAAGTGTGCTATCCCTACAATACTTTAACCAGCCTGAGTGAGAGACTACATCAGGACAAGAACAATGTGACACAATACAGGAACAAGGCAATGTGGCTAGTGGCACCCTTGTCTTTAGAATTTATGTTTAAAAAAAATTCTAGGCCAGCATGAATTTGGCAGGGTCAAATTTGAAACAGGATCCTTTCCTGGAAACATGCCTTTTTTTTTTCTTTTAATATATTAACAGGGATTCCTTCCCTCAGGCATTTTTTTTAATGACTATACAATGCCACATTATTTATTTGGGTTCTCTGGGCTTATATTTCTTATTATCTACAAATGTTGAATGCTTTGTTTTTAAAAAAACAAAACAAAAGATTCTCAGGGGTTGGAATAAATATCAAACCACTGAAACTGGGACTGGGACAACTGATTCCGGGACAACCACAAAACGTTGCTAACAGAATGCCTTTGTCTTGTTACAAAACCCATCCTGGTATCTAACTCTGCAAACAGTAGAAAGCTGCCCACATAGGGCACACATGGATGGGCAATGCCTTGCCACCCAATGGAAGATGTAGACCCAGAGGGATGCATGTGTTAATATGTATTCAGACATGGTCCCTCTGCCCCCCACCCCTGGTAATAGTCTTTGGAGCCACTAATATGTACACCAAACCCTGTTTCCCTATATACAATCTGTCTTCTCTGAACCAGGCCAATCAGCACGTACTGGAAACTGCTTTCATAACAAGATCCTATGGCTGCAATGAATTTCATCATCCTTGATGGCTTTCCTCGTATTGCTAATAAAGAGCCCCAGGTTGGTATAACTGTTAATATACTAATTTGGAAGAAATCCACTCAGATGTCACTTATCATCAGGATTTTATCCTGAGCAATGACCCCCAGGGAAGCCATTGAAGCTCTGCTGTGTGTACATGATAACAAGAATGATCAAGATGGTAGAAGAGCCCTGGCGCTTTTTAGCTCCCTTGTTTAAAGCTATCTAAGACGTTGGAGCTCAGAGTCAATGGCAGGCAGCATCACAATAAAGGAAAACACAAGCCAAAAAGGGGACGGATGCCAACCAAACTAAGCAAGCCTTTTATCTCCCTCCCTTTAAAAATGCTGGCAGTCAAAAACAGGCCATTTGTAATTTATAGTGGAAAAAGCCAGCTGGTGAAAATATTACAAAAGAATTTCACCAATAGGAAGCCCGTGACATGGAATTATTTGAAACAATTAATCAAGACGCCTTATTATTCAATTAGACAAATAAATGAATCTTTGTCAATGGAATATGCAAAAAGAGAGAATGATTATACATCTTTAAAAGGCAAATGAGCATATCAAAGGAGCTAAATACAGTTTTTGAAAAACTTTGGAATAATAAGTCAACACTTATACTTAATTGGGTTTTAGGTTTATTGTAGCTGAGGATACTTAGTGACTTGCTTTTATTATATTTATGACTTTAATATTCATAACAATTTCGATAGTATCTGTATATACTTTCTTTCTGCCAGTGCTTGTTGCATCTTATTAATGATTAGCACTTGGGCTACTGTGAAGTGAATTCATATCTTTCAATAAAATGTAGAGAAGAGTGCTTGAAGAATTTCTCAGTCTCACGCTGGATGTTGGATGGGAAATGACTTTAAGATTTTTTTTGTTTTTGTTTTTAAGAGTCAAGTAGGATACTGTTGCAATCTGCACAAGAACAGTATCTCAAAGCAAATAATACATATTTCAAGAAGGAATGTTAAAACTGTGTCCTATATCCATTTGGCCCACAATCGAGAGAGAGTTGTGTTATTTTATAATTCTGCACAGAATTATAGGCTTCTCTGAAGCTTTTATTTATAGCAAAGAGGCAAAAAGATCAGTCAATCTGTGACTTCATCCATTTCTGGCAGATGTCTTGCACCAACCTTAATGCAGAAAATGAATCACCTAAGTTATTAAAACCAGAATGTTCTCCCATTTTGTCACTTTAGTATGCAGTGATAAGCATAAGAAATTCAATCTCTATAGCTGTGTTAACACGACACACTTACTGGTAACTAATTCAACCATGGTTTTCTGAATTAACCCAATTTACTGGATTTGCATGACATAATGAACCATATACTTGACACGTAGGCTAGCTTTACACAGCAGGCTTGGCTAAAATATGACAGGCTTCCAGTTTAGCACACAGGCAGATTCTGGGGTGATTTGAGGGCAAGGATTAGGGTTTGTCCACAGTATCCCTTTCCTACTCCCTTTTCTGCTAGGGGAGGGATGTTATTATTCTCATGAAGGGCTTCATTCATTCATTCATTCATTCATTCATTCATTCATAAAAGTACTTGCAAATTGCTTCTTGGCAGAGGCATCCACATGAGAGGTCCACTGTGTCAAAATGGTGGATGTGGCCACAGCAGTAAAAGAACTGCCCCCTTTTCATGTATGTGATGCCTGCAATGCATGCTTAAAAGGGCAAGCTTCAATCACCTGGTTGCACCCACCACTTGGATGCTGTTGACCCCCCTCCCCATGTAGAACATTCCTGCCTCTTTCGCCAGAAAATGATCTCAGAGTAGACTTGTAAATAATTTTAAAATTTGAAAGATCATGTACAGAAAAATTAAAAGCAGCATAAAAATAATGAGAGGGAGGGAGGGAGAGAAAAGTCTACTGCATGTGAAATAAATTAAAAGTCATGGGGAAAAAAGAAGTGTCAATAACTTGCCTCAAACTAAGCCAAGAAGGTGAAACCTCAACAATTAAAGAACCATCATGGTAGCCAGCATTAGTACATACAAAAAGGCTTTGAAACAGGTCTGAGTGATGGGTAAGCTCCTGTTGGAGAAGGCATCTTTTAGATGTTCTGGTTTCAAAGATGTAGGGCTTTACAGGCATGCATGCATGAATTATATTTCTAGACCACTGAGTCACAGCAGTCTATTATGCATAAAACAAAAAAACAAAAAACAGCACCTTGAATAGTGCCCAGAAACAAATACTATAACCAAAAATAGCAGTTCATTCAAGGACATGTAACTGTGTACCCCAGTTGCTAAATTTTACTCATGCTCAGTTTCCAAACCCTTGTTTATAGTGTGTTTCAGTAGTTAAAGGGGGTGGTGGTGGTGGTGGTGGTGGTGATGATGATGATGATGGTGATGATGTAGGCATTGATAATTGTAGTCAGATCCACTTTCTGTAGGAAGAAGCCCAACTCTTGTGGTAGGCTTGATGAAATTGGACAAAGATGTATCAACCAGAGTAGGCACCTATCTGTCTATCATGTTCATCTCTTTTTGAGGACATGATTGAAATAATATTCTAGCAGATATAACTTTCACATTATAGATGTGAAGGGGGAAAAAGTTGAACCCATTTCGTGCTCCCCACAAGTCATTTTGTCCTATCTTATGAAAAGGAACAAAATTTTCTCTAGAAAATGATGATGTACTTGTTCAGGTGTATTACATTATGTTCTAATCCAGCCTTATAAGCAGACAGTGGTTTGGTAGACATAAGCTATCAGGAACCGCATGCAAACAAGTGGATAGTTTAGTGGAGGAAACAGGAATGTTGAGATCTCTTTTCTGCATTCACTCTAGAAATAATTGGACTCTCACAACCCACTCCATGCTGCAGTTCTCTGTCACCTTCTCTGTCACCCTCTACTTGTTCTGATCAGGGCAGATCAATTTTATGATTGTTACAGACCATCATAAAAACTAAAAACACATGTCATATAACAGAAAAAGTAGTACAATAACAGAGGTCATCATATAGATTTAATAACACAAGCACTTCCTCAGAAATTAATTTGTCATGCTGTGCCATAATTTGCAAATAATAGAACAAAACTTTGTCGTATTTAGAGAGGTAGATGGGTTCTTCTCTGAGAGTAAGCAATTTCAGTAAAACAAGTCTGAACCCTGGGATAATTTGATAACAGTGGTTATATAAGGAGGAAACAAGTGTTTGTAGAAAGTTGATAGTAAAGGGGGATGGGGTGTTGATTCAGTGCCCTCTACTAGACCTAATCAAGCTAATATTTCACCTGTCTCTATGTTTTTGTGAGATAGTAATATCAGAGGGAGGGGCAATTTAAAAGGCTATTCTATCCACTTAACTGTTGGCGTTTATAGATCACTTCAGATACTCACAGTGAATATTCTCTGCAATCAGCAAAATAAAAGAATCAAGTTGTGGTTGATTTGGATCTGCAATCTTTGTGTGAGAAATACCATATAGAAATACCATATTGTATAGATATCCTGACACCAGGACTCCCTGCTCTGAGAAATCTAGCATGAAAAGAGCATTCACAACACTTCTCAAAGGTGCAGACATTTAATTCTGTATACATACTTAGTTAAGTGCATTCTGAAAAAACGCTACCCACTGGAAAACTAGTACAGCAAATTGATAGCACAGTTACTGGGTCGGAAAAATACCCTTCCATACTATCCCACTTTACTCTTCTGCCCTGTTTTCATGCCATTTGCAACACTGTAGTGTTTCAGTTTAAAAATAAAACATAGCTGTGGTCCTAGCAGCTGCCCCCACAGAACTTCACACTCCATTAAATGTCTTTCTATCTTCCTTTTCTTGCACACCAGCCACATGCTGGTGCATTGGGGAAAGCTGCTCCTGGAAAATCAGTCTGAAAAATTCAGATGCAAATGTCTATCCATGTGCAAGTCCATACTGGCCAAGGCCTATGGTGGGACTGTAAGCCTGCTATATTAAATCTTAGATAGGAATCATTATAGCTTGCCAATTATTTTCCTGTTTCGTTGAATGCTCACTTCTGAGCTCTGCTTCTACTTCATTTGCATATTGCAAATAATTCTTTGGTTGCTCAGTACATTTTTGAGATGTTTTTAAAGACTTCTAAATTTTTCAGAGAGACTTTGCCTTGGGATAACTTGCTTTACTGGGACCTTCAAACCTTTAAATTAAAAATAACAAAAAAGGAATTACTTTTCTTTTCTTTTAAAAAAACATCAGCTTGCAAAGCACAAATTTGGTATCTGCAGAAGCATTACTATATGTGTTTGTATTTCTTATAGATATAATAGCATTTAAGTCTAGGGAAGTCACTTTGCCAAAGGGAAAGAAAATCCAGTATTGTGTGTTTACATATTTTAGAATCCTGAAATCTATGCAAATGTGTGCAAATATGCCCAGGGCCTAGTATAGAGGTTGAACTACAAAAATTGTTAGGTGGCAGTAAATAAACACGTGAATAAATAATTGATATAGGTTGCTTTAAAGCTGATCAAGTAGTAACCCTGGCTGTTTCCCACAGAGTATACATATTTCATAATATTCAACATTCATGCAGTTTTATTAGCCAAGCTTTACTTCTGTCCATAATGACACATGAATCTGTCATATCACTTTCCCTGAATGAAGAAATTATTGTAAATTAGAAGAATGTTAGACATAAGTATAATCTGGTAAAAACAAAGGCTTTTAATACACTTTTATTTCAAAAAGAGAGTAAACATGCTTCTGTATATCTTTGTTTAGAAGTATGAACCACTGTGTTCAAGGAATTGTGTTCCAAAGCAAGTGGATTAAAATTTCTCATGGTTAATGTTGTGCCACTAAAAAGACAACAGGGTTAATAGCAATTTTCCCACTGTAAGGAAATTGAGAAACCCGAAGAAACTACCTCTCCTAAGTACTTTGTTCTCCTGATATTGATATTGTTCTCCTGACATTTCTGTTTTTGAAGGCCAATATGCTTCTTCAGCAAAATGTGATTAGTTTGAGGCAGGAGTAGCCTTGTGACTACAGCTAAGAAAACTATGGTCTGAGCCTGACTTCTTGGAGAATGAAAGAAAGATCTAGCCTCAGCGCAACATCTCCACAGAGGCTGGAGTAAGGCATTGGTCCACTCCATCAAAACTGCCCAACCAATCTACCAGAGGTGAGATTTGGGACAAAGCAAGGTGAGTAATTTGAACTACATTAGCAATAGTTATGATCAGTCTTCAGTTGGAAACATGTGGAGTCACTCATTTCAACCTACAAAAAGTCTTCATCCAAGACTCTTTGGTTATAGATAGCTTGTCATTGCTAGCAGTTGGCCTCTGTAAGATCATGCAAGCCTGGATATTCTAAACCTGGCAACACAGTCCTAAGCCATTCTTAGTTAAGATCAGATGTTGGATGGAAAGCATATTGCAGAATGTTTTCTGAAGCAGATGCTGTTTCCCATTTTAGAAATGCATTGTGCCATAATGTGAATAACTAGCATAACATAAATACCAATCAAATCTGAAATTAAATTATAGTTAATTTTAGTCATGTGACAATCTTAGCAAGCTTATCTAGTTATGCACACAGCTCTTGAGACACGTTCACATTTGTATCATAACACATGTTGGGACCTGCCTTTTTCCCCTTTAAAATCTAATACTATAAGGGAAATATATTTATTTTTGTGTACTTGCAACATCATTATTTTAGTGTACTTGTAAATCAACAATCATGAATTCAATCAAAATAAATATATATAATGAAATAATATTTGGAGTCCTCTCCCTTTAGGGATCATTCCAGATGAGCAATTGTTTGTTTGTTTGTTTATTTATTAAGGCAATTTATATGGCCACTCATCTTGCAAATACTTGACTATGGGTGGCTAACAAGACTTTCAAAACTTCAGAAGAAACAACAACAACAAGAGAATATATAAACCCCCTACAATGTCCTCCAAAAATAATCCCAGAAAATATTCAGCAAAGTAGTAACAAAATGGCAGAATAACGATTTGTCTTTCTTCTGACCCCTTCTGTTGTTTAAAAAGTATGCAGTGTGTAGGATTATTGAATTGTTATGTCTTCAAATATTGCAAGGATATACAATTGGGAGGTGTTCCCAATCCTAAGGATGCTCAGTACACTATTCGGTAAGTGTACATGGGGGAGAGGATGACTTAAAAAGAGGCTTACAGTTCTTATATTGAAATCAATAGTTAAATAATTTTCAGAGATTTGGGTGGTTCGGATATGTCATTTCTTTACCGTACTAAGCAGTTTATTGATTTGCATTTTTAAACAATTCAGTTCAATAACTTTTGTCTATTAGTATAACTGAAGTATTTGCTTCCTTATCATCTCTAGTGAAGAGTACAACCCGACTGAAATAAATGCATATAGGATTACAGTGTGTTATACAACTGAAAATATTAACATGACATTTTTTTAGTGTCACTTATTAAATATAAAGCATGCTAAATTAGTTCATTTATAACGGGAATCCACGTTGTTCTCAGGTTTTTACATTCAAGTTCAGTTGGCCGAATAGATAATGCTTCAGTTTGGAGGCTTGATTATTATTTTTCTCACGGTCCACTAGGTTAATACTGTTGTTTTTTTTTAATAGGTTGTAGCTATAGCTATCTACTTGGTATAGTTTACACTAAGAACAGAAAGTTAGTTTGTAAAAAGGATCAGAATATAATTCCTGTCTTGAGTATTCTAAAATGGTCAGGAGACCTTTCTGTTTGGGTAAATCTGTTGGTGCAAGATGCCTAAAGATTATTTATTTATTTATTTATTTGATTTGTCCCCGCCCATCCCCCCTACAGCGGGGGACTCTGGGCAGCTTACAACCACTAAAATCAAAATACATAATTAAATTATAAAAGGTTTAAAAATTATAAAAGTTATAAAAACTAGAAATTTACAAAAATAGGATAGAGATAAAAAGCTAAAAACTCCAAGAGGCCAGTAGGGCCACACCAGGCCACTAAGGGGCCAGCCAACCCCATTTCTGGTATCCTCCCTCCCTGCCCCAGGCGAGATGGCAGAGCCAGGTCTTCAAATCGCTCCGAAAGGCCTGGAGTGAGGGGGCCTGTCTCACCCCTGGGGGCAAGATGTTCCAAAGGGCGGGGGCTACAGCAGAGAAGGCCCGCCTTCTGGACCCCGCTAGTCAAAGTTCTTTTACCGCGGGGATCTGAAGCATGCCCTCTCTGTGAGATCGGGTGGGACGGGTTGAAATCATGGGGTCGAGGCGGTCCTTCAGGTAACCTGGCCCCATGCCATGTAGGGTTTAAAGGTGATAACCAACACCTTGAATTGGACCCGGAAGCAAACCGGTACCCAATGCAGCTCACGGAGCAAAGGTGTTATATGGGTCCTTCTTCGGGCCCCAAAAATTGCTTGCGCAGCCGCATTCTGGACCAGCTGAAGCTTCCGGATACTCTTCAAGGGTAGCCCCATGTAGAGTGCATTGCAGTAGTCTATCTGGGAGATAACAAGGGCACGAGTGACTGTACGCAGGGCATCCCGATCCAGGAAAGGGTGTAACTGGTGCACAACCCGCAGCTGTGCAAAAGCCCTCTTGGCCACGGCTGCCACCTGTTCTTCAAGCAGGAGCTGTGAGTCCAGGAGGACCCCCAAATTATGCACTGGGTCTGTCTGGGGCAGTGCCATCCCATCCAGAACCAACGATGACAACGTTCCGGATACAGAGGAGCCATTAACCCACAGCCACTCCGTCTTGCCAGGGTTCAGCCGGAGCCTGTTGTTCCCCATCCAGACCCTCACAGCCTCCAGGCACCGCGAAAGGGCGGTCACGGCATCACTTACCTCACCAGTGATGGAGATATATAGTTGAGTATCATCAGCATACTGATGATACCTCATCCCATAATGGCAGATGATCTCGCCCAGCGGTTTCATATAGATGTTGAAAAGGAGCGGAGAGAGAACCGAACCCTGCGGCACCCCACAATGGAGGGGCCGAGGATGGGACCTCTCGCTCCCTATCACCATTGATTGGGATCGGCCCCGGAGAAAGGAGGTGAACCAGCACAAAACCGTGCCGCCCACCCCCATATCCCTGAGCCGTCCCAATAGGATACCGTGGTCGACAGTATCGAACGCCGCCAAGAGATCAAGGAGAGCAAGGATGGTCGCACTTCCACCATCCCGCTCCCGCCAGAGATCATCCATAAGTGTGACCTATGCCGTTTCCGTTCCATAGCCGGGCCTGAAACCTGACTGAATGGGGTCCAGATAATCCGTTTCCTCCAGGACCCTTTGGAGCTGCGAAGCCACCACTTTCTCAACCACCTTCCCCAAAAAGGGGAGGTGGGAGACTGGACGAAAGTTGTCCAGTACAGTAGGATCCAGGGAGGGCTTCTTGAGGAGGGGGTGCACCAACGCCTCTTTAAAGGGCGCTGGAAACACTCCCCCCTGCAAGGATGCATTAACCATCAGCTGGATCCAACCACATCACCTCCCGAGCTGCTTTAACCAGCCAGGAGGGGCATGGGTCCAGATGACAAGTGGTGGCCCTCACAGTCCGGAGGATCCTGTCCACTTCCTCAGGAACCACAGGATCAAACTGTTTCCAGATAACTAGGCAAGAACGATCCCCTGGTATCGCCCCAGACCCTGCACCACGCTCGGAGTCCAACTTTGAATGAATCCGAGTGATTTTATCCTGCAGGTGCTCTGCAAATTCCTCCGTGCGGCCCTGCAAATGAACCACCAGATCCCCCTTACCAAGGAGGGACCTGGTGATCCCAAACAGGGCCACCGGGTGGCACTCTGCAGACGCAATAAGGGCGGAGAAGTATTGCCACTTCGCCAGCCTTATCGCCACAATGTAGGCCTTAATAGCAGCTCTAACACGTGTTCGGTCGGATTCAGTCTGTGTCTTCCTCCAGCGGCACTCTAGGCATCTCTTAACCCTCTTCAGCACCCTCAGCTCCTCCTTAAACCACGGGGAGTGTCGGGGCCAACGTGGCAAGAGAGGCCGCAAAGGCACGATCCTATCCAAGGCCCCGGCCGCTTCTCTATTCCAGGCAGCAGCCAGGGCCTCCGCTGGACCGTGCAGCAGGTCCACGGGAATATCCCCCAGCTCCCTCTGAAACCCTGACGGGTCCATCAGGTGCCGGGGGTGGACCAATCGCATGGGTCCAGCCTCCCTGCGGAGGGGGGTGGCATAGGAGAAACTCAGGGTCACCAGGACGTGATCTGACCATGACACCAGGGAAAGCTGTACATCTCCCCTCAGATCACTTTGCCATTGCTCAGACAAGAAAACTAAATCCGGCATGTGGCCACTATCTTGGGTTGGGTCCCGCACAATTTGAGACAGGCCCATGGCTGCCATGGTAGCCATGAACTCTCGAGCTGCCTCCGAGGACCATCCCAGGGATGGCAGGTTGAAGTCCCCCAGAACCATAAGCCTGGGGAACTCCACCGCCAACCCCGAGACGGCCTCCAGCAGCTCAGGCTGGGAGGCTGCCACGCAGCAGGGAGGCTGGTACAGTAGCAGCACTCCCAACTGTTCACGGGCACCCAACCTAAGAAACAGTGTCTCACAGCCAGACACTTGTGGAGCAATGCCCCTGAAGGCCACTAGAGAGTCTCGGATGACAACAGCCACCCCTCCTCCCCTGCCCTGGTATCTCGGCTGGTGCCACACCATAAACCCAGCTGGGCACATTTCTGAGAGGGGCACCCCCCCTCAGGCCCCAGCCAGGTCTCGGTAATACATGCCAGGTCTGCCCCCTCCTCAGTGATTAAATCACCTATGATAGGGGCCTTGTTTTTAACTGACCTGGCATTAAGCAGCAACAGCCGGAGGCCAGGGCCTGGATTAATCAGTCACCTAACATAACCTAAAGGTTGTGAGCATCCCTGGCCAAATGCTCAGAGACTTTGTCTTTCTAAAACTATCCTAGGGCCAGGAAACAAATAGGATAAATAATATAAATGTTATGTTTAATCAATAAGTATTGGGAATGCTGTACAAAAGTGGCATTTCAGATAGTAATAAAGCAACAGTTGTAAAGTATTTGTGATAATTGTACAGTGGTCCAGCAAGTGAAATTAAAGAATTCAAAGATGGTGGTTTGTTCTCTGACACTCTACAGATCTATACAAAGCACTATATCAACAGAAACATGTTAACGATATAACACGTGAGTCAACTAAATGTCTTGGAGAAAGCTGATTCAAGATTACTTAATGAAAATATTTTTAAAGCTGTATTTTATTGCTTATTAACAAGCTTCTACAGATTTATTTTCACTTTTTAAACAACTTTCTCATTTGCACATTTCACACAGCAAAAGAATCTTTCAATCACTACTGCTCTGAAGCCAACCTTCTTGCTCAAAGGTTAAAAAGAACATATCGATTACACTGTGAAGTGTGCCAATGACATTTCTAAGATTGTGTACTACAAATCTATAGATAACCAAGAAGTGTTCATGCTTGATCAAATTCTGCTTGTTATTTGGAGAAGTTCAAACTTTCATGGCTGAAAGGTATCTCACACTTGCCATATATATAGCCCTGATTATTTCAGTATTCGCCAAAACACACAGCACAGAAACAGTTACACACACACATGGACTTTCTCTCATTTAAAAGAAAACCTAATCTGCCATAGAAACAGGAGCAATAATGACTTTTGCAGACTAACTATTAATCAGATCCTTGTAAAAAACAAGGCTTGATCTGATGTAAGGGTCATCTTCAACTTTTTGAATGAATTTTGCTGCTGAGTCACCACCCAGAGCCAGCTATGTGGAAGTTTTTCATTGATGCAGCCTCACAGTTGTAGTACTTTAAATAGCACAAACAGATATATATCTGTTCTATAGCTGGAAGCCTTGAGACTCATACAGGGACAGAGAAAGCACAGCCAGAAGAAATCTAATTTAACATGAACATCTCCCTTCAAACTTTTTATCAGTATTTCCTGTGGCCCCATGTATGTTTTCCTATGGTTAAAATTTGTTAGAAACTAAGCTGAATTTAATATTCCATATAGTCGATTTTCTGACACTGCAAGTGGGCCAAGCTTGAAAGATATAATCATCCAGGTAAAAGGCAGCAAAATTCAAGTGGAGGATGCACATTTATCTTTATGCAAGATCTTCATTTTACAGATGGGGTCAGTTTGTAACTTGGTGTAATATAGGTGGGCCTTAGCACAAGCAGTATATCAGTTGCTGATAGCCTGGTTATGTTAGGTATAGAGTACAATATCCCCAAGTCAACATCTCCTCAAGCTCATAACTTTGAATGCATTATCATGGTAACCATTCCCATTCCTGAGATGTACTGTCTTTAGGGACAAATCTTAAGCTTCCTCTGTCATCATGAATGAACCCCAGAATACTTACAGGTAAGAGCGAGAGATCCCTGTTCTTATTTTGCCCTGCCTTCCCTTGGACCAAATTAATTTAAGATAGTGTTGCCTGTTTCATCCCCATATTATTTAGTGGAATACTGCATGTAGGAAAGCTGAGGGAAGGGCAGCTTAAGGCTAATCAGTCTGGCAAGTTAGGGAAACAAAAAACAAAATTCTGTCCATCTTTGAAGTATCAACCTCACCTGCAGTGAATCTTAGAAGAAAGTTGTGTGTGGCTGATGAAAGGAAGACAGGCTCTGGACAGAAGCCTTTCATACTTATATTTCAGTGTCGTATAATGGTTAAGATGTTAGACAAGTACAGTGGTACCTCGGTTCACGAACGCTTCTGTTCACGAACAATTCAGTTCACGAACAGCTCCGGTCTCAAAATTTTGCCTCCGTTCGCGAACGCCGGATCGGGTTACGAACAGGATCTGCGGCCATTTTCCCTCCCGTGACACGTGGTCGCGGCTTCCTGTAGGGAGGGGGACTCTCCCTCCAAGCAATAACCGCCTCCCCACCCGCCTTCCTGTCCTCCACACCAGAAGTCGCATCGAGCAAGGTTAGCTTTCTCTCTCTTCGTACTGTACTTTGTGTCATATTTTTGCGGTTTTAAAAAACAACAACATATGGTTCAGAACGGATTAACCGTAATTACATTGAACCTTATAGGGAAATTTGATTCAGGACGCAATCAAAAATCGGTTGGCGACCAAATTTGTAGGGGTCAGAACGGATTAACCGTATTTACATTGAACCTTATGGGAAAATTTGATTCGGTTCACGACCAATTCAGTTCGTGACCAGAGTCACGGAACGAATTAAGTTCGTGAACCGAGGTACCACTGTACTGGGAAGAACCAGGTTTGTTTGGCTGTTTATGTACCTGACTGCTGGAAACCAACCAGACTCCAGGCAGTTTACAGGATCAAGCCAATTCACAGCCATGGAAAGTCACTGGGTGGCTGGGGCCAGTTTCTCCCTCTCAGCCTAACATATCTCACAGCATTGTTGCTGGGGAAAAATATGTATGCTGCCTCAATTCTCAGAGGAAAGGCAAGGAATAGATTGATAGGCAGATAGCAAATCAATAAAATATTCTTATAATTTGGTCAGCATTGTCCGGTAATGGAATGCGACATGTCCCTATAGGTTCTTCACCATGATTTTTAAAAGTGGGGAGGGGTCCTGAGGGAAAAACATTTAAGAAACACTGCTCTATACTATGCCAACTTACTTATTTATTTAAAAGACAAACAAATCTCTCTTTTTATCTGCTCATATTGTATAAGATAAAATATGGCTGCCCATATTGTATAAAATAACTCTGGGTGGCTAACAAAAATAGACAAAAAACAAAATACAAAAAAAATTAAAAACCCTCTCACTGGCTTCTTCGAAAGATGGAAATAGCTGCTTTGCTTTGCACTGGTTGCCAGCAATATATCTTATCTGCTCCAGTTTGTGATCACTGGAAGCTATCATAACATTCTGAAAAATTATCCTTTTCTGTTTGTTATTCTCACATTCTCCTGATAAAAATCATGATGCCATAGTATATCTCTGCCATACTGAGGAATCCATCCACCTGCAGTTCTGGTTAACCCTCTGGCAGAAAGCACAAGATATTAAGATGAGAACTGGTAACCTTCTTTGGGATTCATGCTTATTTTCCAAATTACAGGTTAGAAATACAAAATAAACTTTGAAATGACATTTGAGCCATGGGATTTGAGGGAGGGAGGGGGGGACGGAGGGAGGGAGGGAGAGAGGGAGGGAGGGAGAGAGGGAGAGAGAGAGAGAAAAAACTTGCATGGGGAAGGAAAGGTCATGATTTAATTGGAAAGAGGTGAACTCTAAGATAGTACCATTGTAATAGTGGTTTCAAGGATGCCTTTCACTTAAAAACAGACCTTGTATACTATAGATGATTTCTTTTACCTGGGTGGATAAAATAATATCCTGACCTTCTCTAGTCAAGTAGCAGATAAAATGAAATATGACGTGTTATGCAAAACTATTTTGCATGTGAGCAACATTTTAAGAATTTCCTCTTTCCAGAATAATATATGAAAGCTTCTTTTTATTTTTTAGCTAAATTAACTTCACAAATGAATATTGTATCAGATCCTCTAACAAATTAGACACACTGGAATCCTGAAGGGACCTAAGAAAATGCATCCCCCTTTTCTCCTTCTCCCACACACACATGGACAACACATGCATATTTAACCACAATTTATAACACATTAGTAATCAAGGAGACAATGCTATAACAAGGAAATGTCAGAATCATTCTCACATTGTGATATTATCAGAAATCTATGAGAAGCTTAGCCAATTCTTTATTTTCAAAGTTATTTGCTTCTTCTTTTTCATGTTTTGGATTTTTGAAAGAACCAAGAATGACATGGCTAGACTGCCTGTTTAATTTATCCAGTGTTCCAGAAGCTAATTTGTCAATCTTGTCTTAACCCTGCCCTCTGCTTATTCATCATGAACAGACGAAAACACATTTCCATCTCAGTGTTCATTTGCTACCTGATCCTCAAGGAACCTGTGCTTGCCCAAGGCCCTACTTGGTAAAATATAGTTTGTACCACCATAGCCCTTTGAGGACCTAAACGCCTGAGCATCCTTGCTGAGACCACCCATTAGTGCCAAATGAGAATGCATTCTCCTGTGATAAGAAATGGTGGTGGTTGCTATATTATTTATTATCATTAAAAATGCATCAAGCTCCAGCCAGGCACCCAACCCTTCTCAAGCCACTAAGAAATACTTGGAAAATAAATAAAAAGAGACAAGAAAGATCCCTGCCTCCAGAGAGCTCACAACAGAACCCTGACAAAGAAAACGAGTGGATAAATGAAGGGGAGCATTGTGAGAAAGATGGAAAAGCACAAGAGAGTGCAGGTTGATGCCCTTTAATTTTAATGCATATTTTTTCAGATAGGATGGAGCTATTCCTGATATAGACTCCACAAGCATTGTTGGACTATGGCTAACCCCATCCCCAGCCAGCAGGCACACATGAAGGAAGTTGTAATAACATCTGGAAACCCAAGGTTGGGGAAGGCTGCTCTAGGAAAAATGTATTTGGAAAAAGGGTTTAAAAAGCAGAAAAGCAAGCTAGGATTCAAAGCAGTGAGAGACAGCATCAAAAGATGCTATGTAAGAAGTCACATGAGATTCCCATAGAGTTATGCAGTTTATATAGTGTGCAGTTATAGCCTCTCGATAAGGTTTGCAGACTACCAAAATATTTTCCATGTATGCCATATTGAATTATAATCCACATAAAATAAGTTCTTTTACAGGAGCTTCATTCCCAACAATCTGTGAATGAAAAGTGTAGCAGTTCCTACAGTGACTAGGTCAGCCTTCCATAGCTTGGTGTCTCTGGCTGTGTTGGGACTGTGATTTCCAGAATTCCTAGCCAGCCAATGGTTGTAGTTGTCTAGACAATCTAAAAGTTGCAGTCCCAGCCAATCTAGGTGGTTGGGAAGGCTGCTGTAGTAGGCACTTAGTGACATCAGAACACATGATGTGATGGACTGCAGTAGAGAGCAAGGCTACCAGGAAGGAGGGGGTGCATTCCAGGAAGGGCAAGGAGACAAAAAACAACAGTCCGGAGGTGGAGTGTGGGAAGCATAAGATGTTCAGGATAGCCACTCCCTAGAATCTTCCAGGGTATATCCACTAGTTGCAGTAATATAGATTTAGTCTGGCAAGATTCTGTCTATATGGTGTAATCAATAAAGGAACTGAATCTGGATGAACTGTTTCCTCGCACTTCTTGGATTGGCCCTGACACATGGATATATCTGATGTGAAACTACTGGTAGGAATCATATATTGATTTTGATTATTGATATTGACCACTTGACATATCTGATCACCTGTAGGTTTGGCCTCCTTTGGTTTAAATCTCTATTAGAGAGACTTGAATATGTAATTTGGCAGTCATACCTTATAGATAACTGCCTGCATCCTTAAGTACCAGTTCTTTTATTCCACTCCCTGCAGAATGTACATTTTAATTACTTAAATCCAGCACACTTCTATCTTTGGCAACAATAAAAATTAAATCCATTTTGGCATTCACATTAAGATGATTCACAGAACAAATTAAGTTATATCCACTGAATTTCCATTTCTGTCATGAACTTACTAAATCTTACAGTATTGGGTTTTTAGATTTTCACATTCAATGTGCTTGAACTTAAACCCCACCAAGTAATAAAATGTGGGAGATTAGAAATCAGTCTAGTAAAATTAGAATATTCATAAAGTTTGATTCCTTAAGAAAATCATGCAGTACATAATTGTAATATCCATTGCTAGCATAAGTTATAATTGCACAAGATCTGAAATTCTTCCCTATGGTGTAAGCTAGAAGCAACATTAAATTATTCCACAAATATCTACGCTGTGTTCATTTGGTTGTCTTTGGGTAGGGTGTTGGGATTATAATACAATATTCCACAAAATGGCCTCTCCTAGTTTTTTACAAGTTGAAGAGAAAATGATAAGGGAATGACTTTTGTGGGAATTAAAAAAACAAACAAACATTCTATATGCAAAAAAAAAAAAGTTTCCTAATATTTCAGGGGCAGGCAACCAGAAATCTTCCTTCAACCTGACCGATTTTTTTTTCCAAGTATTATTTTAGCTACAAAAATAGCAGGAAGATTGGCTTGCAACTAAGTATAGCACCAACCTCCAGCACTATCTTCATTTTCTAGAATGTCTCTAGCTCTCGTAGAAGCAAATCCAGAAGTGTGTCTACTTCTGCAGGGAGAGAGGGGAAGGGGGACAAGTTAACAAATGTGTGCTGTGACATCACAGTGTAAGCTCTGCCACTTTTATACTTTTGACGTGACACGTCACGTAAGTGTGTAAGGGGCAGAATTTGCATTGTGATGTTGTAATACACATCTCATCAGTTGGACAAAATCTCAGCGTGCTGCAGAAACCCATGTTGCCCTCCTACTCAGGAAAATATACCACTAATTAGTCATGTCCATCCTGGCCAATTTTATAAGTAGCAAAGACTCTTCCATTTTATGTAGGTCATCCATGACGTGTTCTTAACATTCCACATACTGTATCTCCACCAGCCCAACAATATTTCCTATTTCCCAACTACCTGCTCTGGTCTGGCTTGCTAGCAGGACAAATGGTTGTCAATGGATTTAATACCCCAATTCATGGCATGACCAATTTGGGGGCATGTTGCCTCCTCATACTCTGGGGAAAGACTTGGAACATAACTTTTATCTCTCCAATCTTGAGGAAATTGAAAGCAAATCTGGACAAAGATTCCAGCTCCAAAGATTTCTTTTCATTGCACAGTTCATTCAATAACTAGGAAAGCATGTGTATATTGGTATTATCATCCTAAGGCCCTAAGGCACAATAAAGGTGCAGCAATTCTGTCTTATAATTTGCACATTCAAATTACGTCTATGTAAATAATTTTGCAACTTCTAAAAATCTCCGATTAGTTACAAAGATCTGCCAGGAGTTAAATATCATACAAGACTGATAATGCAGGCAGCAGGCAGTTACTGATTCTGGTGGTATTTATTTTCTGTTACCTTCCCTTAATTACACTTATGTTCGATGGGTATGTTAGCATTTGAGAGGTTTATTTGCATCATCTCTGTGACTCGCTCAGCTATTTAGCTACATCAGCATCTTGTAGAATGTTTAGCCAGTGGTTTAATGTATCTGCTTATGTTCTCATACCTTGGACGATACTGAAGACAGTATGTTGAGCTTTATGTCTCAACACTGAAAAATATCTCTCTTTTCCAAAGTCTTCCAATTGCCTTTGCTTTTGTAAAAAAAAAAACTTACTTTTTCTGAAAAGAAAAGAAAAGAAAAAGCTGTCCAAATGCAGATAAAATCCACAGCCATGTTTTTCTGTTCATTTTTTAAATTTAACTCTTGTGTGCCATCCCTTCAAGCAGAGCCAGAGGCCCGATGTTAAAAGAAGGTTCATTATTTCCAACAGACTGGCAGGAGAGGTAAAACATTCATCACATGTCCTTGGGCGATACAAGAGGTATTTCACTGGGTATGTTCAAAGGGGCATTTAATCACTTGTCTGCAATGTTGCATAGATCATAAATATAAACTGTAGGGTTGCTGTGGATAACACACACGGTAGTAGCTTCTGCTTCCTCCACTTCTTTGCATAGAAATGAGAAACCACATTTCCAAGGAATTGTAAATAATCACAAGAAGACGACTTTGATATTAACACTGTTGTTGTTATTGTTATTACTATTATTTCTGACAATCCAGGTGGTAATAGTAACAGCAATCAGGTTGACAACCTGACCGTTTGGGATCCATAACAAATTCCCATAATGCCCTTGCATTTGGGATTTTTTGGTGGAGTGGGGAGAGTTGGTGGCTGCTGGAAGAAAAGACAAGGAAAATACTCCCTTGAAGAAAAATAACGCGTTCTCTATTTCTGTTTCAGAATAAATATTTTCTGAGAAATTTCAGCTCTCTCTAGGTTCCCCCCTCCCAAGCTGAGAGGTAACTGAGGAATAATGCACTTCCTTCTCCAATCCCTACAAAAAGCTTGTCAAATGACCTGTGAGGTTGAAATAGCACCTTATGATCAATAGGGACCACAGACAAAAGGGAAAATTCTTTGATGAGTCCACTGACACCCATCTCCTCTTCCCCTAACTAGGGTGATCAGACATCCTGCTTTTGCCAGGACAATCTTAGTTTAGGGAGATACAGTATGTCCAGGGCACTGGGCAGTCATCCAAAACCAAGAATATGTTTCAGTTTCTGGTGGTTATCCCTGCTAACCAGTGGTATGGTTAATATGGGTCAGGTCTTGAGAATAAGAGCAGGTTCATGCAAATCACAACATAGGAACAATTCCATAATTCCTGCTCATTGTGCCAGTGCAAATACTTGGGTTAACATTAATAGTTATGCTGCTTTTTTTTTTTTTAATCTATTCAATTGTGTCCAATTCTTGAAGACTGCCTGGACCAGTCCCTGCAGTTTTCTTGGCAAGGTTTTTCAGAAGTGGTTTGCCATTGCCTCCTTCCTAGGGCTGAGAGAAAGTGACTGGGCCAAGATCACCCAGCTGGCTTTGTGTCTAGGTGAGACTACACCTCACAGACTCCTGGTTTCTAGCCTGGTGCCTTAACTGCTACACCAAACTGGCTCCCAATAGCTATGTAAATATATGCAAATTAATGTGTTCTGGGTTTTACTCTTCTAAATCTGATCACACTACCCATAACACTTGGTACACTTATACTTCTCAAAATGTTATGATATCCTGTATCTTATAAATAACAAAAAGTATGGTTTTTGGTTTTCTACATTTTTAGTATCTCCATAATACTTCAACATCATGTTGCACTTTCTACACACAAAGGAAGGCAACCTTTCAGAGTGACCAGGGGACCCACTTTTAATGTTATAATTTGGTGCAGCTGAAGACTGAGTGGGAAATTCAGTGCAGTTTGTGGGGTCCGAAGATGTTTCAGAAGTCACCATTTGCTCACCTCTATTTTAGTTCAAGCAAGGATGGGCTTGTTTGCCCATAAGAACTTGAAAATATGTTCATTGAAAGCCCTCTAGTCACTGAAGAGTACCCCATTTAATCTTCCTGGGAATATCTCTCTCTCTCTCTCTCTCTCTCTCTCTCTCTCTCTCTCTCTCTGTGTGTGTGTGTGTGTGTGTGTGTATGTGTGTGTGTGTTGAAGTTTCAGTCTGGCTAGCTGGAATGAAGAAGAAAACCAGCAGTGGCCAGTAAGACAGTTTGATGGACACCATTGCCAATTATCACCATTAGATGATTGTGAATGACTTGCTTTTTCACTGTTTCCTTTATTTCTTGGGAGATGGCAGAAGCAGCAGAGAATGTCACAGCACTTGGTTGCCCAGACATGAATATTGAACCTCAGGGCAGTTGTCTACTTAGCCACTGCATGCTTACATATTGGCTGTATGCTCTCATATCTCTACCACAGCTTCCTGAGGTCTAATGCTCATTCTAGGAAGGTACTTACATCTCTGCCTCTGTCTCCATGACATGATTAGTGTGATCCTGTCCAAGTGAATGGCCTGATAAGCCAACACTGACTAAAGCCCATTCAAAAGTCATTGGGAAAAATTGAGGTGGCTTTAAAATAATGACATTACAATCCATCACTAATTGCTATTCCCAGTAAATCACTTAACCCTAAAATAGAATTTGGGAAATGCAATTTTGTTTGTGGATTATCTGCATTTATTTCCTTTTTGACTTCAGTATGAAGGGCTACAGAAACAGTTCCTAAAACTATTCAGGATTGGTTGATCAGGCCATTTCCATCCCATGGTGCTTTCCCCTGTGTTCATCTATAAATCTATTCCATGTTAATTTTAAATATTCTTTAATAAATGTGAATGTATGAATACATTTATCAAACAATGTATTTAAAATGTATTTAATATAGCTCATTGCCAAAAATCTACATCTTGCCCAGAATATGATTTTCTAAATATATTTTGTAAAAGTACTTTGAAGTCTTGAGAACTGGGTCACCATATGTATACAAGAAGTACAAAACTTGGTGGATTTGTATGTTCCAATGTCTGAATTTGCCCAGAGGATTCTCTCTGGATGAGCTTCATTCATACTGGAACTCCTAAAGTCCAAATTCCTCTAAAACTTCTCCTATCTATACCCCTTCCTCTAAAAGCCAGCTGAAAAGCCAAAGTAATAAAGGTGGGGAATACTAAAAAATAACAACTCTCTTACTGATCTATAAGGGTCATTTTGCCCTTAATAATAATAAAAAATAATTATCAAAGGCTACATTTGTGACAGAGCATACACCACTTGTGCCTGACATTATATATTATGAATAATTTATGCTGCTAATAGTGCAGGCTTGGAAAGAGGGTAGAAGTGGGTAATTGCCCATGGATAATACTTTGTATATTTTGTAGGTGGAACTGCCTCAACCCAAGAATATATACTGAAGCTAGAAACAACTTTCAGATATGAATGACTCAATGAATCATGAAAGATTGTGATTTTCTGGGATCTAATTTGGTTTAACGCAAATTTAAGTCTATATGAAAGTATGCAAAAGCTTTGGAGTCTCCAAGCTGCTTTAAAAAAAAAAAAAGCTGGCTACATTTTTAAGTCTTTTGAATCCTTTAACAGCTGATTGGTGTTTGAACAGTAAATTAGTAGAAATTTGTAAATGCTTTTAACTCCCATTCACAGCAAATTAGAGCCGGTTTGTCCTCTGCATTTAAGTAGGAGTGCTTGTGTGCACTACACGCACAAATGAGGACACAATGAAAGCAGAATCTTAATGGATACATACTTACATCTATTTTTCAAGCTGCTGTGCTTCATTTCACATGGCACATAGAATGGTACAAAAATAAATGTATGATGGTGGTGGTGATCTAGCTTTCTCTTCTCCAATCAAGTGCCTTTCAGATGTGCAGGACCTTCAAGCCCCAAAATTTGCAGATGATTTATTTTCCTAAATTTGTTGTGTATGTTGCCGGAGTAGCATTCCTGCAACATGGCTGCTTCCTATGTCATCTCAGAAATATGGCAACTCTGAAGGAAGAATCAAGGACTAGCTTCTTTCAAAAGAGGGGGTGCTAACATGGAAGGTAACTGGGTCCATCATCCCTCTGACGAGAAACTGAGATTACTGTTGTGTTGAGCAGTATATGAAACAGCCACATGACAGTAATCTTTAACACACCTTTGAGACAACATAGCAAGAGGCTTCTGGGTAGCCCACAGGTGAACCTTCAAAGGAAGAAAAAAAAGGCCAGCTAAAGGATTGTTCAACAGTCTTTTGTTCTCACAGAAACATCTTCTGAGAGAATAAACCTTACATGAGTCATCCAACTCAAAAGTTACAATTGGATGGAAGAAGAGAATCAGTGAAAATTAGATATCCTAATATGCACAGGCAGAATAACTGTGTGTGTGTACACATCCATTATTTAATAAATCCAACACAGCTGTTTTTTCCATCTGGTCTTCAGTTCTTTGTAGATATTTTCAAAAATAGAGAGCACTTGCCAAACTCTCTGCCATTGCACTGTCCTGGTCCAAGATCATAACAAGCACAATCTCATGCAATAGAGGTGCATGGGCTGCCATGATGTCAACCCTAAAGTGGCCTACTAGCTGATTTTGGACAGACATGGATGAATGGCAAATAGGCTGCCTGCCAGATAGGAGTCAGCATGTAAACTTGATACTGCTTTAATAAAGGCTAGCATTAACTGTTTGGGTATCCTCCTGCTCAGCAAATAATAATTTCCCCTTTAAGAATAAGGGTTGTATAAAGACTGTTTAAACTTCCTGCTTCTTGGGGAAATGGAAGCACAAAACACAACATAAAGAAATTGGAAAAGTGATATTATTCCAGATGTCAAGGAATGGTTGTTGGAAATGTGTGATCTCTCTGTTTTGGAAATGGCAATATTTTCTACTAATCAAAGGATGCAGCAATATGTGTTACTATGGTAGAGATTCTGTGATATCTTCTGTGTTCATATTATTGTAATGACTTCATTGGTAAACCGCTGACAATTGATATGTATAAAATATAAGATATATTTGTTTCTTTTTCCTTTTTTCCTTTTTTTGTATTTTTTAAAATTTTCTTCTTAAAATTAAAGGCGATTTTGTTAAAAAAATAAATAAATAATGAAGTTAAAAAATGACCAACATCATTTTACGTTGAATCTTTTTATTCCTAAAATGTAGATACTAAGTTATCAAATATGTTTCCTTCAACAGAGGTTACTTCTGTTGCAACTTCATTGTCTCATAATATTTCAATCAAAGGATTGTTCTTTGGAAAGACAAGCTATATCTTGTCAATCACAACTGATTAATAGGGTTCATGCAACTCACTGACAAAGAATATATCCTATTTCACTGCATCTCCAAGAAAGAATAGGTGCTTCCCAATGCTGCAGATGCTTAGTGCTGCTCATTTCACTAAACCAATTAATGTAAAAATCCAACTTTTCAAACCAGTCTTGGAGAAATAGGTTGCAAATGATACACACAAAACTAGTAATGGATGAAAGTTTCATTTTCTCCTATATGCATTTTTAAAAAAATCTCAAGGTTTGTTATCTGTTCTATGGAGAAATATAAATGGAAAATTCAATAAGTTCTATTTAGACCTAAGAGCAAGGTGTTTTGCCATCTATATAACTGTTAAAGATAACTTATCAGAAAAATGTGGGCTACCCCAGATCAGCACCACTAGCATCCTCTTTGCTTTATGTGGATGAATGTGTCAGAGGAATGCATAGGAAACTTTCCTTGGTTTGGGAATGTAAGTATCTTGATTGAGATAATTCATACAGAGATTAGGGCAGGGGTATTTAACATATCCAACATATCTAGATACATTCTTTGTTTTCCTTAGTCCTTTTTAATCTCAGAATCTTTTCATCATGTTTGTGAAATTCACAGAATTTTTCTTATTTTATTTTGGTTTTTGGAGGAATGTAAAGGTTTCCATACATCCTTGGCTTCCACTCTCATTCTTATGCTAAGAAAGGCCAAAAAGAGCTCAGCATTTTCAGCCACAGCCTTTCTGGTGATGTTCCAGCATTATTAGATGATTTCCTTGGTCTTTCAGAAGTTTGAGAGGCTGAGATGTAGCCCTGAACCCTGAAACACTGCTCCTTCCTGCCTAGTTTTGGATTCTGGACCTAGTGTTTGTAGAAAATTTTACATAAAAATACTCTGGTATTAGGCAAAGCCAGTGTGAGGTTGACATAAGAGTGTTGATGCACAACCAAGGATATGGTCAGGAAGATGACTTTGGTCCAATTGTAGTCTCTCAGTTCAATTTATTCCACAAGATAAATTGGTGTGTGGGTGTGTGGGTGTGTGTTTTGGTAATAAAAAATTGGAGGAGGAAATGTGAGGTACATCATCTTGAGTCTTCGGAAGAGGAAAAGGAGAATGTAATACTAATGAATGAATAATATTACTGCCAGCACCACATGCAAAAACTAAATGGTCCAAATAGAAGTAACTAACATAAATCTATGGATGTCAAGATTGTGTTTTGGGAATAGGAATCTGACTTAATGTTTCTCTGATTTGACAAAGCTGACCCTGCTCCTTGGAAACTTGATTCTATGAGAATTCCTAGTAAATGTTCTCAGTTCCATTATAAATTGCAATTGCTAAGCTTTTATGACCCAAGTGTATGACTGCTAATTTAGATTTGCCTTTTCTGGAGCCAGGATCTATTAAATTATCTATCAGCTATGTTTAATTTTATGTTTAATTTTTCTTATTATCCTATAATGAGTTCTTCCATCAGTTTGCAAATGGTTTGATATGCTCAATGAATGTCACATAACTATGCCCTGCTCATTGTTATCTTATAAAGACTTTTGGTGGTCCTTGCACTGATTCAGCCTGGGCAAAATTCAGCTGGCCACATGCTTGATGGATTGATCAAGTATTTCCTTTAGTCATATGGTTGGGCTTTCAATCATTGCTCAACAAGAAAGAAACTTGTCTGTATTACTGAAAAAAATATTTATTTTGTGCTTTTGAGTCAGTTTCTGACTCCTAGGGACTGCCTGGACTAGTCCCTGCAGTCTTCTTGGCAAGTTCCCTCCTACCCTGGAAGTGGTTTGCCCTTGCCTCCTTCCTAGGGCTGAAAGAGAGAGACTGGCCCAAGGTCACCCAGCTGGCTTCATGGCGGGACTAGAACTGACAGTCAACTGGTTTCTATGCCTTAAGCACTACACCAAACTGGCTCTCATTACTGAAAGAAGTGAATTAAAAATGATAATGAGATGATCTGATATCTATATTAAATTTGAAGAGCGTGATGTCTTGACCCAAGAGATGGAGAATATATCTAAAAGTTAATCTACCCATACTACAGAGTTATGCAGTTTTTGTTGATCTGTATTATGTAAGACTGCAAGTGTGAGTGCACTGCCTTGAGTTAGAAAAGCAGCAACAGTGATGACTCTTCTTCATAAAATGTGGATTTTTAATATCCAGCCCCCTAGGGAATCGAAGGTATCATGAGTTCTCCTATTTGAACCAGTAATGCAATCCAGGAAAAGCCATGTACAATTCTGGTACATGCACATGTATATGAGCTGCAAACTTCTCAAGAAAACTTTATTATTATTATTATTATTACTACTACTACTACTATTACTATTACTATATATTTAAACTTGTATGCCGCCCAACTCTCAACGACTCTGGGAAGCTCACAAACAAACAATTACAATAAAATCAATAAAACATAAAAGATAAAGATAGAAGATGGCAAGCACAATGAAGTAAGAGTCTTACTCTCTCTCCCAAAAGGCTGGGTGAAAAGCCTGATCTTCACAGCTCTTCTAAACAACACCAGAGTGGGGGCCATCCATCTGGGGGGTAACCTTGTTCTAGAGGGCAGGCGCTGCTACACAGAAGGCCCACTTCCTTTGTTCATGATGCATAAACAAATCCTGTGTATTGATTAGCAGGTAATAAATCAATTTTCTATATTTTAATCATAATTATTTGTGAAGTTATCTTTGAGAATAAGTCCAACAGCTGTTCACTGTTGGACTTATATGCTATTGAAAATCATGGGGTATAACACCTGTTTTAAAATTGTACCCCAAAAAATCCTTTTGAGATAATACTGGCAGAAACAATAATATAAAATCTTGCTAAAGTTATAAAAAAATATTCTTCCCTGTGGCTAAAGCAGGCAAAGTGTTTGTGATGGACATGACAAATATAAATTCAGCTTTACAATCTTGCACAGTGGGTTTGTAGATCAAACAGTGTAATGCAAAAAGTAGTAAAAGATCTAAAACCTTCTGAACTCGTCATGTGCTGAGCACAGTCTTGGATGAGAATGAACAGAACGAAGGAAGTTGTTATCTTTGTCTGTATTTTGAAATTATATTTGGAAGTGAGCTCAAAGCAAGCTTGGTAATGCTCAAATAAATCCTCTGTAGTAAAATTAAGAGTTTCAAATCCTTTTGCAATTATTTTAGAAAGCAGGGAACCTTGATTGCTAAATTTTGTTAAATCCAGTTCTAATCATACATATTTTGAAATGTGCCTCAGTGATTTCACTAGGATGTACTTGGGATAATCTTTATTATATAAGTATAAAAACAGATGATTTTTCCCCCCTCTACTGGAAAGGACTGTTATCCCATTTCAATTCAATATTATGCTTGACTTATATGATCGAGAGATTTGTTTTAGATGCTGCAACAGAGAAATATGAAAAGTTGTTTTATGTCACACTAGTTAACGTATGCAAGCTTATTTAACACTTGGACAGCAAATAAGCGTAATTACATTAAAACAAAGATCTGTAGCACAGAAGCAATAAAAATAGACTAGGTTGTATTATTAATTCTTGTGTTAAGGGTTTTTGAGCCATGTTGATTGGCCTGAATTTTTTGATTTTGTTATGGTACAAAGGGATTGTTTGAAGTAATTTGTCCCCGAGAGAGGTGCACAATCCCAAGCGAGTTTCAATTCAGCAAAGCAAATCTAATTTTGTTTGCTTTATGCAAACCAGAAGGGGCTGTGGTTCATTCTGTTTTCACTGGAGGGGAAAGGCACACTAATGGGACCTGCTGAAATGCATGCACTGCAAACATCATACCCCTGCATATATTAAATTTAGCTCTGAGATGCACTGTGTTCATCGTGTGTGTGTGTGTGTGTGTGTGTGTGTGTGTCTCCATACTGCTTCAGAACAAAGCCTTTTAATAGGAGCAGAAGCTTCCTACAGAAAGCTAACAGGCTATTGTATTTGTATTTAATGTTCCAATTGACTTTCTTTCCTTGAATCAAGTGCATTAAATTAGGTCCTTCCTCCCCCCCCCCAAAACATCACATTGCCACTTATTTAAAATAGGCAATGAATTGAGGATATGATTTACTTGAGCTTCAAGCTATCTAAAGGCTAATTTAGATAGAATGTATATACTGAGCTTTATCCCCCACCCTCCTCAGAGCCCCAAAAGTGAAACAGCAAATGTATTTTGCACTTTTACCAAAGCAGCAAGAATTTATAAGCCATCATTTCTACCCTTGGGGGATGGAGAGGCATAGTTACTTCTATCACCTGCCAGTCAGGTAATCTAACATTTAATATGCAACATTTTGTTGAATTCTTCTTTTCATTACAATATGTGACTCTTTCAGACACATTTCCTGCAGATGTTTCTTACACCCTCTCTTCTTCTCCTAGCTTGTTCCCAAAGGCTTAAGGCAGGTAACTAGCATACGTAACAAATGCCATAACATAGGGTTCAACAATAACTCCAGTCTAGTTATGACTTTTTATTCAAACTTGTGGCTCCATGCAGAATATAATAAATGCTATATATACCTTGTTTCTCACTTCTATTTGTGTCAGCAGAAAAATGTAATATCCAGAGGTGCTATGTTACAAGCACTGGCATGAGGAATCATAATTGCATTAATATTCATGATTAAGGGATATAGATGACTTGTCATGCTATTTATCTATTTCTCCTATTCCAATCTTTAGCATGAGATTCTTTCTTCTGCCTCCATCCATGAACAGGAGAGGTCCCTTGTCTTGGAACCACCAAACAGGAGCTGCTCGTACACTCATGGAAAAGCTGGAATCCCTGCCCAAGCACCCTTGGGAAACAAAGGAAGAACCTGATCGTAGGATGCGTCAACATAAGAAAACTCTCCATAGAAGCCCTTACAGGAATGGATATCCAAGGTGAATCGTAATTCTCTAGCTTTCTGGGGCAAATCTGAGGAAGAATCCTTTTAATTTTCCCATATTGCCTTGAGATGATGACAAATTTCATTAATCAGCTAGAGAATTATTCAATGAAAAACAGGGTAATCACCACATGGGTTGCATATTGCCATCATAACCTATTTTGTGGCTCCCAGTGTAAGAAGGGGATTTTTTCTTTTTTAATATTTGGGATTGGAGTTTTGGGTCTATAGAGAAAATTGGACTTTAAACTTAGTAGAGTTTTTAAGAAAAAACTACATCTACTCCATCTAAACCCTACACAACAACTCCTCAATATAGCCAGAAAGGTTGGCTGCACTTATTCCAGTGACATCACGATCCTTTGAGGTCATTTTAAAAAATCTAGTGGAGTCCCCAGCCACAAAGAGGTTGCTCACTCTTTATTTTTCTAAAGAGAAATATGTATTATTTCTAGCAGGAAGTAATACCATCTGTGGATGATAAGTGATGATGAGCAATTCACAATTTATAATAATACAACTCCAAGTATTTTAAAAATGGCTCCTGGGTTTCCAGAAGATCTTCCCTGTTTTTAGAGCCCTATGGAGTTTTTTAAAATGTTGCATTTCATTTGAAGGGATACTATACTGGCAAAATGTCTGGTGCAAGGGCTGTTTCAAAATGAAGAAGTGCAACTAGCTAGGTACTTGGAAATGTTTGTCAGCAGAGAGCATTTGAAAGCAAATGGAGTCAATCCCTTGGTCACCTTCTTTCAGGCCTTCCCACTTACAATGACATATATTTCTAGGTAAATTGTATTAATAATTTCTCATTTGCAACTATAGACAGAATTTAGCAAAACTGCATCTGCTTACATTCTCTTTCTTGGAGATGGATTTCCTCTTTTTAGTGCATGTATGAATGCTTGTGTGATATATATACCTTAATCTCGGGAATTCGCTGGTTTGCTGAGGAGCTCTGGGAGATGAATATAAGATGAGACACCTAAAGTGAAAGATAAAGAGTGATTCCACCCAAGTACAAGTAAAGTCTACATTAGGGATTACATTGTAGCAATAACATAACTATTTTTCTGCTCTTGTCACATCTGCAGCTAGTGAGTAGCCTTGTTTAAAGTGACCCATTCCCTGCAGGAGAAGAAGGGGCCATAATAAAATCTTCAGGGCTGCTGTGTTGAGTATTTTAAGTATCTGGCAGATAAATTTGCTCAGATCTGCTCTGACTGAGGCACAGTTTTGTCGGTTATCTGGGAAGTGTTTAAACCTGCGACTCTTAAGAAAGTGGACAAGATCCTTGAGATTGTTACCCAGCCATCTGTCTGTTAGACCTACGCACCTTCTGGTGGAGAGGTGACAAATGATTGAGTCCATGCAGTGGTGAATCTGCTTGCATTGAAGGAGACCGTTTTATACCCACTCCTCATGAAGCCATCTCTGGACCAATGAATCTGGTACTCAAGGGTTACCAATGGGCTTCCAGGTACAATTCACGATGCTGGTTGTAATTTACAAACCCCTTCATTGCATAGCTTATCTGGTTATCTGAAAGCCTACCTTTCTTCTATTGTTACTGCCCGTCATGTAAGATCTGACAGAGAAGGCTTGCTTCACTTCCTACCTCTTAAGCAATGCCATCTGATGGGACCTACAAAGCAGACTTTCTCTGCTGCTCTCTAAAATAGCATTCCCCCAGAGGTTTGAACATCCCCAACCCTACTGTCCTTTAAGTGGACCTTGAAGACCTAGCTTTTTGCCCAGGCCCTGGGATTGTTTGGGGTGAATGTCTACCTGGAGAGAACTATAATGGGTTCATTTATAATGTGCATCTGTTCCCTGTTATGATCATCATTTTTTGTTTGTTTAATGTATTGCGATTCTTATTTTTAATTTTATGCCACCCAGAGACATTGTTGAGTTGGGTAGCCATAGAAATCTAAATTATAGTGATTAAAAAAACATAATAAATTATAAAAAACATATTATAATTATATGTCGGTCTTATAACAAAGTGAGTATCTCATTTATCTTTGGGTAAAGCATAAATACAAATTTTCAAACAATTGGTTGTTATGGCATTCTGGCATTATGATAGAAATATTTTAGTTGATTCTTGATATACATCCTGCATTTTTATGCATTCAAGGAGAAAAGCAACTACCAAAAATTAAACTACAAATTACAGAATAAAGTTTAAAAATATATTTAAACTGATACTAAATTTAATTAACAATAACAATCCGGGTCAAAGCAATGCATCTTGCCTTCTTCTCTGAACCACAGAGACCAGAGGCTAAACAGAATTCCCAGGGGGTACTTTCTACAAACTGGAAGTAACACAGAAGCAGGCTCTCACACATGTTAGTTAAATGAGTGAATGTTGAGCACATGTTTGCAGATGAATTTGCTTGCATGCTCACCTCTATAAATCAAGAATAAAGATTTGTGTGATAAAAGCTGGTTTCCATCATAGTTTGGGGGTGCTTAGTGCAGTAGCAAGAAAAATCAGCACCCAATTAAAGCACAGCCCAATACAGCTATTTGCAGGAAAACAATGCTCTTATCGAAGGACCTATGCAATCAGATAGAAGGAGGAAACCTGAGGAAATTGCAGGTAGTGTCTCTGTAATTTCTGCATCCACCGGCTCTGAGCATTTAGCATCAGCTATGAAAATTAATCCTTCCTAGCCATTGACTTAGCTGATGAAATAGTATGTCCTGGTTCTCAGTCCAGAGATGTAAACTGCTAGCAAACATGAGGCTTGTGCTGGTGAGAAAAAAAATCATTGGAGAATCAAGTAGAGCTATCTAAGAGTTAAACTCCATTGTGGCCAACGACTATTTTGACTTACATCCAGACCTTGCTCCTTGCCCACATATCTCAATGCTAAACTGATTGTGTGAATTGGATAGTCAAATGTTGCCCTCTACTGCAATAGGTCTTTTTATTAACTGTCATACTTAATATGAGGTAAAAGAGACACTATCATCATTCATTTGAAATTCAATGCCATTGACATTATTAAATAAAGTGGATCAATTTGCCCAAGCAATATTTCTTAGTAGACTATTTATGGAAAATGGGTCTACAGAAATGAAAAATTCCAGTGACAATCAGAGAGGGAAAAATGCTTTCTTTTGCCATGTTGTGTCCCTTTGAATGGGAAAATATATCTGGTAATATTGTAATCACTGCTGAACAATGCTGATGCAGACATTAAAACAACATGCTGCATAATAAAAAATCATTAACAACATGGATGTCAGCTGTGCTTTATCCTGGTGTGAATGTTGGAGGCTTGCAGATTCATGATTACATCTATAATTAAGCACATCACTCTCCCTAGCCCAAACTATTGCTGTTAGTAGCCGCCTCATCTGACTAATGGATAGGCCTGCTCCAACCAGCAGAGATCAGAAATACACTTCAAACCTTCCTGGATTATTGCAGTGTTCTGGGAAATTTATTTTATTTTAGGAAGGAAGGAAGGAAGGAAGGAAGGAAGGAAGGAAGGAAGGAAGGAAGGAAGAAGGAAGGAAGGAAGGAAGGAAGGAAGGAAGGAAATCTAAATATATTCTACTGATCAAAACACATTACATATCTGCTGGGTAGCTACTTATCAATCACATTTTTTATGGGTATTGCTTTTGTCATATAACTTTTTAAAAATTGTTGAAGCATTTTGTGAGTCAAAAATGCATTTCTGAAATCAACGAGACTTAAATGTCAAGTTTACTCAGAAGTAAAAGACATGCTTTTAAATGAGCCATGACTAACAAGCCCTACTGATTTTAATGGATCTACTATAAATACCAAAAAAAAAAAAATCTGGATCTGATTCATATTAACTGCTGGTGGGTAATATATTTAATGATTGACTTGCATGAATAAACTATTATGAATTAATTTCCATTGCTTTCATACAATTTCAGCTCATCCCTAATTCAAACACAATGTTTTCCAACAGATTTAGCTGAGCAATTCAACTGAGAATTACCAAGTGCTGTATAATCTAGAGGTGATTTATTTTCTTCTATTCGTTTTAAGGGACTGGGCTTGAAAGTTGGTTTCAGCCTTTCAATCACAAAAGCAGCTTTGCTATTTTAGGATAAAATTCAATAGTCTAGATCAGGTCTGCCCAGCTTTTTTAGGTCAGTGGGCATATTTGGAATGTTTAGAGCAAATTCCATGCACTTTCGGCAAATGATTGCTGTGGTAAGAGTGGCCACTCATAGAACAACCCTCTACCAGAAACAAAGGAAGGGGCTGCAAACCCTTTGGGATCTATTTGGGGCCCAGAGATATTGTCGCATATATAGATCATGCCTGAGGGGGGTGCTTGGCTTTGAGCATGCTAACCTCACTTTTTGTAATGAAAATATTCTATACAGAATTAAGGAAGGAGTTTGGCAAGCACCGAGCAATGTTGGCAGACTCAGAGCTTCTAGAAGATAGAACAGCTGGGTTGCCTCAATGTCTTATGCTGATGTGGGCAACCTTGGAGAGATTGATTTGTTAAAAAAAGTAGAGTAAAAATGTAAAGTAAATGCACGCAGGCATACAAGAATATATCTAAACATATGTGTGAGAAATGACCCCTTTATAAGGCAGCTTCCAGAAGTCAGATTCTTAACCATTTTTTTCAAGCAGAAGACAGATGTTGCTGATCAGAGGTCCTCTAGTCCACCACATCATCAATAGTTCTTATCCCAGAAAGGAATTCCAGTGACAAAAAGAAATTTAAATCTCTAACAGCTATCTCACATTTGCCTGTACATTCTAGAACACAGTTTTCCTCAGTTGGATTTTAACAGTTTTACTTCTAATGCATGGCAGTATATAAGAGGCAGACCATATTGTTCATTGGATGTTGATGTCATGGCAATTGAGCAAGTCAACTGAACAATAGTTGATTTGGGTCTGTGCTATATTGTGTTGTTTCAGGCAGGATAAGAAAAAGGCTGAAATAGATATTGCAGCAGTTCACTGATCTGCAGCTCACTTCAGTTTGTCTGTTGTCTGAAGGGAAGCTCTATGAACAACCAGTTCCCCAAGTCTGTTTGGCAGAATAGATACAATCTTCCTTGCTTGTTTGCCTGATTTCTTGTCCTCTTTTTCTCTCCCCTCTACAAAACTTGTAACCTCAAGGTAAAAGCACCCTGCAGTTCCTCCACGTATACTTGCTCTTCTGCATGCCTCTTCACCTAGTAGAACATACAATAAAATATTGTGTTTTCATACTAATGAAAGAGTTCCTGAGATATACCCTAAGGTCTGTATGAGCATCATTCTCCATAATTTTAGCAAGAATGCCAATCACTGTTTCCTTGTGTGAGCTGGGATCATCACCCAAGTTTATAAAAGATCCTTAAGATTAGATTGAAAGCTGCATTGAATGAAACATGAAAAATATGTTGACAACCATAGCATCTGTGAAGGCACTGGGTTTTCTCAAATGTCTTCCTATGAACAGTTCTCACCATGGCTTTTTGTGTCAGCAAATGAATTCTAAATGTTCTTTACATGTTGCTTTGAAATTAATAGGATGGATGGATGGATGGATGGATGGATGGATGGAGATAGATAGATAGATAGATAGATAGATAGATAGATAGATAGATAGATAGATAAGGTTCTCTTGTCTCAACAGATAGCTGAGGTGGTTGACATTAGGAAATCTTACCAGTGGCTGGAAAGGGCTGGATTAAAAGACAGCACTGAGAAATTGATCATAGCAGTACAAGAATAGGCACTAAGCACCAGATCTGTAGAAGAACCCAAGGTGCAGACTTGAGGCCTCAGAGATAGTCCAACATATAGTGGCAGGGTATAAGATGCGGGCAGGAACAGCATACACTGAACGGCACAACCAAGGAGCTGGCATTGTATACAGGAACATCTGCACAGTAGGTCCTGCCAACTCCAGATGGGAGATTCCAAAGAAGGTTGTGGAGAATAACAGGGCTAATATCTGTAAGGCCAAAGTAAAGTAAAGGCCAAAGTAAAGGCCAAAGTAGTCCCAGTGGTGGTAGGAGCACTCGGGGCTGTGACTCCTAAGCTGGGACAGTGGCTCCAACAGATCCCAGGAACAACATCAGAACTCTCTTTTCAGAAGAGTGCAATGCTAGGAACAGCTAAGATACTGCGCAGAACCCTCAGACTCCCAGGCTTCTGACAGAGGACCCAGGATTGAGGAAGACACGTACCACTCATATGGGTGAGAGGGGATTTTATATATGCATATGTATATTGCATATGGCTCTGTAAGTCATGAATTTTTCGTCAGCTGAGATGGGAATCAATGATTAACTATGGATGGACTAAGAGAAGGAGAAATTATCATGTTTGACATGTCTCATCACTGTGAAAGATCTTCTATGATTCTGGCAGTACTAGCACTCTGGGGAGATGGGTGGTATACAAATTAATTAATTAATTAATCAAATAAATAAATAAATAAATTTCCTCTTACACCCACAGAAATATACATGTATGCCAGATTGTGTGGCCTTCTTGTACTTTTCCCTCTGGAATGAAAATCCTGAAATTGACCACAAGATTGCAACCAAGTAATAAATGTCTATCTTCTACTGGTGTTACAGCTAGGAAGAGCACCTCTGATCTTTGATGATTTTGAAATCTAAACAGAGTAAGACCTGATTAGTACTTGAAGGGAAAATCATCAAGAAATTTCAGGGCTGTAGGTTTAATGGGAAAAATATCCAGGAAGAAGGCAATATTGATCAAGAAAATGCAAAAGTGTTCATGAACTCACCGGGAATAGTGTTCAGCTCAACAGAGTCTATGTTTTTTTTCACATGTTCTGCTAAAAAGACTCCAGAGAACACTCCCACAGAACATGAAGTTGCCAGTGTTACTAATTGCTGGGATCAGCAAGTTTTGCAGGTAACTGATAGATTACTTCTGAAGGCTGGCATCTTTATCATTTGTGACTCTCAGATTCCACCTGAAACTTCTTGTACTCTTCCTTTTGGAAGAAAGATCCTGGAATTAAAAGTATGACATCAGTTGTCAAGGTCTATAAGGGGCTACCACCTATAATATCTATTTTACATTTTATGTGACTTGTAAATATAGTTTAAGGAACAACCATGGCTGAACTGCAGAGTATAAAAATAATAGAGAAATAAAAATTATTGAAATATGTTTAGAGATTTAATGAAGAAACCCGGGGTGTTCACAAAGAACCAGTGTTGTCTATTTCCTCATCCTAGTCAATGAAAGTAATGCAAATGACGAATTCTGTTCAATTGTATTGGAGGACCCTAGATGTGTTCAACTTTGGCTTGACTGTGCCCTTGATTTGCTTGAATGAAAATAACAAATGCCTGCAAAGAGTATGGCTTGATTAACACTATGATTCTCCATAAAACAAATAATAAAGCAACATAAATAAAGCCATTAAGACTGAAAGTCTGCTTGCAGAGAGTTCCGTTGCTGACCCCAGAGGGGACTAGATTCCATTCAAAGTATTTTGCAGCATTTTCCCAAATGAAAGAGCAGAAGCTGTTTGGTTAAAACATCTTTGCATATTATTATTATTGCTGCTCAAGGGCTTTTGGTATTTGTGCTCTGTGTATATTGCACTTGTGTGCGATTTTATTGTACCAATTATTGTAGTTCATTAAGTTTATTGCAGCTGAATTACAATAAAACATGACCCTAAAAAACTCTGAACAAATAACACCTCTGTTGCTTATGCAAAAGTATAACTTTCCTTAAGAATCAAGAGGCAGAAAAATAGGTAAAGCTGGAGGTCTAAATAATCACTTGCAGATTTACCCTATGCAAGAAAAATGTAATAAGGGATATTATATAAAATTTATCATGGAATAATGTCCCATGCTTATATTTTCCACAATGGGTAGATAAATAGAATAGAGCATGTTTATATTTATTGTATGTATTTATTTGTCAAACATTTTGCTTTTGGAGTACAAATTATTTCATAAACTTTATCGTACCTTTATGAGGTAGGCCAGTATTTTTGTGCCTGTCTCATAAATTAGGAGGTATACATGGGTGTTCAAGACCAATTGAGTTTTCATCAAGGTGACAAAAAGTGCAATGTGACATCATTACTCAAGCTCCACCCCTTACATACATATGGGTGATGTCATCACTCTAGTACAAAAGGGGCAGAACTGATGGCATCATTTCATCATTTGCCCCCCTAATCTTGCTCAAGGAGCAGTACAGAACATTCTCTAGGCCACTCTGCTACATCAGCTACTTTTTGTATGTTGCTCATACCACTGGTATTGGGGTCACTGTTGATAGTCTGATTAGCTTTCTTAGAAGATTTAGTTAACCCTAGCAAGCTGAGTGGTGGTTATTGTAAAATAACTGTGTTGCTAGTTCAGGATCACAAAGCACTTGGACTGCACCACCACAAAGGGCTCTAGACTGACTTGCACATTTGGCTCCTGAAGACACAATCACAAGCTGCACAACTCAGACCAGCTGCAATAGCTACTAATAATGGGAACCATTTCAAAAACAGGGATGTTTTTTCCCCTTGCATTTACATCTACATTTGAAAATCCAGTTATGACAAACATTTTTTGCCTCCCCCCCAAAAAGATTTGTAAATGAGTACCCTGTTTAACTCGAATTTGCTACTGTCCTGAAAAAAGTTAGCCTTCGCTAACTATTTCTTCCCATATTAACTTTAGTTCATATGCACTGCATATTCCAATTTTACTTAATTTACATACCCCCCAAAAAACAACTACTGACAGGTCAGTCTTACTTGCTATTTACACAAGGATTCTCACTTGTACTACAAAAATGATCAACAGCTGATATGTTGTTTGCAATTGCTCTTTCCCCATTTCCCAGTTTTGGGACTGATCAGAGTTTTGTTATATAAGTACAGGAGCAATATTTAGATCTGTGTATCAAATTTGGGGAATTATTAAACAAAGTTATTTTAATCTATTCATAGTACTGTAGTACTACTCAACAGTGACAGAAACTTTTGATGCCAGATGGTTGAATATGTACAGTGATATGAAGATAGCACACATTTCTCATATTACTCTTTGTCTTAATGGGACATTGGATGTGGGGCATTTAATTTGCTTGATTTCCAAATTTAAGGCCATGACAACCAAGACCCATGGAATAAAATTTGATCTGGAATTTTGTTTCTTTGTTTGCTAGGCCACCAATTTGTGAAAAAGAAAACCACCCTGGTTGGAGTTCTCCACAAATGTCGGTGCTTACATGTGTTTCCTGTGCATATAACCATGCCACATGATGAAAATGGAATTAAAATTACTGGACATCTAATATCTTGGCCTTCTGATCCGAACATAGAAGAATAGCAAAGTGGTTGAATAAAAATCAAGGGGAGATCTAATGTGCATTTATAGGTTACATTATTGTATGACATTTGAAAAACTATAATTAACCTTGATTTTACAGAGATGTTAGGCAGAAGGAGTGCCATTTAAAGTTGAATGCCCATTAAATCTGAATTTATATTATTTACACATAAATGTATGACAGTTGAGTGCTTAATTAATTAGTATAACTGACATCAGGTGTGTAGCACAAAGGACAAAAAAATTGCAAATAATGTAAATTATTTCATAGATCCAATACACTTTGGAAACAATGGAGTTTGTTAGAAACAATGAACTTTGTCTATTATCTGAGGGTGTCGTCCAAACTAACATTTCATCCATTGCATCCAAAGTATACTCAGCAGTCATCCATAAAATCAAGATTTTACTTTATATTTTTTCCATCATTTGTAGGAACATATCCTCCAAGTGTCAGCCAATAAGTAGAAAACAAAGGAACATTTAACTGAGCCTGAGCTAAAACAGCTGATTGGTAAACAAGTGGTAGTATTCTCAGAAGTCTGCAGATATCTGTACAGTTAGGATGACTAGTAAGACATGGTCCATTCCAATTATGCTACCTATGGCTCTCCCTCTGGCACTCAAGTTTTCTGCTCCTTTTCCCGTAATGTATTCCAAATAGTGTTGATCAGCTTTAACAAATACTGTTCTTGTATGAATCACTTCTCTAATCTTTTCAAACACAGATGTGGAAGTGCAGTTTAAACCAAGGAGTCCAATAAAAGTTCTTTTTCTGTACTAATGATTAGCTTTGATTGACACTGAATACTTTGGCTTTCAGAGGCATATTTTAACATCGACAAATGATTGTTTTAAAATAAGAAGTACTGGGCTTCTACAATCCCTTCTTTAGTAAATAGGCAGTAAAATATATTAGCAGACAACTCTTGAGTAGGCACAAAAACATTAATATTCTTTCTACTTTGGCTCCTCTCCCCCTATTCAAAATGTTTTTTTTTTCTTCCAACTGCAAATATTCATTCATAAAATTTTCAAAGCAAAGAAGCGAGGCAAAGAAATCCGTTTCTTCATCCAATCCCAGTTTTGTGTCAGAATAAACCCTCTGAGCTAGAGAGAGGTGAGGATTTTGATCAGTCCATTTCTTGATAGGAACTTACTAAAATGTCTAAAATCTTCATAAATGCTATAGATTTCATTAACTGAAGTAGGAGAAAGAAAAATAGATGGACTGGTCTCCTGGGGCAGATGGCCTGAAGTGTTTTGTTTTTGAAAGTCCAAATTTGAATTCCTGTGTATTCAGTCATGTTGGTTGTAATATATAGGAGCTAGAACTTGCTTTTCTGACTGCCTTTTTGTCTTTAATATTGCATGGCAGGAAGTGCTATGCTTGTTTGATTAGTTTGCTGTAAGCAACTAAGGTTTTTGTTCCATTTGTACCTTAGTAAAATTTCACCAAAATAAGTTTACTGTGTATAATTCTTCTTTTCTCCATTTATGCTCAAAATAACCATATAAAGTAATCATAATCCAAAATATAATGACTGGGCTATTGTGCCAAACCAACTTCCTAACCACTAGACTAGATTAGGCTAGACTAAACTAGACTAGAATCTCACCCATCTTGCCCTTCCTAATAGTCTCAGAGATTCTTCTGCTGTATCTATCCTTGATTTCTTTTTCAGTCATTTGCTTAGCACTGGCTTTTGAAGCTGAGTGCATGAATTAGTCGACCTTGTAACAAGTTTTGTTCTGTAAAATTTGAGCATGTATAATTGAATATTACATCAAACGATGGATCTAAGTATACTTATTACAGAATACCTATGAGTCAAATGTATTCAGAAACTGACTTGGCTGGGCAATTGTGTAAACAATGGAAAGATGGAAAGTATTATTCCACAATGGGGACAGGATGCTAGAAACAGGATATTGGAACATTCCATTGGGTGAAGTATTTATTTATACATACATACATACATACATACATGCAATTTACAGGCTGCCTGGCTCCCAACACCTCTGTGAGACTTAGTATTAAAAAAGTAAAAATTACAAAAGACAAAAAGAAATCATGAACGGTCCTAAAACCAACATGTAACCAAAAAACCCCTCATCCAGCAGGGGCTCACCCTCCACTGTGCCCCAAAGCCTGGGAGTTTAGCCTGGGTTTTAATAGCTTCCTGAACATCATCAGGGTGGGAGGCATTTGAATCTCTGGGGAGACATCATTCCAAACAGGCAGAAGCAACCAGAGACAGATGGCCTCTTAAATAATCGGTCTCTATGAGATCAAGGGCATTAGAGGTGACAATCAGCATTTTGAATTTCCCTTGGAAGCCAACTGGTAACCAGTGCAGCAAATAATGAAACATGCCCACATTGCCTGTGCCGCTTCTCCTCTTGCTTTCACAAATGGAAAGATCCTATCACCAAAAAGATCCTAACAGTTTCATGTCAATGTGAAGAAAATGGAAAATAGCACTAAAATGGCTAAAAAAGAAGCCCAATCATTCAATGATATAACATGATATAACATTCAATGATATAACATGAAATTAAAATTTGATTTTTAAAATAATTCCACTACTTTTCTACTGTATCAGAGTAATAATATACTGTAATTATACACATAGTTACAATTCCATTTTTAAACCACAAGTTGAACCTAGACCATGTGGAATCTTATTGATTGTCTCTCTATCAGTACAAAGCCAGTTCAAAGGCTGAAACCTGATAATCTACACACATATGTACTGAAAAATACAGAATCACCTTTTTCTACAGCAGTTCGGGCTCGATGTATTCAAAATCCTTCATAAATAGATAAATTCCAAACTTTTGAAATATAAGTTAACCACATATCTTTAACCTGAATTTCATTTCAAGGACTTGGTTCACCATGGTAATGCTATCTAACCAATAAGAAACTAACAATGAACACGTCTCAAGCATATCCAGCTTAAGCACATTAGACAATCATTTTGAAACATTTGTCAGGAAAAGAAATTTTTGTTTGACTCACCCAGTTTTTAAATGATGAAAGGAACTTGACCATTTTAAAAATCCAAACCTATTAATTTTACAGAATAGGAAACTCCAATTCTCTATTCTAGATTTCTTGTATATTATCTAAGTTTATTTTTGTATTTTTATTGTATTTTTTATAATATCAAATGGGTGATTTAGCCTCTGGAGAAACCTCCTCCATAGATACAAAAGTTCTGTAGTTGCCCTTGCTTTCTGAGCTAGGACAGGGACTCAAGAAAAGTGCTTCTGCCTTGTGCCCCTGCTATGAAATCTGGTTCCTCAGCCCTTGTCCTTATGAAGGAATTCCTCTTCAACCAATCATTTTCATCCTGAGTTAATAGCAATTTTCATCATTTTAAATTATTGTTACTTTTTACATTGTTAACTGTCTAAAGTGGTTTCTAGATAGAATTGTAAGATGTACATTCTGAGATCTAATATCACATGGTGGTTACATCTGGGAAGACAGAGATCCAAGTCCTTCCTCAGCCATGGCATTCAAAATTGCATGACTATTCCAACTGCATTGTGCCTCCAAAGTTATTTGGTTATAAATGCTTCTAAACCCATTCTTTGTGATGAAAATGGCATGTGGCATGATGACTTGCAAAATATATGCCTAGTTTGTGCCTGAACAAAGCATTTTTAAAGGGGAAGAAATTATCTTTAACTCACCAGAGCAGTTGGAATGACACCTTAGAAAAAAGGAGATCTTGGTCCTCCATGTCTCAGGGCTACATCTAAAATACTCTAACTGAAAGACATCCAAAACATAATGGTATGATTTAATATTTCCTCAAAATGTAGTTTCTCCAAAAAGGGTAACAATATCCTTTAATACACACTGGCCCTTTTCATCCTTACTGAAATTTAAAATATGATATGTATATTCCCTCTTTAAGTGGAATGCAGGCTTAATTTTTAAAAACAAAAGCTGATTTGAAGAATAGTGTCAGAGCTGCCTTTTGAAAAACTAGGAAGTAGCCTCCTAACTATCAAAGCTAACCTGTTATTAATAAATAATAAATTAATAAATGGAATAACATCTATAGATTTATACCTAATAGGGTTTTAAAAATGTGGCAAGTTTGTTTTTGCATGTTAGTAATTAATATTATATTGTCTGAATAATGGCTATTTTCTAAGATTGTGTTTAATGGTATCTTAACTTTTTTTAAAATGAAACTGGGCAACCAATCATTATCAAGGCAACCAATGAAAGAATATCATCACTTCTTTGTTCCTACTCACTGCTGATCTGTATAGAAGTGCTTCCACTTCAGAATTTTTTTCTGAAGACTTAATTTCATCCCATCAATCAGTCTCTGACAGTAATGAAAGCAGAGCAAAGTGTCTTATAAGAATTGTTGTATGTACCCTTAAATACAAAATTGTTGTATTTAAAAAAGGGTGGAGTAGAACAATGGATGACCATTTTAACCACAATTGGAAATATGGGTGAAGATAATTGGAGAAAGCTAATAATGGAAAGATATTGGATTGATCCTATATAAGTCCTCTCCAAATTGATAATTTTAGGACATTTATTTATGCTAATACAACATAAATTACACAGGAAACATATTTGAACTCTATTTTTAATGATTGCATAGATAGATAGATAGATAGATAGATAGATAGATAGATAGATAGACAGAGAGAGATGAGATGAGATGAGATGAGATGAGATGAGATGAGATGAGATGAGATGAGATGAGATGAGATGAGATGAGGACATTTTGGTCTCTAATGTAGAATGTCTCAATGGGCACATTCCTCTGAGCCCTAATCCCTTTCTGGTTTCCATTATCATTCTAGAGGAACAGTTCAACTTCCTTGTTATCCATAATGGGAAAGGAGCAAACATCAAGCATTGTTACAAAGCTTCCAGCTCTGCACTGTAAAAAAAAAAAAAAAAATTAATTGGTAGCAAAAAGATACTGGACTGTCTGAGTTTTTGCAGTCCAGTTCTGGTAGCCCAAACAGTACATGAAAGCTAAATCAGGACCTTGATATATGTGATGATACTGTTAACTTTTGGTTCCCAGGTTAACATGAAACTCACATTATGAAAGGAACTCTTGCCTTTCAATTGAAAGTAACCCCTATTTTTTTCCTGATGCAAATGGAAGTTCCAAGGCTTTAACTCTACAATGAGCCATAGCACAGAGCATTGTTCTACTGGTGTTTACACTCTAAGAGTTCAATTAATTGCCATCCATCAGAGGACTATTTTACACAGAGAAGTTTCTTGTCATAGAAATGCTTGATGAAACACAGATTGAATGATATTTACTTACCAAAACAATTTAGCAATTTGACTGACTTCTAAGATCTCCCCAGGGTTTAAGCATGTGTGAAGTTGCCTTTGATGAAACTAGGGAAACCTTAAGAATGGAAACATTCCTGTACAGCAGTGAGTTGGCAGTGCTATTATAATAAAACCCCATCCAAAGTACATGGAATTGCTTCTCATGCTCATTATTTGTAAGGTTCAGGTTCTCTCTCTCTCTCTCTCTCTCAGCTGAGAATATAAACTTGCAATTTGTAAGAGCAGAATGGGTTGTGGCAGGGAGGCTTTACCTTATGATGATGTCACCAAAAAAGCCACCTGCCAGCTTCTTCTACCACTCTGGGAATAGATGGCTCCTTTAATCTGTAAAATAAATGCAGCTTGGGACAGTTTCAAAGAGAAAGTGGTTCAAGGCAGAAGAACCAAGAACCACTTCTCCCAAGCTATCAGTTTTCCCCCTTCCCCACCTTCAAACTCTAATTGGGTTTGCAAAAGTCCCCTTAAAAAGAATACCTGGGCTTTTATTAATCCTATGTATTTTTGTTTCATTATCACAATATCCTTAATGTCTTCATTACATCATTGTAGGCCAATGTTTGCAAATGAAATAAAACTGACTAAATTCCATTGTTTAAATTGAAAATTAATCAAATTAATAAATATAGTAATATGATAAGTTTCCTGTATTCATGATCTTTTATAAATAATGCCTCTATATTTGTGTAGTATAAAACAATTGTACTTTAAAAAAAACTGGCTGTTCCCTTAAGCAGAAAGAATTTAAGGGGATAGGCATGTGTGTGGGGGCGTGTGTAGGATATGATTGATTTAAAATTCATTCCCTGACCTGCAATATTTTTGTAGCATTTGTGGATATTGATCATATAGCTTATGATATTATTAAAGCCTTGCCCACAGTTTTCCACAAAAAGGAAATAAATCTTTAAAAAGTGATGATTGCTTAATTAATCACATGATAAAGTGAAGCCAATGTTGAGGTCTGCAGTGATTAAATAAAAGCCAAATGAAACAGTCGGTAGCTCACAGGACTGCTAATTTATCCCCCTCCCTCAAGGACTTATAAAGAACAGTAAATTTTCTCACTGGAAATTACCTCAAGGCAAATTGGGTGTGTCAGCCTCCAGCTGCAGCAAGTTGTACGTTGTGTGGACGCTCTGCAGGTCTTGATGCCACAAACCCACTTTCTTCTTCTTACACAGCAAGGCATCTCTGAGGTTTTTAGTGAATGTTAGATGCTGCTGATCTTTGAAAGAAGCCTTTCCTAAGTTGCTGCCCTCTTGATATGTTGAACAATAGCTTATCATTCCTGGTCAGGGGATGATGTGTGTTGTAGTGCAGTCTATTTCAGAGGATGCTTGGCTCACTACAAATGTTGAATCTATAAATGTGCAATGCACAAGAAGCATTTTAGAAGAAAATGGAAAGCCCAGCTGCCTGCTTGAAGGATTGGTGAACAGCCACCAATGAAGATGAAATTAATGTTAGATGTACAGGTAGTCCCTGGGTTAGGAATGCCCAGGTTACAGATGGCCCATAGTTAAGGACAGAGCCTAGTGTAGCAAAATTCAAGTTAAATACACAATGATTCAAGTTATATGCACAATGGTTTGAGTTCGTTACACGATACTACATGTACAGTATTATACAATCATACTGTTCTGGCTTACATACAAATTTGACTTAAGGACAGACCTTGGGAACAGAACTCATTCTTAAATTGGGGACTACCTGTATTTGTAATAGACAGACAAAGAGAGATGGAATCTGGATTCATCACATAATACAAAAAAGTGCCCCCAACTTCAAAATACATCTGTCCTCTTCCTGGAGTTGAACTTGGATGGTGGTGAGCTTTTTTAAACAGCTCTAGCGGTGACTGCTTCAGCCATGTGAATGGACCAAGTTCCTATATAGGCATCCAACAGAAGCCATGATGACATAAAAGTGATGTCATGTGAATGAGGCATGCATTATCACTTTTGGTTTTGCAGTAGGTGGCAGCACCTAGCCAAACTTGTGATTTTCAGTTGCAGGACCAAAGAAAAATGGGGGGGGGGGGGGTTAAAATGTTCTCTGGTCCTCATAATAGGAGAAAAAAGAGACAGTTATTTATATACAGATTAAGCTTGAATCATAATGGCAGTGCAATGAAACGTTCACATTATTTCAGAATGGAAAGCCTACAGAGATGGCCAGAACTATGCTTTGGTATGCAACTTTTCCATCCAAGAGTAAGCTTTTTATATAAATTGAAGGTTGCTTTTAACTGAGGAAGACAAGAATATTGGCTTGTGCTAGAGTGCATGATGTGAGTGGAAAAGTATTACTAGTCAGGATAGGCAATAGATTGCACAACATTCACTCAGTATTTGTTTCAACCATGTTTTTTTTTTTTTAATAAGCATGCAGTATGCCAGTCTGTTTTATAGATGAGCAAAATGATTATGAATCGTTCTGAAATTCCTGATTTATTTTTTCTATCAATATACCCCAAACCTGGGCAGAATCAACCAAGCAAAAGCCAGGGATAAGCTGGAACAATCTGTTCAGAATTCTCAGTCAGCTAGAATTCTGGATTTTATCAAAACAGTGACCTTCTAATACAAGTTAGGTTTATAAACTGCCAACAAACCACATCTTAAATGCCAAAAATAAAACACAGTAATATCTTTCTCGGGATGTAGTCATACACCATCACAAATCCCAATCAAATAAATTACATGTTACACGTGGCTAATATATGAAGCTCAGACTAATATACTGAGCTCAGAGTAAATAATGCTTAGATAATACTAAAGTGAAGTATGTATATGTAGGGATCAGTGCTTCAGTAAAGTTTCCCTTCCTAATATACTATTTCAATTAGATAGAATGCTCTATCAATTTGCATAATAAATTCCATCTTTTTTTCCTAGTAATGATAGCTGTCAAATCTCGTATGCCTTATAATGTTCTACTCTGTAATTAGTTTAGAAGCCTGTGATTGTTTGCATTTAAGTTAGCAGATAGATGCTGCCAAGCCATTTGAGCAGAAAAAGTTGTCATAATGGCTTCCGATTAGCGCTCACTGATTTATTTAATCTTTCTTGATCGAGCTGCAACTCTCAAACAAACAGAAAACTAATTTAGGATTTAAAAAGAGAGGAAAAGCTTGTAGGTGGATTACTTGCAGAACACAGTAAATGTAAATGTAGAAAGGACTTGGATCATTTTGAAGATCAGAGGCTCTACAAATGCAGTTATGCTTTTGTGCTGCAGTGATATCTAAAACAGGCTTTGTAAATGTTGGAAGAAAGTTCCAGCGAGGATAAGTTGTATAAAGAAATAAAATAATGCTTTGAGATTATGCTGATTTAAAAAAAAAATCATACTATGCACATTTCTGCATGTTATACTATCCTAAATAAAAGAAATATGTCTTCTGTACCATGTGCCTTTTCATTCTAAAATTACTACAGGATAATCAATGGTTTACAAAATTGGTTTTCTGTCATCTTACTTTCATTCTCTTATTTCTAGCTCAGTCATTTTCAGTGGGTTATGCAAATAGGCCAAAATGTGATTTCAGGTTTCAGCCATTTAGCCTCAAGGTTTGCATTGCAATATATTTTTTTGAAATATTTCTGCTGCATTTCTTTTTTTATAGCAGACATGAGGAAAGGATAGCACAGCTACCAAATTGTCCTATGGAAAGCCTATAGACAAGTTGCGCTGAACAATGCAGAAAGTGTTTTGACTCCAACTTTAGAAACAAAAGTTTCAAAACTTTCTTGAAAAAGTGAGATGTTATTATTAACTCTGGGCAGCTCACAAGTAAAAACATTAATCACAAGAAAAAAAATTAAAAAGGTAAAAATAAAAGAATAAAAGATGACAAGGATGGCAAAAACTGGCAGGAACGAAAAAGAAACAAACTCACTCAATGCAAAGGGAACTTCACTCTCCCTCACCAAAGGCCTTGGCAAAGACCCAAGTCTTCAAGGCCCCCCAAAACATCAGCAGGCTGGGGGCCATCCTGATCTCAGGGGGAATCTCATTCCACAGAGTAGGTGTGCTTACAGTCCCAATAGATGATATTGTTTAGTCAAAGGGACCCAGAATGCACCAATCCTGCCAGATTGAATCAGCCAAGCAGATACTATGGGAGACAGGCGGGCCATGTACAGCTTTATAGGTAGCAACCAACACCTTGTATCGCACCCAGAAATCAGTGCAGTTTGCAGAGCAGAGATGTTACCTGGGCATACTGAGGCATGCCCATCACTGTCCTCACCACTGCATTCTGTACTAGTGGAAGCTTCCAGGTGTGATTCAAGGGCAGCCTCATGTAGAGCACACTGCAGTAGTCAAGCTGTGAGGTGAGCAGGGTGACAGTGATTGTCTGAATGGTGTCCTGATCTAGGAAAGGGCACAAAGGACACACTAAATTTGCAAAAGCCTTCCTGGCCACAGCCACCACCTGCTTATTGAGCAGGAGCTATGAGTCCAGGAAGTCCCTCAGATTGTGCACCACTCTTGAATGGAGAAGTTCAACGGCATCCAAGGTCAAAACACCCACAGACATTCTGTCTTGGTGGGATTGAATCAGAGATGGTTCTTCCCCATCCAAATACACACAGACTCCAGGCACTGGGACAGAACCTCAATGGCCTCAATTGACTAGCCCAGTGTTGAGAGGTACATGGGTTATGACAGCAGTTGGGCCCGGGAACTCTATCGCTAAGCAATGTGGTTGTAAAGTACAACATCACATGACTGTGTCATTTAGCAATGGCAATTCCAGCAATCCCAGTTGCTGTCATTAAACAAGGACCACACAAGTTGTTAAGCGATTACCTCATGTGATCACAACTTCCAACTTCCTGCCGGCTTCCCAATTGACTTTGCTTGTGACCGCAGGGATCCTGTGACAGCTGGAACTCTGAGGACCCATTGTAAATCCCCCTCATTCAGTGCTATTGTAACTTTGAACGGTCACTGAACGAGTGATCATAACCCAAGGACTATCTGTATAATTGGGTACCATCAATGTACTGATGATACCAAATCCCAATCCAGCAGGGAACCTCACCCAGTGGTTTAACATCCTGTGGCATCCCATAAAGGAGGGCCCAAGGGAACAATCTTTTCCCCAACCAACACCAACTGGAACTGGCCCCAAAGAAAGGAAGAGAACTTACTTTTCTATTTTGAAGTAAATCTCACTGAGTTCAACACGATTCACTTGCAAATGTGTTGAATTCTACAATCCTCAATATTTTTTTCTTCTGATTCTTTTTGTATGAGTAGTTATGACAAAACATCTAGGATCAAATAATCACAGAGCTAATATATACCAAAAAATTGGCCAAGAATTGGATACATAGGATAAAAAGTACCATTGCTACTTTTGTATTTTAAAAAGTGGTCCAATATCATTATTTTTCTTGGGATATTAAACAGCATAACATACCATCTGATTGTTGACTAAGTAGTCTTTGGTATGCAAAGATAAATTTTAAAAATCAATAAAGATTAACTGTAAGTAAAATAAAATTATAATTACGAATCAAAGAATGTTTAATTAAGTGTCTGCAGACAAAGTGAGTTTAAGTAAATTCAATCAATGGTTGAAACAGAATTGTGCAATTGTGAAATCTCCTTAAATGGCAGGGGCTGTGATCACTGATTGCTTCATGAGACATTGACCAATTAGCCTAATCCAGCACAGCATAAACCAGTAGCTTCTGGTGAATATTTCCATTTTAATGCTATAGCCATGTTGTCAATCACAAATTACATGAGGCTTGGGCACAGCATAAACCAATACCTTCCGGCGATTGCCAAACAGTACAGTGATTGCCTCCTCCATATCAACATGTGGGCTTATCAACTTTGTGGAGTATGGCCCCAAAGTAGGCTGCATAGGAAAAAGGCATAATGGATTTCCTAAAAGGCCTGTAAATTGGCCCTATTTTGCCAAACAAAATAAAACCAGCAGGAATTGCTATATTACTGGTAAAGGATTGTTTACTTCTCAGCTGCAAATTAGTCTCACCTTTGCTTACAGACTGCTAGGCTCTACTGGGAAATAGTAAAATATTTTCATTTTAATGTTCTAGCTATGTTGTCAGTCACAAATTACAGCAGGCTCCTTAAAAAAAAAAACTCAATAAAATGAGGAACGTATTTAGTATTCTCAGATTTGGGTCTTTAGGGGCAACTACAGAAATCCTAGGCTAGTAACTGGATGGGTTGGGTGGTAGCTAAGAAGCTGGGACACCATCTTCATAAGATTGGGGGCTTGTGGGTGGACAGAAAGTTTCAGGTGCTATGAAATGGGTGGTTTGCTTGTTCTAAATGGGGTTTAAAATGCTGAGAGTCATTCCTGTTGCTGGAGGCTGCAGTGAGAAAATACACCTTTCATCCTCTTCAATATGCCAGCTATAGCCATCCCTTGACAAAGAGAATTTACTCACAATGACCCAGCTACTGGTAGCCTCACAGCTTCATTATGGCAAAATATTCTCTGTACCCAAATGCACAGTTCAGAACAGAATGCTGTTGTGTGTGTATATTAGCCACTGCTGAACAACAACATGTTTGAAAGATCTGTACAGGTTGCTGATCTGTGACCAGGCCTAAATTAAAATATTTCTACTGGAAACAATGGCTGCAGTTGCACCAAGAAAGCCTCTTTCCTATCCATGGGATATTCCAGTCTGCCTGACACTAAGTATCACTTAATGCAAAATTTAATAGAACTTTCTTTGGTGCTGACATTAGTTTAGATTTGCCGATCATTCTTCCGTATACCCTTGCAGCATTGTTCATCTAATTGTCTGTCAAACTCTTTCCTCCAGGCCTTCGTACAACTTGGCAGTTCCTTAGCATGAACTTCCCAGAAACCAATCGTAACTCTTTTGCAATGAGTCTTTTAGAATATTAACTGTGGAATGAAGATGGAGTTCTCTTCCTGAAAAATGAATGGAGTCATAAGTAGTTAAAAAAGATTGTTTCTCGAAAAAAAATGTTCATTTGAAACATCTGTTGATTTGGGGGAAAATATTCTGTTTGTGATCATGATTCAAATCATTTGCTAAAAAATCGTATGATTCTTTTATAATTTTTTTTAACACAAATGCTTGGGCAGAAAGGTATGGGAGGAAGGTGTGAAATTACATGCTGCCAATTCTTATGTTGTACTAACACATTTTTATTTGTTTTTTTCAATTGGTTTCTGTAGCCTATATTTGCATTCATACAATTCTTTTGTTTGAATGAGGAAAGCTTAGCTTATTGTGATTCAAGATGATGCACATTCTTCTTCATTCCCCCACCTTTCCTTATTTTTTTCTGTCTTGTGTCTTAAGTCCTTTAAAATCTGTTGACAGTGACTTCTGGGGAAGAAATGGCAAACTGAAGATGGCTCTGCTAAAAGCCAGCAAGTAGACCGGCTCTTTGTAATTCATCTCCAGGTAAAGAAAGGACCCGAGATCACCCACAAGTGTTCCAGACAGTTGGTCCTCATGAGGAGACTGCATGACAGCAGTCTCTGGTGGGTTTAGAGCTCTGGCAGAGGAGGGAATAGCCATGTTGCTCAAACCACGGTCAGTGCCTTTAAGGACACTGGGTTTACATACTTCCTTTTCTAATCACTTTTGGAAATTGTTTGTTAACTGTTCTTTAGTTATTAGGAACCTTTAGATTGACAAGTCTGAAAACACCAGGTGAGTTTCCTTCAATCCTTAGTGAAAGAAGTTTTAAATACAAGTTTAAGGATTATATACATATATATTGGGGGGGGGGGGGTTGATAAACAGCAAAAGGGTCATTAGAACCTTGATTTTGGAAAGTTACAAATGGACTAACAGTTCAGATGGATTTGAAATAAGATTTTGGAATTAATTATAATAATTTTTCCTGTGGGAAAATGCTTTTGTTTTGATTTTTTTTTAAAAAAAAGCATGATAGGACAAGTCTTTGAAGGTTGGACACTAGAGGTAACCAGAAGGAACTAAAGATTACAATTAAAGGAGAAGAATACATAAATTTGACTTACTAATACAGAATGAAGCAAAATATTTTAACATTGGACATATTGAAGGATATTTTTGAACAATGGACCCAGAAGTTAATTTTAAGAGTATCTTCCTCTATACATAGACTGTATTTAAAAGATGTTATGGAAGGGGAATATGTTTGACCTAACAAGATTGAGACTGATCTGAAAGTGGATTTAAAAAGGAAAGGCTATAAGAAACACAGGGAAAAAGATGCTATGCTGGACATACAAAAGAAACCAGCTGATATCTTAATAATTAAAAGGGATATAGGTATAACAGACCAAGAGAGTGACCTGGATAATTTTCCTATATTGGATTTACAAAAAAGGTTTGTTAAAGCTTTTTTCCCTTCTCACAAAATTCTTCAAAGAAAAAAATGAAAAGAAATCAAGTTCTAAGACATTATTTGAGGGGATTAAGGATCAAGATTGTTAAAAGTAAAAGGAAGGAATATAAGGTTGGTTTATTTGATCAAGGTTAAAATAGATATGTTGTTATCTCTGGTAACCTTTAATGGACTTTTGCTGATCAGGACTGAAATGATGGGGCTTTAAGGATTTGTTCATAGACAACAGATGGGATATGGGAAGAAGAGATCATTTGTATTTTAAAAGGAGGTGATAAGTTAATCAACCAATCAAATCTTTATTATAGTTAAAGACCAGCATAAGGAGGGTGGGATACAATCAGTTTAAAAGGCATAGAAATACTTCAGAAAAATAATAATAAAAAGATAAAATAGAAAATAGAAAATATATATCTAAAAGGGATCTAAAAGAAAAATTGTGAAAAGCTAGAAGATATTAAAAATATACATATTAAAACAAAGTATATATAAAAAGAAGAATCTAAAAAATATCTAAAAGGAGGGGTAGGACATTAGATGGGTGTAGAGGGGCATAAAGGTTAGTATGTGGTAGACCATATCAAATTAGACAGCACTCTAGTATGACAAACTAGATGCTCATTTAGATTAGTTTATGGCAAGGTCATCATCTGATGAATTCTCATCACTGCTGCACAGAATCTGGCAACATTATATGTTGTAGCAGGGTTGGTGATAAGTTACTAAAATTATTTATAATTGTGATGAAGGTGGGAAGTCATTTCTTCATATATTTCTTTTCTCTTTCTTTACTATATTCTTATGTTTTCTTTCTTTTCTGTTTTTCTTTCTATTTTTTTCTTCTCTGCACCTTCTATTGTTTCTTTTTATTCTTTTATTTTTTCAGTTTGTATTAGTTTTTAATCTTTGCAATTGTAATTTTCAATAAAAGTACTATTAAAAAAATAAAATCTGTTGACCGTGACTTATTTTCCATAATGCTCTGTAAAGGAAAGGCTCCACCACTGAGCATTAAGAAAGGAAGGCAAGGAGAGTGCCTAAAGTATGTGTAGCACCATAGGAGGAGGATATGCATCATGTCATACTAATATGTGGTTGGACTGCAACTCCTGTTGCTGCACTGGGATAATTTGTCCCATCCTTAGTAAATCAGCTCTGCCAGAAGCAGACCAGCACTTTATTGGGTAGTCTCTCAAAGTGCTTCATCTGGCCCTCTAGCATCTTCTCATCACTTCATCTTACCACTAGATATACAGTTTAGCTGCTCCAAAGGTAATCTAGAGCTCAAATGTCCTTCTATGCTAAGGTTACTATACAAGAAGTGACTTGTAATTCAACATATCTGGAAGGCGTCAGGTTGAAGAAGGCTCATATGAAGGTATTCACAACAGGGGCTCCAGAAAGATGCAATGAATAAACTACTACTTCTGTAGCCCCATCGGCTTCCAGAAACAGGTAAACCTGCTGTTGACAACATTTACATTTGTTTGCATTATGGCAAAAATTATCTTGCATATCTGAGAACCAGGCTTACAGACTTCACAGTTACTGTGTTGATCTGAATTCCACTTTCTATTTCATGTATTGTTCTTTATATTATAGACCAGTGCTGGAAACCAAGTGTACATTATGGTGCACTAAATAATAGGTTACAACCCTTCAGATTTAGTTTCAAAAAGGTGCTATTCACTTGGCAGTTCTAACTTCAAAAACTGACTATCTCAGCAGTGGCCAATATGAAAATATTGTGCAGTTACTTTACTTTGAAATTAATATTGAAGAGATGGGGAAAATAGCTTGTTTTTCCACAGTCTTTTCTAAGCTCATGTAGATCAGTGATTCTTAACCTCAGCAACTTTAAGATGTGTAGACTTCAACTCCCAGAATTTCCCAGCCAGCCAGCAAGCCCACACATCTTAAAGTTGCTGAGGTTGAGAAATACTGATGCAGATATATCAAAGCTTTCTTGATATATGCTATAATCTTTATTTTGTGGAGTTAAAATTAGAAGAAAAAAAAAGCAAGAAAGAAGCAGTCTAGAATGCTAAACACTTTCGTGTTACTTTTTGTCATTGTTCCTTTTTTAGCCATGTCCTTTCTCTCTAGCTTCTCCCCTTCAGCCTTCAGTGCAAATTTACTATGGGCATAAAATAAGAGATATAATGCTATTTCATAAGATGGAGAAAACATCAGTTTTAGGTTGTCCTAACTTGGTTATCCTTCAGGCAGAAATTAATAATATTGGTAGAACCCAATCCTGCTTTCCGTTTGGGCAATTCATCAGCTAAAGCAAGCCATTTTCAAGTTATACTCAGTATGTGCTCCTTTGGGGTTCCATAATTATATATATTTATGTAAAATATTTTCTAACCACATGAAAAACTCTCAGAGTGGGATAGAAGATAAAAACAATACAGTAATAGATGTAAGAATTAATAAAAGCCTAAACAATATTAAAACAGACCTTTTAGCTAAATCAGAAAGCAACTGCAATTAAAAAAAAATCAGCAGTTCCATAAAATACAATTCAGGTGAAGGCCAATTAAAAATAAATGAATCTTCAGGGTTTTCCTGAAAGTCTGTAGTGATGTACTTCAGGTACTTAAAGAAGACAATACTCTTCTACTCTGAGGAGCAGAATTGTGCAATATGCAAATTCTGCAAGGGTCATTCGCAAGAAAATAACTCCTTTCTGGATAAGCAAAGAGATATACTGAATCCATTGGTAACATCAATAGAAACTGAGAACTGAGATTTAAAAAAGGTAGAAAATAGAAAGTTCCTCTATAACCACAGGGCTAAGCCTCACAATATGCTTGGCCAGGCTTCAGCAGCTGTAATTTGCAACTGAGAACCCTTTCCTGGTTCTTTGCACCTAATCACGGCACACATCTTTTTTCTACTGTAACTTTGCTTTAATCTCATATCCAGCCCATGAATGAGACAGATTTAGCTCATCTTTAGTTGTACTGGTGTTAAAATAGTATTTCCCCCCTTATTTTTACCATCTAACAACAGTTTCAAGGGTGGATAAAATCTGTTACATTTTTTTCAACCATTACCATGGAGCAATGGGACTAGCAATAACTGGGAACAGAGGCAATGAAAATAGGGACATGAGATTTCCTATCAATATAATTTTCTGCCAACTCAAGGATGAGGGGAGAATAATTCCACTCAGAGTGGGAAAAAGCCCTAAAATGATTTCTGGACTTCTGGTTCTTTGGGATGTAGACTGGATTTAATGTTAATTGCAGGGTTTCTTATGTCCTGAAAAGTTCAAGGCCAATGGTGAAAATAGAAAAAGCTTGTGTTCCTATTACAGGTAGTCCTCGTTTAGTGACTGCCTCAGACAGTGACCATTCACAGTTACAATGGTGATGAAAAAGTAACTTTGTGACCAATGCCCACATTTACAATCTTCGCAGCATCTCTCTCTCTCTCTCTCAGTCACATGTTTGCCTTTACAGTCAGTTAGTATAGTATCATGTTGTCCTGTGCCTGACCCATTTCTTTCCTTATTTTGCCCCCTTGCAGAGCGGAGAAATTACCTAAACAAGCTATCTCTTCCTAAACTGCTTTTCTCCTCAGCCCAGGGCTTCCCTAAAATGTGCTAACTGCAGGTTAACAAACTCAGCTCTGTGATCTTAATTAGTTGATTCTGGCTCTCCAGCAGCTTGCAGCTGCTGCCTGAAATTGACCAGACCTTAATCAGTTTCACACTGAAGGCTTTTGTTTGCCTCCTAAACAGCTGGAGTGAACTACACAAACAAACAGCCAGTGCAGGGCATACCTTTTGATGTGTATGCTGTGTGCCTGCTTACTCTCTTGTAATGCCTTCCTCGCCAATGAACGTAAATACAAACATTAATTTCCTTCTTGTTAATTATCCCAGTGCTAGGGTAAACATTCCAAAGGGCGGAGGAGTAAGGGGAAAGGGCTATAAAATTTGCCCTTTTACCCGGCTTCCTTGTGAGTTGAGTTCTGGAAACCTTCCTTGCCATTTGGGCTCACCAGCTGTTTGGGGTTGTATCCTTCTGATGCTGTAAAGCAAAGGAAAGCTGAAGTAAAATTGTAAGCACAGTTGCTGTCATGTGATTTTCACTTAGCGACCACTTTGCTTAATGATCGAGTTGCCATTCCCAATTGTGGTCACTAAATGAGGATTACCTGTAGCCACCTTGGATTTACTGCAATGCGAAGCCTTTTGGTATTTCACCCTAAACAGTATGCTTATTATCCTAAGACTTGAATTACTGCACAAGTTAATCAGACTAAGGCTTTGTAAAACCTGTATTTAAAAAATTCTTCACCACTGACTTGAAATACACCCATAATCATTTATTGGCAGGTTCTAAGTGTTTTTTTGCACATATAAACAATAACTTTTCAATATAGTATTTTTCAATGCCAGAGGCATATTGGGAGGGGTGGGGAGACACTTATTAATTTTAGGAAGATCCTAATTAATGACAATATTCAGATTAAGTTATAATAAATGTTTTCTATTTACCAGCCCTCCCTGAACTTTTGCACTATTTGTTTTCAGTTGGTCAGTTAGATTTATATCCCACCTTTCTTTGAGGAGTTCACATGGCTTACTTAGGGATTCTCCATTTTGTCATATTGTATTAAAACTGTACTATGGATTTTATGAAGAGTACAATACAAGATAATTTTAAAAGAAAATTAAAATCTTTCCCCAGTTCAGCAGACTCTAGATGGGTTGGGACCGAAACTCTTGCTCCCAACCAATCTGAAGGGCTCTGTTGTGGGAGAGGTTGGTCTAAGGCAAGAGCAAAACAGTTCCATCATCCTACAGTCTGAATTTCTCTGAGGATTCCCTAGTAATGGGCTAGAGTGTAAACAGCCCTGATCCAAGGCTTGCTTATCACACTCTTACATTATGTCTTCATATTGCTGAAGTGAGGAGCTGAAGATAAAAAACAATGGCTTACCACAGACCCCTAGTGAATTCATGGCTAGGGCAAGATTGAACTTGAGAATTCCTAGCCTAGGGTTCCTTTCAGTCACTATAGCAAGCTAATATTCATTCACCTATTGTGTTTTGCTTTTTTTAATTATTTGGAATTTTCCAGTATCACCCAGAACCTTTTCTCTGTATTTATCCCTGTGTAGGGGACCATACCTTCATCACCCATCTGTCCAAGAATGTTCTGTCTTGAAAGATTAAGTGCACCTATTTTGAACTGGGGATGGCACGCCATAATTTTTAGCTAACCCGTTTTCCTTCTTAGTGAAAACAGAAATAAAAATATATTGTGCACACTTCATTGCAGGAACCTTTGACCTCCTCTGCCTGTCTTGCTGCTGCTGTGATGAATGCTTTGTGTCTTTTCATTTTTAATTGCTCATAAATTGTTATGCCATGAAATACAGAACTAGCCTTGTCCTCATTTGAGTAGGGGCTGAAGGGCAGCCTAATCGTAATACAATTAAGGAGGGTCTTTGTGTGTGGGTGTGAGAGTGGGGAGGGCAGGAAGGTTACAGAAGGTTGTAGTTGAGATTTTCTTTCTGATGGAATACAAAAGCCCTTTCCACACTTACAAAGAAATATTGTTAGTGGTATACAATACAATGTTAGAAAATGTCCTCTGGAGGACATGGAAAGATAATAAAAGAGAAGAAATTTAAATATATTCAGTTAGAAACATATGTGCATGGCATATTCATATATGTTTGGATTTGATAATAGATCAGGAAACTTGTACTGCTTTATTACAACTATGAAGCTTTATTTGCCATTTGCCACATAGTGACACAATCTACAAATATTTTTGCCATTCTTGGTCATGTTACAATTTCGCTTAATCCAAATTTCTGTATATGTCTCTCCAATGCACCTCATGTGGAGTTTTAGCCTCTTTGGAGATTAACAGGTTAGCTGTCAATGCTGGTGATAAACCCCTCAAAATTCACGGCTTTGCTTGCTGCAAGAAGTAGATTCTTGAATCCTGGCAGGTACAAGAAAATTAGTAGAGTGCTATGGCATAGGTATTGCGTACAGATTCAGAAAACTGGGATTCAAATCAATATTCAGTTATAATACTTGGCCTTGGCCCCATAGCTACACATAGCTGCCATGCAACTGCTCCATTGGTCAGACTACATGCTTAACTCTTGAAGGAAAGGTAAGAGAAAAATATAATGGACATAGGGCTTCTATGTCTTTTAGAGCTGCTTTTAGGCTAAACATATTTATTGATAACAGTGTCCTTTATTATAATAGATAGAGCAAGGAAGCGTGCATTATTCAAAATGTTAGCAAAGTGTGTAGCTATAAAAAGGGTGAATTCCAAGCTAAACATTATTACCAATATAATATTGCCCTTATCCAATGATACTGGAAATATTTGCATGTTTACTTACTTCATTACAGGGATTTTAACCCATGCCAATCAACTGACACTGAGTGATGTACAACTCCCCAAATCCATAATCTGGGTTAAAATTAATACATCCTAATTAAAGATTAGGTACTCCTGGTCACTGCATCTCAAAAAGGAAACCATGATGCTGGAAACATTACTGGGGGGTGGGGGCAAGGGCTCATAAAACTCTCCTAACAAAGGAAGACTAAGTGACTTTTAGTTTAGAAAGTAGAAGAAGGGAGATAGTATTGAGAGATATAAAATCATGCATTGTGTGAAAAATGTTAACTGGTAAAATTTTTAGCTGATTAAATTAAACACAGGGCAATTAAGGACGGATAAGAAGAACTTTATGGAATTTGTTACCTTCAGAAGTAGCGATGACCACTCATTTTACTAGTTTTAAAAGGCTTCCAGACATATTTATGGAAGGCATGGCTATATAGCAGTGTCTACTGCTCTTGATGCCTGTCTGTTACCTCAGGGGAAAGATGCTATAAATGTATAAGTGCTATGAGTAGCAGTAGAAACACCATCTTTCTGCCCTGTTTATGAGCTTCCAAGATACAGACAGATACTAGGTGGACTTTTAGACTGATCCAGGAGGGAACATTTCACCTTCTAAAGCATGTAAAGAAGTTTCAGTTTGTGCAATGCTGCCATTACATACAGGAACTATATTTTAAGCAAATCAGCCATTGGCTCCCCAAGACTGTAGCACTTCAACAAAATATTAGTTTGATTGTGACCTGAAATGCATCATAGTTGAGTCAAAAACTAATGAGGAATGCTGCCAACCTCATGGAATCACAGAAGTCTGCAGCCAGTCCAGTTTTGAACTGGAAGAGAATCCTTGTGTGAAAATGCTCATTGACTGTATGGGCTCCAAGGGGGAACTATGAAAGGGGGAACAATAGGAACAAAAGTGCAGAAAAAAGGGAAGATCTTTTAACAGCAGCCTTCTCTCAATCTGATGCTTTCATATGTGATAGACTGTCATCCTCATAATTCCCAGTGTATGTATGTAGTATGTATGTATGTATGTATGTATGTATATGTATTTTGGTAGCATGCCACCCATTCCCAATCTGCTACACTGATTGGGAATTATGGATGTAGCTTGAACATCAAATAAATCAACCCAGAGTTCTCACTGGAGGCACAGATGACCCAGCTCAAATGATCCCACCAGGTTAGGGACAGATCATCATGGAGAAAAAGAGTCAACTACCACATTATGGCATATAATCAATCAATCAACCAATCAATCAGTTTCAAGATTCCAGACACAAACACCCGAAAGTGATTTCAGTTACTGTGAGTGAAACAATAAAGCAAAGGTATCTCTGTGTGGGGAATAGGATATAAAATAAGAGTACTCCAATTATCCCTCAATTTGCTATCTTCAGGTCCCATATCTTGCCTAAACTGTATTGATGAACAGCCCTTTCCCCATCCAAGTAATGAGAATGCCTGCCTTTCAGAGAGAAGGCACTGCTATCCCCTAATAAATTCATATCCAATCCCAAACAAAGAAAAATCTTGGATCCCATTAAAGTTACCTTGCATGTGATAGAGTTGGCTTCCAAGCCTAATTCAAATTACCTGTTCCATAAACATTCTCCATGTTCTCAGCAGATGGTGGTATCTGGCTGATCTTGTCTGGGCTTGGAAGCTAATCAGGTTTAAGTCCAGTTAGTGCTGGATGGGAGACTGCTGTTGAAAACCAGCTCTTCAAATTGAATGTTTTTCAATTTGCCAATCTATTCTGGAAAAAGAGGCTTTTGCCAAGAAAATTGAATGGTTGTGTGCATATAAGAAGTTGAGCTCAACTTGAAGATGTCTTATATTTTAATCATTCTCTGTTAACTAAATCAAATGCCTCCGTATGTTTTACAATGTTTTTTTTTTTCATTTGTGCAATTTTATTATTTATAAAATGTACATGCCATACTTTTACTCTTTTTAATAATCCTAAAATGAATGATTGTAAATAAGGATCGGTTATATTGTTTTTTCTTAAGCTTATAAAGAAGGGAATTATCAATCAGCATTCACAGCCAAAAAGAATATAAGGAGTATCATGATCCTTCCTGCTTCTCAGTAAAGCCTTCATTTTTTTGTCCAGTCTATAAAATAATAAGTCTGAAAGTTTTAAAACCCTTAATAAATGATACTCTGAATTTAATAGCTTCATCATAGTTGCCTTTCAAAAAAATGAGCATAATTATACTTATGTTCCAACTAAACAAAAGTTCAAATTTCATTTAGTCAATAATTTTACTAATACCAATGCACCTGAATGGTTTTTTTGTTTAAATCACTTTGGTCACAAATAATCTACCTTCAATTTTATTATGTTAAATATTTTGCTTTTGCATCTTCACTTTAGAATTGATCATAATATGCAATTATCTTTTTCATAATCAAAACTACCTTTATCGATAACAACACATTGCATATGTAACTAAAATGATCCTATGCATGTCAGGATATTAGCATCTAAGGAGAACCTCGCTTCATTATATCATTTTGTAGCCAATTGTCAGAAAAATGGCTCTCCACCTCACCTCAGCTACAACTCTGTTTCATTTATTTTTTAGTTTGTTTGCACACTGCATCAAAGCATATAAGTGTAATTTAAAATAGTATAACAGAGAAACTGGGTATTACTACCAAGTCACAACTGCTGGATGAATGTATTTAAAAAAACATACACGTATCCTTCTTCCCCTGTTAAGTTAATAAATAATGAGTACTTACTTCCATGAGATCTACTGAGCATAACTTTTGTCTAATTGAGCATTAATTTCAGGGGGCTATTTAATTCTTTGAACTCCCATAACTTCAGCTCTTGTCACGTTACTACTGAAGGAATCAGATATTCACTGCCTTTGCTAACAGTTCATAATTTGAGCCAGATTTCATGTCTACTTGGAAATTATGAAAATGGACTTCTGTCCACTATTGTAGACTCTATTATGATCACCTTTGAAAGATATATTGCAAAAATAAAATCTCATGCCTCTGAACTGAGCAGCTAACTAATTAATCAACTAAATTATCATGTAGGTGCCTTTTGGAAATTCTAAAAGAAGCATAAGATTACTTACAGTTTTCTTTTTAAGCTGATTCTGTCAGAAGCAGAGACCTTTATGTTTAGTATTACTGGATCAAATGTTATCAATAGCACTGTGCAGGTCTTTGAAGGGGTGCTGCATTTTGACAAAGATTCAAGGGAGGCACCACCCTGATGCTGTGTCATGAGCGGTCCCCTTGCTTTTAAGCAGATGAGGTTGTTTCGTATTGCTCTTCTCCATGCCTCATCTCAGTCTTCTCCTACAAAGCAGGCTTTGCAGGAGAAGGCTGAGAGGAACCTTGTCTGCCAGCACAGGCCAAGGTACTACCAGGCTAGGGGGCTGGGCAAATGCTACAGGAGTCCCCAAGGTAGGCACCCAAACCATCTAGCTTTGTGCCCTCTTTGCATGCCCTGAGAGGAACTTTCTCCCCCAGCGCTGGTCCAGAGTGATTTGTTGCAATTTACATCACCTCTTTCCTTTGATGAAGAGAAGTGAGTTGCCTCCATGGCACAAATCTCATCAAAGAAAATCTAAATGTCTTTGCACAGGCCTAGTTACTGAAACTTATGACACATTTGTTCTCTTCAAATTTTTTATTGTTGAAATGCAGGTTATATAATCCTAATGAGAATATCATTCTGATTCATACAGCCAGCATCCAAGTCTCCTGCTACAATCCATCCCTTCTGTACCCAAGTAACAGGATAATCCAATGTATGTCTTTTCAGAAGTAACCTCCATGGAGTTAAATGATAACTGCAGCCTAATTACAGCATACTGTACTCTAAGACAGGGGTCCTCAAACTTTTTAAACAGGGGGCCAGTTCACGGTCCCTCAGAATGTTGGGGGGCCGGACTATAGTTTGAGGAGAGGAGGAGAGCCGCCGGACCCGGCATACCTGTCATGTAGAATAGTCTGGCTCTGCGATCTCCCTCCTCGTGCATCACCTGCAGCTCTGACACAGCCCCGACGCTTCCGCTTCTGACAGGCAGCAGTGGCGGCCAATCAGGCAGGCGGGCCGGATAAATGACCCTGGAGGGCCATATCCGGCCCATGGGCCGTAGTTTGAGAACTCCTGCTGTAAGATCACATAGATGGAGAATCTCTGCTCTATAGGTTAAATCCAGCTCACCAGGCTTACCCATCTGACAAGGTCCACCTTCAAAGCCCCTTTTATCTCCTTAATCAGGGGCCGCTATTTCAACATAGCTGAGAGTCCTGAATCCACAGTTACCAGGATGTTATTGCGCCTTCACTTTTTCTACTGAAGAAATGCAAGGGCACACCCAAAGCATGGCTTTCCTCCTTCACTTAGAAAGAAGATGGCAGCATTGAGGCCACAGTTCTGCCACATACAATAATCACAGGTATAAGCAGATTTCCTTCATGTATTCCTGAAAAATGAATCAAAGTGCAAGTAGTAGCTTTTAGTACAGGTGACATATCTAATGGCTAGATTAGCACAATAGTACAACAAGCCTAGTCTCCTGACACCTCTTAATCATCATCTCTGCCTAAATAGGTCAGTGAAGCTCTCCAGGTATTCTAGAGAACAACTCTTATAAGCCCCAACCAGCATGACCAATAGCAAAGGATTGTGGATATTGTAGTCAGACTCTTTTTCAGTATTAGAGGTTTCTTTGTTCTGGGCTAGATCATTATCAGTGATGATAATAATTAAAACAATGTGTTCAGCATTGCCTTAAAGACATATACCCCAAATCAAGGAAAACTGTTTGTGTGTTCTTATGTATGCTTGAAACTATCAAGGCCAGTGACACAATTTGGCCAATCTATACTTTTAGCAAAGTGCTGGACACACTTGAATACTGGCATTCATGGTTCAGGCATAACTATTTTTTCATACACATCTAAGTTCAGTTAAAGCAATTTTATAAACAATATTTATTCACCGTTAATATAGTAACATAGAAAACTTGACAGAAATGGAAGAATTTGACAAATGCTACACTCAAAATAAATGTGGTTAAATCCTGATGTATCTGAAAACCAAAATAAAGTTAGCTTATACTTGGTGTGTGTGATGTGAGTGTATGTATTTTATGTTTTACTCTGACACTTATTCACTTATTTGTTTCCATGAAGATAACCTTATATAAACTATCCATATTCTTCAGGATCATTTTGATCTAGGAGAAAAGTTTCATCCTTCAGTAGTGCACGTAATAGAGTCGGTCAGATTGGGAAGCATATTTTTATCTTGGATCTTTAATATTTCACAGTTCAAGCAACATTTTACTAAACTGTTAGGTATATGACAAATAACCTCACCACCCACATATCAATGTACCTTATGTTTCGTTCCCACTTTGATGTGTCTTCAGAGATTATATAAAATAATCATATGTATTAGCCAATGGTCAATTATCATGACCATAATTTTTTGATCCCATCTGTCAGAATGATTTTCTATGGAAAATATTCTCAACTTCAGGGTCATTCTCCTTAGGCTATAGTTTGGCCCTCTACTCGCTTATCCCTCCTGCCATTCCAGATATCTCTATGGCCTCTATGCATAGCTGACTACTAGGTTGCTCAACCAATTTTCAAACGAACGAGATATCTGTGAAATATATAATAGAATTATAAGACTGGATGTGATCAGATACCATTTCATCCAATTTCATGCCCAAAGGCAAAATCCTCTACACATTAGCCAAGTTCTCATCACACACTAGTCATCCCATGACTTAGTCTTCATCATATGTAAGGATAAACACTAGGGATTTACATGCTTCAAAAACGATTTGAATGAAGTGTTTTGGACCTCAAGGAAACACAAACACATCATTTCATTCATTTAAGTCAATGTGACTCTAAAAGTAGTGGCATCTTGTTAGGCTCACAGGGGAGTTTGGAAAAAAGTTGGGCAGTTTTAACAAAGAGCAGTGAGGTACTGTGCTCACATGAGCTCTGAAGCACTTTCCTGGACCATTTTCAAAGCATACCCGGTCCTAATAAACACATGCTTACCAGGGTTAAAATGGTCCTGGGCAAGAATTGGTGAGTCTTCAGAGTCATGAACTGTTCAAGCATTTCCTTCTTAGTTCTGATGTGGTATAACTGAATTGGGACAATGTTCCCAGCCTAAATCTTGATCCTAACAGCCAAGTACAATTATCAGAACCTGGACCACAGTGCATTACCAGGGTGGGCATTGTCAGGCTGCTGACAGATTGCAATCCAGTCCTAGGAGATATCCCATTCCACTAAATGGCTCACAAATAATGCAGATCCAAATTATATCTTGATGAGAACTCTTTTTTTTTTTTTTTTTGTCTGCGCTCAGTCATTACTGACCCTGCAGTGCCTGCCTGGACGAGTCCTTGCCTGGACGAATCCTTGCCTGGACAAATCCTGTGCAGTTTTCAAGGCAATTGTTTCGGAAGTGGTTTGCCAGAGCCTCCTTCCTAGAGCAGAGCCCAGCTGGTGAGCGCAGGAGGCAGGATTTCCGTTGCTTCGCGCCCTTTTCGGGCGAGCGCGGTTTCGCGCTTACCGGCAACTGGTCCCATCTCTCTGTGCAAGGCGCTGCCAGCATTTTTCCTCCCACCGGAGTGAGAGTACTCATTTATCTACTCACGTGAGTTTTCGACCTGTTGGGTTGACAGGAGCTGGGCGGGGGGGGGGGGGGGGACTTATTCTTTCCCTTGATTTTGAAAGTAAGGATTACAGTATCTCATTTTCACCTGAGGTCATGCCCAAGGCTTCATATTCAAGGGTAGTAAAGCAATCTGCAACTTCTGTTTGACTTAATAGTAAAGAAATAAATGTATTCCACAGATGATGATGATGATGATGATGATGATGATGACGACGACAACAACAACGACTTGATTGTATTATCTTGACAATGACTTTATAAATCCCCTTTCTTAACCTTAGTGTCTTTCTGCAGGCTTAAATTAAGCAGCTATAAGCCTAAAATGTAAATCTTGAGATGACTATACCACTATATGCAGTCACCTTGAAGGCTCATTGAAATCAGTTGTCTCCTTTTATGATAATTGTATTCCTTTTTATATAAAGCATTTTTAGTTCTGGAATATCTGTACAACAAGTAAGATTTTTATTCCCACGATTAGACATACAGCTCTATATTTACTTTGTAAAAGTGATGAGACTTTGTTGTTGTTATGGAAATTAAATCTTTAAACCTATATATTTTAATCCAGGAATCAGGAAACAAGAAATAAGAAACATACGGCAGGAATGTGATGATGAAAGATGTTTTGTCAAAGTACTAGAATCGGAGCATGCTAAACACTCCCCATCTTCAGCCTTAGGCTAAAAAGAAAGAAGCCTCTAAAGTTCTTAAAATATGAATTCTGAGAGGCTCACAATAATGGTCCCAAAGAGTTAAAAGGATGCAAGCATTTTAAATCTATTCATTTTTGAAAGATCCAACAGGAAAACTTATATTTTCATTAAGCAAAAATGACTATCATATCACTTAAAAAACTGTTTGAGAATGGCAATTCCGTTTCCCTTGAATGGAAGAGGAAAGATACAAATGCAGTGATGAGTTCTGAAAAGGGCTTCATTCTGCCCTTTGTTCCCCCTCCCCACAGTGTTATTTCTACCCGCCCACTCACCTTGCCATGCCATGATACCTTTATGCCACTCAGCATCCTTTACAATGCTCCTGTGCCACTTGTGTTTCAGCCCATAAATTCTTATTATCTTTTCTCCTCCCTTCTGTTAAGCAACAAACTTCTGTAACAGGACATTTTCTTTGGCTTTTGTGTTTCTGGTTGGCAAAATAGCATTTGTGAGTCTATCAAAGCCTGCTGGGTGTGCCTGTATGGACCAAGATAATTTCTGACAGTTCTTGACAGTCACACCCACATCCACCTGACATGATTATCAGTACTGTACTTACACACACACACACACACACACACACATCTTTCTCTTCTCATCCTGTTTCTTTAACCTGAAAGTGAATGAAATGCAATTCTTTAAACCTCCAGATCTAAAAGTTAAGAGGGAAGAACTTGGACTAATTCCCTCTATGTTTTGTGTAAGAAATCTGACAAAGGGCTTTTGCTTTTGCTCCTCCTCCTTGTGGTTGCCATTTGTTTTTGATCTGCCTCATTAAAAGACTATTGATGGCTTTAACTATTGTCCTTGTTTAGGAACGGATTTACAAGCACTAATATCTGACTGTGCTAAGATTAATGGAAGCTACGGAGTTTGCAATGATCCTTGGGTCCCTTGACCACACATGTAGGGTTTTAGGAGGGGGAGGGCTGCACTCTTATGAAAAACTCTAAAGCAGGTTTAAACCTGGGAATGTTTTAATAGGATTGAATCTGTAATAGGATTTGGAAGCCTGGTCTAAACATACAGTGTGTGCATGTGTGGGGGAATGTACTTATGGTGAAGTCATTATTACATTCTCCAAAAAAAAAAAAAGTTTCCTGATCTTTGAAAAAATAAACAAAAATTCTGTCTAAAAGCAGCTTTCAAAAAAGAACTCATCAGGGCAGAATATTTAAAGAATAGGAAGGAGCTTTTTTTAAAAAAAAAAATAGTTTGATCATCCAAGTGAGCTTTTAAAAGGCTTTAAATTCAGAAGTATTTCTGATGTGATAATCTGCATATTTTTAGTTCATGCACGATAAAAATTCAGAAAGATGGCAGCCATATTCTGACTTTCTCAAGCAAAATAATTGTTCAAGACAATGTGGCTGAGACTTCCCTTGAAGTAAGATTTCTGATGAATGACAAAGCTCATGCTGACTCCTCCTGCATTTGAACAACAAGGAGACAGTGGGAGTGGAATAAAATAGATTGATGTAAAATAAGCCTTCAAACAAGGAAGGAAAAAAAGTGAAGATAGGAAAGATCCCCTAAGAAATTGTTTTCAGTTGGGATCATGATAACAGGTCATTTGTGCTTCGTTCACATTACTCTATGTCCTGGTGTTTAATATTACTATTTCTCCCCACCTGTCTCCTTTTTTTCACACTGTAACGCAAATAAGCTTGCTTTTATGAAATTCCAGGACCACATCTTTTTCTAATATGCTTCCTACTTTTTATTTATTTATTTGCAGCAAAGAGATGATGCATATCCATAGGGGTCATGTGAGAACTTTTCTTGGCGATTTTAGTTGTAACTCCAAAGGTACTGGAAAAGGTGCTACTAGTTGATGGGTTTATGAAAAACAACAGATGTTAAATTGCAGCTGTGCTTTGAAAAATCTAGAAAAGTGCAAAACTTCAGAATTCCAAACTTTGACTAAAACAAATATTTTTGCTGAAAGTGTATCAAATTAGAACATGATGGGGCAGCATTTCAGTACCTTAGTTCAAATGTTATTTGAAGATGGTTCATTTGGAGGTTTTGTAGCAAACCATAATCAGGGCAGGAGGCTATTTCAAGAAGAGAAGAACTTGCTCTTCCCAATTATACATATATTCCTTCATATATTCCACAAACAGCCGGTTCTGCACCTATTTGAAAGACAGCAGGATGCTTGTTCCTTTGAAGTTATGCTAGAGTAGGGATGGAGACTGTGCAGTTCTCCAAATATTATTCATTTTCCATATACCCCACTTAGCATGACAAGGAAAAGAAAAAAGGAATCACAAATCAAGAGTGCCAAGATGATCACACATTATTTATTCATCATTTATTTATTCATCAAATTTATATGGCCACCCATCTCATGAAAAAGTGACTCTGGGCGGCATACAATAAAACTATAAAACAATTAACATATAAAAAACAATTATTATTCGGGAAAAAAAATAAAAATCACAAAGGCTAAGAAGGGACAGCAGATGATAACAGCAATGGAGCCACCTCAGCACCTAGCCACAACTGCCACCTACTCTTTGAGCAGAATCATGAATCCAGGAGGACCCCCAAGTTGCACACCAGGTCTGTTTGTCAGGAAGTGGGCCCACTTGTTTTTTTTTTCCACTGTGGAACAGCAGGAGAATATCTAATATCCTTCTTCTATTGTCATCTGCAGTGCCATGGAAAAGAAATATTCTGATGCATTGGGGCATTCATTAGACTAGCAGGCAGATGGTGATGTTAGAGGGCTAAGAGGGAGGCTTAACAGGCAAGGACCATTTCCTCTCCTATTCTGTCAATGGAAGCATTCAGAGCTGAATTCCACAAAGGAACAATCTTACAGAGGTAATACTGTAAATACTTGGGATTCTACCCGGTGAACATTAAAATGACCAAGAAATGTCAAAATCATTTTGCCAGGTATGGACCTCTGATCCATGCCAGGTGACCCTCTCCAGAGAAACCGTTTCAAAGACAAGGATCCACGCCTGAGAAGAATCATTACATCTCCCTATCTCTACCTAGCAAATCATCCTACATAAGTAGGATCACTTAGAGCCTACATAAAGTGATCCTATTTATGTTTGAAGCTCCTCCACTAAAATCAGAAGGAATAAAAAAACCCACCTTGATCGATCATGATTTTAAAATAATAGACTGAGGTTTTATTAAGCCTTGCTTGCATTTCTTCAACAGTCTTTGTTTTTAACAGTTCAAACCTCTTAGTTATACTCTATAATGTGGGATAGTGTATTGTATTTTCCATGCAGTTGAGAAAACGACACACTCAGTACTGAAAATTTCATGGAGTCCTTACTTGGAAGCAGAATTGCCCTTTTCAGACATTTAATGCATCAAGAATGGGATTAACACTCATGGTCCCCTTCATCTTCCATGTGCTAACTCTACAGCTGGGTTCACACATGACAACCCATAGTGTGTGGCTTCTTTTGTTTTGGTGTAGCATAAGATATAAAACCATCCACTGTGGTTTGTAAGTTGATGATTTAGCATCATGTGTGAGGCAGGCCACTGTGGCTTATTTAACCAACCATGATCAAGTTAATGTGTAACCCAGCCATGTCTAAAGGAAATGACTAAAAATAGCTAACACCATTGAAAATCACTGCCATTATCAATTAAGACACAGAAAATCTTGTAATGCCTTAAAGAGCAATACATTTATGGCATGGGTTAAAGTAATTTGCATCAGATATAGCTGCTCCCTGGGAACACAACAAAACTGCTACAGAGAGGAGAAGACTAGAGAGCCTTGACAACTTCTGAGACTCTCTGTCCTAGGTGCAGATTAGAAGGAGAGAATTACCATTATACTGGAAACTACAGTATAGAATAGGGCTGGGGCATTCCCAGAGGAGGTAAAAGGAAGTCAAGATGGTAGCTATGATCATGCAATTAAAATCCCAACCGTTTTTTATTTATTTATTTATTTATTTGATTTGTGCCCGCCCATCTCCCCTACAACGGGGGACTCTGGGCGGCTTACAACCACTAAAATCAAAATACATAATTAAATTATAAAAGGTTTAAAAGTTATAAAAGTTATAAAAACTAAAAATTTACAAAAATAAGATAGAGATAAAAAGCTAAAAACTCCAAGAGCCCAGTAGGGCCACACCAGGCCGCTAAGGGGCCAGTCAATCCCATTTCTGGTATCCTCCCTCCCCGCCCCAGGCCAGATGGCAGAGCCAGGTCTTCAAAACCCTCCGAAAGGCCTGCAGTGAGGGGGCCTGTCTCACCCCCGGGTGCAAGATGTTCCAAAGGGCGGGGGCTACAGCAGAAAAGGCCCGCCTTCTGGACCCCGCTAGTCAAAGTTCTTTTACCGCGGGGATCCGGACCATGCCCTCTCTGTGAGATCGGGTGGGACTGGTTGAAATCGTGGGGGCGAGGCGATCCTTCAGGTAACCTGGCCCCATGCCATGTAGGGCTTTAAAGGTAATAACCAACACCTTGAATTGGACCCGGAAGCAAACCGGTACCCAATGCAGCTCACGGAGCAAAGGTGTTATATGGGTCCTTCTTCGGGCCCCAAAAATTGCTCGCACGGCCGCATTCTGGACCAGCTGAAGCTTCCAGATACTCTTCAAGGGTAGCCCCATGTAGAGCGCATTGCAGTAGTCTATCTGGGAGATACCAAGGGCATGAGTGACTGTATACAGGGCATCCCGATCCAGGAAAGGGCGTAACTGGTGCACAACCCGCAGCTGTGCAAAAGCCCTCCTGGCCACGGCTGCCACCTGCTCTTCAAGGAGGAGCTGTGAGTCCAGGAGGACCCCCAAATTACGCACTGGGTCTGTCTGGGGCAGTGCCACCCCATCCAGAACCAATGATGACAACGTCCTGGATACAGAGGAGCCATTAACCCACAGCCACTCCGTCTTGCCAGGGTTCAGCCGGAGACTGTTGTTCCCCATCCAGACCCTCACAGCCTCCAGGCACCGCAAAAGGGCGGTCACGGCATCACTTACCTCACCAGGGATGGAGATATATAGTTGAATATTATCAGCATACTGATGATACCTCATCCCATGATGGCAGATGAACTCGCCCAGCGGTTTCATATAGATGTTGAAAAGGAGTGGAGAGAGAACCAAACCCTGAGGCACCCCACAATGGAGGGGCCGAGGATGGGACCTCTCGCTCCCTATCACCACCGATTGGGATCGGCCCCGGAGAAAGGAGGTGAGCCAGCACAAAACTGTGCCGCCCACCCCCATATCCCTGAGCCGTCCCAATAGGATACCATGGTCGACGGTATTGAACGCTGCCGAGAGATCAAGGAGAGCAAGGATGGTCGCACTTCCACCATCCCGCTCCCACCAGAGATCATCCATAAGTGCGACCAATGCTGTTTCTGTTCCATAGCCGGGCCTGAAACCTGACTGATAGGGGTCCAGATAATCCGTTTCCTCCAGGACCCTTTGGAGCTGCGAAGCCACCACTTTCTCAACCACCTTCCCCAAAAAGGGGAGGTGGGAGACTGGACGAAAGTTGTCCAGTACAGTAGGATCCAGGGACGGCTTCTTGAGGAGGGGGTGCACCAACGCCTCTTTAAAGGACGCTGGAAACACTCCCCCCTGCAAGGATGCATTAACCATCACCTGGATCCAACCACATGTCACCTCCCGAGCTGCTTTAACCAGCCAGGAGGGGCATGGGTCCAGATGACAAGTGGTGGCCCTCACAGTCCGGAGGATCCTGTCCACTTCCTCAGGAACCACAGGATCAAACTGTTTCCAGATAACTCGGCAAGAACGATCCCCTGGTATCTCCCCAGACCCTGCACCATGCTCGGAGTCCAACTTTGAATGAATCCGAGTGATTTTATCCTGCAGGTGCTCTGCAAATTCCTCCGTGCGGCCCTGCAAATGAACCACCAGATCCCCCTTACCAAGGAGGGACGTGGTGATCCCAAACAGGGCTGCCGGGTGGCACTCTGCAGACGCAATAAGGGCGGAGAAGTATTGCCGCTTCGCCAGCCTTATCGCCACAATGTAGGCCTTAATAGCGGCTCTAAAACGTGTTTAGTCGGATTCAGTCCGTGTCTTCCTCCAGCGGCGCTCTAGGCGTCTCTTAACCCTCTTCAGCACCCTCAGCTCCTCCGTAAACCACGGGGAGTGTCGGGGCCAACGTGGCAAGAGAGGCCGCAAAGGCACGATCCTATCCAAGGCCCCGGCCACTTCTCTATTTCAGGCAGCAGCCAGGGCCTCCGCTGGACCGTGCAGCAGGTCCATGGGAATATCTCCCAGCTCCCTCTGAAACCCTGACGGGTCCATCAGGTGCCAGGGGCGGACCAATCGCATTGGTCCAGCCTCCCTGCAGAGGGGGGTGGCATAGGAGAAACTCAGGGTCACCAGGACGTGATCTGACCATGACACCAGGGAAAGCTGTACATCTCCCCTCAGATCACTTTGCCATTGCTCAGACAAGAAAACTAAATCCGGCATGTGGCCACTATCTTGGGTTGGGTCCGCAGAATTTGAGACAGGCCCATGGCTGCCATGGTAGCCATGAACTCTCGAGCTGCCTCCGAGGACCATCCCAGGGATGGCAGGTTGAAGTCCCCCAGAACCATAAGCCTGGGGAACTCCACCGCCAACCCCGAGACGGCCTCCAGCAGCTCAGGCAGGGAGGCTGCCACGCAGCAGGGAGGCTGGTACAGTAGCAGCACTCCCAACTGTTCGTGGGCACCCAACCTAAGAAACAGTGTCTCACAGCCAGACAGTTGTGGAGCAATGCCCCTGAAGGCCACTAGAGAGTCTCGGATGACAACAGCCACCCCTCCTCCCCTGCCCTGGTATCTCGGCTGGTGCCACACTGTAAACCCAGCTGGGCACATTTCCGAGAGAGGCACCCTCGCCTCAGGCCCCAGCCAGGTCTCGGTAATACATGCCAGGTCTGCCCCCTCCTCAGTGATCAAGTCACCTATGATGGGGGCCTTGTTTTTAACTGACCTGGCATTAAGCAGCAGCAGCCGGAGGCCAGGGCCCCTATGAACCTGCTGGCCAGGACCTGGGAGTGAGCAAGGAGGGTCTGAACACGCCATTGGTAACACACACCGGGGTATCTTCCCCGAAGATGGCCCACCCTGTGCTCCCACCATAACGTCCCCTACCTATCACATCGATACTGTAGCCCCCCCCCATCATCCCCAGGGGTACCAGGCCCAAGTACCTCCAATCCCAGGCCCTCGGAGTTCCCAATCTGGGGCAGAGATCCCTCCATCCAATCACACATCTCCATTCAGAACCAATCACTTCCAGGTGAGGGGAGGTCTCGCCCACGCACCAGCTCACACTCTCGGCGCAGGCTGAGACCCATGCCCCACCAACCTCACATCAGAATCACACTCTGCCCCCCTGCACGACCTCTCTCACTAGTCAGCAGGGCGGGCATCCCATACACACACTCACACCTCCTGGCTGTCACCCAGCAGGTGGAGCCTCACATCCCCATATGCTCCTAGAGTCCCCCCCAGACTCTCACTACCAGGAGGGAGTCCCAAATACCCACTGGAGGGACCCCACGGCTCTGCACTGGCACTGGGCGGGGTTGAGTAGGGGTGGCTGGATCCTGGAGCCCCAATTCGCCCCTCTTAAAACAAGGACAATTGGGATGCCGTCTGGCACCCCCCCTGCTGCCCCACTGTTCCTCCAACCGAGGGATCTTCCTCCACAGTTGGGCAGCCGCCTTGCAACGGGGCTTGCTGGAATTCGCCGCACCGTCTGAGGCTCGTTGGGGGCTACTGATCTTACTCAGCCTGGAGTCCACTGGGTCGTTGGGCCCGCTAGGCCTGGGATTGGGAATGCCGTATCGGGCCCCGCCAGAGTTCGTCGTATTCTGCCGTTGGTTACTGGAGCTTGCCACGCTGCACTGCGGTTCATCTAGGCTCTCTGCTGCTCGCTGCGCCCCACAGGGGGCAGATAGTCTAAAGGCTTGCCGCTGGTCGCCACCCGGCCAAACTTTCCACGTAGCTCCAGAACTCGATGGGCCTGCCTCGCCCCACCGGCATGTCCCAGGGCTCGCCGCATCAACCCCACTCTGCTCTAGGGATCGATGGGGCCAGTCGCCCCGCACCAACACCACACAGGAGATAGCCAGGTCTGTTGCCCGTTGCTTGCCTGGTGTTGCCGCTCTCCGCCGCGCTTGCTCTCCGCCGCGATCCGCTGCTCCACTACCCGTCCCAGGGCTTGCGCCTGGGGGACCCATCCGAGGGGGAAAGCCCCTCCCAGGTCTCCCCCCGCACCCATGTGCGGTGTATGTGTATCTCATGTATAATATATGTAAAACAGGGTTTGAAAATTTGATCATACAGTTATGGCTGCCACCTTCACCTTTTTTACCCCCTCCCATGCCCTTGGAATAGGGTGACAGGGCAAAGTATAACTATTTGAAAGGAACTTATGTCCTCTGTACTATGAAAAGTTATTGATTGAGTGATACTATTTATGCAATCTTCCTCTATGAATCAGCTAAAAAACCCTGGTTCTGTAGTGAATCACAGAGGGACCTGATGCTCAGAGATGGCAACTTTGACAGATGCTTTCATGTCCAGGCTGGAAAGATCTTTCTGAAAATGCCATCTTAAGGCTGTGTAATGCATATTAAAACACAAATAATAGAGAGTTATTTTTCAGTTCCAGGGTCTTCCCACCATGCATACCTTTTTGGTATGGATGTTGGAAAAAAATGGTTGCTGGAAAAAAAATTAAAAGTGAAATCACTGGACAAGTGAGAAAACAAATGTGATTTCCCTGTACATGGCTCATGACAAATTGTCTCCCTTAATGCAAAAGAGTTTCATTTAAAGTTATTTTGAAATGTTCATACTAGTCTGCAAACCTTCATTGCTATAATAATTGTGCAGGTGAATCTTCCAAAGGAGACCAGCTTTAGTGGATTAGGCTACATTTTAACCCATCAGAATGTGAGCTAAAGCATGTTTAATTTTTGAAGTTATCCTTTTCAGGGCTTTACAGGGCATTAACAATAAAGCCACAAAGATGTTTCTAACAATGGTAGCTTTTGTCTGGTTTGATTTCAGATCACAAGTCAGCTTAGACTCCCTTCAATAGTTACATAAGGCTACCATAGGATTCCTTGGACAGCAAAGGTAACAAACAAGTTCTGGAGCGTATAAAACCAGACATATCACTAGAAGGCAAAATCACAAAATTCCACCGTACTTATTTCAGCCATGTCATGCGATCAAACTCACTGGAAAAGGCAGTTATGTTTGGAACGGTCAGCAGTAAAAGGAAACAAGGCCACCAAAGAACACGGTGGCTAGAGACCATCAAAGCTGACACCAATCAGAGCATAAAACAACTGAAAGAAGCCATACAAGATTGGAAAATGTAGAGAGAACTAGTCCAAGGAATCACAAGAATTGGACATGAATGAAGAGATAGTATCATCATCATCACCATAGGACATTTTAATTTTATTGATGGAATAATTGGCTGCCCAGTTCAAAAGCAAATGATAAATCAACTAAAACTTGTTTAATTAGATGCAGCAATAGTAGCAAACCACAAGAATGGATATGAATGATCACCAAGAGCTTATTGTCCTCCTTCTGTTCCTATGGTCACTGAAGTACTGAATGCATCTCAGTAGCTGGAAGAAAGGCTAGGAGTGCTTCCATTCCATTCCCCCTTCATCAGTCTAGCAATATACTTCCATTACCAAGCCTTCCCTCTCCATCATTCATATAAAGTCTCTGTTCTGACATGTGCTTGCTACTTGGCCCTACTGAGCCAGAACAAAGATCTCTTTATCATCTGGTTTGGCTGAATCTTTTGCAGTATTGATTTTCTCCCTGCAGAATATCAACAGGGCATCACGTCATCTTTGTAGTTTGGGATAGTATGAAGACAAGGGCTTGGATTCCCAGTTGAATGCCAAATGGGTCATATGAATGGGAGAAAAAAACTTTTCCACCTAGATTGTTGCTCTGAGGGATTGAGATAGTTCTCTCCTGGTTTTAAAGTTCAATAATAGCAGGTTTATTTCTTTTTTCTCCAGTCTATCATATCTTCATAATTATTGAGGATATGAGTTTGCTTATCTAGGTGGAAAGAAAATCTTGCCATTTTAGCTAAGGTACACTATATGCCCAAGGACACAGGAACAGGCTTGAGAGTCATAACAGTGACTCCACAACAGTCGAGAAATATTGAGTTTGCATTTGCTAAGTAAGGTTGCATAGGTTCAGACAGCTCTTGTCTATGTTATTGTCTCACCCTGTGGATCTTCAGTGCATTATTAGCTCTCCAGCTGTTACTTCAGTTCTTAAAAAAAAAAGAGCAATCATTTATAATTTGATCCTTCATAAGAAGATTTGAAAAGGTATGTGTTAAAAAGATTTGCTTGATCAAGCAGAGGATCTGAAGCAGAAGATCTCTCTTATGAAAATTAATCAAGTATGAGGTTGAATGAAAAGCAATGCCACCACTTCCAGAACTTTAGTTTAAATAGTGATATTTTAATACATGAAGCAGGAAAATAATCTTTGAAATGAGCATTATTTGTATTTACTTCTCCACATAATCACCACGCAATTTACTACACACTTCTAATGATGGACAAGCTTCTTAAAGCCATTATGAAAGAACTCTACACTGTCTCAGACAGGTCCTGACAGCACTTTCTATCTCTTAATGTGAATCAAAGAAATTTCTATGAAGGTATACCTCCAATTTTGGGAAAAGGTGGAAGTCACATGGTGCCAAGTCTGGACCACAGAGTGGATGGGTAAGAAGGTGAAATCCAACTTCACAATTGTCTCTTGTTTGGCTTGTGAAGTGTGAGGTCTACTGCTATCATGAAACATCAAATTCTTGTGCTTCCAAACCTGCTTAAGCATTTTTTCAAAGTTTTAGTGTTGCAATGTAGTATTCTGAGTTGGCAGTGATGTCATGTTCAAGGAAATTCCTTTGAAAACACCATCTCTGTTCCAAAAAAACTGTAACCATGAGTTTTCCTGCCAAACCCTGGGTTTTTTAGTTTAGTTTTGTTTATTTTTTTCAGGTGAAGTTTTGTGATGATCTTCAATTGACTGATGTTTCATTCCTAGGTCATAATAATGAGTTCATATTTTGTTGGCTTTCACAAATTCCTCATTTTCATTCTCACAGCATGACAGCAGTTGCTGGCAAATTTCAACTGTTGAAGGTCTTCAACCTTTCTCACATGAAGTTCATCAGTTGCTGTCACAGGTCATCCAGTTCATTTCTGATCACACAAATCAGGTCCTTCCAATTCACCTTCTGTACAAATTTTTTGGCCCAGCAACACACTGTATTCAGGCAAAATTTCAATCATGGTGCATTGCTTAAAGCACACTGACAAGTACTCCCTGGTGGCTTCCAGTTCATAATTATTGATGGCTATGTAAATTGATTTAATAAATAAATAAATTAGGGGTGGTCCCAACACAAACAACTTCCTGTCAACTGAACTGAAACAACAGATGCTAAAGAACACATCAGAGCTTCTACAATTTCAGTACTGCCATCTGCTGGCAATTTATAACATTAAATGTATTATTTTCTTTAAATCCTTGAAAGAAAATAAGGATGTGTGTGTGCGCACATCTGCCAAGGGGGCACTAGGACAAGATTAGGGATTCTATTATCATATTGCTCATCTAACAGATTTCTAAAGTGTTTATAAAAATGATCTGTTATATCACTGAAAGCCTCCATTTTTGCCCTTTCATTCTCTTGGAGATTTTCTGAAACAATATATGTTATACATTCTGGCCAGAATCCAAGGGAATCTATTTGGAAATGAAAGACTTCCTCCACTCCATAGAATACTTGGGAATGTATCCATTCAAGTATTTCAAGTAGGGTGAAATGAGGAGGAGGCATTCCCCCCCCCCCTTCCCCTTGAAGTTCCTTATCCAGATGACTTGTGAAAATCTGCTTTGGAAGCCTGGATGACCTTCTACAACAGTAGAGGAAGTGATGACATCTCCTTCTCCCTTTTCACTGGCAAATCCGTTCTGAATGGAACTGTACCTAGGAATCTCACTGGGAGAAGACAAACATGGATCCAGCTTGGTGAATATGATTTTATTCAATTGTAAGTTGCTGCAAATATTTTTTAGAAAATTGGAGTATAATTGCAACAATAAAGAAATAAAGGAAAGAGGCTACAACTCAGCAAATGTTCTGCACCTTTGATCCCATTTGCCACACTGAGCACACATTTAATTGTTTCACTGACATAAATTAGGCTTCTGTTGGATTGTATTCATCATTCTGAACAATTTACATTGGGCAATATTTTAAAACTTTAAAAAAAGCCTTCAGGGAACAAATATCTGTCTTGCATCTTTAAAAAAAAACCTGACAACAAAAATACAGGTTAAAAACCTTGATTGTGCACGCATGCAAATAAAAAGGGTTGGTAAATTTAATATCACCCTAAAATTAGAAAAGCTATAGCTAATTATCTCCAGAAAAGCACAGAGAATCTGACCATATATTTATGAGGAATCTGATTTGTCATATATCTTATATGATTATATCTTTTTTACAATGATGAGATCAATGGAACTCAAGTGTCAGTCCTTGATCTAATGGGCAGATGGTGATATTCATTGAAAAGGATTAGGAAGTTGGCAATGAAGATCACTTAAGGTAACTTTTTGTGGGGTGGGGTGCTGATAATTCTCTTCACTAATACCATCTGATTCATGCATTTCTTCTCAAATTTCTTTCTATGTGAATCTGATTGCTTTTAAATATATATTACTAAACTGCTGCATTCACAATTGTCTGTGCAATCCTTATGGGGTCTAAGTTGCTTGTGATGATACCTATAGACCTATAGGATCAATGATTTATTTATCTATCTATCTATCTATCTATCTATCTATCTATCTATCTATCAAATTTGCCACTGCCCATCTCACTACAGAGTGACAGCATCAATAGGCTCTATTCACACTGCTGCCTGGGTCCCAAAACAAATAAAAGAATAAAGATAGTAATATTAAAAACAATAATTTTTAGATTTCAAGAACAGGTGATTAGATGCATAAATGCCAAAGCATCTCTGGAGACAGAAATATTTATCTCAGTTTTTAGCACCAGTTCAAGAGTAATTTCAAAATAGTAAAACACTAATCTGTAGGTCGTTGTGGGGTTTTGTGGAGTAAAGGCAATAGTTGAAATAGATTGAAAAGGTGCTCTAGTAAAATATAGAAGTGGTTCACTGGTTTCTGCTTCCTCCTTAGTCCTGGAACAAAAATATAATACCCTGGCTTAGGGTAGAAGTGCTGCCCTCCAAGCCACAATTACAGTTAGCCAAGTCAGAGTAATAAATGCTCAAGAATGATGTCATCTAATAACATCTAATGAGACAGAGCTTCCACACCTGTGATATAGGAGACTATAGTGGAAAAAAACTAAAATTGAATTTGATTTCCAGCACCGGTGCAAGGGGATGAATTGTATTCTAATAACAGTACCAAAATCAATATACCAGTTGGAGTGTTTACACCAGAATATCATTAGGAGATAAATGTATTCTGAAATCATATAAACATTTATCTCTGACAAATGAAATAAGAAGAAAGTAGTGAAGTTCTCGTATTTGAGAGGTCTGAATTCTAGACTTTTCATATGGATTTCAATAAGTAGTGTAGTTTAATGTTGCTCAGGTAAACTTAGCATAGTTTACTGCACAGTCGCAAAATCCAGAAGCATTTTTAATTTTTTTAATATACAGTGGTATGGTAGGAACAAAACATCTTTCTCTGCTCCATGCCCTACTAATGTATTTGTGGCTCATGTACGCGTGTATGTGCCTAGCCCACCTAGGTACCTATGTCTGGCAGTTTCAAAAAACTAAGCAAAATTGAACATGGTTAGTACTTGGATTGGAGATGACTAATAAATCCCAGTGCTGTAGGCTAGAGTGGAAAGTAAAGAAAGCATCCTGGAATAAGGCGGTCATATACCACTTCCCTACTATGGGCAATAAAACTCTATAATTCTGCCTTTATAAAGCAGGAATGCTCAGTTTGAAAGTGTCTTTGCCTTTTAATCATTCTCTGTACATTGAATTAAATGCTTAAATGATCCTTATTTATTTATGCATGCATGCATGCATGCATGCAGTATCATTATCAATGAAATGTATGTGCCACATTTCCATGGTTCCTTTAAAGAAGACCTTATACATATGCTTGGGGCAGGGCATATTCAAAGCAGGAAATCAAAAAGAACTTTGAAAACAACAGAAAATCTTCAGTAAGCAATGGATGGATGATAGACAGACAGACAGACAGTCAGACAGACAGTCAGACAGACAGACAGACAGACAGAGCTGTTTTCAGCCTGTTCTGCATAAAGACAGATTAATTACATGATAGAGCAAGACATGATCTCATCCAAGTATTTAAAAGGTAGATTGTAATGGACAAATATACCAACAAATCAGAGGTACACCCATGGGATCACCATTCTCAGGACTCATAGCAGAGATTGTAATGCAGCATCTAGAAACTATAGCACTTCCATGCATACAACCAAAAGGATGGATCTGGTATGTAGATGACACCTTTGTTAGAATAAAAAAAGGAACAACTAGAGAAGACACATGAAACTATCAACATCTTCAAAGGAATAAAATTCACCAGAGAGGAAGAAAACAACAACATGCTACTCTTCTGGATATCCCCCTCAGCAGAGGAAACAACAGCAAATTAGAAACTCAAGTCTATCGGAAAAAAACCCACACTAACCAAGTACTCCATTACCAAAGCAATAATCCAACCTCCCACAAGAGGAGCTGTGTAAGAACATTATTCAAACAAGCACAAAAGCACTCCAGCAATTCAGAACAGCAGAAAAAGGAAACAGACCACCTATACATCTTCCAACAAAATCGATATCGATGCAACTTTGTCAAAAAGTGCCTGACCACTCAACCTACTACAACCAAAACCAACATAAGCTATGAAAAGGATAACACTGCCATATATCAGAAATGTCTCAGAAACAACCAACAGACTATTACAACCACCTGGCATCTCTATAGCACACAAACCAACTAAAGCCTTCCAAAACATCTTAAGTGAACCAAAAGACCCAATAGCCCAAGAAGAAAAAGCAGGAGTCATCTACAACATACAGTATAAGGACTGTAACAACAATTATGTAGGACAGACAGGCAGAAGGCTTGCAGAGCGCATCCAAGAACATCAACTAGCAGTCAAAAGACATGATGAAAACTCCTTAATCTCACAACACATGGACAGATTTAATCATAGTTTCAACTGGAAACCATCACCATCTTAGACCAAGCTAAATCCAAAAATGCGAGGGAATTCCTGGAAACTTGGAATTCACACAAGTCAGCCTTCAACAGGCACATAGAGATAAACAGCATCTACACACTATTCAAAAGAGACATAAAAAGGAAACAAAAAGACCAGAACATCTCCTTGCCAGTAATAATCACCCAGATAAGCAAAGATTAACACCAAGATTAGCACCAGACAAACAATCAAGCAGTAAACAATACCCTAATCAAGGAATTACCAAGGGGAAGGGGGAAAAAAAACCAACCTCACCCCCACCAACACTGGCAGGGCAAGCTACTGTATATAAACAGAGAGCAAACCCCATTCCATTCTAGCACTGAAGATCTTATCTAGCTGGGTGATGAAATGTTTCAAGAAAACAACCAAGCTCAGAGAACCCCAATGACTCCACTCCCAAATCAGTCAAAGGACAACAACATTGAATTCTTCAATGAAAATAAGAACAGGAGCAGGAGAAATTCTGTGAAATGGATAATTTCATGAAGCTCCTTGACCTAGAACTATTAGAAGAGAATGAAGGTCCATAAATAATCAGCTGTTCTGAATCCAAAGAACTGCAATTCTGAAGTAGAAAGTACTAGCACCATATGATGTCATAGCTAAGAATAGAGTAACTCATGCAATAATTAAGGACAAAGAAGACAGTTGAGTGTCTGCCAAAAACAGATGAAAGGACATGTGTTTTTCAAGCATCTGAATAAAAACATTCTGTGGAAGTGCTGGTGGATGGTGAAGTGAAGAGAACTGGTGGCTCCTAGAAGCATCATGCTATACTTCTGCCCTACTATAGAGCAGGGGTTCCTAAACTTTTTGTCATCACACCTCCTTTTAAGGTAATCTTAATGTACACACCTTCCCTAAAAATCCGAACACCAAAATGAACACAAATGAACAATGAAAACAGTACAATGAAGCTTTGGGAAAGATGGATTTAAAGGTTCCATCTAAGGACTAAAAGGTTCTTCACACCTCCCCTGGACTCTGTCTGCACCTCCTCAAGGGAGTTTGGGAAATCCTGATATAGAGAGTAAGGGAGATGACCTTGACAGAAATATGCAAGAACTGTTACATTAGCAAAGAGGGCTGAAACATTCTTTAAGTTGTGAGAAGCAAGATAGTATTCTGAAGCAGCTCAGGCAGGCTCCTCCCTGATTTACTGGGGTATAATATGGAGGGGAGGTAAAGCATAATCAGCCTTGCAAGAATACGTTACTATGGCCTATCTCAATAAAGTATAGTTCTTATCTTCCTGTGCGGTTGATTTTCTGGTCTGGTCTACCAAGTGAAGTTGACACGTACAGATACAAGAAAAAGTAAGCCATGTTGAACATTGTATTTGATGGTGTTGTTCATATTACTGGGTGCCTGAATCTATTTAGTCAGTTTAGAAATATGTTTCAAAAAATTCTCCTGGACATTTGCTTCTTCAAGGCACTTCCTGTTTTTATAAGAAACATTTCAGCACAGTAAAATTATGCTATGAGAATGGTTTTATCCAATTTCCTATCTAACTGCATTCATAACAAGTTTACAAATTTAACATTCCACAAAGTATGATCACCTCTCACTTTCTGGCAAATGTGATGACTAGATCCAACAGAGGTGGAATGAGAGAGAGAGATTGAGATTTTGGAATAAATATTTCTAAAGGATCACAAAATAGATAAGTAAACCCAAGAAAAATACTTAAGTCTCTTTTATAAAATATGTGTAAGTAGATCATAATCAAATTATGCTTATTAAAATTTTAAAAGCTCTGATTAAAATCCAGCAGCACGTGGGATGGGCTGTCCTGTCTAACACTTTGATGAACTCAATTTGAATACAGCAACTTGAATGAAAACTTGATGCCAACCATCCAACTTCATATATATTAGCTCCCATTTTTCCATATTTTCTAAAACATAGATCACATGTGCCATCAGTAGCATTAGTTGTATTGTCTCCAAAGACAGTTCTATATTAATATATTATAATAGCCAGTCCAATATGTTACAAAAGTACCCTTTAAAGAGCATTCTCTAGGAATATGGGAAATGCAGTGAAATATTTTTCAGTAGCCATTTACAACCAGTGAAAAGGCTCTTGAAAAATACATCTAACACCTCTGCCAATATCCTCTCCATTCAGCTTAGATTTATTCTCATCCAGTTTTATCCAACTGAACATTGTCACAAAAAATGATTTAGCACTGGAATAGTGTATTTTGGCTGGATTAATTCATTCATGGAACAAAGATGTGTATTATTATTGGTGATATCCATCTCCAAGTCTGTAGACAAGTTCAGAAGAAGTTTACCATGTGGAATTCTGAGAGCCTCAGCTTGTCCCATTGAATACACTTCTTTAAATAAATCATAGAGTCACAGAGTTGAAAATCACCAAATATATCAAGTCCAATCTCCTGCTCAGTAGGGGATTCACTGGAGTATCTCTGACGTTGCTCCCTGTGGACATCTAACTAACTAATCTGTGGTTTCCCAGGTCTTCCTTTGTCAAAGCTGGAGATGACAGTTGCTCTCCTTCAGTCTTCATGGACCTCACCAGTCCTTCAAGAATTCTTAAAGATTACTGAGAATGGTTCTGCAATCACTTCACTAGTTCCTTCAGCACTCTGGGATGTAATCCATCTGGTCTTAGAGTCTTGAATTCATTTCAATTAGCTAATTGCTCTTTTACTGTTTCGTTACCTATCATTGGCTGAAGTTCTTTCCTTCCCCCAGTGCCATAGCCATGACCGGCTAAGGCTCCATTTCCCTCCTGAGTGAAGACAGATGCAAAAGAGGAGCTAAGAAGTTCTGCCTTCTTATCATGACTATCACTCCACCACTTTTACCTCCCAATGGACTACACTCTCTTTGGTTTTCCTTTTCCTTTTTTTTTTAATAACATACCCAAAGAACTCCTTTTTATTTTTGGTATCTTTCAAGAGCCTCAGCTCATTCTGGGCTTTAGCTTTTCTGACCCAATTCCAACAGTTTCTGGGAACCACTATTTATTTTTCTCTTTAGCATTTTAGAGAGTTCTGCATAAATCTATGGTGATCTTTGTAGATTTCTCCCATTTTTTTATTCTTGTGGAAATTGTTTGAAATGGAATCTTCAGTATCTCATTTTGTAGAATTTCCTGGACATTTTTCTCCTTCAGGATTTCAACCAATTGGATTTGACCTACCTTCCCTCAGAATTCATCAAAATCCGCTCTTCTGAAGTCCAAAATGCATTCTTCAGATGTTCTAACCATCAAAGCAACATATGATAACTGATACTGGGATGATTCACAGCTTCTGAAAGGTCTCGAGTATTAAAAAGGATGGATTCTTTAGATTCAGTCTATTCCATCAGAACTGTCATAGTGCCAGAGTAAGGAAGTAAAAGACTAGTAAGAATAGATGCATCATTCAAAGTGCCTGAAGTTCTATTGCCCCAACCTCTTCAGAAACAAAAAGGAGTGATTAGAAAGTGCTCTAAAATTCTCAATTCTCAACTAATTTAGATCCCACTTACTTTTTTAAAAAATTAAAAGTACATTAGGGTGCTTATGTAAGCATCACAGCAAACTAACAAACTGCATCCCAAATAAGAGATAAGCAAATGTGCAAGCACCGTCAAATAATAATTTAAAACAGTGAATTTGCCCCTGTGAAACTTGGCTCCATGCAGCAAGCTGTTTATAAGTGGCTTTCCATACACTTGAAGTGATTTTGAATGATAATACATGGTTAAAATCACTCAAGCTACATGGGAAGCCACTAATACTGATGGCTTTCCAAGAGTGCAGCAGTCATCCCTGTGGTTCCCTGCCTTGATATAATCATCAAATCAAGGCACCAATTAGGAGGAATAGACTGTACTTTAAAATAGTCATTGGATGATTGCGAATTAGCACATCTACCTCAGGACTAGCCCCAATGAATGAAAAAAAAAAACACCTTATAGACTTCCCAGCCACACATGTTCTAGACCATGGCAGAATTCCGTATGTAAACTACACATGAAATTATGATGTATTTTGTGCATTTGTACCAGAATGCCTTCAAAATGCTGACACTTTAATGAATGCCAACGGGAAATAGAGGAGATAATGAAACAGAAGTGTCAGACTCTTTCCAGCTCCTTTTTGCAGCTGACAAACCTTAGTTCTTTTTGTGTCAAGGAAAGGGATCTCAAAACCTGTCATTCCTGAACAATTGTAGTTTTTTTGAGGGGGTGGAAGAGGAAAAAATGCGTATGCAGGGAACACCTTTGACATTACTTCTGTTTCCATTTATGTTCAAAATTAGAGACAATGATGTCACGTTCTGTAGAGCCTGATTGTCCACTGCCCCTGTACTGGATGTGGACAGCCTTTGGTAGCACTGGGATTAGATAATGTCTGTAATATGTATTGTTTTATATACCTGTAGGGGCGGGGGGTATTACGTTATGCGGTTTCTCCCTTTTCGGTCTGCTTGTACCATGCATAAGTATAAGCCCCTACCAAATAAGAATACTATTATGACAACTTCTCATGCTTTGTGAAAGGAGACTCAGCCACGAAGCACCTGATTTGGGAGGTGTGCTGCATTGCCTTCAGCACTGAGGAAGGACCAGAGGGATGGAAATACTCTATCATCAGACTCTGTCCCTCATTTGGTAGTTTTGCAAAGGGTCATTGGAGGGAAGAACGGTAGGATCTTTCATGTTTAACAGCTTCATATGTGGAGCTGAGCAAGGCCTTTCCACTTTTTCTCAGTCAATGCCAGTTAGAGCTTGAGTCCAAGCAGTTGGTTGCATCTTTTTCACAGCCGATTCAAGGTTACCGAACTTGCTTTTATTGTCAGTCCACAGCTATCAGCTCAGGGAAAAGCCAAAACCAGTGTTGGAGGTTAGAGAATTCAGCAGGATAGGGACACAAGCAAAGATTTCAAAATGTCTGACAAACTGGGTTTTCTTCACAGATTGAGGCATTCTTCTTTTTCGGTAACTTATGAATTTTTAAACTGGAGCAATCAACTAAGCAAACCATTTTTTCCCCCTGAATACCTGGTGATGCCTATCAGTGCTAGGTGCAAATACAGTCAGCTCGCAATCTGCATTTTTAGTCTGATTTTAAACAGTAGACCCCATGGCTGAAGCCCCTGGTCTAATTTTTGGACTTTCTCACATCTTTCCCATCCTCTGCTTTTTGCAACATCTTGCAGTTCAGAAAAAAAGCTTGCCTTCTCTTTTGTGCAATTTAGATTGATCCTGATAAAGAAATTACTCAAGTATGGATTTATACTTTTTTCCCACTTGACCAGATGTGACCAAGAATCAGTGCTATTGTTTCTGATCAGGTGCTGCTCTGGGCCACAGTTCAGAGGGTTAGAGCCAGCAGTGTCCATAGGGAGGGTTCAGAACAGGCTGGATGGGAGTCATGATCAAAGCTCTGCCCCTTTGTACAAGCATGGGACCTTGATGCACATACAAAAGGGGTGGGGTTGCAATCATGCTGCCATAATGTCCATCTTGCCTGTTTTGCCCCTCTTCCCCACTGTAGACATCACTGGGTAAAGCATATGTTTTGTATGTAGAAAGTTCTGGATTTAGTCTCTGGCATTGCAAAGCAGAGCTGGAAAACTTCCTGCCTGAAAATCTGGCGGGGCACCCAAGATCAGTGCTAACAAGCCTGGGCCAGGTGACGCAACAGCCATTCCCTAGTGTTTAACTGCTTTCACTGAACTGAATGCCATTTCAGAAAGCAAAATTTATAGTAACACCTTATATGGCAGGGTATTTTGTAAATTCTGCTCTGAAATACAAATGATATCTAAGCCGTGTGCATTACAATTCATTGTTGCTGTGGGGTGATGAGAGGGACCACAGTTCATGGCCCAATTTATACCCTGTACCCATTGCCAAATATGCAAGTGGCCTGCACTTACACAAACAATGAATGATCTTTTAAAGCTGAGTATTAGTCCCATTTTCTAAAGGTTGCATCAACATCTGTGATTGGTATCATTCTTCCCAACCAGTGGGCTTAGAGCTGAAATTGAAACAAAGGCAGAAGGTTAAAATTAAAATTAACATAAACAGTTCTTCAATAAATAGTTAAGTTCCTGGTGTCTATGTGGGTACCTCCGTGTTGTTCTCTTGCCAACATAACAGATATGGTTTCTTTCAGGATCTTCTTTTTTTCAATTCCCAATATAGTTTACAGTCTTGAGATGTCCTAGTGGTCTCCCATCCAAGTACTAACTAGACCTAACTTAATCTAGTTTAGCTTTTTCCAAATCAGTCAAGAGTGGCCAGAAGTTGCCCTGATTCAAAAGGCCTCCCATTGATTTGGAATGCTTAGAATTGCCCAAAGCAATTCCAGCATTTTTATGCATAATTGCTTCCCATTGAATGGGACAGTACCCTATGGTACCCTTTGGTACAAGGTGATGGCTCTGATTAGACCATGTGAAATGAGTGGGTGGTCTCTCTCTGGCCAGTAGCAGCTTATTGCCTATGCATGAAAACGCCATCAGGACTGACACTAATCAGGATCCTTGTTTGTGGTCTTATTTGAAAGATTAAGGCATGAATGAAGATAGAGAAAGCACTGCCTCTTGGGTCTAGAGGTGGCCTCTGCAGAATAGGGCTCGGGGCAAAGCTCATGAAGAGGGCAAGTGTACCCTTTCGAGCCATACCTGTTTACTTTCCCATTTCCAAGAATGCCATTCTTTGAGAGAGAGAGAGAGAGAGAGAGAGAGAGAGAGAGAGAGAGAGAGAGAGAGAGAGAACAGTGCACTTTTTGAAGAGGCTTTACAAAATATAATGACTTTAAATGGGAGCTTCTCATTGGATCATGACTCTTTATTTAACATAGTGGTTTAATGATTCCTAAAGGAAATGATTATGTCTCTTTGTTCTTAAACAAATAAGTTGTGCGTTCTTTATCCTCTGTAGTAGCTGATAATATGATAGGTACAGCTCTAAGGAATAATTATACTAAATGGCCCTACATACCTCAAAAGACAGAACCATCTATTATGCAGAATTCCCAACAGAAATCTGAGAAATCTTATATGCATTGATTACTACTTAGCATTAGAAAGACTTTAGCAAGCTGACTTCACAAAAGAGGTAAGAACTATTTGCATTAACAAATAGGCAACACAGGCCTCCTGGTAAATATGTGATGGACTAATGCAATTAATACAGTTATGTCTGTTAATTAGTATATGCTGACTGCCAAATGAAGATTCCCTGTTAGGAGACAAACTGGTTTTCTTGATTAAGAATAGGACCTTCTTGTCCAACAAAGGTGGACTCTCTGTTGATCCAATTAAAGCTGGCAGAGAAGAAGCAACCAAAAACGTGTGGCATATTCATATATGCAATAGATTGATATTTGACAAGTAGCATAGGCCAATGAGAATAAAACCTAATTATTTAACATGCATTTTTTATTAATGTATGGGCTGTCCTTCTCTTAAGGATAGACTTTTTATGGGTTGCGGGGAGGAAAGCAAATCTGAAAGCAAATTTTCATTTAAATTTTCCACTAATTATGTGCTCCCAACTTGCAGTGATAATCTACATCAGGGCACTAACTTGATAAATAGTTCCTTCTCGCCTAGCAATATAGTTTTATGGCTATTTAAAGATGTGGTTGATGTGTGTGTGCAAAAGATAGTTTTATTTGCAGGAAATATCAACAGGTTCTGCTATTGTCCCTACATCTGTGTTTGTAGCTGAATTGTAAAAGAATCCACCTACACACAAACAGACACATGGGGACAAACGTGCTGACCAGAGAAAATGAGTTTAAAATTCAGCATTCTCAGAAGGATCCTTGTTTTAATGCCGAATTATACACCACCTTAACATTTTTTTTTATTTGCTTTGTTTTATTTTCTTGTTGGAAGGCTCCAACTTTTTCAATATTATTATGTAGCAGGGTTATTCAAGAAGGTGGCCTTTAAAAAACTACCCCCGTCTGATAAGGTTGCAAATGTATACAGTTATGTGGAAATAGCATTTCATAGAATTCAAAAATAATTACTATTTAGGGACTGTTGCAATAAACCCCATTAGTTGACCCAAGGTCACAACAGTGGAGCTACCTGGCTCTTGTGATTGGCAGTAATGTATCAGGCAAGCAACATGGATTGCCCACTGCCATGGATCCTGTTCTGGTTGTGTTTCTGCTCCAGCAGGAGCTGACAGTTGATTGACCCAGATGAGCAGTGAATTCAGATCGCTAGAAGGCAGTGGCTTATCATCCACCTGGCTAGTGGGGTAGCTGGTATGAAAACTAGTTCTCACATGGTCAAATGTAAAGATGCTGTCATCAAAACAAGAGACAGGCAGAAACAATATCTCCCACCCAAAAGAGAACTGCGTTTAGCTCTTTACATAGATCGGGCAAAAGAAAGAGGCACAAGAAATTGGAACATTGATTGTATATGTCAAGCTTTAATGTGATACATGGAAGTCACTGGATCTCTCATAACAGCTTTTTATCTACTTATCAAAAGTTCCTGGCTTCTTGTGTGCTTGTGGTTTTCAGTCCACCTGCCAGGGAGAAGAATGACAAGGAGGTTTGTTTCAATTTGACTGTTCTTTATAGTGAAGAAGTCGTATTGAACTTCCTTCTCCTCCTGAGAAACACCATCAGCCAAATCTTCTCCCCCCAAAATTTTCCTTTCTCTCCCTGATTGTTTGGTGATGTTGAAGCAAATATTTTAGCTCTTTTTTTCTTCTTTTCTTTCTGGTTTGTATAACCATCTCCTTCAGTAGTGTTTGTTTGAAAACAAGAGTTTATCCGTGACTTGTGATTTTTGTGGTTGAGTGTGCTTCCAGACGTGGCTTTTATTGTGAATTTGAACTGCCTTATTCATCAACTTTTAAAGGACTCCAGGTGACTTGGCGAGTTTCAAGATAAGCCATTTATATTGAACAGTTGTATCTATATCACAGATCATCAGGGATGTCTGGATGATGTTTTTTATCATTTGTATTTCTATTTATTTGCTCCACATTTTTCCTATCATACAAAATCTACTTAAGAAGAACAAAAAGAGAATAATCACTAGGGTAGGCCACACTTCAAAAATATTTGGAAGAAGTGTTTCAAAACTTGCACGATCATACCACCACCCTACTCATTAAAACAGCTATATCTTTTTTCAGACTTCTGTGCAAACCTGACAAATGAGGTGGCTGCTCTAAGAGTTGCATTACTGATAATGCCGATTTAATTAATTGACTCATTAAAGCAGCTGCATCTTTTCCACCTTGCCTGGGGAAAAATATGGGACTGCTTTATTGAATAGCAGAGAGGAGTTATACTCATGCTTACATAGATTTCAAGCCTTTGCTTCCAAATCATTTCTGAAGTATAAACAGCCCTAATAGTTGCTGAATTTGGCACTTCTGTTTCTTTCTCTCTCTCTCTCTCTTTAAATTTGCTTAGTATATAAGGAAAAGGAGCACAAAAAGAGAAACACAAGAAAAACATAAACACAGCTTTTTAAAACATAGTTTTCAAGCACAGTTTTTAAACACTGAATTAAATTTTGATCACATGAAATAATATTGGAGATTGTTTCCATTATGCCAGAGGACACAATTCATGAGTAAATAATATCTTCAATACAAGTGTTACAGGGTAACACTTATTTGACGTTGTAAAAAAGAAAAAGAAGTATTTAATTCTTCATTCTAAATGTTGGGAATATAATTCAAAATTATATTCATATATTTAAATGATATTATATTTCACAAAACCATATTTATGAGAATCAAAGCCATTATTTCCATTTCCAAAACTTCATAACACAGTTTGTAGCTGACCTGTAACCATATTTGCCACTTTCAGATCTCTGCTAACCAGCAGGAGATCCATAGGGGTTCCTGATCCCTGAAGTATTACCAGTTAAGAAAGTAATTAAAATCCACATCACCCTCATTCCATATAGAATTGACTTCCTAGGATTTGTGTGGTTTGCAAAAAAAACCCCACCAACCCAAATCTGAGGAGACTGCAGCATAGAAATGCATGTAGAAGATGGACTGTAAAAAAGGTGAATTAATACTTTTTGTGGTGTTGAATAATATGGAGCAGCATCAAAAACCACTACTCAGCTTCCCCGGGCACGTGGCATCTTGAGGACAATCAGATCCAGAACGGTCCCCAAAGTGATGCAAAACAGTGATGTGGAAGTGCAGTAAGGCAGAGTGAAAGGACTGTTCTTACAAAAGGCCAGTGTGGTGAAGGTGCTGGCCTAGAAAGCAGGAGACTGTGAGTTCTAGACTCGCCTTAGGCATGAAAGCTGGCTGAGTGACTTTGGGCCAGTCACTGTCTCTTAGCCCACCTCACCTCACAGAGTTGTGGTTGTGGGGAAAATAGGAGGCAGGAGAATTGGGCATGTTCGCCGCCTTGAGATATAGATGATGAGACCAGAGACAGAGATATGGCAGGGTAAAATATAATAACAATAACAGTATCTACCAGATGGAGAGCAAATGATGAAACAGCATCATGCAGTCACAACACAAACTCTGCCCCTTCTGTATGTGTGTCATGATGTCACACACAGAGACGAAAGAGCAGAGCTTGGGTTGCGATACCACAGAACTGCTTTCTTCATTTTGAGAAAAGCTTCAGTCCTTTGATCATGACTGGAAAAAGCAAAAGATACCTTGCTGTTGCCCTTTCTTTCTTTATTACCATTACTGTTTTGTATCTCTTGGTCCTTTTTAGAAAAAAATATATGAAATCTTTACTTAAGAAGATAAAGTATTTGGAGCTTTTTTGGTCTGCTTGTTTTAAAGAATATTTTGTGCTCTGAGCTTGAGAGACTGAACCAATGGCAACTATATCCCAGAGTTAAAAGGGGGAAAAATGTAACAATTAAGCTTTAAAAAAATGACTTACTTGACTGTTTTTGATTCAAAGTGGCTGGAGAGAGAAATTTTACCTCTTCCCTTTCTCTGGCCATGGACTTCTTGAAAGTAAAACATAATGATAGAAGAAGCCATTATCTTACTTACATAAATAAGAAAAACTCAACCTAGGAATTATCTAATTAGTCTTTTGAAATTGACTCAGAGGAACTCTAGCAATGACTAAAGCTGTTTCTCACTAGCTTCAATGCTTTTCACATCTTCTAGAATCTTCTAACTATGATTTTGATGATATAACAATGAGGACAAACTTCATATTGCTCCAGGAATGGCTAGGTGATGCTAAAGGAGGACAACAGTGGGGAAATGGTCTAGGTCAGGTTGTCTGATAAAAACGGTTTATAATATTAACCACAGAATCATGGTAAGTGAAACTTCAGAAGAGGGTGAAGAAAGGAAACAGGAGAACCCTTCAAAATGTAGGGGTGGGGAAAAAAGAGGGTTCAACCTTGTAAATTTCCTGAAATGTGGATGGTCACTTGCAACCATATTTTTAGCTAACAGAGAATGAGAAGTAGTTCTCAGCACTTACAAACCTTCCATCTGGAATCATCCATTGCTTCCACTTGTACTACTTCCATCTTTTCCATCTTTTTTCCTACTACAAAGACACCAAAGAAAAATGTCAAGACAGAGTAGCTGCATGCCTTCATGCCTCCTCCTCCTCCTCCTCCTCCTCTTGTTTTTGGCTGATAGGATTAGAAATCACTCATCTGAAAGCACTCAAACACCAAATCCTAACAAGAAGACTTGCAAAAAGGGGTGTTGTTCTACCCACACAGTCAAAAGTGGACAGAAACAGACTCACAGCCTAGTTTTTTGAACAAGACAAATTTTTGCAAAGAGTTTTCTTCAGGAAAATTTGAAAAATGTGAAATATAGACTTGGGTGAAGTAACTGCATTTTGCCTCAGTGTCAAGGTGCTACAAAGATATAATTGGCCTTGCTGAGGCACTTCTCAACATACTAGTTTCCTCCAGCATCACAGTGAGCTACTGGAATGTCCAAAGATAATCAACATGAAGCAATGTGGCAGCCACACATTCCACTTTAGTGGGACTGGGGAATCCATGGCTCTCCAAAAGAGATGGACTCAATTTACATCAACAAGAGCAAAATATGGCCAGAGGGAAGAGGGCCAGAGGTTCTCTTCCTCAGCATTCTGTTGTCTCTGAGAGATGTGAAGAAACAGCAAGTGATTTTTCTGTGAAAGCATTTGTGATAATTATAAAAGCCCATCAAAAATGTCCATGGACAGAGGCCAGGAAATAGACTGCTACACTGACCTCAAGGGAAAAAATGAAATAGCAGTGGGACTACAATCCAACCTCCCACAAAAGGAGCTATGTAAGAACATTATTCAAACAAGTACAAATGCACGGCAGCAACCCAGAACAGCAGAAAAAGGAAACAGACTGCCTATACAACATCTTCCAACAAAATGGATACCCACACAACTTTATCAAAAAAAGCTTGACCACTCAACCCACTACAACACTACCATACATCAAAAACATCTCAGAAACAACCAACAGACTATTACAACCACATGGCATCTCCATAGCACACAAACCAACTAAAGCCCTCCAAAACATCTATCAGGACCAGCCCAAGAACAACAGTGAAACAGTCCAACCGAGTTCAGTTCCTTTATTGTTCACATCATATAGACCGAATCTTGCCAGACTAAATCTGTACTACTGCAACTAGTGGATATACCCTGGGAGATTCTAGGGAGTGACTATTCTAAACCTCTTACACTTCCCATGCTCCTGCTCCAGACTGTGTTCTCTGTTATCTCTCTGCCCTTCTTGAGAACCTTGCTCTCTTCTGCAATCCACCACATCACCCCCCACCACCCTTCATAGATACATTCCATCATATCATCTTAAGTAAACCAAGAGATCCAATAGTCCAAGAATTAAAAACAGGAGCCATAAACAACATAGTGTAAGGACTGTAACAGCTACTATGTAGGACAGGCAGGCCGAAGACTAGCAGAGCGCATCCATGAACACCAACTAGCAGTCAGAAGATACAGTGAAAACTCCTTAATATCACAACACAAGGACAGAGTCAAGCATAGTTTCAACTGGGAAACTGTGAGCATACTAGACCAAGCTAAATCCAAAAATGCTAGAGAATTCCTGAAAGCTTGGAATTCAGACAAATTAGCCATCAATAGACACATAGAAATAAGTGACATTTACACACCACTCAAAAGAGACAGTAAAAAAGCTAAGAAGGACACAAAAAGACCAGAACACATCCTCTCCAGCAGCCAACACCCAGATAAGCAGGGATTAACAGCAGACAAACAATCAAGCAGAAAACAATACCCCAATCAAGGAACTACCAAGGAGAAAACCACACCCCCACAACACTAGCAAGGCAAGCTACTGTACATAAACAGGGAGCAAACCCCACACTCACTAGCACTGATGATGTTATCTAGTCAGATAATGAAATGTCTGCAAGAAAATAACCATGCTCAGAGAACACCAAGGACTCCACAGTTCAACCCTGAACTACGTATATTCTCTTCTATTGATCATGAACTTCCATCTCTGAGTAAATAATCTTTCTAGTAAGGAAGATAAAATTCCCTCATTGACTACTATCCCTGTCTGTGTTTGCTTAATGCTAATCTTCAATTTAATATGGAAAAGAAATCAGGTTCATATCATTCATTTGCAAAATAAAAAGCACCAACTTTCTCCTTATGTACCAGTATTTATTTTAACAAACTTCAATGAGAAAGTGGTATACTTAATCACCTTCAGTCAGTGTCAACCACATTACTAGTTAATGAGAGTTTATCCTGCATAATATTATTTTCTTTGTGTGAACCATTTTCTGACATGTTGAATTTAGTTAAATGACTTACCCATCAATGTGCATTTTACATAAAGACAAAAAATAAAATATATTAATGCTGCAGTCCTATATACATGCTTTTGATTGATTCATTGTATGCCATCAAGTCATTTTCAACTCCTAGTGACCACATAGACAGATTTTCTCTATGACAATCTGTCCCTAACTTGGTCCTTCAAGTCTTCTAATGGTTCACTCATAACCACTATAACTGAGTCCACTTTGATGCTGGTCATATTCTTCTCTTTCTTTTCACTTTTCCCAACATTAGACCCTTGTCCAAAGAACTAGGTCCTCCTATAATGTGTCCAAAGTAGAATAATTTGAGCCTGGTCATTTGTACCTCAAGTGAGAGTTCTGGATTGATTTGTTTGATGATCCATTTGTTTGGGGTTTGGGGTTTGTTTGGCTGACCATGGTATTCTCAGGAGTCTTTTCCAACAGTTCAAAAATGTCAATACTCTTTCTATCCTACTTCTTCAAATCCAATTTTTGCTTCCATAAAATGTAACAGGGAATACCATTGCTTGCATTATTCTGATCTTTGTAGGTATAAAAACATCACAGCATCTGAATATTTTCCATGGTCTTCATGGCTGTTCTACCAAGTTCCAACAGAAGAGAATGTGTGTATCTCTGGGTTGAATTGTGGAGTCCTTGTTCTTCCAAGTGCTAGTCTGTGACATATTTCTTTGCTGCTTTTTCCCTTATTTTTGATCGTTAATCCTAAAAGGCAGAAGTTATCTACCACTTTGATATCTTCATTGTCAATTCTAAGGCTGGTTGTTGTACAAGTTATCTAGTTTGGTATTTAAATTTAATTTTTTCGCTATGCTCTTTGACTTTTATTTCTAGAGCTTGCAGATCCTTTATATTTTTGCCTATCAGACTAACATCATCAGCATAATGCAGGTTATTGAAGTTTCTTTCTAATGCAGGTGTCTTCAGTTTTAAAACCACACTCCCCTTCTTCCAATCCAGCTTCCCTTAATATATATTCAGCATGTAGATTGAATAAATAAGGGGAGCGTATACAGCCTTATGTCACTCCTTTGCCAACCTGGAGCCAGTCTATTTCACTATACTGTCTGTACTGTGGCTTCCTGACCTGTATATACGTTCCACATGAGGACAATGAGATGTTCTGGGATTCCCATTTTTCTAAGCACATACCCCAGCTAGATGTGATCAACACAATCAAAGGCCTTTCTATAATCAATGAAGCACATACTGACTCTATTTGGTATTCTTTGGCTTTCTCAAGCATGCATCAGCAATAATATCTGGTGCTTCTCAGCTTTTTTTGAAAGCAGCTTGAATAACTAGCATCTCTTTTTCCATGTATGGCTCTAACCTGCGCTGAATGCTACTATGTGAAATTAAGGATATTATATGACAATTTGCACACACTGTTAAGTTTTCTTTTTATGGTACTGGAATATAGATTGGCCTCTTCCAATCTTTGGCCACTGTTTGTTCTCTAAATTTGCTGGCATAGCTTGGTTAGAACCTTTACTGATTTTTTTTCTGTTGCTTGCTATATTTCTGTGGCTATTCCATCAGTTTCCAACTTGGTAAGGACCAGAGTGCTGATATGACTTCATCTTCTAGTACTACAGGTTCTTGTAACTAGGGAATATCTTCTAGGATACCTTGGAAGTTGACATCTCTACTGTACTGTATATCAATATACTTCTTCCATCTTTGTTTGAACTTCTTTGAATCAGTTTCTCTCTGTTCATTGGTGTCCTTTAACAAACCAATTCAAGATTGGAACCTGCTTCTGAGTTCAGAGATCTTTTGAAGACTTTCCTTGTTTTTTCCTGTCTGCTTCCATCTTCAAAATCTTTACAGATGGTGTTGTAATATTTCTTCTTGTCTCTTCTAAGAGGTTTTCCTCCCTGATATTTTTGTCTTTCTTGGCTTTGGCTTTTCTTTTCTTTTTTTCTTGGCAATTTTCAGTTTGTTCTGACATCCAGTTTGCCCTCCTTTCTTACTTCATCTCTGGCAGTCTCTTTTCACAGTCATTCTTAATGACTCCTTTAAGTTCATTCCACAGTTCCTCTGGTTCTCTATCAGTGAGGTTCAGGAATTGCTCTGAAAATTTCTCCTTAAAGATGGTGGGTATAAGCTCAAGATCATATTGTGGAAAATGGTTGGCTTTCTCCTTTATCTTAATTTGTAACTTGCACATGAACAGTTCATGATAACTATGAAGAAATCATCGGAATGGCAGAAATTATGAGTTCTGCCACTGCTGCACTTTGGTTTCCTAAGCCATTCAAACCAACTATATTTTCCTCAATATTTCCAGTGCTGGATTCCCTCCTTCCCCCAATTACCACACAATAAGAGAGCATAAAGAGAACATGTCTTTGAGCATAGATAAGGTCTGTGAATTGATTGTGGGTTTCAAAGTAACTCTAAATGAAGAACTGTTCCTTGGTTCCTTGTTTGTTTCTTTGTTTTTACTTTGCAAAACTTTAATGTCACTAATTTGATGTGGTTTGGAGAAGTCACAAAAATCTGTGCTTTGGATCAAATACCGGGAGTATGTGGATTAGTTCTGACTGAAATAATCAATCTGATTCAGATTATCAGTTTGATCCTATTTCAATCACCAACTGTTTTCTGATCTTTGATCAGATTATTCAATTTGATTCAGAAAATCAAGGTGTTTCAATTCAGTTTGCTGAAGCATTTCAGCAAGAGGGCTTCTGCGCCAGCACTAAAGCTTCAGAATCATTGCATTGATTTAGAAGTATCTGATTTAGTCTGACTATTCCATTTGACTTTTTTATTTGATCTGGAAAGTCAGCTTAATTCAGGAACAGTCTTTCATACGATATAAACTAGCTTGATTCAGGAACAGCTTTTCATACGATATAAACTAGGTTAAGCCCAAACCAAGTAAAGAAGAAGCAATGCTACCAAGTGTATGCAAGTGAAAGCAGTGAAATACAAAAGCTAAACTGACTCACCCTTAGTTGAGTCCCACCCCAACAGAAAAGGAAGTGAGAAAATGGGAAAGAAAGACCACAAGAAGATGTGGTCTATTTTACTATCAGTATTGCTCTGTCAAAACAGCAAGAAAAGGAGTAATTTTTGAACTGTTTTTCATTCACCATAGCTCTCCAGCCCCTATCTGAAATTTGCAAGGTTTTTGCCTAAGGATACTTTAACGATGCATGCCTTTTTTATACTAATCCTTCCCTTTTTCATTTCAAAAACAAAAATGGAAGAAGGAATTGATGTATTAGTTTCCATACTTAAAATGTTTTTCACAAAAAACACAGCCGCTATTGTTTTGAAGTTTTGCAAGTATCTTAGTTAGGACTGTCTTTAGGCTTTACCCACAAACACACACACAAGGTCTTCTTGTAGACACTCCCAAATAAATCAGACATATGAAACTCGGTAGATTTGCTCTTTACAAAATAATACATTTCGCCAGCAATTTCATTCAATTCTTCCAAAAAATAAAAATAATAACTTTTCTTAAAAACAAAACAAAAAACTCCCTGGGCACCTCAGAGACATCTGAGACACCCAAGTTATTCAAGAATAATAAAGGAATAAAGCAGACAAAATATAAATATGAGAAACATTTCCCTCCTGTGTACTTTAGCTAAATGAGATTTAATCACAGCTAAATGTGCTACCTTTCCTTCTTTCTCAAAACAATCTGGATTGCCACATTCTGGCAGCTTTGTTCCCTGAGTCTATGAACATTTTCTCCCATCACACCAGTTCAGCTAGTTAGTAATAAAGTCTTCATTATCATTAACAGATGCTATATACTGGTTTTAAATTGCTTGCAGTCCATCTTGAGACCAGAATAAAAGGAATGGACAGGTGTTACCTGCTGCTCAATTTTTATACACCCCCTTTTTCCCCTTCCCTGAAGGGTGTACAGTCTGAAATGGTGCTGAGCCCAACTAAACATTATCTTACAATTCTACCATGTCAGAAGGACACATCCAAAACTATTTGGCCATGGGAAGCTGTTATGACTTAGATCTTGTGAATAGGGTGTATTTCTGAGTCTAAATTCTGATCCCCTCCAGCTTAATATTTCCTTCACGTATGGCTCATCAATTCCATTGCAAGGCTGTTTTCTTGTAGGTGTTCATACAGCTAATAGCTGAATCATGTTTGGGGAACTGGGACAAACCCTTGAGTAAAGGACTATAGGAAAGAGAGTGGGTGGGAAAACAGAGCAGGAGACACTGTTTTACTCTAGAAATTTACTTATGAAAAAAAATTGTTCTCCAGTGCTAAGCATCTAACCATTTGTTTTGTTATTAATAATTCACATAAATCAATACAGGCAAGCTGGAAAACATGAAACTCTTTCCTTGTAAGCTTAAAATTAGTAGCTAGGAGAAAGCAGTAATAAATGGCTCCAGAGAATGCCAGGTACCAGAGAGTTAAAACACTTGCTCCTTGGTTTTCTTGGCTCCTATTTTAATTTGTGCACTCTCTCTCTTTTTAGACAGCTCTGTGAAGACAGCCTGGTTCGCTGCCTCACCATACTAATGAGACTCATCCATCTGCCTCTGTCACTGCCAGCCTCTCCTTTCGGCTGAAAGTCAGAGATGAACGCTCAGGACAGGTCCTCTCTACGCTGCAGTACTTAATCATTTCTAAACACGCTAGATGGCCTCAGGCAGTGAAGGCAACAGGCATTTAACCCAGACTTGGCAGCTATGGCTTCTGCACATTCGGGCTGTAAACCTTGATAATGAAAAGTAGCTGTGCTTTTACTCTCCACTTAACCAGATGCTCTTTGCTTCTTAGGGCAAGAGGTTAAATAGATATAAAGAACCCAGGCTAGTTCTGAGGCCTTTTATTTGAAGCCCTTATAAGAATAACAGTGTCCTTCTGAGCTGCATCTCTTGGGACTTCCTATTTAGGCATCTGTCCACTAACTACTGAAATATAATCTTTATGCCTAAAGCTTCCAATAAATAAAGTCCAGAGTCATATTTTTATTCACATAATAATCTGAAGGTCACTTTCCAGAGTACAAGTGGACAGAAGGGACTTTATTCATGGTCTTCACAGCAACATATATGTAACAAAGGAAAGAAAACATTTTTTTTTCCATTGTGGTGTGAACCTCTGATTTATTTTTCCACTCCATCTAGCACTCCATATGTCTCCAGTATCTGCCTTTTTCCCAGAGCTCATGTTGGTATAAAGCAATTGTCTGGGATGTGTAAGAATTAAGTATCCCATCATTCAGACTAGACATGCAATTAGAAGAGTTCTACTAATTTCCACTGCTAAGACCCTGTCACTTTAATTTATCCTTACTTTCCAGCATTTAGGTCTTCTCTGGTTTGAGGCCAAGGGGGGTTTATATCGTTTCAAGCAACGATGGTGCTATAAAAGCTGAAGCTGCAGAGGAGGTTTATGATTGTGTGTGCACATGCATGCGGGTGTGCATGTGTATGGAGGGGGAGGAGGACATTTCCTGTGCATTGGTCGGATGGAAGAAAAGGAGCTGGAGAAGGTAGGCACAAATTATGAACCCCCCCCCCCCCCCACAGTCCAATATAGACTGCTTGCAGTCCGACTTAAGCCCACTGATTTAATTCTGTTAACTGTTGCTCCAGTACATGTGCACGGGAGATTCAGGAAATATAAGGAGTACTAGAGAACCCTGTGACCTGTTGGGTCATCCTTTGGGAGAAAGGAAGTGCAGTCTGATGTGACAAGAATGAACATTACATTTTAGGCTGACCATATTTTTCTTACCCCAATGATGGACAGTCCCGTGATCATCTAAGAAGAGTATATATCATAAATAGAAAAATAATTGTAGTGACAAATGAACTTCAATCATAAGTCAATATTTACTTACCTAAACAGATAAACAGAATGACCACTGGAGGGCAAAAAAGCAGTGGGAGCGGGAGCAACTTCTGGCTTCCTGCCAGCTTCTCCATTGGCTTTGCTTGTGGAAAGCTGGCAGGGAGTGTCGGAAATCCCAATCATGTGACCGCAGGGATGCTACAACAGCCACAACTTTGTGAATAAAGCTGGTCTGAACATCGTGGAAATTTCAATTCCACGGAAGTAATAGGTCGCAGATTTTTTACACATTCTTTAAGTTAACGGATTTTAGGTACCTTGATTCAAAAATTGTTGCAATATAATGCACCGTTTGGCCTAACTTGAAGGTACAAACAGACAAACAGATAAACACAATGAGAGTTTTAGTAGTATATAGATTGTGTCCCTTTTTCACTTCCGTTCATTTTAAGGAACTATATTTCATTCTCCCAGCTGTCGTTTGTGACTTCATGAACCTGTATGCAGAAGTGAGAACTAGTCAGAGCCGTAGACATTTGGCCACTCTAAAATAGACCTTCCCAAACCTTGATGAGTGTCTCAAGCAGACCGGCAAATTTCTGGCAGTTTTGTCTCCATAGATTTCGCTGAGGTCTCATTCGGTTGTTCTATTTCTCCATTTCTTATGCATCTCTTAAGGAATAGCTATTTGTGAAGGAGAAAATGTACTACGTGCTTGGTTGCAAGAGCAATGGGACATTTTATTTTATTTTAAATTGTTGTAATGCCTAATTTAACCCATGGTTGATTACAGGATATGTTGTAGAACCTGTGTTCTTTAGCAACAGCTTCACCTAAGAAGCTGTTTTTATAAGAGCTATTTGTAAGAGTTCGGCCTTTCTGGCTACAATTTCTCAGTATTTTTAAGCTTGAGTGAGCATGGAAAATACTTAATAGAATATGTTAAGCTAAAGTGGAACAAGCATAACCAGGAAAAGCTAACAGAGGCAAGCAGTTATCCACCATTTCATTTTTACCTGTTACTGGCAATTCTTTAGCAATAATGAAGGCCACTTCTAACAAGAACAAACTAAGATTCGAATATGACGATGGAGTCTCTAACAGAAGACTTCAGAATCTGGTTTGCAAATGTTCCTCATATATATAAAAAACATGAAAATACCTTTGCCAAAGAACACTCCACCTGTGAAGAAAAAAGATTGCTATTTTTGACTGTAGGTCCCACGTTTATCAGGAAGCATGGTGTAAAAAGGGAACAGTCCCTTGTTTATCCCTGCCTAACAGGAGAAGTTGTCAAGAAAGGTTTTAAAAGAGCATGTCCCTATCTGCTGCCATAAAACTTTCCAACTTATGGAAACTCTTCATAATCATTTTTATTAGAGAAATCTAGAAAATATGCTATATTTATGGAAGCAAATTATGGTGATAGCATGGAAATCATTCAACACAATGACAGCTCATTTAGGAATGCGGCATAGTGGGTCTCACAATAAAAAAGCACAACTCAGTGATAAGTTATGTGCTTCCTGTTGATAAACTAAGTACAAGGGTCACAGTAGATATCAATTAATTTAAAATGACTGGGGTTATTGCCCACACATGGATTATTTTGCTTGTTTTCTTGGTTTTGTATGTTTTGTGGTGTGTCTTTTCTTTCTTTGTTTTTTTTTTTAACTATATTAAATATACAGTAGGCTTGCACAATGGGTTTATTGTGTCAAACGAGAGGAAACCACAACCCTGATGTTCAGCATTTATGGTGAGGGACTCCAGGTGCTTCAAGAAATGTCTGGTGGGGGGAGAATAGAAAAGCATATAGAGCCCTGAGCACCTTGTTGTTACCTCTGAGATAAAGACCTCAGATGGTAGAGTTACTTAGGGTTGCCTCTGCTCAATGCAAACATCAATGGATGTTAAGATGTCATGCACCCAAGTCAATATACATAATACCATTGAGGTTGTTCTGATATCTGAGAGAAAATCTCATAAATACTTCTCATTGGTGATAAAAAATAAATATTCAACAGCTAAAGAAATGCCATGGCAGTTGCATCATAACCAAAAGCAGCTGCCTCAGGGAGATACCTCATTGTACTTAACGGTCCACATTAGCTCTATTACTGCAGTTATGGAAATCTGCAGCTTACACCTGGCCCCAAATGCTTTGATTCAGACTTGAGATGTCCCTTCTCAACTGCCACCAACTTTTGATAGCACAGAAGCTTCTTACTAGTCTTCATGTGTTAATCTTCCCATCCCTTTCCCCTTTTTCCATAGACTATTCATATATATGGCTGGGCCTCAGTCCTTCTTCACCCCTTCTTTAATCCCTCTAAGATTTGGTAACCAGATTTTCAACTGCAAAATACAAGATTAGTGTGTTTAGTGTTCTCCATCTTCAGCAGTTGTAATTGCTCTTAGTGGAAAAGAAGATCATACAGAAGTCAGGCTTTCTTAATTCTTAATGTTGTTAAAATTACTACATTTATTAATATTTGTAAAGAATTTGTAAATGCAAATAAATATTGTGAATTGATTAAGAATGGTTTAAAAATAAAGAGTGGTTAAGAAATGAATAGATATTAAGAAGAAATTTTTCAGCATTGTATTTTTGAAAGTAATTTATGGAGAAAAAGGCAAGGGAGTGAAAATTAATGCTTCAGGGATTTTAATTAATTAATGGGGAGTAAGGTAGATGTGAAAAAAGATGTGGCCACAATTATTTTTTGCTGTGGATTACCATCTATTTTACTCTATCCCCACTGTCAGATGACACTGAATGTGGTTCAAAACCAATTGCCCATTCCTGGGTAGACAGATTGACAGACTGACTCAGATTAGGACAGCTCCACATGGACCTCTTTTTGGAGATAGACAGATGGATTTGAAAAATCATGTCTAAGCATCCCCCTCAGATCTGAAAAGTTTGATTCTTGCATCTTCTTTAAACCACCTTTGTGAACTTTGTGCATCTGCTATGGATCCCATTTAAGTCGCAAGGGCTCCAGGTTTTTGTTTTTATTGCATTTTTACGGTTGTTGTGAGCCACCCAGAGATGTGTTCTTAAAATGGACAGACAAACAAATATTTTAAATAAATAGGTAAATAAATAAATGATCACACTTGTCACAGCAGCTTTCTTGGTGTTCTAATGCAAAGTATGGATAGTAAAGCTGTTCTGTCATTTAACTTTATAAACTTTTGCCTACCTTGATATACTCACCGCCTACCTAGCCTTTAATTTGGAAGGAAAATGCCAAATGCGGGGCCTCAATTGTTCCACTTTTCCTTCCCCACCACCTCAGATGTTATGTAGAATCAAATTAGGGTTGTCTCTGAGCCTTTCCCTTTAGGTGTCAACCAGCATTCCTCTAATAAAATGGACTGAATTAGGTACTTTTTCCCTCAGGATTGCGAGTACAATTGTTAAGTTAATTCATTGGTTCTCCTCCACCATCATAAATATGTGACTTGAAAAGAAAGTCATTTGTGGTCCCAAATTGCAAAGTATAATTTCTGCCTATTCTCATTTGAAAAGAAGATGCTTCATGGCAGTTGTCACTTTTTGAAAGGCAAATAGTTGTTTTGAGGCGCACTTGTATTCCACTAGACAAATTTTGCAGTTACTACTATTATTTACAATGGTAAAGGGAGAAAAAAGGGGGCAACTTCAAATGCTAATCAGCAATAACAGCAGAGAAGTTTTCTTTTTTATTTGGGGGAATAGATTTGTCTATTGTTACTATGCATAAATCTCTTGAGGAAAAAAATCAAGAAGGAATTATGTAAGGAATTATGTAGATAACCTATATAACAGCAGGTTTGTTTCTACAGTAACTGCTTCTGAACATATTCTAGAAAAATTAACTCTCAGTTCTTTCAAATCAATGACATTGTTAATATCAGAGAAGACTTGCAAAAGGGAAAGTTGACTGTTGGGGGAATGCATATTCCAAAATATCAAGAAAACAGGAAGTGAGTAGAATCAGCATGCATTTCTTCAAACTTGCTAGAGAAAAAAATTATAATAAATCCCTACTTTCCACTCCAGTCCAGTAGGAGGTTTTTGTTTTTTTAGGGTTTTGTTGTTGTTTACCTCACCGACAACACAGGTAGATGAGCTATGGGACTTTAAAGTTCACCAGAGTCTCAAACATTTCTGTTCTTTGAAATGAGATGACACCCACAGGCTGGAAAAGGATGGGTTAAGGGCAAAGCATGTCAGGCTCTGGAACAATCCATACGTTTAATTCTTTTGTCTGTTATTACACTGAACCCTATCCATGTAGAAATGTAACCAAGCTGCAGAGATAAAGATTGCAGCACAGAAATGCTTTGCCATTATGATATTCCAGGAATGGGTTTTCAACTTCCTTGTCTAGGCTACAGCTCTGGGAGCATCTGGTCGTCTCCCAACCAAGTACTTGGCTTAGCTTCTCAAGATTAGCCATTCATAAAGATGTTTCTTGGCAACATACCTGTGAGTAGTTCTGCTTGTTCATCTCCATAATGCTAGTATGACATTAGGCTCAGTACCAGTTTATACACTGGTTCATAACAATGAATTTGATTCTGTAACAGGTCAAGCATAGGTAAATCTATAAAAAAGAGTAATTGCCTTCCTCTTGTTTTATCCAGAATAGCAACTCCTGTTTTGTAATTTACTTAGAATGGTTTTGCTAATAAATGCCAATGCTTTTATTATGCTGTACAATTCATGTATATTATTTACAAGTGTGACCTGCAACAAAACATTGCAGTGGATTCTCCTTTGTCCTATCCAGCTAGTTATTCCCTCCAAGCAGGACTACCCACTTCTTTCCCCTGTCCATGTTCAGACCCCCCCCCCCCAACTGTTACTCAGAATTCAAATGTCAAAGAAAGTGATGCCATCCATAAAATAAATGCCATAATTCCTAGCCAGGCAATTCTGGGAATCAGGCAATGTGGGGAGGAGTCAACGTCTCAATAAATGGCAAAGTAGTCATAGCTACATCATGTAGTGGGCAGAACTGGGATTGCTTGTGGTCCCTCTCCCTTTATTAATGAGGCCTTTATTTTGTGTATTTGTGTATTAGTGAGGCCTATTTTGTGTAGTAGGAAGCCATACTATGATTTTGAATCATAGGAAGTTTTGAGGAGCCACAAAAAAGGAGTTTAAGGGGCTGCATGCAGTCCTGAAGCTTCAATTGCCTACAAATCAATTAGAGGAATGACAAGAAATTAAATCAAGTGAAATAAGAAGTCCAGTCCTTGTAGATAAATACCTAATCAACTCCCTTTCTTTGGATATGGGCTATATTTTTAAAAGCTGCAGTTTTAAATCAGTGAGATGTTAGAAACTGAAAATAACATTTCAAATGGGGAGGCAGCATCATCATTTGGGAAGTTTTCCCTCTCAGTACAGTTTATATTTCTAAAAGCTCTCTCAGCTGCCCTGTTTTGAGTCCAATCCTGGTTGTATTTGGTGCTCAAGACCATTGTTTTTGTTCAGTCGTTAAGTCGTGTCCGACTCTTCGTGACCCCATGAACCATATTGCGCCAGGCCTTCCTATCTTTCACTGCCTCCCTGAGTTTGCTCAATTTCATGCTCATTGCTTCAGTGATGCTATCTAGCCATCTCATCCTCTGCCATCCTCTTCTCCTTTTGCCTTCCATCTTTCCCAGCATCAGGGTCTTTTCCAAAGAGTCCTCTCTTCGCATTAGGTGACCAAAGTATCTGAGCTTGAGCTTCATTATCAATCCTTCCAATGAGCAATCAGAGTTGATTTTCTTTAAGATTGACTGGTTTGACCTCCTAGCAGTCCAGGGGACTCTTAAGAGTCTTCTCCAGCACCACAGTTCAAAGGCATCAATTCTTCGGCGTTCAGCCTTCTTTATGGTCCAGCTCTCGCAGCCATACATTACTACTGGAAAAACCATAGCTTTGACTATGCGGATCTTTGTCGGCAAGGTGACGTCTCTGCTTTTTAATATGCTATCTAGGTTTGCCATAGCTTTCCTCCCAAGGAGCGTCTTTTAATTTCATGGCTGCAGTCTCCGTCTGCGGTGATCTTGGAGCCCAAATAAATGAAGTCTGTTACTGCTTCCATTTCTACCCCTTCTATTTGCCAGGGATTGATGGGTCCAGATGCCATGATCTTAGTTTTTTTAATGTTGAGTTTCAAGCCAGCTTTCGCACTCTCCTCTTTCACCCTCATCAAGAGGCTCTTTAGTTCTTCTTCACTTTCTGCCATTAGGGTGGTATCGTCTGCATATCTGAGGTTATTGATGTTTCTCCCTGCAATCTTAATTCCGGCTTGTGATTCTTCCAGCCTGGCATTTCTCATGATGTACTCTGCATATAGGTTAAATAAGCAGGGTGACAGTATACAGCCTTGTCATACTCCTTTCCCTATTTTGAACCAATCGGTTGTTCCATGACCGGTTCTAACTGTTGCTTCTTGGCCCGCATACAGATTTCTCAGGAGACAGGTAAGGTGGTCTGGTATCCCCATCTCTTTAAGAATTTGCCACAGTTTGTTGTGATCCACACAATCAAAGGCTTTTGCATAGTCAATGAAGCAGAAGTAGATGCTTTTCTGGAACTCTCCTGCTTTCTCCATGATCCAGCGAATGTTGGCAATTTGATCTCTAGTTCCTCTGCCTCTTCGAAACCCAGCTTGTACATCCGGTAGTTCTCGGTTCACGTACTGCCGAAGCCTAGCTTGTAGGATTTTGAGCATAACCTTGCTAGCATGTGAAATGAGTGCAATTGTGCGATAGTTTGAGCATTCTTTGGCATTGCCCTTCTTTGGAATTGGAATGTAAACTGACCTTTTCCAATCCCATGCCCACTGTTGCATTTTCCAAACTTGCTGGCATATTGAGTGCAGCACTTTAACAGCATCGTCTTTTAGTATTTTAAAGAACTCAGCTGGAATACTGTCATCTCCACTAGCTTTGTTGTTAGCAATGCTTCCTAAGGCCCACTTGACTTCACTCTCTAGGATGTCTGGCTCAGGGTCAGTGACCACACCAGCATGGACATCAGGGACATTAAGATCTTTCTTCTATAGTTCTTCTGTGTATTCTTGCCACCTCTTCTTAATCTCTTCTGCTTCTGTTAGGTCCCTGCCTTTTTTGTCCTTTATCATGCCCATCTTTGCACTAAACGTTCCTTTGATATCTCCAATTTTCTTGAAGAGATCTCTAGTCTTCCCCATTCTATTGTTTTCTTCAATTTCTTTGCATTGTTCATTTAAGAAGGCCTTCTTATCTCTCCTTGCTATTCTCTGGAAATCTGCATTGTTTTGGGAGATACTATTTTGTGGCTTAGCATTCTGCTGGAAGGCAACTTCTATGCACCATATCAGATCTTACCAGTTGGAGGTCAAGATTTTCAGTAAAAGCCTAAGCCCCACTTTGGATAGATTCAAGTTTAAAATTCCTTCTCCTCCCAACACTGCTTCTTATTAGTTACACCTTGTGGCAACTCTAGTAATATTCTCAACTCAGGACAAAGAGGGACCTGTTTTAGGCCCAGGGATTGTGCCTTTGACATGCAGATTTCATTTGTTTGCCTACTTTAACAATTGACACTACACATGAAAAAAATCCATCCGTTAGTTGTAATCTGTGTGTTCCTAAGGAATAAAGGCATGTGGCAGGAAATTTTGAAGCCAAATGAACAAATCGAAATGTAGAGAGAAATTGAAATACGTGCAAAATTTTCATGTTGTACCATCATCCTTTACTGATGTGAGTTCACTTTGCAGTTTTAAGAACTTCATATGTGTGGAATAGACTAATTAAATGCAAAGGGATAATTTAGTCATACAATAATTGCATTTACTAATTTAATTTGCTTCAAAATGCTTTTGAATTTTATTACAGATGGAATTATAAACTGTGGAACTCAGATTTTTTAATTTTGTCTGTTTGGGAAAAATAAGGGATGAACATATTAGCACCTTATCTTTCTGCATTCATGATTTTAAAAGAAAACACTTCCTTGGGTTTTTGTATTGTCTTACCCTTTCCAAATTATTTTTCCCCAGTTTGGGGGAGGGGGGAAAATGAAAACAAGAAAGCCTTGGGAAAAATATTTTCCAGGTTTTCTTTTTCCTGAGTCTTCACATCATTCTATTTCCCATCTCCAGTCTTGCCTAAATTGTGTTCCTGCTAGCAAGGTCTGAAGATAAATAGTTTGTGAAAGGCCCATACAATGCAGCCTGTATACCAAACCAGTAAGACAAAAGGTTTTATTTTACACTTCAGAGCATTATACTTGTTTCAATAGAGTTACTAGTTGCCTAATGAATGTTAGCTGCAGTACTCCCTGCGGTCAATGGGGCTGTTGTTTAATGAATTGCTTAATGTGGTTGATTACTGCTACAGTGTAAAATGAGGAAAGCTGCCAGGGAGATTTGAAAAGTCTCACTAGAGAATATGATGAGAATGAATAGGATACACAAGAACTTTTTACTCTGCTCTGAACAGTTGCATCATAGGCTGCCACGCTGCAATTAATGTAATTCTAGTTGCTGTTGTCATTGTTGTTTTACAAAAGAAGAATCCCAAATATCTACCTGCTTTGACGCTGAGTCCTAGAACTTGCTTTCATGCAGTTATAAATGGTTCCCCTGACTCCAATCCTGGTTACTCACATGGACAGATAAATTAATTAGGAAAATGTTTATGCCAATTATTTTATGTCCTTGCTTTTCAGATGGTTTTGAGAAGCAGCAAGTAATTAAAAATATCATTCATAATTCCTGGTGAACAGAGGAGTTGAGCAATGGAATCAGGAGATGTTCCCTCCAAAAATGAATGATCACATCACTGCTAATTATTACATAATACAGAATTATTCCATATTGTAGAAATTCAAGTTTAAAACTAAGTTCCTTATGGGTTGACACCCCCCCTTCCCCCAAAGGAGGCTGCTTTTGCAAATCTGTGCCTCATTTTACACCTACAACCCAACTCTGATGGAAGTATTTCATGTCTGTATGCAGTTTCTATGTGTCATCCAAGAATATATCTGAAGACAGATGGTTTCGGTCTTCCATATACTGCATGCTAATAATTAGTAGTTGAATGTATGACCAGACGTCCCTGGAAAATAGGGTATCCGTATTCTGCAACCTATTCATAAATACTAGTCACCCCTTGGGGCTGCAGTTTAGTTCAGTCCAGCAAATTTGGAGAAGAGGATATATATGCAGAGAGGAACTAACAGGCCAGGGTCTATCCTTCACTCTTTTTCTCTTGAACCATTTGCTCATCAACCGGTGTATTTCTTGCTAGAGAAAGAAACCGACCATAAGCAAATTGGGAAGGGTTATTTTCATTCCCCATCCCTTTCTACCTGAAAATCTGCCCAAGTGCCTTAAATTACCTTTGTGCAATTAACATAGGTTTTGTACCATACTATGCAGCTCTATCTGTATTGCATAGAATCTATGACTATCAATCACGGTTGCTCTTCTGCTTCGACAGGGGAAAGATATAGAGAAAGAAAACATTGGCATCCCAACGTTCCAAATGTATTGATCAGTAAGTGGGAGATACATCTGTCTGCACTATCCCTTTCCATTTCCAGTTTAGCAGGATTAGTTAGTTGCCATTCTGCAGAATGAGTAGCAATGCTGTGTGCATCCAGATTAGTTATTCAGATAAGGCTTTTCACCTACTAACACAATGGACAATCAGCAGAGTTGTTGGGGAAGGTCCTGCTTTGTGTGTGCCATTGCTTATAGAATGTCATCTGGTCATTTATTGCTTGGCCTACTGTATGGTGAACATCTAGGAACATCTGAATAATTCTATAAGCTCCAGTAAAAACAAATTGGAGCCTCACTATCATCTCGCTACACTGTCAAAAGAGTGAAAGGAATTCAGCATTCTCTTCTCATTTAACCCTCCTCCCTTCAGACTGGAGATCTGGGATGAAGCTGGAATAGAAAGAATGCAACCAGAGGGGTATTTCTGCCCTCAGAAACTGCCTAGCCCAACCACAGTTTCTGGCATGAAACTAAAGTGGTCCCAAAGTAGCTGGATGCTGAAGCATATTCCCTCAGTATTGACATGTGAGCAGTCCTTTTATCTCATAACTTTTACTTCATGATATGCTCCATATATAGTCATGCTGGTCAGCCCTTTTGAATGCCTAGTCAAGTTTAAAGGCCACAAGTTTTAAACCACTGTGCTATTTTAAATAGATCTCACTTTTCCTCTTAGGAGCTCCCGTGTGGTCTGCAGCCACCTAGCTCTTAGGAAAGGTGTGGTCTTCTGTTCCCTGGCCATCGTCTCAAACTTTCCATTCTTAAGCACTACCAACAAAAACATTCTTGACAGGAAGCCCCCATCACCTATGCCTTGGATAAAATGATATCAAATAAGGTGAGGGGGAAGTTAAGTGGGTGATACCAGTAAAACATGATGGGATGATTTATCACTGCTTAATATGAGGGAGATGTAATATCCTGGGAAGGCCAGTGTTTTGCCTAGCTTGACACAAGAATCTGAGGCAAGATATAAAACCTAAATGCCCCAGCCATGTGCATCCTGCACGACGTAATCTTCCTCTTACAGAACACTCTTTTCCTGGCATGTCCTAGGACTATTTATCATTTATATAGCACTTTCAAGTTGCAGAAGGGAGGGGAGAGAAAGGAAGGAAGGAAAGTAATTTAAGCACATGTGCATTAAGAAGCTGAGTTTGTGTCAAAGTAATACATGTGAAAAAAGGCAACTGAAGGATGTAGGTTCAAATCCATTGAAAAAAAGGCTTTGGAATTAAATCATACTAAATGAAGTTTCATCTTTTGTTCAGATGACGGGTGGAGAGAAGGAAATGTAGAAGAAAAACAAGAAAAATAAAAACTTGTATTAAAAACTATACAATTTGGATCTGCTAGACCTCAGGATCGTATATCTTACAGCATTTTTATACAAAAAGTTTAAATTGCGTAATAACTTCTTTTACACTAACCACTGCAATAATTAATTGAGGAAAAAAAGATCTTTAGATTTAAAAATAGTGAAAAAATATCTGCAACTAATTGGGCAACACATTTTTAAAGCTCGATTTGTTTTAAACCAAATGTTTGTAAAACTTGCTGATGGCAAATACTTTATAATGGTCAAAAAGGAGGTAAGGAAAAAAACTGACTGAATCTCCCATTGATAATGCCAGGAGCATGATGCTGGCAAAGGGATGGGTAACCATTTCCCTGTACTGTCACCCCAACTTACCATTCCATGTCCCCAAAGCAGATTACAGTATAAAACCTCTTCTACAAAGCAACTAACATTCAAGGAACTAAAACTGAATTGTTGCCACATGACAACAATGGGTGTTGATGGAATTAAAATTACTTACTATGTAAATAAGGTGAAAATGTCCAAGGAAAGGGGAAAAAATATATCCAGGGCTGAAAATCATAAGCGTAAAGCTCAGAAACTTGAAAAAAACAAAACGAAACAAGAGGGTGTCTTTTTGAAATTCCTAACAAAATTCTGAGCCAAGTCCTCAGGGGTGCCAGAATACGACTTTGCCTAGGGAGTTCCTGCCTGCCCCCTTCACCTACTTGGAAAAAACTTGGAGAATACCAAAATATTTTGCTGGGTTGAATGTACTGAGAAGACTGGATGCATCACTTTTAGATGAAAAAAGCAATTCTGCAAGTCCCTAGGGTGCCAATCCATATATGGCTGAATAGGTTAAAGCCAGCTTTTTGAACTGCACCCAAAAACTATGGGTACCTCATGCAGTGACAGCAGCAGAGGTGTTAGCTTTTGTGTGCTGACTCTGACTGATCAACACATGAACTGCTGCACTTTGGACCAACTTCAATTTCTGGGTGGTCTTCAAAAGCAGCTCCATGTTGTGGGGTTGAAATGCAAGGGTCACCACTGCATATTGGTATTGGCATACAAAGGGGCTGCTACTCCAGAGAACCCTATCAGATAGCAGGGAATGGGAGGAGATTGTGTGCCTTTTCTTGTCCTTGCTGCGTCTGGGGAGAGCGGTGTTCGGTAGAAAGACTGTAACAGGAGTCTTTCAGGAGCAAAAACTTCGTTCTTTATATCTCTCAAGATTCATGAAGGAAGAAGAAATTCAGAAACATTAGACAGGACAAATTAGCAGGTGTTTAATGGCTTCCCTGGCATTTCCACTCCCAGAAAAATGATCTACATGTTTTCCCACTAGCTTTTAAATACAAGGATAGCACAGAGACTATAACACCCCCCCCAAATGTATGTATGGACAACTGATGGTCCCATGAGAAGGCATTTTGAGTATTATAAAGAACACTATTCCAACTGTAAAGCATATGTTGGAGTCCTACCCAATATACCAATTGCCTCCTTCCCAGGATTGATTTTTGTGTTTTCTTACAACTTTGTTTGCCTCCAACTCTTGGTTACCTTCTTCTCTTTTTGCTTTTCATGAGCATATTTCTCTTTCTGTGGAATGGCCAAAGGAAGGGCAGAAGCTGCATAGCGTAAGTGTGCTGCTATGCCCAAATTCTATTTTGATAGGAAAAAAAATAAATGGAATGGAACGGAACGGAACGGAACGGAAAGGAAAGGAAAGGAAAGGAAAGGAAAGGAAAGGAAAGGAAAGGAAAGGAAAGAGCTATCCAGAAATGACATTTCCACTTTCTAGAATTTCTAATAACATTTAAAATTGATCTGACAGTATTCAGGTCTCTGGATCCAATAACTGCTAAACCATCCATGAATGGAACAGTATGTCAGATTGAGCACGGTCAATATATTGTGACCACAACCCAGCTGTATTGAAATATTTTGATTTAAGAAACCATTGCCTCATTAACAATATGTTTTGGCTCCAGCTGCAAGGAAGCCTCCAATGTACTCTATCACACTACTCAGTATAAAATAGTTGCCGATTTTTAACGGGAAAGAAAAAAGAAAGCTATCCATTTTCCTCTTCAGAATTATTCTGATTCAAAAATCCCATGAAGGAAAGTTTCAACGAGATAAGATGTTTATCATTTCTTGGGCTTCAGCTAATTATATGCTTTCACTGAGAAGGTGTTATTTATTCTGCATGGGTGGGTTTCCTTCTGCCATAGAATAAATATTATTTTCACAAAATTCGAAATAAGATGGTACATGCCAGCGACATGTCAGATATAATCACAATATTAAACAAGATGTGCTTCTAGAGAACTTTGCATCATCATTATTTTGTCACCCTCCTGAAGTCAAAGGCAAGTGTTGGATGTTGATACATATTGTGATGATATAATGGGCTTCCTATACTGCAAAATTTTGATTAGCAACAATGAACAAAGTTATAATTAACAAATTTAGTGTATGCAGAGTGAATTTTGCATGAGAACAGGAGACAAATTCTGGCTGGGAATTTGGAGAAGTATAAACCTAAAATCAAGTTGGGGAAGAGCCTAATATTTAGTAGAAGTCCCTCCCCCCCCTTTACTGAGCATGCACAAATTTAAAAAAAAATCCCTTGTGTAAATATGTTCACTGTTAAACTCTTATCCTTTTGGCTATTATTTATATTCATCCCTTTTCTTTAGCTGCCTCGTATACTCAAAATTCCGTTTCCTATGATTTTCCTTGCTTCTATTATTTTCTTTATCCCATTATTTAATCTTGTTTTGTCAGCATTACCTTTCAGTTCTACTTGAGTGAGAGATGGCAAGCACGTGTTCTGGAGGTTTGGGTTTCATATTGCTTCCTGATGGCCTGGTGGTCTCTTTTCTGTATGGTTTTACTCCTGTGACAGAGACAGGAAGATGTGTCAGCCTCTGCATAGTCCACAGCTGCTTTAACAGTAAAATAATCTTCAATTTCTGATCCAAGAGTGCCCAAATCTTTAATGAGTTTTGTACCTCTTCATTTCCTAAAGTGTTCAGTCAGAGAAAATAATAATTTCAGGTAAACCATCACAATTAAAATAAGGTTTTTATTTCAACAGCAACAGCCTGATGTATTACTCTTATTATAAAAATGCAGTTGCTGCAGTCATCTGTAATTACACCTTACTACTTACAACAGCACAGGAATTCTCAGTAATTCTCAGCATACAAGAGCAAAGAAAAAGAAACTTGCCTAATCTGAATAAAGATGAATTGAGATGGACTATATTTTAAGGCTATCTATGCAGGCTTCCTTTCTTAGAGGAAACATGATGCCTCCAATTTTCCTGATGACTAGTTTTTTTTTATCAGCTTGGCTATGGTAATAGATTCACTACACATATGCACTTAAAGTTATATCCTCTAACCAAAAAATAGGTGCTAACATAGTCTTTGAAACTGTTTGTCTGTCTGTCTGTCTATGCATCTGCCTATCTTCCTCTCAAGCATCTTTTGGAGCAGGGGGCAGGGAGATGCCTTCAAGTCAGTAGTGACTTCTGGCAACTGCGTGGACTAGTCCCAGCAGTTTTCTTGGCAAGGTTTTTCAGAAGTGGTTTGCCATTGCCTCCTTCCTAGGGCCGAGAGACAGCGACTGGCCCAAGGTCGCCCAGCTGGCTTGTGTGCCTAAGGCAGGACTAGAACGCACCGTCTTCCGGTTTCTATCCTGGTGCCTTAACCACTACACCAAATTGGCTCTACTTTATTTGAAATCCTAATTTAAATTCTTAATTAAAATGGGTCTAGAATGTTAGTTTATGATAAGGATGTTTGAAGAATTCATGGTTGATATAAACTGGCCAGATCTACATCTCATGAGCAGATGTGTAAATCAGAACTAAGCTATCCACCGGCTTTCAAAATTCTCAAAAGTTCTTATTTGAATAAATGTATCAATAATGCAAAGGAAGTCCATTTAGAAATAAGCATCTTTAAGTGTGGCTTTTGGTACAGTCTTTGAAAAGTGTAAAAATGCTAACAGAAGTAATAATAATAACAACACCATGTTTAACTTAAAACAAGTGATTTTTTTTCCCCTAGAGTTCCTCCTGTAAGTGGCAACTCAGTCTACACAGTGACTGTGTATATTCCCTAAATCATAACTTTGCATTTTTTTTAAGTTGCTCAATTAAAATGCACAACGTACTGGATTTTTTATTATGACATTGTATTTATGCATTTATGTGATTTTTTTAAATTGGTGTTTACTTCCTGCTCTTCCTCTATACTGCCCAAGATGACATTGATAGGTCTTCTTCCTTCACCCACTGACTTTTATTTTCTCTGTAAGGTAAATTAAGACTGAAGGACAGTGACCAGTTCAAAGTCATTCAGTCTCAGCTCCATGACTAAGAATTTGAATATGGACTTCTGGAGTCTAAATTCAACATTCTAACCACTGTTCCAGGCCAGCTTTCAGCGAACAAAGGATAACAAACAAAGGAAATTCTTGCTAATAGTCCATTCTGTATTATATCAGATGGAGTCAGAACTGAGTCTTGCCATTGGCTGTGATAGGATCTGGCTAGTATTCCATGTGAAATAAATGAGAATAATTTTTAATACAATCACTGCAGGAAGATGACATGAGGCTCTGGCATAAAAGGAGGAATAAATGATACACAGACAGTGCTCTGGTCCTCTTGAAAACTACCCTGCCTTCCTCTGAAATTTAGGCTCTCTTTATTTATAAGAAAATAAAGTGGGCCCTTCTGGAGAGGAGCCTAACACGGCTGCTGCACCAACGCGGTTGTGCAGAAGCTTTAAATCTTTTATATCTCCCATACCTCCAGGGGCTGGTGTTGGATGGTATCGAGCCTGGGCCAATAAATAATTTATGCTAAGTAGCAATTTAGTTGTTTGGCTTGAGGTAAAGAAATCCAAGAAATTCATAAATAAAGTTTCCCATTTTTTTTCTGTGTTCCAAAGTTAATTTATGTTACTGTGCAATTAACTAACATAAAGGTGGGAAAAAATATGACAGGCCTAAGGTAACGAGTAATGCTCATAAATCTGCCATCCCTTAACTCATGGCATCTAGTGATTGTTGTTGGATGGTTGAGTGCAAACTTTTTGCTTGATCCAATTTCTTTCATTTTCCCCCTCATTTCCAAATAAAAAGCAAACAAAACCAAAACCTGCAATAATTGATTTCTAACAGCTCCATCTCCTCTCATATTTCCCAATATTTTATGTTTGGTTCTTGGTTGGTTACTGATTTTTATAGCTAATACGAATTCAATCTAATCAGGGATGCCTTGATTTGCTGCCACAGACTAACCTCCGAGCTGTGGCCAATTTTGGGATACAGCCCAATGACAAACTAAATGTTTGTAATATTTTTTTCTGTTCTTTTTAACTTACACATATGCTTCCTGAGCAAAGAATTTGAAGTTACACCCAGAGAATAACAATCTGCTATAAATTGGCTTTCTTCTTTTTAAGGAAAACTCACTGCTTGGTTCTCTTAAATTACTTAATTTTTAACGCTATCACCTGACTCTGAAGCTCTGAATTAATTCTCCCAGCAATGTCATGTATACCTTAAGTATATGTAGAACACCATAGGGATGATATTGAACTACAGCCTCCTAACACCACATTTTGAACACAATAAGAAGGTACCAATAGATGTGAATATATGTAGCTCAGGGTTGAACTGCGGAGTCCTTGGGGTTCTCTGAGCATGGCTGCTTTCTTGCAAACATTTCGTTACCCGCCTAGATAACATCTTCAGTGCTAGAATGGAATGGGGTTTGCTCTCTGTTTATATACAGTGGCCTGCCCTGCCAGTGTTGGTGGGGGTGGGGGTTTTGTTTTGTTTCATTTCCCCCCCCCCCCCCCTCCTCTGGTAGTTCCTTGATTAGGGTATTGTTTACTGCTTAACTGTAAGCCTGGTGAGAATCTTGGTGTTAATCTCTGCTTATCTCAGTGAAGATTGCTGGTGAGGAGATGTTCTGGTCTTTTGTTTTCCTTTTTATTGTCTCTTTTGAATAGTGTGTAGATGTTGTTTATCCCTATGTGCCTGTTGATGGCTGCCTTGTCTGGAGATGTTACCTAGCCGGGTAATGAAACATTTGCAAGAAAGCAACCAAGCTCAGAGAACCCCAAGGACTCCACAATAAGAAGGACTGATACCACTATGGTACAGCATTCCTAAGAAAAGACCCACCTAGTTCAGGTAACCCAGAATTGGGGGGGGGGGGTAGAGGTGGCAGTTGATGGTATTGAAAGCAGCCAACAGAACACTTTCTTATTGGGATTTATCTACCCAACCAAAGCAATCTCAGTTAGGTATCCTTGCTAAAATTCTAACTGAAATGATCCAAGTAATTGTCTCTATTATTATGCAGCATTTTACAATAGAAAAAGGAGAAAACACAAACCTATCCTTGAACTATGCTTACTATGTGGACCAAAGCATGTAAGAGTCATTTTGCACAAAGGACAAATGTGGTTCAACCAACAGTACTTTAGTTACTTTAGTAAGAGGAGGGTAGTACCTGGATATATCTGTCCGAAAGCTCAGTTCAGATGGTATAAGGCCAAAAACAGAGTGGAGACATGAAGGTTTCCTTCCTTGTTTTGTCCCTAATGGCAGAACAATTTTGTTTGTGATGTCCACTGGGGAGGAGGGGGTGTTATTGTTGAGATAATTTAGAAACCACCCTTCATTCTTTTGGATACCAATGTATCCATAATCTACAAATCATCATATATATACAAAAACAATAAAATTGATAAAACCTAACAATAAGAATTGAGAGCAGCCCAAACAACAACTCCCTTTAAAATGCCTGGGAAAACAAAGCAGATTTAATTTGGTACCACAGAAGTATTCCCAACCTGTAGCCTTCAAATTATGAGAGGTGGATGAAAACTAGTGCTTCCATCTCCACAACTTTAGTTTAAATAGGGATAAGAAAATCATCTTTGAAATGAGCTGTTTCATTACCTGGATTTGCTACTCCACATAATCACCACCATTCACTATACACTTCTGTGAATGAAGGACAAACTTCATTATGAAAGAACTCCATACTTTGTCTCTTCAGCCATGTCCTGACAGTCCTTTCAACCTCCTCATTTGAATCAAAGAAATGCTCACAAAAGTATTTCTTCAGTTTTGGGAAAAGGTGCAAGTTGCATGGTGTCAAGCCTGGACTATATATGCTGATAGAGTAAGATGGTAGAATCCAACTTCACAGTTGCTTCTTGGGTAGCTCATTGTCCTTCAAGCAAAATGTCCTCCTTGTACTTCCAAACCCTGCTTAATTGTTTTGTCAAAACCTTGAGTGTTGCAAGTAACCCCCTGGGCTGATAGAGTGCTAGGTTCAAGGAAATCCATGTGAATAACACCATTCATCCCAAAAAACTGCAAGTATGAGATTTCCTGCTGAAACCTGGGTTTTGATTTTGATTCCCATCCCCCCACCCCCAGGTGAAACTTTGTGATGATATTCCATGGAGTGATGTTTTATTTCTGGGGCACAGTAAAGAGCCAATATTTTATCAGCTTTGTAATGCTGTGAAGAAAAACTTTACCTTGATTCTTCAATTTCTGGCAAATATCAACATTTGAGGCTTTCCTGGCCATCAGCATGTGAGAAACCTGATATTGAATAACACTGATAATGTCATCCATACCTTCCTGGGAGCTGCCAACCTGACAGTCATTTATCTCTGAGTGATCCACCGATTGTTCTTAATCAGGTTATCAACTTTTCTTTCATGAAATTCGTCAGTTGCTGGCACAGGTCACTCACTTCATTCTGGATCTTACAAATTGACTCTTCCTGGGATACCATCTTTACTTTTTTGGCCCAGCAATGCACAATACTCACATCAACAAAGTAATCACCATAAACAACTTCCTTTGTGGTGAATTTCAGTTGGAGGGACTCCTTTGACAGTCAAAATTCAATTATGGCATAATGCCTGAAGTACAATGATAAATACTCAATGCAGGCTTCCAATTCACAAACAATAGGAACACAGCCTCTTCTCACAGGTCAGCATTTTGAGGTTGGCCAGCCCAGGAAACCAACTCCACAAGTTTGACTGAAACTACACTTTATTCACATGGGCTACAATGACAGAATCTTGAAAGCCTGACCATTTTTCCTTCCTCCTTTTTATATACCAAAGAGTTAGAGCAGACCCAATCTGGGTTTCTTCCTAATGTTTTCTTAGTTTCTTGACATTAAGGCATGCTTTTCTATGTGTTACTGTAACCATGTTGTTTCTCCAAGGTCATCTCTATGGCTCTCTACACTACAGCAACTTCCCACCAACTGAAGTGAAAAAACAGGTGCTCAGGAACATGTAACAGATTCTAGCACATCAGTACTGCCATCTATTGGTGTTTATACAGGTGTTACTTTTCATTCAACCCTCATAGATGTATCCTCTGGACTACAGACATATTTTATATTTCTTACCACTATGAGCATTATTTTACATTTTTATCTCATCTTTCTTGTGAGGCCATCAAGGCAGCATCTCTGGGATCAGAACTGGGTTGTTATGGCGTGGTCCTGTTTTTATCTCTTTAATTGCAAAGGCTGTGCCAAATAGTAAGGGAAATCTTGCCTCCATTTACTTTTGTGAGATAGAAGTAGTTTTGGAACGACCTCCAATCTCTTCAAGAACCAGAGGTGGAATGGCTCCACTCATACATTAGACTGGGGAAAACATTCTCCATTGAATCCTTGGCTTGTTTTGGGAGCAGGGGAAATATCAGGTTGAAAAGGAACCTCAAATCTGAGGGCAGAATTCACCACAGCTTCTTGGAGTCTTTCTTGTTGGCTGGCAGATGTTATTCCCCCCCCCCCCCCCCAAAGCCTATGAGAATAAGGTTACCTTGATGTTGACTGTGTCTTTTAAGAAAAAAATGGTGAACTTTATTACATGTCCCTCTCGGGATCTTTGAACAAAAGTATGCAGCTCCAAGGAATTTTAAGAAAGAAATATTACCTTATCTTCACTCTGCTAAAATATCATCCCCCAAATCATTTGCACAGTTCTAGAATAGAACACAAGTACAATTGTTTAATAGCCATGGGCCGCACTTTTTAATACTATTATTTTCAGACATGGGGGGGGGGGGTGTCTACAAATACACTGACATCATTAGGAAGAGCAAGGCTAATTTTTTTTTTTTTTTAGAGGGTGTAAGGATTTAAGGGTGGCAATGGATTTATTGTGCCACATAAAAGTTCACTGCATCTGTTTGTATCTCTAAGGGCCCATTTTTCATACAAAACCTTGCTCCTGAAAATTGGTCATTTTTCCACCAAATCTTGGTTGTATGATCTGAGTGCTTTGTGGGTCACAATTCATGATATGGGAGACACTGCATATGACCCACCACTGCTCTAGAATCACCTAATCTTTGAAGTGGAAAAGCGCTTTCTAGATAGATAGTAGAGGATGGTAGACAGATATGATAGATACATAGATAGATTAGAGAGAGAGAGAGAGAATGTAGGAAACTAGTCCTGTGCCCAGCTGTACTGACAGTGCCCACCCCTCAATAATAAAATTACATCAAGTTTTACTTTTTCTTTTTTAAACAAAGCTAAACATTGTGAGACACGACTTTTGTAGCTCAAAATTACATTGCCATTTCACTTTTTGACTTTCTTCTTCTCTGACAGCTGTTTTTACAAGACTTCAAACCTATGAAACCCAAGCGCCAGGAGCAGCAGAGGCTGAGTATATGCTAAGACCTACACACATTTGCCACATCACTTTCATTAGAAAACCACATATTTAGAGATTTTTGTTTGCATACAAACATGTGTATATAAAAGGCAAATGTCTAGTACATGTGTGTGTATACACACATGCATACCTAGTACAAATTTGCTTTCCCTACACACACACACATATTCACATTCACACAGCTATACACACATTTGTATCCAGAATGAAATGTAAATATTTGTGCATGTATTTTAAAGAATAACAATTTCCATAATGCATAATGCAAAGGAATTGCATTGACTGGGCTTAGGATATACTGAGTCACCCTTTCCTATACTGTATTATCCCTATGCCCATTTTGGCATGTAACATGGAACACTAACTAACCATCCTACATTTCAGCCTAACTGTGTTGTGAAAATCCAGCCAGTATAATTAGTTTATGGTTCAGTATATAATACAAACCCAGAATTTGGATTAATTCAATAAACCATGGTTCAGTTAACAACATGTATGTCATGTCTAGTTGTATCTACCTGTATTCCATCCCCCATATAACCATTGCCATTATTAATTCAGTCTGGTAACTGTATCACATGTGCACATACACACGTTATACATGGGGTGGGGGGGAGAGAAAGACAGAGACAGAGTTTGTTGAATACAATTTAATGTTAAACAAAAAACAGAAGATCCAGTCATAGGATTTTTTCCCCTTTGAATCAGTCAGTCAGTCCATGGAGTTTACCAGGCAACACTTTCAGAAGTGGTTGGCTATTGCCTCCTGTCTGGGACTGAGAAACTGTGGCTGGCCCTAAGTCCCTCCACTGGTTTCCATGCCTAAGCCAGTAATGTGAACTGGTGGACAACTTTGTGCTGAGAAGCCTGGCCACCACCCACTGGCAAGTTGAGAATTGGGAGCAGGCAAGCGATGAGCCTCAGATGAGAACTATCTGAACATGTCTTTACTACCAAGAAGAAAGGAAACAAGTAAATAACTGTAATTTATTTATTGAAATATACATGCCTTTTCCTTAATGCTTGTGTTCAATTCCTTTCTTTTTCTTTTTTCTTTTTTAGGTATTTAACACTTTTATAGAAAATTGCCTACCAAATTGCCAGCAATTTGAGAACAATCAATTCACAATCTTTCCTTTCAGGATGCAAAGGGGGGCAGGGGGAAGAAATGACACTTCCCTTCCTTCCATTTTCCCTCAGATGGAGTTCTGTGTTGCAAACAATTCTTGCTGAAATCAGTGGCCTGTAAGAACTTCAGGAAGCTGGAGAGTGTCAAACCTGTTCAACAGCAAAGTGACTTGGGAGCATTCAGACAAAGATGCCTCCTTGTTCTACTTTCTGACTGTATGAAAGGAATCCAGCCATTATCCAAAAAGATCACTCCAGGCAGTGATGAACAGTGGACTAGAGCAAGTAACATTTTGTGCTCTTTCTCTGAAGCTTTCCTTTTGGAAAGAAAAGGGGCGGGAAAAAAAAGAATTTGTCATCTCTACTGACATAAGTACTTACGCTGTCATTTCTGTAGAAGTTAGTAGAGAAGCACAGTGGGACATAATTTCACTACTTTCTAAATGTATTTGGATGTATGTCAATTAGGGATAGGCCAGATGTTCACTTGGGGGGGGGCAGGTCAAGACCTAGCTCTTCTGGTGTGTTAGAAAACTTTCTGGGGGGGAAAAACATTTTGGTTATGCAAATCTTTTTTCAATCCTATTCCACACCATTATTTTCCCTGGCAGCTTCTCTCTCTCATTCTCTCTCTCTCCCTTCTTGCCATCATGAATTAAAACTAACCACAATCTCATAACGGTTCATACAGAGCTGTGTACTTTAGAACTTTTTCTAAGGGTTAAGGTTAGCCTACTGGAATCCTAATAAGCAGGCCAGGGGTGTGCCTGAGGCATGGTTAAAAAAGTCAAGATGGGGGCCACAATGGTGTTGTTGGACCTCTGCCCACATAAACAAATTGGGGGGGGGGGGAGCTTTGATAGCACCATCGTGATCACCATCTTGACTTTTTGGCTCACACCTGTGGACACTCCCTGCCCTAATACAAGAGATATTAGGCATTTTTCTGTTTGTTTTTGTAAGGAAGCCTTTACCTTCTAATTTACAAGGATCTGTGTATGCCTATCTAAGGAAACCTTTTTCCCATATAAGTACAGGTGGATAGAAATGATAGAGATAGAAACAGAGACAGAGATAATTTTGGAATGTACTTGAAGCCTCTCTATGAGAACTGAGCTTCAAGTAATCTTTGTACACTGGACTAAAGAAGTCAGTGGCAGAAATTATATAGATAAATGATGATTGGGGAATAAACTGGTTAGGGATTATTCAGTCTGTTAAACAGTGCTAGGATTGACAAAGAGGAAGTCATCACTGAACCCCAGGTTAAGAATGCATCCTTTGTATCTGTTTCTAGATGAAGCTAGCCTTCCACCACAAAAGAAGGAGAAGAAGGAGAAGAAGGAGAAGGAGACAATTTTAAAGGTTACATATTATGAGGAATAGCCTATGGAACTAAGATAGTAGGCTCATGGATCTTAAAAATACCACCACCCCCAACCAGGAAAATACATATATAAAAATTTCAAGCTAACCTTGTTCTGATCCTCTGTTGTTCTGTTGCAGTGGGCGATAGAGCCTGAACAATCAGAAATAAAGTATAGATCATGATTAAAAGTTAACACCAATGAATAATCAAGATGGATATATAAGAAAAGGAGGAAAACTGAACATAAATTAATGCTGTGCCAAAAAAATGTCTGATTTAATTTTCACTTGTTTTCTTTCTTCCTTCCTTCCTTCCTTCCTTCCTTCCTTCCTTCCTTCCTTCCTTCCTTCCTTCCTTCCTTCCTTCCTTCCTTTCTTTCCTTTCGAGTTAGTGTTGACTCCTGGTGACTGCCTGGACTAGTCCCTGCAGTTTTTTTGGCAAGGTTTTTTGGAAGTGGTTTGCCATTACCTGCTTCCTAGGGCTGAGATAGAGTGACTGGCCCAAGGTCATTAGCCAGCTTTGTGCCTAGGTGGGACTGGAACTCATGGTCTCCTGGTTTCTAGTCTGGTGCTTTAACCACTACACCACACTGGCTGTCTTAACTTGTTCTTATGCAATTTAATAAAAAGTACTTTTGTTTTTTGTTTTTTTCCAATAGTGAAGCAAAAGTTTGTGAAATTCTCACAACCCTTTCACTGGTTATGAAATAATCAAAGGATGTTTGTATAAATATTTTTTGTCTCATTGCCTCTCCAAAACTCAGAGTTGTCTCTTGTTTCCCATACTTCTATTAAATCCCAAGGGGAGACATAATAAAGGACCTCCCCTAGGGGCCTTTTTCAGATGGAGAAGTGTGATAGGGAGAAATGCAGTGGAGGAAAGCCACCATTCCCAGAATCTTGTGAAATGAGCTCAGAAACACAACCCCAAAGGAATGTCAAAGCCCCCTCAAAATGAAGTAGAAAATCAAAAGACTGCTTCAAGAGGGAAGAAAATACCTGGGAAATTGAAGGTCAGATTTGGGCATCTTTATAATATGTGAAGATGGAAAGAACCCTAAAAGGAAACCCAGTTGATGAAGAATACTTGGAATGTGGCATAATCAGAACAGGCCACCCGCCTTTCCAAATCACTGCCTGGGAGTCAACTTGATTCTTTGAGTGGCCAAACTCATTCTGAAAGCAGCTCCTTTCCTTGCCCACCCTGATGAGAGCTTCTTCGCATGAGAAATACCAGCTGATTGCTATAGGGCTATTCTTCAAGATTAATTGCTGTAAATGAGGATTAACATAGAGAGAGGGTGAGTGGGAGAGTTGCAGAAAGCTACACAGAAAGAGATAGTGAATGAGACTTCTAACAAACACTTATCAGAAGGGGAGAGAGTACTCTAAATGACAGGTTCGTGCATCAGGAAGCTAAAGGAAGTCAATGGTGGAATAATAAAAGCAGTCACCAACTGCTTTCCATTATCAGGGAAATGCTGGATCTAGCCTTGTCTGCAATGACTGAGCCCCTTTTTTCCCATCCTCCCAGTGTGGGAAGGAAATGGCACGTGGAAGAGACAATCTGCATAATATGTATAAGAAAGAAAAATGGTCTATATTATAGCTCATCATATGTTGATCTATATGAGCCCTTATTCTCTGCCGATGATGCCATGACTCTGTTGCTGATGAGTGATTTCTTGTCAACTGATAAAGCACTGTGTAAATTTTGGGCAAAGGCATATCAGCATCCAAGGGAGTTCAGGCTTTCTATGACCTTCCCACCATCACCCCAGCTGTAGCCTTATTTCAGCACCTGATGTGAAAATGAACGTATATGCTGAGAGATAGTCGGCTGCTTCTGAATATTATTTAGTCACATGTGTTTACCATGTCTACTTGGGAGTAGGTCCTCTTGATTTTTGAGACTAACTTCCAAGTAACGAATGTCCAAGATGCCATTCCTTTATTCTGGCACTGTAGATAAGACTGAATAGCAGATCCCTGGATAATGACAGGTCAGTGCATGGTGGGATTTGCAGCAGATCTTCATAATTCTATTTCGTGCCTCCAAGTGATGAGTGTTTATAAATATTTTTCTCACATTCCTGATGCTGCTAAAACACTAATCCAACTGTTCCAACTCACCTTTAGAAAAAGAAACTGTGTGCAGAAAGTATGTCCCATTGTTTCTCTAAATTTGTAGTAATTAACTATCTTCTTGAAATTCTTTTTCTTTTTTGTAGCCCACAGCAGGTTATATATAGCAAAGAGTTGCCATATTTTGTAGAAGCTGAATTAAAGAGGAGCTTTAGCAAAATCTGAAATTTCACAATTATTTTTTTAAAATGCGTGAGGACTGTGTAGTAGCTCAAAATGAGCTCCAGACCTGTGATGGAATGATGTTTCAAGACTTAGATTTTTTCTGGCACTGCACTTCTTGAAACTGGAACAAAATGCTGCTGTAGATCCATACCCATAGGAAATTAGAAGTAAGGGTAACTAGGGCTACCAGAAATGACAGCCAGTTTGCTGTAGTGGTTAAGGCCCACTACAAGTAGGAGGCTGTGAGTTCTAGTCCTGCCTTAGGCACAAAGCCGGCTGGATGACCTTGAGCCAGTCACTCTCTCTCAGTCCTAGGAAGGAGGATTGGCAAACCTATTTATGTATGTATGTATGTATGCATGTATGTATGTATGTATGTATGTATTTATTTATTTAAACAATTTGTATGGCTGCCCAACTCACTCATGATGAGTCTGGGTGGCTTACAAAAATAGAAATCTCAATACAAAACCACTTCCAAGATCATGCCAAGAAAATTGCAGGGACTAGTCCAGGCAGTTGCCAGGAGTCAACACTGACTTAAAGACCCAAAAAAAGGCAGGGGGAAGCTACCATAGGGCCAGGTTTACATAGAGGTTAAGGTGCTGGATTAGAAACTGGCAGACCATGAGTTCTAGTCCTCCCTTAGGCATAAAAGCTGTCTGGGTGACTCTCTCTCTCCCAGCCCAGCCCCACCTTACAGAGTTCTTCTGGGGGGGCAGGCTATGAGGAAGAAGCATTATGTCTGCTGACCTGAATTGTGCCAAAAAAAAAAAAAAAGTCAGGATATAAATCTAATAAATAAATATCTAGGCCACAAGAATCCTGTTGATCACTGAAAGACAGCACAGAGACACCAAAACTATAACTCTATGCTACCATCTAGCAGTTATAGTTTTGCACTCCAGATCCGATACCTCTAATAAAACAAAGTAGAATCTTTGCAAAGATTATCTGTCTGTCCGTCTGTCTATCCAACCATCCATCCATCCATCCATCCATCCATCTATCCATCTTGGTATAAGCCTACTCTAGAAGAGTTACTGAGTTCAATGAGACTTACCTAGATTTGAGCAACTGGTGGTTCCTAGGCCACATATATTCTGGTACTAGATGGCTGGGAAAGATGCCAAACTACTTTCTATTCATCCCCAACCACTCTGATCAATATATGTATGTGTTGAATGGGTTTGATGCTCTGTATATACAGTACATGTAAGTATGAATAAGTGTGTTTCTATGTGACAGAAATAGGCAAAAGGTCCAGTCTCCTCCCCCACCTGAGGACAGGTGTTGTCTGCAAATGAGTATGTGTGGATGTTCACATGAGTCAGGGTTCCACTGTCCACTTTTTAGAATATGGCCTCTGAAAGATCTCATTGGGGTGAGAGGTTCCTCTGGTGTATATTGTTGCAACCTCCATTCCTTCCCAAGAAAGCCCAGGGGGAAATGACACTTTATAGATGTAGACATCCCACACAAGCATTCCTGCCACTGTTTTTTAGACTCTGGCTTCAATTTAAATTGCAGTCATTGGAGTTGCTGGGGTTGTATTTGAGGCTTTTTGCTTTAACTGCAGTTTTAGTCTGTGCTTTTAATTGTTTTTAATTATGCTTTTAATTACGCTGTAAAGCATCTTGTAAACTAAGATGATATGGAGGTTTTAAAATAAATGAAATAAGCATGCAAGTAGCTCACACCAGGCCCAGTTCCACTTGCCATTAACATAAGGCAGGGATATTACAATCGGGTTTGGCCTCACTTGAATGGAAAGCTGGAACATGGGAACCCACAAAAAGTGGGTAAAGCCAAAATGAAGAAGTAGTGGGGCCCAGGGGAGACCTAAGCTTCATTTCATATAAATTTAAATATAACTAGGATTATTCCTATGTATTTAATAATTACATTAAATTTCTGCCACATTAAAAATGACAATTCAGTGGCAGTTTTTAAAGGGGTTATGAGAGCTGAATATCCCTGATTAGGCAGCTCATCTATCCAAATCTGCTGCCATAATGACTAAGCTGTACATTTGTAGTCCTTTGCAATATATCTCTAATCAGTGCCATCACTGGTATTCAAAAAAGGCTCTCTGCAGCTCTGCCAACTGCATTAATGCAGGAAATGCACCCCACGCCCATTCACACCTTTGGTTTCTCATCTGGCTAGGGAGGCCAATATAGAATTTCCAGCTGTGTACGTTTACATCTCAGTGATGGATGGTGCCAGTGAGGTCCTGATGGATCAGAAGGTAAGGTAGGATGCGAGCCGACCCCTGTGCAGGCCCAGCAGGCCCAGCAGGAAACCACAACAAATGGAGCAGGCAGAAGAGCCGAGGCATCCCAAGACCTAGCACTAACAAGAGGTAGAGCTAAAGAAGCCCATAGATAGAACTTGCAATGCTACAATAACTACAAGTGTATGAATGCAAAGTGACAAGTTGGAGAGCAGCCTGACCATACAATTCAAATGTGGGATTTATGGCTACTGTATGGCTTGAAGTCATATATCTTTTCTCTTAAAAATCCATCTTGTTACTTAGTTCTCTGAGGATTGGCTAACATGCATCTGGAGATGTAGCTTTTTTGGTATGTGACAAATGTGCACGTGCATATGTTAATATAATATTCAATAGACAAATGTCTTTACATTAGGAATAGAGGAAAAGGAAAGATTTATCTAAATACTGACTAAAGCATGCCAAGTTATCTTTTATGCTGCACAAACATGTTACAGAAGCAATAGTAGAAAAATGCAGAAAACGTGAGGTTGGGTTGGAGAGTTAACTCTATCCTTGAGGATTTAGACTCATCCCTTATACTTCCATGTGCACCAAATTTCATCTAGGTATCTGTCAGCTTTAGTGCACAGCAGCAAACACTGTACAGCATTCTTCCAACTGCACTTATTTGGAAGTCAGACCTACTGAGTTCAATGAGGATTACTCTCAAAAAAGACCACCGCCTAAAACTATAGCTTTAGGTGAACCATTTGCTAAGTCTAAGCCTATCATTCATTATTTCATTTAACACATCAGTCTTTTTTGGTTCATGTAAAATTGCTGCAGAAAAAAAAAAATCAACTGGGACCATATTTTTTACATCTTTTTCCCCCTAGAGCTTAGAGTTACAGGGGTCCAGATGACATCACCAGAAAAGGCAGGGCCTGAATTTTCACCTCTTTTTCCAATACTGAATGTTTCCAATGTTGGCTGGAAATAAAATAGGTCTGTGGAGCATCATCAGAAGCTTGATGCACCTATTTTACTACTTCTTGTGCAAAACAAAAAGAAACAAAAATACACAGGAAATATTCTGTGTTATTCTGTGATTCCATTGGTTTGATTTCAAAAATTGCCGGGGGTGGGGGGGAAGCCAACACTGAGTTGTAAGATCACAGCTTGCCTACCCCAACATATTGTCAGCACCTTCAGCTAGCATATTTTAATATGGTTAAAACATGAGCTAAAAGTTTGTAAAATACATATCAGGTCAAAAGTTAGCCTTCTTTGATGGCATGTGACTAATCTTTCACTCAAACCAAATTACCCCCATTACAAGTTAGTCAATTCTTGGAACCCACTGAATGGTGTAAGAATAATTTTAGTATAGCATACTGAATAGAAATAACCTACATCTAACTGTTACAGAACTATTGAGCTAGTTGCTATATACTCAGGAATTCCAACAGAAATACAAATGCAAAGGTGAAGCACATAGTTAGTATTTGTGTCAAGATCAGTATGTAATATCTAATTTACTCAAGATTATCAGTGCAACAAATATATTGAAATATATTGAAATTAGAGCAAAATGATCACATAGTCCAATTCAAAGAACTTCATATTTTCTTAACTCTAAATTTTAGGGTCTAAACACATGCTACATTGAATATGTTGTACCATTTCATATAACTGCAATTTCAGGCAACGCTTATTGTCACAGAGAGAGGGCAATCTAACTGCAACCATGATGGGAGTAAGCCTTAATTTTTTCCTTCTCAATGATCTCTCCACTACTCCCTCCTATCTTCTACAGCTGCAATTTAATTTGACTCTTGCATCTGGTCTCCTTAATCCCTGCTTTCCAACAAGGTCAGAAGAAGGAACTTCAGCAAGACCTTCCACTTATGAAAAGTCATGTTCCTAATGTGTACAAGAGTTTCATTTTGTAGCTGTGCCAGAATATTTTACAAACATAATCACTACTTGGTGGACACATATTAATGAATTATGCCCAGTATCCAGTGTGTAGACAGCATCCTGTGTTGTAATTGCTGGAGAAAGGTGGAGTGTGAAAGATCTCAGTATCTTCTGACTCTATTTTAATAGTTCTGCACACTATTGTTTAGTCTACTAGGCTTCCACAGTCCCCCACTTGTACAGGAAAGCAGGTTTAGCCATTACAGCTTCCCCCAGAGCCCAGTTTTAGTTTTCCCTACCCAGTGTAGATTAATGTCAGTGATTGCAGAGCAACTGCAATCACAGAAAATTCTTTCTTCTATTTTACACACCAACTACAATGAGACTAGCTATTAATTCCTAACAATTTTGCCAGAAATAATGTGTTCAATGTTGTGAATTATATTTCTATTCTATTGTCACATGCCTTCCCTTTGGAGTTATCTTGTTCTCAATATTTATTGGCTAAAAAACAGTGTGAAACTTTACCTATTAGCTATCTAGAATTTCCTCTTCAATTTGTCATTGTTGTGGTATGTATCTATCCAATTGTCTCCTCCCCCACTTCCTCCTTACATTTCTGTTTTGTGGTCCCCAGATAGAAAATGAAATATTAGGTTTGTCAAGTGTATATCATTGTTTAAATGCCTGGAGATGATGGGTTAAACAGACCAATCAATGATACAAATCTCCAGTGCATTGCAGCTACTGCTAGTGATGTTTCCTCTGGCTGTTTAAGGCCTAGCAAGTCAATAACCTATTCATATCATAGTCTGCCAGGGTCAGCTATGAACAAGTCACACATGTCTTTTTAAGGCTCTAGATATAGCTCAGTGGTGGGTTAAACAGAAAGCTTCCCGTGCCTAGTAATAGGGACGGGGTGGGGATATTTTGCCAAATAATTCATGTTGCTCAAAAGGTATTCTTTTTTTTAAAGAAAGTATAGTAATTGAATGATGAAAGATTTAGACATGAAATCTGAATAAGTGTGCAATACAAAAAAGGTAAAAATATCCATTATTTTTCTTTAAGAGAACATTGTTATAATTAGCACCTGTCTCATTTATTATAAGTATGAAAATGGTATGTCAGACCACGAGGCTTTCCCTGCGTGAAAGCTGAAATGACCCAGTGGGGCAGAACAATATCATCTAATTCAGGGCAGAAAAACTGCTGTCTTTCAGATGTTGCTGAACTAGACTTCTTGGAGTTCCTCATTATTGGCCATACTGGCTGGGGCTGCTGGGAACTGCAGTTCACCAATAACTTGATGGTCACAGATTCACAACCCCTTGGAACAGCTCATGGATGGAGCTTGCCACATAGCACGAAGGCCACCGAAAGCCAAATTAGACACTTCTGTTGTCTGGCATAATAAATCAAGGAGCAGCACCCAGGCATTAGGTTCCTCCAAACCTTCTAATCAATGCACAGCTATTATTCTGTCCTTGGCTCTATAATGGTACTGATCTAGGAACTGAAGCCATCAAGTTGCAAGCTATCAATACATCTTGTGAAGCAAACTCTATACATTTATTAGGCATCATGCAAAAGAAGTACTCCAATCTGTCTGCCCCAAATCTGTCTGTCTATTTGGCACCCTCTGGGGGAGATGGGTAGCATATAAATTTAATAATAAATCAATCAATCTATCTATCTATCTATCTATCTATCTATCTATCTATCATCTATCTTCTGATCTGTATGGCTGCCTATCTTAGAACACAATGCTGGGTGGCAGAACAATAATAAAACTACAAACTATCAAAACCATAAAACCATAAAAACTAAAACCAAAAAAAGTCATGGATTATGTGAGTGACCCCCCACTTCTGGTATAATTTTTAAAAAGTGGGGAACCCTATTCCAGCTATTCAAACTTGGGAAATGTGCTATCCTTTATGACCTGCAGAATACCAACCAGCTCTGGTAGTTGCAGTTCTAACACACTGGGAATGAATCCAGTTTGGGAGAGCCGTGGCCTATCTACTTTTTGTGTAGACCTCTATCATGTTCTTTTATTGATTAATAAGCTTATTGTCTTAGCCTTTCTTCCCCAGGAAAAATGTTCTAGTGCCATTACCTTCTGGCAATCCTTTATTTAAACAACTATGCCAGAATAGGAATAAATCCATTTCTCTAATACTTTCTGCCCTCCCAGTAAGATAAGCCAGAGTGGGCAGGTTCCAGGTCCCTTCAATTAAACAGTGTCACCTATCAGGACCTAGGAAATGTGCCTTCTCTGTTGTAGCTTCTGTCCTCTGGAACAGCATCCCCTTAACATCTGTACAGCTGCCACCCTGATGGTGTTCCAAAAGTCACTGAAAACTTGGCTTTGCTCCCAGGCCTGGGAGTAGGGTAACTGCTGAGTCCCTGTTGGTTTTTCTTTGGGGTATGTTTTTGGATGTTGTGTTTCTCCTTCTGGACATTCAAGATTTTTCATTATTTTTCTCTCTGTTGTTTATTGGTTTTCGTTTTAAAATGCAAACTGGCAGAGTCATCTGGAGTCGGGCATCTTCTAAAAGAAGAAGGAGAAGCGGAAGCAGAAACCGAAGAGGAATTTCAACAATTCAGTTCAACAAACAAACTTATGGTCAACGATACTGTGTTAATTAATTAATTAATTAATTTACTAAATTTATCTCCGCCCATCTCCCCCCAATGGGGGGGACAGTTGGAGGATTTGTTGTGTTGTTGTGTTGTTTGTTTTTCTTCCAACATGCAGAACTATTTCAATGCCTTCTTTTGGGATTTTTTTTCAACTTTCCAGCCTAGTCTATAACTGTTAGTCCCTGAAGCATTCCCATTCAAGTACATTGATTGTTTTTGGTTTTGGTTTTTTGAAATTGTGTAATTTCCTTTGGTAAAACTTGTTAAGAAATAGATAATAATATTTTTAAAAAAAAAAAAATTAACCAAGCCTGACCGTGGTTTGCTTTTCAAGATCAGCCAAGGCCAGCTAGGTGCTGCCATCTGCCGAAATCAGGTAATCAAGTATAGTAGTAATTGGAGTAGAAAGAGTAATATCTTTTTAACAACTGTTTTAAAAAAGAACTTATAGCAGAACTTATATTCTGCTAAGTTGTGGTGATGAAGTTTAACCTGAAAATGGTATGCTAAGCACGAGAGAACTTTTCCTGCTAGTTAAAACTCTCGCTTGGGCATGTTTCACAAAATTCAGTGGAGTTCTCATCTTGAAATACTAAATAAGATTTATTTTATGCAAAATTTATTACAGAAATATCACAATTAATAACTTCATGGTATTGTTGCAGTGCTTCACACACCCCATGTCTGTCGTTCCTTGCAAAATAGCAGGTTTCACTTATATGCTCTTTTAAAAAAATTGAAAGAGCAGTTATATTTAACTTGTATAATGACTCAATTTTCATTGAAATGTTGAAACTCTCACTTCAAGTGTTTGTTCCATTCAAGCCAGGCTTTTTGAAATTGAAAATAAACAGAAGGCTATTCTAGATGCAGCTTTCAAGCATCTATAAAGCTTGCTACTGACACCTTTACAAACAATTAACCATTCTCTAAAGTTGAGGAAATTCAAAACAGAATTACTTTGGGATGCTTCATGTTCTAAAAATACCATCTAAGTAGCAGAATTTCTCCCATGGCAATAATCTGTTAAAACACAGGTTGGTTGCAGGGGGAAGAGAGAAAATATTTTTCTAGTAGAAGCTCGATCATTTACATTCTACACCTTATATAGGAAAGGGCTGTTTTGATACACTTTCTAAAAATAAGTGATAGAAGTTCCTTGTGATATGATCTCAATATCAAGCTGGTTTTTTTAATGATTGACCTAGAATTTGAATTATCTACCCAAAGGTTTTACTAGGGAGGTCGTCGTATTCTAGAGATTTGGTGAGTGCAACCTATTCTTCATTCATTCATTCATTCATTCATTCATTCATTCATTCATTCTGCTAGAAAATAATGTATCAATACCAATCAATACTAAATGAAGGCTGAAGGATAGGCTATTCACAGAAGACCACAAACCCTGACCAGCCCCTCGCCAATTCAATGTGACTCATGGGTCTATGGCAATAAAATCAATGCAAGAACCATCAGCAGCACTTTTTCTATAAGCTTTCCCCCAGTGATTCCTGGCCTGTTAGCGTGCCACAAGAGAAGTAGTCCACAAGAGGTGGGATATCTATCAAATTCCCCCTGCATGTTCACCAGTCCTTTAAGGTAGTTCTTTAATAATCAGGAGTGATACAACTGCACTCATGTTCTAAGAACTAAGGACTTAGTTCTAAGGACTAAAGGGATGGCACAGAGTGATTCAGACAAGAAGTTTGATTTGGGGAGTCTTGCCAAGTCACCCAATAAATGAATAATAGGCTTCTGTATTTTAAATAGCCTTATCAATTCTTTGTGTGTCTCTCTCTTAAAAACCTTAACAAGTCCCACCATTTAATCTAAGTTCATATCACTTGCAGAACTGATAACACCAACCTATTCCTTCTGAACCTACAGTTGCTAAGCACATGAGCTATGAAATTTGTCTATTAATTTTTTTTTCCCTCCAAATTCAGCAGTTGTAAATTCATGAATGGAGAGGGGACATTTCATTTCAAGGAACCTGAGGGATCACAAGTCACAGCTAATTAGAGAATGAAATAGCCTTTGGCAAATGCTTATTGTCTGTCCCATCTCCATATTCTATATAGTGATTATAATAATGATAATAATATTGCCCTATAAAAATGTTACAAATATTGATAAGTTTATTACGTGAAGTCATTTAACAATGGTTTGTGCATAAGCCATATCTACATTTTAGATGGATGTAAAAATAAGCATCCTGCCTCTTTGTGGGTTTTTGTGCATAATTGCTATGGATATTATGTCGATATAATAGTAGCCATAGCTAACAAGGTAATAACTTCAGGAAGGACGGCACAATAGTTCTTATATCAGAGGAATTTTTACGTTTGGAAAAATTTCCATGACCCATCACAAGCTTATCTATATGAAAAATGTCCAAATATGTGCAGTGGTTAGGAAGTTATGATTGGGGGGGGGGGGGGGAGATCTTTTTGTTTTCAGTTCAGGTTGGCAAGAAAACAAGAGAAAGAGTAGTAAGACAGGATGAAGAGTGGAGGCAGAGGACTAAACTTAGCAAAAGGTCAAATGATTTGAATATTTATTCATTTATTCATTCATTCATTCATTCACTTTATAACTCACCCAACTCCCAAATTATCTGGGCAGCCTACACTGGAAACATGTACACACACACACACACACACATGTGCAAATCATGAGCATCCTAAAAAACAGCATATAATCCCCCTACACCCCATCCAGCAGGGACTCAATCTTCACCCTGCCTCAAAGCCAGGTCTTCACCCGCTTCCAGCAAAACATCCAGCATTTTCAGATTTCTCACTCAATTCTTAAATGTAATAGGCTTTATCAGAATTTTCCCCTTTCTCCTCCTTGGAAACAAAACTAACCAAAGGGCTTCAAACTCTGAAACATTCCAGCAGTGATTTGAACCTCTTTTCTCCAAAACTCTGGACCTGGAAAACTCACTGAAATCAAACAAAGATTTTATTTGTAATGCATCCCCCACCAGGGCACAGTCCAACCACAATTTAAATTAACATTTCAGCTAAAACAAAAGTGAAATTTACACAAACACTATAAAATCAATATACATCCTGGCATATTTACAATCACTATAAAAATAACACTTATACAAGTATAATATCCTACATCTATAACCTGACATCTGACTTTACTAGTAAGATTTACAACAGGATAGCCACCCTTCTATATAATTTTATTAACTACCACTATCATTCTTTGAAACTAGGATCTAGAGCTGTTGCTTCCTAATCATTTCTTTTCCTCTTCTCTCATTCTGGAGATTTCTTTATATGAAGAACTTAGGAAAAATCTATCTATTTTTGCAGATACAGTCCTTCAGAAGGATTCAAGATTGTCTGAAAACAGATGATCATTTAGGTTTATTTTCTTCAAGATAGTAGCTGGGCACCTTCTATGCAGCAATTCTGATGATAATTGGAAGGTCCTCACATTGAGCATTAATTTTTAAAAAAGCCAGGTGGGATGAATTGTAATTCAGGACACAACTATCCATAACTATGGTCTAGCTACAAACAAACCACTTGTGCAAATACAGTGAAATGATCACTTCTAGATTGAAGATACCAGAGACAGAAACCATGGTGTGTTATAAAACTGTCCATCTTCTCCGTTTCCATCTCTCATTTCCAGCAGCAATATATTGTAAGATTATAGCAGACACAGTGTCCAAGTCACTGGGGAGACCTGGTTTGAGTTCCTTAGGCTCTAAACCATTTATTTGCTTTCTTCATAAAACACAATAGTATAGTATCGGGTACCAACTAGTCAACAGAGCAGTTGGTGTCTGATGTCATTTTCCTCAGAGTTATTCAATGTGAAATAATGTTGGGCCTTTTTCATTTTAATTGCTAGAATGGCGTGGATCTGTTGCTTAACACAAAAGGGGGAGAAATAATGAAGAAGAATGCTAGAGTGTGGTCATGTGTGCCTTGGAACCGAAGGAGAAAAGAGATTATTGCAGCTGAACTGGCCACATGGAATGTGTTCATCCCAACCCTTCAAGGACCTCTCTGGGAATAGTGTACTTGCAGACTAAGAAAGACACAGTTGGTGCAAAAAGAAAAAAAAAATCCTATTAACAATGGCCTTTAGTTTTCAAGGACATTGCTCTGCATTTATGAAGTAAAAACAAATGGGTAGCCAGGACACACACACACACACACACACACAGAGAGACAGATATATCTGTTATGTGACTACCTTGCATTTATATAAACTGTACATCCAAATTCTAAAGGCTTAGGATGGGTTGTATTGTCTGATTGTTCAATTTAAAAGATAAATAGTTATGCTGGACATCTCTGCAATTGATATTTCTATTTTATTTTTAATTAACATTTAATCCCCCTTAGAACCATTTAATCCTTGAAACCATTTCATGTCGTGAAAGCACCAGTACGAACAGGGACCGAACAGATGAAGGATTAAATTAATGGTTTTGCAATATATCAACTTCCTGAATTGTCCTTTTTGTAATTATTTCTTTCTAAAAAGAACCTGGCATTTTTCACTGTAATGAAAAAATATCTCTGAATGAGCACATACCTTGGATTACAAAACATTTTAAGTGTTTACATGACAAAAGCTATGTTTGTGATTTTCAGTTTAAAACAGTTATTGGTTGTCTAGATGAATACCTTTTGTGATTGTAAACCTGAGAATTAAAATAAAATTCTGATCTGTTTGCCCTGGTCCTCTTTCAGTTGTAGTTGTTTAAAAGGAGATCCCTTTGTGGACTTCAAAAGCTGTTCACATGTATCTGCATTCCTTCCTTTTCAAAACTCCGATCTCTCCCCTCTGTGGGTCCACTTAGCTCTGCTCTTCACAGATATTCTTTGTGCACTGACGTTAGTGGCTCTTTTTAACTGAAAGCAGACTGACAATTTTCTAACCTGAGCATTTGAAGCAAATTTTAAAAGGTTTAACTCAGAGGAAATCAGCTCTGTGTATAATTGTGCAAAGCCTTTGTTGACAGGAGATGAGTTGCTGCTGTCCTTCCTTAAAATCTCTCATAGGAGTCAGGAGAGAAACAGCTTGTTTTAACGCAAGAGGACCATGAATGCTTTGGTTTCATATTAGATACTGACATATTAAGGCATTGATACTGGATGGCGTTTTGTTCTTGTTAGTGGGGAAACCAGGGGCCTTAAGACCACCATGATGTCTGCAATCTATTTAAGGTCTCTTGATACTTTGCATAGATCTTCTGCCTTGGTGGCATGGGTTGGCCATCACAGCCTTATCCCGATGGTGTAGTCCAAACAGAGCAGTGCCAAGTAGACTGGCATGCTTCATTGTGCCTGTTTTTAAAAGTACTTCTGCATTGCCAGCTTTGCTGTAAAACAGATATATTAGTGCATAAAATATGGAGGTAGTATCCCTGGTAATTTTCACTGAAATATGGAAGAACACTTGCTTAGTTCCTATTGGTGCACAGAGGAACTCCAGAAGTGACCAAAGATTCCCAGATACCTGCCTGAAGATGATCCTAATATTGCACAATGCACACAACTGGGTCAATTATTTCAAGAAAAGTTTCCAGTGAACTGTTTTGCAATCAATGGTTTCTACTTCCTTCTGAGCAATTCCACTGTGTTTATTGGACTACTATGGCTGTGAACCAGTTCCACAAGAAGGAACACTGGAGTGAGGAATACAAAAAGGTAGGTATGTATAAGATGAAATTTCAATTTATGTTAACTCAAATGGCATACTTCTTTATCACAGTGCAGATTCACAAAGTTTGAAACATATAGTACCATGGTCTTGTCTTGAAAGCATGTGACACAGAAGCTAAAAAATTCTCAGCTTGTGGTAAGTTATAAATGTAATAAAATTAATTTAATATATTTGTTTGTTTGTTTGTTTAATCACTTTATACACCACTCCAATCCAGAGAATCTGAGTGGCTTACAAAATACCATATATAATGCAGAGTTCAAGCAGTTAAAAAAAAAAATAGGAACAAAGGCAATGAAAAATCACTGGTAGCACCTTCTCCAACTAACAAATTTTATTAAAAGGCATAGGCTTTCCTGAGCTGCAGCTCACTTCATCAGATGCATAGAGTGGCTAGACTGTTGTGGGATTTAAATTGGGATTAGGTGAGGTGAGGTGGGGAGGGATGGGGAAGACAGGTGCAGGCTATATGTGAGACAGGTTACAAGTAACTTGTCAATTAACATTGTAATGTGTTAAAAATCCATTGTATTTTTTGAGAACTTCTGAGATTGCCTGAAACCTTTTGATGTATGTGAATTCAGCTATTTCTCACTTGGTGATATTATTAAAGTCCCATTTTTGCAAAACAGTCATTGAGAGGTCTGCCATAGAGTGTCCTGGGAGGTTGAAATATTATGATATTTCTTTATCCTTCTTTTAAGTCCTGATGTCAAACATGTGTCCATTAATTCTTTTGCACAACATTTGTCCTATATAGTACCCAGAATGGCACTGATAGCTGATGATGGCATGTGTCACATTAGAGGAAGAGCTTGTGAAAGCTCCTCAAATCTTGTGTGTGTAGTTGTTGGGGGCTGTTATGATGCTGTTGGTGTAGATGTGGGGGCAAAGTAAACAGTTGGGTTTGTTGCAGGGTCTAGTTTCCATGTTAGGACCATTGTCCTGTTGTTTCTTAATGCCTGTGAGAATCTGCTTCAGGTTGGGTGGTTGTCTGTACATAAATACAGGCCTGCCACCCAGTGCCTGAGAAAGTGCAGTATCATTGTCAGTATGAGCTATAGCTTATTAAACTGTATTTGAGTGGTTTGAACTGTAGATGACAACCAGTGTTGTTCTGTTTCTGTGATCTGTCTTTTAGTAGGTCCTCCCTGAGCATTGATCTGGCTCTATTTATTTATCTATTGATCTTGTTATATGGGTAGCTCAGTCTCCTAGATGTCTGGTTTAATTCCATCAGTTAAGCATCTGTGTCAAGTGACTCAGAATAAATGTGGTCGTAGCAAAGAGCCTGGCTATAGATGATGGATTTGATGGTATGTTCTGGGTGAAAGTTGGAAGGTATGCAAGGTAATCTATAGGTTTCCTATATAATGTGGTGTTTATGTGTCCACTGTGTAGTTTTATGGTGACATCAAGAAGTGGGCTTGTTCTATAGATAGTCAAGGCTGACAAAACCTAAAATAAGTAGGTCAGGCAATAGCTGCCATCTCCTTCAAGGCTGGTGGATAATTCCCTCCAAGGATGCATTAACCGATGCCCTCACCCAGCCTTCCATCACCTCCTGCTGGCCTTCACTAATCAGGTGGGGTAGGGGTCTTGTCCACAGGTAGCCTAGCTAACAGTACAGAGAATCCGGGATCCATAGGCTCAAACCAATTCCAGATAACTTTGCAAAAGAAGGCCTCTGCTTGTCCAGTCAGCTTCCAATTCCATGTAAATGCAAGAAATTTCATCCTCCAGATGCAGTACAAATTGATCACAACAGCTCAGCAGCTTTGTTACTTTAAACAATGTTGTTGGGCAGCTATCTATCAGTACAATAAGGACAGAGAAGTACGACTGCTTTGGCATTCTCATAGACAGGTCAGGGAGGAGTGGGGGTGGGCGTGGAATTCAAGAGCAATCTTGTCAAACACCATCACTACCATCATATTCCAGAGATCAAACAAGCACTCAACAGAACTGTCTTGGGAAATCCACAGATCCATTAGGCACCCCACAGAATTCCATGACACTGCTCATTTCCATAGAAACCAGAAAGCAACTGGACTGTGGAACTGTCCCCTACACTCGAATCAGAACTCAACTGCTCCAAGATGTGAACTAGATCTAACATGTGGCACCTATGTGGGTTGGACTCATGATCACCTCAGACAATCCATATTATGAGGGCCCTGAACTCAACAGCCACTTCTGACTCCACCCAGAGAAGGCAAATTGAGGCAACATCCCCAACTTGTCTCTCAGACTCAACTTTACAAATAAGGTCTTGCATCAGTTATCTGCAGAACAGTATCTCTGGTCATTTGCAGAGTCTTCTGAATGACAGCTTCCACCCGTTTCTTACATGGGGTTATATGTTGCTATAACAGCTTAAGAAAAGAAGCAAAGTAAAGCCATAGTGAACTCCATGTAATCATAGGGAAGAGAAGAAAAGAGCAGAAAACCAATCATTCTAAGGCCAATGACTAATGGAAAGTAGTCTAGGTGAGTACATGCCTGAAAATAACTTAACCATAACTTCCATTGAAAGAGGAAGCATATACCCAGAGGCAAAGCTCATTAACAGTGTATGCTGTGCTGGAGAAAACCATAGCAGGAATGGACAGGAGGGCAGAATCAAGAAGCTTACTGGAAGACTTCTGGCCCAGATCATCCAACCTGCTATGTGTCACCTTCCCCAGCTTGGCCAAATTGATTATGGGATATTACATAAGGAGGGATGTTTGTGACAATGACTGAGGACTGTTAAGAGAAATTCAAGAAAGCCCATTGCCTGATGCTGAACTTACGTGCAGTCTGCGATCTCATATCAACTGCTGCATAAATCTTGCCCATCTGTTCTTGGTCCCTTAGCACAATCATCACTATGTGACAGTGTAGATCATAGGGGTGCTCATAAATTCCCTGAATTCTGTAATACTGATACCCAGATGGACACATCTCAGACAGGAGAACAGCCCTCTCTTCATCCATCCAATTCTCAGGAAGGTCTACCTGATGGGTAGCTATATAAATGTAACAAGCAAATGAAGTAAATAAATAAATAAATGAATCTGTAACCCATTGGTGTAAAATTTTACGTTATGTGTATTACATTAACAGCCTGGAAATCATAGAACAATTCTTATGCCAATGCTTCCACTTGTACTACTTCTTCAGGAGACAGAGGCTTTCTAACCAAGAAGCTCTAGGAAGACCATTGCAAAAAACATTACATTAGCAAGACCTAAGTTATCATGTGAATATGCTTGTATGACAACTCCAAATGGCAAAAGTGACAAGTTGCCTAACATTTCAATCTGCAACTAAAAAATCTAAGCTCAGCCCCTATTTTTACTATGAATTCTCTCCGTGGGTTTGGATTAAGTTATTAAAGATACAATTTTATGTTCACCTACCTGGAGAATATAATATTTCAACATGAAGAGAATTTAAGTCTTTTTTTTAATTTATACTTTTGATGGGAAAGGAAAGGAAAGGAAACACACAAAGAAGGATCATATTGCATATAAAAAATAATTCAGCTTAATTTTTAAAGAAATTATTAAATCTTGACCACATGTTACAATATTCATCAATATTTCCATTATGTCAATAGCACCAGCTCAAACACAGAAAATGAGCACACATTTATAATAAAAGTTTTTTTAAGTCCAGAGTATCTTTATGTCTCCAAAATTGAATATGAATATGAATATATACATATACATATACATATTCAATTTCTAAGGCCTCCTACTTTGCTATCTCTTATGGACAATAAATTCTGAATTCTTCATATAATACTAGATTTCATTGGAGTATGTCAAATAAAATAGATTTGCTATGAAATTTAGCCAGATGTAATCATTCAGAAGTAGATTTGATTTTTATACCACTCTTCCTTCTGAAAGAGTCCAAAGTAGTACACCAAAACATATACAATAAAACAATCTACAGTAAAAATAATCTACAATTAAATAAATATATATATAAATTCACTGTGTAAACAAGCACTGATGTATTCTTCCAGGCAGCCATCTATAAAAGAGGATTAATGATGCTCCCTTTGCAAACTTACTGTGAAGCTGGACAGAATAGCACGCATATGTGACTGCGTATGTATGCATATAGAGAGAGAAAGGAGGGGGAAAAAGATAAAAGAAAAGAAGGAAAATCCCTTCATACATAAATAAATGTGCTCCCACCTGCTCCAAAGCAATTTTGGTTCCAAAACTTGTGTGCTTCTATGTGAGGGAGATAAATATGTGTATACCAAATTATATGCAAACATGTTAGTGAGAGTGCAATCTGATATGACCAGACATTGCCTGAAACAAATCAATGGGGCAGAAAGGTTTTGAGTTGTGCTCAGCAAGAACTCTTTCATTCATTTCCATAATTAAACCTCAAACGCCTTTATTTTGTACTGCCGCTCAATAAAACTCCCTACCAACTTGGAGATATACACTGAATTATAAAGGGCAACAATGGGATTTCCCTCTCCAGTAAAATACACAGTCTGAGCTTCCCACCTTGCCACCATTTCTTCAATCCACAAAAGATCTAACATGTTTTTCTTCTTGTCTTTGTGCACAGTGAAAGAAAGAAACGGAGGAGAGAGACTGGACGGGAAGAGACATTTGGTTTGCAAGTTTGCCCTTCTCCCTTCCTGCTCCGTCTTCCAGGAAAAGCAGACAAACTCTGGAACAGGCGCACGAGTCAAAACAGGTTTGGACTATGCCGCCTTCGGTAAACAGCTTGGCACAAAAGTCCATTGTGCCATGAGATAACTTGGGAGATGAATGGATTTGGCTTTCATGGAGGGGACTGTTGGGCTAGTTGCAATTGGATCACTGTCTAGGCTTGAATTCCTTTATGGTTCATCAGGGCCGGTGGGTCCCCCTGAAAGTGTCATGATCCTCCCCCCCGCCCCCCCCCCCTCACCAGGGCCAGATGGTGTCCTTTCGGAGGCCTTGCTAAATGCCCAGCTTTCCACATGTAAAACTCCTGGGAAAATGACCTAACACACAGCTGCTTAGTGAGGCTTGAGCAGATCTTTAGAAACACTTCTGTCAGGGACAAGCAGATCATACCACTATCTGGGGGGAAAGAGGGGAGGCAAGGCAAAAGAAGGCAATCACCAGAAATGTATTAATTATACACTGCCCCCCCCACCTCCAACGAGTGTCTGAACTGAGAGCTCTGCATATGTAACATGACTGTTGTTATGATGGTGGTGGTGGTGGTGGTGATAGTGATAGTTACCACCTCTACTACTACTATTGTGGAGAAAGGTAACTTTTACAAGAGTGTTTGATGGGGCTGGGAAGGTCAGCTGTTTTTACAGCAAGAGGTTTACCTTCCTTGAGAGCAGATGGCATGAATAAGAAAGTAGAATGTGGTGCTGAAGGGTCAGGAAAGGACAAAAAGTGAAAGATTCCCTAGATGGCTGCAAGAAGCCTGCGGGGAAGGGAGGGGCCAGGGTGTTGAAAGGGGTGAGGGAAAGTGGAAACTTCTGATGTATTGGGATTGTGTTTACCAATGAGCTGAATTATTCCCAGGAGGCAGGCAATACTGCAGGTGCAATGCTGAGAAATCCAGAAGGCAACTGTTTAAAAAAAAAAAATTAGAAAAGTACATCTAGGCCAATAGAACTGTTAGGAAGTTAGAGTTTTGGTTAAAGGAATGCATAAGAATGTTCCAGTGTTGGCTACGGCTTTCTCATACCTTCACGCCATCAACTAATTAAGTGTTCAAAGCAGTGAAGAATTGTCCAAACCTGTCAATACGTTACAATATGTTTTTATTTATTTTTATTTGTAGTTCCCACAGTGTTTATTATCTGGTGTTCCTCCTTTTGCTGCGCCTTTTCATTTTTAGCAAAACATTTAGCAAGACTTAAAAAAAAAAAAAAAGTAAGTATATTAGCAAGGCAGGTTAAAAGCAATTGTGATCATAAAGGCGTAGGGGTTTTTTATGAAATCTAAACACATTTTTACAGAAGCTGCCAGAAAAAAATGTGCAATATTTTACCTTCCAAATACCCACCATCCAATGCTTTACAACACAAACAGTAAGAAGGAGATTCAGTGAGTATGTTAGCTGTAGCTTCATGGCTGGGCATGTAAATTTCAAGCAGGAAAGGGTCTAGTTTGAATCTTGCTTCGGTTAAGTTTGTGCTACACAACTTTACTTGCACGGTCAAAGCCGTCTTCTCTATAGGAATACTAATACTGACTCATTTTATGGAGCTATTTTTTTTCCCTCTAATTAGGTGAGCGCGTGCATGCATGCACACATTCAGTGTTTAATGCATGAGGGGTTTGATATCTGACACAACAGTAAAATTGTTAAGTCACTCATGCCTAAAGTTGCGTAAGTGCTGATTGAACTGTATTTTACAACACAATCCTATCACACAAGAAAGTCCTATTCAATGAACATGATTTATGAGCAGATAAGAGTATAACCTGAGTTGCTTAATATTAACAATTAATGGATTGGGATACAGAGTAGTTATCAAATAAATAGAAATTAATCTTTTCTGAATTTTTCATGAATGGAACTTCAGCAGATCCAGATGTATAGTGTTTCTAAAAACGTGGGGCAGGGGAGTAAGATAGCAGAGTAAGTCTGAACACCATTTCATATTCATATATATGAATGAAATTAGGCCTTCTTCTTGTTCCTAGTATTTGTTTGATTGAAAATAAATAAAGCAATGACAAAAAGTGTTAAAATATTCAAGTGTTAAAATATTCAGACCATTCATGTGTTAAAGCAGAGCTTGTTAACCGGTATGTCTCCGGATCTTCTGAACTATTACTGTCAGAAGCTCAGCTGACGTGACCAATTGTGAGAATTGCTGGAGATCTGCAAGATCTGAAGAGCTATAGTTTCCTCATCATATTAAAGTCACACAGGATGTAACTCTACTCATAGGAAATATACATTGAGGCTTTGCAAGAATATTGGGGTAAACTGTAGATGTAGATTATGGTAACAAATAGCCCAAACATATAACGTCTATTTATTTTCACAGAATGTCCATGTGCAAGTTTAGAAACTAAGCTGCTAGTCATCTGGCTTATTGGAATAAAATGTTAGTACTTCTGATCAAATAAAACTGATACACTTTGGCTTAGTCTTTAAAATAGCTCATTAATAGTTACCACGAGCCATTTGGGAGTGTAGGAGTATAAAAACACAGTTATTAACTAACAGAATTATAAGCTATTTGCAGAATCATGGTCAAGCTCTGCAGATTCTGAGCTTCTATGAGAAGGTAAGAAGTATTACCAACTCTTAAGGCCAGCATTTCACTACACTTGTTCAGAAATCTAAGGAAGGGGGAGGATGCTAAGGCTGGCCTTAACTGAAAGGTTGTAAGGCCCGCAAGGCTACTTCACAATAGTCCTGCAACAGGTGTGCTTGTTACACAGCTGGAAGCATGGTCCAGGAGAAGCCTGGAACTAGGAGCCAGGAGGTTTATGATAAGTAAGAAACTCTGAAGCTGCTAGATCCAAGAGCGAGATAGAAAATCAAGGAGAAACCCAATAAAAAGGGATGCAAGGGAAGTCCCGGAGTCTATGCCAAGCGGTGAAGCCAGAAACCAAAGAGGAAACCAGTGGGGTACATTAGAGCTCAAGAAAACCTTGTTAGCTAAACAAGGTTTAACTCATACAGGAAGTCTTTTATTGTCCTTCCTGCCAAGAATTCCCAATGAGTTCAGGGTCTTAGGCCATTTAATGCTAAAGCAGAAAGTCAAGATGTTGTATAGAAAGTCAAATCTTTTAAACAATATAGTCATCATATATAGTTTTATAAAATTCAGATCTGAGCCAAACCATTTTGCTCTCTGACGCAGAATAAGAGATGTCTTCTCCCCTTGCCAACCAAAGACAGATGGAGAGAGGTTCATGAAATATCTCCTCCCTGCTCTATGAGACAGAAAATTCCTCAGGAACCTCTTTCCATTTCTGCAGAACAAGTAAGAGGATCACAAAATATATTAACAAAGTTCTCCCATTCATGATTTACCCAAAATATGCTGCTTGAGGCAGCTGCCACATTCTGTAAGCACTGATCCAGCTGGCTGAACTGACAGCCACAGGTTTCCCGATTCAGGGTTACACTGGAGGAAAGAGGAGAGCTGTAGGTTTGTTTCTCCTCTTACCTTGGGCATTTGCCCTCCAAAATCTCCAGTGCGCCAAACTCATGGGATGATAACAAAGGATCATGGGATGTTCCTTTGTTATGTTGTTCAGCAAGGCACCTTGATAGCAGGGTGCTATTCACTATTAAAAGACAATATTTTGTTCATATATAGGTTCCAAATGTAAAGCATTTTGTTTTGTTTTAAAGCAACATTTTACAATCATATCATTACAAAGCTTTGTGATTCAAAATTCCAAGGGATCAAAATTTTAAACCTATGTCTTTGTGAGAATTAACCCCAACCAGTCTGGCTTGTGCTAACAAACCTATCAAACACAATAAAAAACTCAAATCACCTAGGGCACAACATTCCCAAGGCAGCATTTTGTTTTGACACCCCAACCCAACTTGCAAGGTTGTGAGTTTTCTTGTTGTTTGGTAACTTGCCAGTTATTGATTTTGCCATTTGCTTGACATTTCACAGAGCACTGTCTCACTTACAGAAAGCGTTCAGCATTTATACAGTACTGTGATCTGTCATAAAGTGAGATGACAAGCCATAAAATCCTAAGGGGTGAAAACACTTTGGTGAGATGCTGTCCAACCTGGACGCAGTATGTCTGTGTTCAGACTGTGCATGGTAAACACATACACACACCAAATTTTATTATTTATTTATTCCATTTTTATCCTCCATTTCTCCTCTGGTGAGTACTCAGCTAAGCAATGCTGTCACAGCCATAAAACCATTATTTCAATCACCCATGTGGCTAGAAATTCCAACCTTAGGAAACAAAATTTCAGCTCAGAATCTGTGGGAAATTATAAATTAGATTTTAAGGGGTTAGGAATGTCTATTTCACTTTCCCCAACAGTTATAGAGTTTGGATGAAGCATTCGCTCTATTCATTTCCATATTAGGTTTTTTTCCCTTCCTTTCTTTTTTACCTCCTTACTTTTTACCATTGGAATAAACTTTTATATGCACTTGTCCTGATCTCTTTCTCCCTTTTTGTATGCAATTTTTCCTATACATGTATTTTTGTATGCTGACCTTACTAATCGGCAACATGAGATAGCTGTCTCAGGTATCTGATCATGTAACAACTAGGCAAATTTCATTATTTAATGTATTATTATTGTATTTGTACTGACAGGAATAAGGAAAACGTGCTGATGGGATTTTCTGTTTCATGGCAAAACAAGTTGGCTGGCCTTGGATACTATGCAAGGTAGCTTGGAGAAATGCTCTTGCCCTTGACAGCGAAATGTGTAGCAGTCTTCTTGCATGCCATTTTTTCCAACATGAATATCATTATATTCATTTATTTCCCATTCAGGGTCATCTGGGGTAGGATGAGAGGGAAGGACACAATAGTGAGCACTTTTGAAGCCCTGCCCTTTGTACATGTGCAAATATGTACAAAAGGGTACGGCTTTGATTGAAGAGTCACACTCACCTTCTCAGCCTTTTGCGCCTGTGCACACATACACACATCACAGACACCCCTGTTCTCATTGGAGAACCATGTCATACAATTTAGAAAATGACAAAAACTGAAGACTCTTTCAATTTCTCATATGAAAACAAGAAGTATGAATTAAGGCACTTGCATTAAAATGTGAAGCCAAGATATACCATCCCTCATAAGGCCTGTTGGAGATTCCACATGCTATACTGATACTGTGGTATTCATTCATTCATTCATTCAATTTCTCCCCTGCCCATCTCTCCCCAATGGAGGACTCTGGGCGACTCACACAAAACATTAAAACCATAAATACATATAAATACATGGGGCAACTGGCTGTCAAAGAGATCATTATCAGTTGACTGATATCCTTTGCAAGGTTTAAACTATCATATCCATAAACAACTAACTATAGTTAGTATGAAGGGATGTCAAATACGGTAAGTATTACTGCCAAATTTTAATGTTGGACTAAGTCATTTGCTTCTGTATGCTTTATTCTGTTATTTTTAAAAAACTCTACAATAGAAGCTGTATACAGTCCCTTAAAAGTTTAGATATGCTTTTTTCTCCTCATTAAAGTACTTTGATCACTAAGATATCTTCCCGGGAGACTAGGCTCCGAGGCTTTGCATATGTTTAGGAGCTGTCTCTTGTAACAGAAGGTGCTTATTTGAGATAACCAGTGTTTCTCCTGCTGAGCTGGTCAGACGCTGCCAGACTTTTCCAAAGAACTAACCTTCTGTCTCCTTCCTTTCATGGCCAGAGTAACATTTTGTATGGACACAAAGAAATGATTCCTTTCCTTCACCAGGAACAGGCCCACAGCACTAGCACCTCCCTTTCAACCTCTGCTCTTTTCTCAATTTTTATTTTATGTGAATCTGTGGGGCACCAGTGTTACACATGTTCTAAGCCTACCTATGCAAAATACATTGTCAGAGTTATATTGTAGCCAGTACATAATGAATTCAGAAAGGGACTTCTGTGTCTGAATTTGTGGAGATTGAAAATATTCTTAAAAGATAATTACGGGGGAACGGATTGCCTACCATGAGGGAATAAATCTCTTACCTCAAGAATTTTCTCCCAAGACCCTCTGCTAACAGACCCATAGGACAGAAATAAGAAAATGCTCTGCCCTTCCAGTTTTGTTTCCATTTTGTCATGTTGTAAAGCAGGAGGAGGAGGAGGAGATCAAGCAGTGATATACATATTCACTATGTTAAGGTCATAGAGAGAGCCAGTGTGGTGTAGTGGTTAAGGCATCAGGCTAGAAACCAGGAGACCGGGAATTCTAGTCCTACCTTAGGCACAAAGCCAGCTGGGTAACGTTGGGCCAGTCACTGTCTTTCAGCCCTAGGAAGGAGGCAATGGCAAACCACTTCTGAAAAACCTTGCCAAGGAAACTGCAGGGACTAGTCCAGGCAGTCGCCAGGAGTCAACAATGACTCAAAAGCACCCCGCAAACATGATAAGACCTTTTCACCAAATGTGGGTGCTAGAAAGACGGAGTATTGCATATATTTCAACATTAATGCATTTATAATATGTTTCCTAGTTGATTGGTCCCACAGCACAATGCAACCTAACTATTCAGAAACTTAAAAATATTGTTCCTTCTATCTCAAGCACTACCCAACTTTGCTTATCAATGCTTTAGGGATTATCAGCCTGTCATGACTGTTAAAACTCTGAGTGGCATCTCACTATGTTTTGTCCAGGTCAGTTGGCTAATCACATAGGTGCTGGCTAGTCACAAACTGACCAGTCCATGGATTTTCTGTCCTTCCTCCACAGGCTGCTCTTCTTATTTAAGAAACATGAGACCACATGCCTGCACAACTACATGCTTGCAAAGTCAGTCCTTGAATGAGTGAATATGTTCCTTCATGGCCAGTCTCACTACTCTAAATGAAAATAAGTATTAGTGATTTTCCTCCCTCTTGCATCACTCCCACAACTGGTCTGAAGATGAAGCAGCAGCTTGAAGGGGCATTTTTAAGAGCTTTGAATTACATTCATCAGCAAATAATCATCTTTTTAACCAGGCACAAATTTTAAATTCACCGGCATAAAGTAGTAAAACCTGTCCAGGATTATGTGACTCTATGAGCACCATGGTGCAGGGGACTAGTTAAATGTTTAAAGATGCTTTATCTACACTGTTCCCTGCACAAACAAAAGTGAACACCTCAGGAAGATAAGCTGTGTGTTCTGATGACATGCTGACTGTACTGTATATATGCAGAGAGGTTTCTTTTCATACAAGGTTATTCAAACATATAACCCACCTTTCTCTACAGCTTTAAGCACAACATCCAGCAAAAGCTTTGCCTCTTGAATCTGCTGATTGTGTATATTGGCTTTGCATACATTACCCCTCCATCCAAAAGAGGCAAATGACCTGTTCGTGCAAAAGGAATGGCAGTTTCGGCTTGAAATTTCATAACGCGGCAGCCCCGTCTTTCCATTGGATCAAAACAAGGTCTCTCCTCCAACCCCGCTTCCTCCCTTGCTTTGTTTTCTTCTCATTTCCTGACTAGATTATGCTTGGTCTGTGTGTAAACACTGTGTAACTGCCACCTTCTTCCCAGGCTTTTAATGAGAATGCACTGGATGATCAGGTGCGTGCACTCCGCTGTCTTTTGCAGCCTGACCTGGAGGTCAGAGGTGATTTGGGCAGGCTCTGGGATGCATACAAATCACATCCTCTTGTCTGTCTGTTTTGTTGACTGGTTCTCCTCAGGGTCATGGCTATCTTAAGTAGCGACCTGAAGGATAAAGTGTGCCCTGTCTGAGCTGTAAAACTTTGACTTTGGACCAATTGCATCTGACATAGAGCAGCATGAGGTTTGGTTTAGCCTTTGGATTCAGAACAAATCACTGGGCATCAAAAGCTGACATGCAGTTTACAGAATGCCTCCTTCTCTCTGGCAGCCATATATTTTCCTGCAGCAAGCAAGGAATTTTCAAGTTTTGGCCAGCGGGGTCCCCAATGCAATGTCATGTTTGCTTTGTCAAATTATCTCTGAAAGGTAGGGGTACGATTTGGACATAGATCAGTGCTTTTCTACCCATTAATTTCAGTAGGAAAGTGTTAAACAGGTGGAGTTACACTCTCCTTGAAATCAGTAGGACAATTCTGATTGTATTGTGAACATTTTGGACAAGCAGAGATTTAGAGGAAATATGATAATCTTTAAGGCTGATTTAAAAAAACAACAACAATTAAGGCTTTGAGTGGAAGGCTCCCAGGTTTTTACAAGGATGCGAAATAAAACATTTCTTCTAAAGCAAAAGTGAATATCTTGAGGGCATCATTTTACAATTTACATCATAATACATTTTATTTAAGCATTAATTAGAAGCTAGATCGATCATATATATGATATGAATATTGTAAATATATTAAGTAGGAGATGAGCCTCAAATAACAAGCTGAAACCAATATTCAGTAAACCAGCATAGGGAATTGTGAGAACATGATAGACAGCGTGCAGTGTTTCTGAAGAGAAACAAACACAGAGAAATCTAAATAATGCAACGCACACAATTTATATCATGGGGAGTACCATAACCTGTTGTGGTTCTGTTACTGCTGTTTAATGTGTCGGGTACTGTTTTTGTATGCTGATTATTATCACCAAATCAAGAATCTTATCTCTGTACTTTCATGATCAAACTCTAGATGCATGCCTGCATACATGTGAATACTTGCCAATGAAAACAGTCTACTTTGTGACATAATAGACTTCCTGGAAGTACTTAAGCAGAGCATGCAAACTTATCTGTCAATGTTTCACCCTAGGGATTAGACACCTTACTGGCACAATGGGATAGTTCTAACAGATTGAGAAGTCCCATCTCTGCTAAGCAAGAGTGCCACCAATTTACAGAGAAAAGGTAGAATTGCAGCATTTTAGTTCCACCAAAACCATGTGACTTGAGGAAACAATAGGGAATTGATTCACGCTGTATAAGTCCTGTGCCAGACAGGTTTCTTCAGTCTGAAAAAAATTACTGGATTGAGAATGATATTTTTTCTATTACACTAAAATTGGAACCATTAATGAAAGTAAAATATACTGTATTTCTTTAAGTTTTAGGACAAGTCCAAACATTTCAAATATTGGGAACGGAGAATCTGTGGCTCAGCATATTCAGTGATCAAGACTGATGGGGACTATAGTCCACTATTTAGTACATCACTGATTTTCCACCAGTGAAATAAATATAATGCAAGCACAAAATGTCAAAGTATATTCACCATTAAGGAGAGAAAGCCCCAAGAGTAGCATCCTAAAATCATGTTTAAGTTTTAATAATGTCAGAGAAAGACCTCTGTCTCAGTCTTTTACTTATTGTATACTAATTAACTCCATTAATTGCATTTCGATTTTGTTTTGCTTCTAAAAACAGTAAGGGAACATATTTCAATACAGTTTTATTAAATACAGAGAGGAGGATCTGCTAGGAATTTTTGGTTTTTGCTTTCCCAGTTTAGATCTTAGGCTATCCCATTTGAAACTCCTCCCTTCCTCTTTATGGCTCTCAGATACCCACAGAGACAGCTTTTCCTGAGTTTTCTCACAGTTCTGCACCTGTGGATCCTTCTCTCATATGATGCTTCCTTGAACCAGCAAATCACAAAACAAGCACTAAACCCTGATGAAGGATGAAAGGTGAGGTGGCAAAGCAAGATGTTTTGCAGAAAACTAAGTTACTAGATCATCACTGATGCTGCCATATAGAGTTCATAGCTTTTAGCAGTTTGGATGTGGTACTGCAGAAGTGACAGTGTTAGATCTTTGGACAGACAGCTTTTTCTATTTCTTTCTGTGGCTGTAGTGCCTGATCATGGGTTTTTTTGGCACCTCAGTAGTTTGGAAAAACCAATTTTATCTTCCAGAATTAACATGCCCATAGATTGCAGTTGCCATAGATTTAAACATATTTAGGCTTGTATATAAAATAAACACCAGATCATTCCTAAATGAACTGTAACAGACAAGCTACTAAGGTCACTGAGCAGGAGTTAAATAGTTACAGTGTGTAGTTAGTCAGATTCAGCCCAGTGATCTGGAAGGGAAATGTTCTGCCTCAGCCCCACGAGCCTGCCAATTTAGTTGTGCTCACCTTATTTGGAACCCACTCTGAGTCGATAGCTGTCTTTGTGCCTTTGAAGTTACTGTTTAATAAAGCTTTGAGAGCTAGGTGGCACCCCCATTCTTAACATGCAACCATTCTATTCCTCAGAAGCATCTGTTATTTTCTGAACTAACTTGTACAAGGCAGAATAATTGTTTCAACTCTGACTGGTGGCTTATTTTAAGAGAGAGAGGTCTGCTTTTGATCTAGTTGTGCCTCTCCAATTATTCTTCAAATATTAAGTTGGTAGAGCAACTAACTCTGTATATTTTGGACAAGCCAAAAACTAAAATATAAATGCTGCATAACATTGGAAGAATTCAGATGCTAATTTCCTAAATGAACTCAAATCACTCACATTACAGTGCTGAAATAAATAAATAAATAAATAAATAAATAAATAAATAAATAAATAAATAAATAAATATTAACAATGGTTGAAAGGCACAAGTGCTTCAAAAACTTGTCATAGTGCTTTGAAATGCTCTCCTAAAACATATGTCCTCCCATATAGATATGGATCTGATTTTTTTTAATTTTAATTTTTTAAATTTACCATTCTTAACATACACCATTAACAAAACAATATTAAAGAAATTAAATTGGAAAAGAGACAATCCCAAACAAACTAAAAATAGAAGCTAGGAAAGAAAAGAAAAAGAAAAAGAAATCTACCTTACAGTATATCTTATACTGACCAACAGTCACTGGTTTACTACTAAATACACTACTATAATATGATTAGTACAAAATATGAAAATCTGATGTCCATCCTTCCAAATACATTCTTTGGGGAGTCTAGTACAACCTAAATACATTTTTTTGATGAATCATCTTTAACTTGAGTTCTAAGTATTTTAACATTTTAAGGACATGAATCCATTGATAGGGCATTATCAGAGATTCCACTTCTTTACTCCATGTTTGAAATATTCCACAAATCTGGATCTGAAATCTTGGGAAATGGAATCTTATCTGAACCTACCATTTTTGGCTGCCTACATCAGAAGAAGGCAATCTGGCACCTTCCAGATGTTTTATAATACCCATCTCACAAATCCTTGTAATTGGCTGTGCTAGATGGGAACTGAAGCTTAAAACATCTGGAGGCCATCATGTCTCTGCCCTGGCCTAGAAAATTTAACTCTGTCCTTTTTCATTGAGGAAAAACCTCTTCATTGTGCCTGCAGGTTTTCATTTAATTCTATGTATTAAGAGGCCACTGTGAATATTTATTGAGCTAAAAAGGCATACAAGGCATGAAGAAGGAAATATCAGCAGGGTAGAGTTTACAAAGAAACAAAGCAATGAAAGGGAAAAATGCTAAAGATGAGGGAAATTTTATTTTTTTATTTTTTCCATTTTTTCATTTTTATTAATAAAGTATAACAAACAAAAATAATACAATAAGTGGCTGTACAGCTAGTATCTACATATATTCTAGTGCTAAAAGCTGAACATGAAGGGATGGAAACTAGGATAAAGGAAAAATAATCATATCCATATGATATAAGATTAATTCAATCCTAAAACTTATAATTAAATCTACAGCATATAAAAACATATTGCTCCAACTTGTCATTTTCAGATTATAGATATTTCAAAAATCAAAACAAACACATATCTTGAATCCATTCCTTAACCTTAGGGGAATAAGCTCCTTTTCATTTACATAAAATGTTTCTCTTTGTTAAGTCCAGTTGTTGATAAGTGGAGTAATAATAATAATAATAATAATAATAATAATAATAGTAATAGTAATAGTAATAGTAATAATATAAATTAAAATGAAAAGCCAAAGGAAAAGAGAGTTTAAATAGAAGATGATGCCACAGGCTGTTGATTCCATGAAAGAGAGCATGCCACAAGGCAAAATTTGTTGCTGGTCCTGGATGTAATTAATGATTTGTTTAGTATAGCATTTTTAGTGTTCAAAGTGCTTCACCAGAGTTATCTGTTTATATCCTTACAAGATTCTTACAGTGAAAATCAATGTTATAATTCTTCATGTTGGAAGTAGGGAGACAAGCACTAAAAGTAGTGGCTTCTTAAAAGTAATCTAGTGGTGTTGTGACAAAGGTGAGATTCCAATCAGTAGCCCCCTATTCACAGTTCAGTCTTTTAGCCACTGGACTAGCACTTTTCTTATGAAACCCAGGAAAGAAGGTAACAGAGACTGCTTTCAAGATGCTTGTCATTCCAAGTAGTTTTGGAAGGCTATCCAAACTAATTACAGTCTTAGGGTGGGGAATATGGAACAAACCCTTATCTTGGCTATGAAAGTATAGTAAGTCAATTTCTTGGGGGGAGGTGGGGAAGTGCCTTCAAGTCATTGTTGACTCCTGGCAACTGCCTGGACTAGTCCCTGCAGTTTTCTTGGCAAGGTTTTTGGAAGAGGTTTGCCATTACCTTCTTCCTAAGGCTGAGAGAGAATGACTGGCCCACAGTCAGCCCACTGGCTCATGATCTCCTGGTTTCTACCCTGGTGTCTTAACCACTACACCAAACTGGCTCTCAAGTCAATCTATTACCCTAATGAAATTTTCAGCCATTTGAGTGGACCAATTAAATGGACTCAATTATTTCTTAACTATTGACCTAGTTCCGCCACATACTTCCTTCTGTCTTATGGGTGGGGGAATGTGGAAAGACAAGAGGCAAGTGGTACAGAACAAGTCCCTCAGCACAACCCAGCCCTTCTTGCATTTATTCAGTCTAAACATGGAGAAGGACTGATTAGAATTTGAAAGTCTTAACCTAAGCTGACAGTACTATACAAGGTGACACCATGCACCATAGCAAGACAGACACAAGGAATGTTTCCATGCATACAATAAAATCAAGCCTTGTTTCTATATCCAGTTCTTTTTTCAAGGCATAGTTCTTAAGATATTTGGCTTCCTTTATTCTTTTTTACCACTGCATCAAAGATACTAGGCATTTTGAAGATCTGGGAAATCAATGCCATTGTAAAAAGTTGCTATTGTTTCTGATATGATGATGCAAGCAGGTGAACTCAGCTTTTTACCCAGTAAGCTCCTGGGATGGGTTGTGAATATTTAGTGTGAGGTATAAGGTGAAAAAACCATGATCACTAACTATCAGAGACATTGCCTAAAAAAAATCCTCCTTGATTGACAGCTAAATGCACAGCTCAGCTGAGCTTTGTCTGAAATCTTGACTTACAATTACTGTATCATTTTGAGATATGGGGAGGATGGTTATTTCACAGAGGCCATGCAAATCTGCTTATGCTACTGCTTGCCTTGAGAATCTCTAATAAGAATTGATGTCATGTGTCATTTGTCATTTAATCAACAGCACCACATCTTGATCTTCAAATGGGCATCTGAGCTATTTTCTCACTGCCAAGGAAAAAATTAACATGCATTGCAGATCTGTGCAACTGCAGGACAAGCTGAGAAGCAGGAAATATAGAGACTGAATGACTCTATGTGTAGTAAGCAACTTTTCTTGGAGACCTGAATCCCTCTTGGTGATGGCAGCGAGAGCCAGACATCAACTTCATTCACGTGCTAAGAAAGCCTCTGGACCTGGGTGGAGATGAATATGGTAGTACCAGCATTTGGTGTTGCAATATGCCTAGTCAACTGGTACATTCTACATTAGGAGATGTGAGGAACCAGGGTTTTCATGAGAGTTTTCCCTTGCAACCCCATGAGTTACAAATTTGGCCTGTAAGCTGCAGGGTCTCCATCCCTGCTCTGAGGACAAAATACAAAGTTAACAGAAGATAAACCTTTGAAGTAGAGGTTTATGTTTATGTTCTTGGCCCCCTTAGGAAAAATAAATAACATGTGTAATAGCTTCAGATACCAACACTCGAAAACCTGAGAAAAGCACTTTGATCTGAAGCAATATATTTTTAGTTCATATTTGAATTAGAAGTGGTAAAATAATACGGATGACAAGGTCTCAGTTATGAATTTTGGCATAGTTAACCCTTTGGGTAAATAGTTTGCTTGACATAGAGGCACGGAGTTAATATAAATTCAAACAAGACTAGATCCATATGGGAATAAATCTACTCTGGGCTCAGTCAATTATCTCAGTTTTGAATTTTGCACCAGACCCGTGACTCTAAGACTCAGGTGAGGATAGCATGCAAACAGGATATTGGGTTTGTGTGGAAGAGAGTGTGGAAGGAGTTGGAGGCAACCTATGAAATAAAAAAGTTTTTTTGGAAACTAACCAACACACCAGGAGAAGTTCTTTTAATCCAGGCCCTAACCACAAGTCCTTGCATTAAACATCCATTTATAAGTAACAATGTACTTGTCTTATATGATGTTTCTCAATTATGCCCGTAACCCCTCAGATCAATACTTAACCCTTTGATCCAGAGCCTTACTACTACAAATTTTCTCTACCTGGAAACAGCTTTAGAAATAGTATCACTGGATACAATTGCTTTTTTAGGAAGATATTAACCATGTTGGCCAAGGTAGAACAGACAAGTAGCATGAAACAGAACATACAAGTAGCATGAAATGGGCAATTAAATATTGATGTTAAATAATTTATGCAGGGGGGTCACAACAGTTAGTTAGAAATGAACAAAAAAGGAACACTGGAAAGAAGTGGGTTTTTTTAAGGCAAAAATGCAGAGAGTAAAAAATTATTTTGAAAATGGATAAAAAGTTTTTGTCATCTAACAAACATTGTTGTTGGATAATCCTGACTATGAAAATGGTTTTTTATTTAACCTTGTATTCTAGTAGAAGTCATTTTTGTCGGAGGGTTGTTTGTTTTTTGGTTTTTTTTAGCTGAAAAAAAGCCTAGTGTCTAAGAAGAATAATGGATAGATTTTCTGCCTCCTTCCCAATCATGAGTGCCAGTTAGCAGGGGGACTTCAATGTAATATTATTAGAACTTTTTTTTTTTACAGTCTTGAGTTATAATTAAAATTTGTTATGTATGGGCATAACTAAAATTCAATCATTTCACACTCTTCAGTCCAAGCCTCAGGATATTTTGGGGGTAAATAGATTGCTTGGAAACAGCTAGTGACTACAGCTAAAATTACATTTTACCAACTGAGCGGAATGGCTTTTTAATTACAGCACTGATGTCCACATGCTGTCACCACCATCTAATACTGAGATGGTATTGATTTGATTTTTAACTTTGATGCACCAAGCGGGAGAAAAATGCAGAATAGGACTCCCTCCCCCACCCCCATGTTGCAATCCCATTTCCAAAGTAAATAAAGAATGCAGATATTAAACTTGTAGAGGAACTTTTTGTTCACATGCTGTACAATTTGTTGTTTGCAAAGGTACTGGGATAAATTGATGTGATCCCTATACTTCATAAGAAGTCCCAAAATATATTTTAAACAAACAGGTAGGTGAAACTAATAACTCTTTGAATAAACTATAACAATCAATGCAGCCTTAGTGTTCAGTCAACCACTGTGACAAATGTTCTTCCAACATTCTCCTGTGTATGTTGGCATCTCAAATCACTTGAGATGAAGCATCATGTCAGGCCCACCAGGTAGAGCTGACCTGGAAATCAACTCCACAGGAGAGCTAAAGCTACTTTTATTGAGAGTGGCTATAATAACAGAATCTTGCAAGTTTGATTGTGCTTTACCTCCTCCCGCTTCTTACACTCCAGTGAATTCAGGAGACATCTGCCTGAGCCTCTTCCACATATTTTCTGTCTGTTGTGGACTTAAAATATGTTTCCCCTTTGATAACGGAGCTTGCATATCTCCATCAAGGTAATCTTCCTTACTCTCTGCACATCACTAAGTTCATTGCTGGTCTTCTGGTGGAGCATCCGTGTGGGCTCATTAGAATTCTGTCTTAGGTGTGAAATCATTTGCATCAGAGCAAAAATTACCCTCCTACCAAAGTTGTAGTACAGCACATCTAAAGAGATGCAAGTCAGGGAAGATGCAATAAACAGGGCAAGATTAACTATATGCTATGACTGATCTCAAAAATAGCTGAATAAGGTTAGACCTGGCTAAAACTTGGATTGGAAATAACAAGAAACACCCCAGACTGTAGACTAGGCTAAGACACTGGAAAAAATTTCCTGGAAGAAAGCAAAATTTAGGTGTTTTCAAGTAATCGCAAGGAGTTGAGCTTGAGGAAGTCCCCTCCTCCTTTTCAAAATCCTATCGCACAGACTTTTAGTAAACCTGTTAGAATCAGTTAGAAAGAACCAAAAATATGGGACGAGTATTTATTTTGTTTCTTGTGCTATTCTCTCCCCACAAACAGGAAGATATCAATTTCAGCTAAATATTGTGAATGATTCTCACTGTTGGCAATTCCCTCTTAATTTTGAATGAAATATCCTACATTTCCCCTCATCTGAAAAACATACGCATTTTTTTTTCAAATAAAGAACAATCATCACAATAATCCTGATGCTTTGGAAATCTACTTTTTTCTCCAGGGTGCCTGAATATGATTCTGTATAGGAGCCCGCACAGGAGAATGGTTAGAATTGTGAACTTCATCAGAAGCAATTGTAGCCATGTTGGCCATGATGAAAAGATAACCAAAATCTGTAGATGAAATGCTTAGCCATGAGGGAGAGTAGTTTTTCCTAAATAATTTATCTTTAAGTGAGATGCTTGTCTTAGAAAATATAATGTAAGCGTTAGTTCCCCAGAGTCTGTGAAAAACAATGAAAAAGAGGGAAAGATGGAAACTAGCCCTCCTGAACAAAAGAGGGAGACAGACATGCCATTATATATGGCAGAAAAGAGTGCAAAAGTTTCAAATAGTGTTTCCCTATATAGGGCTTGCCTTTGAAACACAGCAGGCACTAGAATTCTTTCATTTTGGCTTCTTAACTTCCCTCAATAAAGGTGATTTATCAGAAGTTCTTGATTTCTTGTGAGTTTGCCTGATTGGTTCCACGACCTGCTTGTTGAGTGAAATGTAGCACATAGTAATGAAGACAAGTAATGTTAGCATTTTGTTATATTTAAACTTCCCCACTGGGGGTGGTGGAGTCATCTGAAATTCAGAATTATCTGAATGCTCACATTTATTAGGCCATCTGAAGTTTTACAAAATAGCCTCAGCTTTTGAGCTACTTAGAAGATGCCAATATGATGAGAAACAGAAAAAATATGGGGAATGTGAGAAATATTCAAACTGTGCCTGTTCCGGTTTATATTCCTAAGGCTTATCCGCACTGCCAGGTACGCCAATGGACATATTGAAAAGAAAAATCCCTTGGAAAAGTAGGTAGCTCAGGGAAAGAAGAATAGTAATAAAAAAAAGATTCTGCCAAGTTTTGAATCAGAGGCATTCTGCATGTCAGATGAGTTATAACTACTATGGAAGTGAAGAAGACCTGCTATTGTAACAGATGCTGCAACACAGAACATTCAGGAAAAGCAGGAAAAATGCAAGAAAAGTTTTTTTAAAAAATTTTAAACCTAGTAGTTGTGTCTGCATAAATGTGCATTTTGATGCTTTAACTTTGTATATATAAATTGAACTTGGATGCAGATATTTTTAGGTATGTGTATTTATACATTCATATGCACATACATGATGCACAAAGTATGTACACCCAGAAGACCTGCTCCCAGAAAGGAAGTGGCTGGCCATTGCTTTTCTGGAACAGAAAGGAAGGAGGAGCCAGTAGCAGGAATGGGAGGACGTGGTAGCAGTCAATGGGAGGACGTGGTAGTCTGCAGTTCGGACTGAACAATTCACAAGCTCAGCCTGACCAGAATTTTGAAAGGGTACTTTACGGTCAAGCTGCCTTGAGCACAGGACAGAAGGAGCATGATAAGAGCATCTAACCTTTAAAGTTAAAGTTTAAAGGCTAACCTTTAAGATCTTTAAACCTGGCATGGGTCCAGGCTACCTGAGGGACCATCTCATCCCCATCACATCATCCCGTCCCACCCGATCAAGCAGAGAGGGCATGATACGGACCCCATCAGCAAGAGAATGTCGGCTGGCAGAGCCCAGGAGGAGAACCTTCTCTGCCATTGCCCCCACCCTCTGGAATATTCTCCCCCCAGAAATGCGGCAGGCCCCTTCCCTCCCGGCTTTCTGGAAAGAACTGAAGACCTGGTTCTGCCAGCCTGTGTGGGGTAAGAAGAGTTTTATTCAACCCTGGGGGTAGCTGGCACCCTGATGACATTCCCGAAGTCTAATAAATCAATAGTAAGTAACTTCCAAGATAACTGATGGTAGCTAAAGTTGCTTACTATTTATTTAGGACTAATTGTTATATTGTATTTTTAATTAATATTTATTTTTCCTGTAAACCACCCAGAGTTGTTTTCTAACAAGATGGGCGGTGACAAATTTGATATATAAATAAATAAATAAATAAATAAATAAATAAGAGTGTATGCAGACATGCCAGATGAAATCAGGAGTTATTCCCAACACACAAATTGTTCTTAACAGGTACAGAACAGTGTTAAGATGGAGCTCTCTCTAGCTTGCTGGGTAGTTGTGATTCCCCCCCCCCCATTTTTTTTTCTTTTTACATATACCATATGTACTCACAGATAAGCTGAGAATTTTAGGTGCCAAAATACACCCCAAAAATTAGGTTTGGCTTATCTGTGGATGAGCTTATCCACAATCATATACAGTAGGTTTTTCTCTCAGCTTTTTTTAAAGTACCCATATATCCCATATACACTCATGTGTAAACCCATCCACAGATAAGCAGACCCTCACATTTTTAACCAAAATACCATAAAAATATGCCATCCATGGATAAGCCAAGCCTCAAATTTTTGGTATGTTTTAATTTTCACAATTGGCTTATTTGTGGGTGGCACATTTTTCAAATGGCATTCGAGGGTCGGCTTATTCACAGATGGGCTTATCTGTGAGTATATATGGTACATTACATTCAGGATGTAGGTATATTTATAAGGTATATGAAATGAATATGAAATTCAAAACATCTCTTTAAAAAAAAAAAAAAAACTTCTCAGGTAGTTAGAAAAAACTAGCCAGCTAGCTGAAGGAAAGAAAACAGTAATTAAAAACAAATCCTGCTTTGTTTTGATTCAGGTGCTTTTCACATCTTCAGCAAAGCTCTTAGCCCTTGTGCTATTTCATATTGATAGGAAAGGGAAGGCCTTAGAAGCTCTTAGAGAAGAGGGCAACTATAGTCTCAAGGGAGGAGGTGTTTCTTCATCTGTGAAGCAGCTGAACGGCTGGGTATAGCCAATAAGGAACTAAAATGATCCAGCTCAAATGGACAAGAGATGACTGGGGGTGACATAAGAGGAAAAGACTGCCTTTTAAAGCAGAGCAGGAAAACTCACCTGGAGGTCAAATCTGCAATGGGACGGAAGTAAGTAAAGGCTGGTGGTGTCTGTTTCTGACCTCAAAAAATGGTTGTTGTTGTCACGTTCCTACAGTGGGGCAACAAGGCAGTGCAGATAAGACCTAAGTCTGACATTCTAACCATGTGAAAAGGGTAACAGAACATTTTAAAGCCCTTAAAACATTCCTTACTTCACAGACAATTCATCACAAAGGTAAATACTTGAAGTTAGGATTACACAGTACTTTAGACTATTCAACTTACTCCACATACATTGTTGCACGGTAATCCCTACAACAACCCATCAAGGTAGATGTTTACTATAATAACCATGGGATGGGGAGAAGGGTGAGGCTAAAAGGGTGTATCTTATCTTAAGCCAGATTTAGACAGATTTAGACAGATGCAAGCACCAAAATGTGCCCACAACCATCTCCTGTATTTCTCCATTTGTTTTTTATTGTGCGTGTGTGTTAAGGGAAGGGAGACACTAGAAAGCAATATTCCAACCTTCAGTGTAAACTGTACTTCTGTATTATCAATAAGCTATGAATAGGTTTTCTAAGAAAGTAAGCATGGCAGCCCTTTGTTTCAAACTTGCCTACCTGATAGGTAAAAACAAATAAATAAGGTATGCTGAAGTGATAGAAAGAACCTGGGAGTCTAAAAGTGACTCCAGGTTATATTTAAGTAAATGGATATTTTGTGACTGCCCACGCCCACCATGATAGCCACCTTATGAATGGGGAAGCCTCTTCATGGCAGCCATCTTATGACTCACAAACACCCAAAAATGATCCCAAAAGTGCCCACTTCTGGTACAGCATGACTGAAGAAAATATTGAGACATTTCATACTTCAGAACTCTGTTTCTAGAAATTAGGATGGCTTTTATAAAAGCCTCTTGGTTCCACCTGTATTCTGCAAATCAGTCTGGAATTCTTCATTCTCCAAGTAACTAATTCAAACACAGCCTTAAAAAATGCATTCATACAGTGAAGGGGCATTTGCAGCTCAAGAAGGAACAATTTAATAGCACTTTTCTATATGATGATTATTCAGAAAAAAGTCCTCTTGTGTTTAATGAGATTTATTCAGTAGTAAGCTTGTTCGGGATTGTTGCTTAATTCAGGCAAAAGTTGCTCATGTCAATTCCTAAAACCAGTTTTACAGAGTCATGAGAAACCATGGAAATAGAATCATCCACATAATATATTTTGGGATTTTATTATTTTTTTACTGCTTTTAATGTATAACAAAATGAAAATAAAAACAATAATGAAATAGAAACTTAAATGAAAATACATCCCCCAATAACCATAAACAGGACAAACATTGAACAGGACAAAAAACATACACTTTACCACCAATTATTTATATATATATAATGTGTGTGTGTGTGTGTGTGTGTGTGCAGATTGTGCAAAGAGGCTTCAGAGACAGTCCAACACATAGTGGCAGGGTGTAAGATGCAGGCAGGAACAGCATGCACTGAACGGCACAACCAAGTAGCTGGCATTGTGTACAGGAACAACTACACAGTGTATGCACTAGATTCTCCCAAGTCCATATGGGAGATTCCATGGAAGGTTGTGGAGAATAACAGGGCTAAGTTCCTCTGGGACTTCCAGATCCAGACGGACAGGCCAATACTGGCCAATCAACCAGACATCGTGGTAGTAGACAAAGACCAGACGACAGCAGTAGTGATAGATGTAGCAGTGCCAAGTGACAGCAACATCAGGAAGAAGGAGTATGAGAAGCTGGAGAAGTACCAGGGCCTGAAGGAAGAATTAGAGAGGATGTGGAAAGTAAAGGCCAAAGTGGTCCCAGTGGTGGTAGGAGCACTCGGGGCCGTGACTCCCAAGCTGGGAGAGTGGCTCCAACAGATCCCAGGAACAACATCAGAGCTCTCTGTGCAGAAGAGTGCAGTGCTAGGAACAGCTAAGAGACTGCGCAGAACCCTCAAACTCCCAGGCCTCTGGTAGAGGACCCAAGATTGAGGAAGACACGTACCACCCATAGGGGTGAGAGGGGATTTTTTTTTTTTTTATAAATACAGAGAGAGAGAGAGAGAGAGAGAGATCTCACAGTGTTATCTCAAATAACAAATCAAACCTTTACCACACAGAATCATATTGATCACACGTTCCACAGTGCTGATAAAAGGTTAGTTTATATGTAGAAATTATACTTATTTGTCCCAACCAGGATTTTAAGTTGGACATGCTAGAGTCTTCCCAGTCTCAATAAATCCAAAATTCTTCATGCTTCTACAAGTTCCATAATTTTTAGAATATAATTTAGCTTCAAACTTGGCCTAGTGGTTAAGGCTCCAGGCTCCAGACCAGGAGACTGTGAGTTCTAGTCCTGCCTTGGGCCTGAAAGCCAGCTGGGTGACTTTGGGCTAGTCACTCTCTCTCAGCCCACAATGTCAGACTTGAATGACAAGCCAGTTGGTCAATTCCTGTCGCAACCAATGGATCAACATTTGGTTGATCCAAAAAAAAGAGGACCCTGCACCTGCCGTAAAAACACTAGGAAGAAAAAAAAATCACATCTTTAACTCTTATTTCTTTTCTCAACATCTTCTTTACAACCTTAGGAACATTAAACTAAAATAATGTCAACGTAAAATAAGCCCAAAATGTATGACTTTATGTCCCTTTCAACATACCACACTTAAAACATACAGAAGTTGTTGTACCCAACACAACCTCTAGAATGTCCAATAGATTCAGAAAAGAAGCTTTCATGGAAGTAATCTCATCTTCAGATTGTGATTTTAATTTAATACTCTTCAAAACCGTACCCCATTGAGTTGTCAAAACAGGATATTTCAAGGCAGTATCCAAACTTTATGCAAGTTTCCCATATTTCCCCAAATGCAACTTTTCAATCGTAAATAAAAGTTTGGTAATATAGAAATTTCAAAACCTTTTTCTAATTATATTAATAACTTAGAAACTTCAGATACAGGTAATGTACCAGGCCCAAATAATGAAGTCAAAATATGTCTTAATCGAATATATTACCATTCAGCAGATTTAGGCAATTCTAATTATTTTTGCAAAAAAAAGAAAAAAACCCTGACTAGGAGTAGAAATAAGCTGGTCCAAAATCAGGGGTATCTGCAGAAGGATTAAAAAGGTCAAGATGACAGCCACAACTATGTGATCAAAGCCCACCCCTTTTTTACATGCAGCACAGCACACATATAAAAGGGTGGGGTTTTGATCACATGGTTGTGGCTGCCATCTTGACTTTTTTGAACCCCTCCCTGTGAATATCTCTGCCCAAAGTATTGCTGCTGCTTCTTTCCATGAATTCCAGCCAAAGGCTTTACCAACCATCTTCAATGTTGGATTGTCCCATAATGTAAAATTCTCATGAGAGTTTGGATCAGATATGAGCCTTTTTTCCAACATGTTCCATATGTATCATGATTTATGGCCAACTGCTATAAGTTTAAAATTGGGGTTACATGCTTTTTTGGATGCATAGTACAAGTTTAAAGCAAATCTCTGCCAGCATCTTAATACAAAGAGATCACACATTTGAAATACTTGTAACTTACAATTTTCTAAAAAGGATTCCACTTTAACCAATTGGCGGCAGATAGAAATCTGCTGCAGTTTTCTATACTACAAGAGGAAACAGGAGATTTCACTTACTGGCACACTCTGAAGAGTTAAAGAGCAGGAAAGAATCTGCGTATAGCTCGGTAATTGTTATATTGCTTTCTTTTATCTAAATTATTACTAGTTTGCTTAGTCAATTGAAACATATTACTTTTATTGCAAAACTGTAGTCTGAACCTTTGTTCTTGTGCATGTTGCCATCAAGTATATTTTTAAAAAATCACTTCCAAACAGGGCAGCTGGGATATTTTTGTACAAAATATGACAAGTAAATCAGCCATATGCTCAAAACGACAGTAATTAAAAGGAAAGCAATACCTTGTGCACCATGTCAGTAGCTCTGCTTCCTTTCTGCCTTAATACCGTTCAGGCACCAATGACAAAAGAAAGGAGGGCCTCGATATGACCAAGGCTTTAGCCAAAGCAAAGCAAATATAACCACAGCATGGCCTGTCAGGTGGCTTTGAATGCTCATAAAGGAGATGAACAGATGATAGACTATGGAGGAATGAGAAAGGGTACGGAACACTTCTGTATCCTTATTATAAAGGACAGTCCTTTCTTTCAGAAAGCTGTCCTTTAGGTGCATTTAATTATTCCATTTTTCGGTCCTGTTCTTGAATTTTCCTTTGTAAAGCAAAGTTATAAACATAAACAATAAAAAAGGTTTTATCCTTATGAACCTCTTCCCGATTTGCCCCTATTTCAGGCGGGTACTTTATTTTTGCCAAGAAAATATGGCCACTGTAGTCATCCTTCTTTCCACCTTCCAAGCCCATATGCTTATCCCAAACAGTTTTTACTTTTATGTGTTGGTGTGTGTATTTTAACCAGTAGGCATGGGCACCTGTTCCTAAGCATGATGATGCCAAAATAGTGAAAGCTTTGCTCCTCATACTTACGCCATGATGTCACAAACACATGTAAAAGGGACAGAGTTTTCATCTCATCATGTCTTCCCCTTGAACCCCCCCCCCCCCCAGTAAACATTTAGGAGTAACTTTTGAACTTCTTTGAGGAAAGGAGGCACTGCAACCTCAACACACCCCCTTCTGACACATACTGGATCTATCACCACCAATTCTGTAACCACATTCTGTCACTCCGCTGCTGACATTAAAATAGTTTGGCCCTTAGCTCTACAAGTGAAACTCAACCGCTAAAAGGGTAATTGGCTGAGTTCACAAATTTAGCTATGTGTCTGTTTCCTTTTGATTTAATATATCATGGATTCCAAGCTTTTGTGATTTTTAAAGCAAGGTTTGTGGCTTCCTATTATTTATGAATCAGGTCATTGTGGTTTATTCAACAAACAGTGGCTAAACAAACATGATGAATGATTCTAGTCAGTGAGCAGTTAAAGAACAATCCTAATGACTTAATGCAGAGGCATACAACTAGTGAATATTCTTAAAAACATGACTGGGAAGTAATCATTTATTTAAACTGAATGAAATACCTGTGATATCAAACCAATAGTTTTTGTCCTGGCCTCATGCAGTACTTTTGAGAGTATAATCCACAGCATACCAGTCAAAAAACCAAATACAGGTATGAATTCTGATTTGGTGCCATATGTGAGCCAATCGTTTCATCAAATTAACATTCCTAGTTTATTGTCAACTAATTCTACTAGATTTTATAGCAGTAAATTCCATGTAGAATAGCTATTTGAAGCTAGAAGTCCCATTTACTAAGACTCCCCATCAACGTATTGGCAAGGATATCTTTCATCAGGGACATTTCATTATCCCATTGCAAACTTTTCTTTCTGGACATCCTGGTTTTGTGATCCACTACTGATACAAGCAGTTCATCACATGATAGCAGTTGCTATGTGGCACAATCGTCAGCAGTGCCCTATAAACTAGTGAAAAATTCCAGGGGAACCAACTAAAGCTCAAATTCTTGTAAAGGAAAAGTGATACTTCAAGATACTCTCTTATATGGACATGTGACAATGGTAACAACCCATCCAAGTACCTCTTAGTTTAAAAGCCAGTTCCTTTGTAAGACTGCAAGTGCCCCATCCCTTTCTCCTGCTCCCAAACAGATATTTAAGACACACTAAAGAAGTGGGTAGGCAAGTATAGATGTAACATGTAAGGATCCAGAAGCTTTCTTAAATGACTTTTCACAAGTAATGTTATTCTAGAACATTTATAGAATATGATCAAAGCTCATGGAGCAACCCTGGTCTATGATATTTTTGGAGGGCAAGCTGGAAAAATAGGGAGAAAAGAGACAGAGAGAGGGGAAGCTTGGATTGGGACCAAACCTATACTGTATATATGGCAGTGTTTCTCAACCTTGACAACTTTAAGGTGTGTGGACTTCAACTCCCAGAATTCCCCATCCAGCATGCTGGCTGGGGAATTCTGGGAGTTGAAGTCCACACACCTTAAAGTTGCCAAGGTTGAGAAACACCAATATATGGCAACCAGGAGGGTTTCAAAAACTTCCAGATGGAAGGCTCTACTAATCAAAAACTGCTGGGCCCCTTTCCCATTTTTTCTTTCTAAGGTTTTGTTCCCCCCCACCCCCAGGAAACTCGGAGAAAATCATGCAGTCTGTTTTCCAGCCAACCAAACTTTGCTAGTCACAAATTAGCCCAGATTGAAGGGATGAAAGTAAAACAGAGATACTGTAATTTGTTCAAAGATTCATAACAATATAATAAGAAAAATAAAATTAGCTGTCATATTTGCAGTCACAGGGAGAATCTAACAGAGGGCAATGCAATGTGTTGAGGATTGAAATATGCCAAGTCCTTCTTTGGTATCCCCAGAGGAGGGCCTTCCAGTGCAAACAGCAGCTTTGGAGGAGGAATTTTCCTTAGGGATCAGCAGGGAATCCAAGAGTTAATTTACCCTTCCTAATCTGCTTTGTTCATAGAAATGTTCACCCCTGCTTCTTCCACCCTGCCCCCTAGGTGTTATTACATTTTTAAAAAAAACCAAGCAAGTTAAATGCATGCATTACTTTCATATCTAGAATAACCCAGAATGCACTGAATGCCAGCATAACTGAAATATTACTTATCTTCATGTTCTACATAAAGAATCTACACACTGAGATCTTTACTTGCCAACAAATGAACAGTTCATATTTATACTTTCTTCTGAGCTTTTTCCTTCACCTTATCATCTCTACTTATATTCATGATTAGCGCATCAGAAATTTACTTCTTCATACTTTCTTTTGTTTCAAAAGAAACTTGCAGTGCCTTGTTTTAAATTACACTCTATTACATCTGCACAAAAAAGAGGTGAAATATAGGGTTTACTTACTCATACAAAATGTAATTATTTCTCTGGCCCACTATGCATGGTTTAGTCCATGATTTGGAATAAGGAATGGATGTCATAGCTTGTCCTTCCTCTGTCTCATTCTGTGTTATTCTTATGCTGTGCTATGGGCATAAATTTGTCCATGACACCTGCTTATGCCCTTAAGCAAGATCAACTCTGCATGATCACTTTGTGCCCTCCAGCAAGTGGAATGAGAGCTCTCCTAGATATTTCCTTAGTGGTGTGTCTGTAACACCACTTTTATTCATGCATTCAGCCACATTCTGGATGTAACTGTAATTCAACTGTTGGAAATGACAAGCACTATAACACTCTGTCTGATAGCACAACTGGAGAAGAGAGGACAAGGCTCAAACTAACATTTGAGAAATGAATCCACTGATAGAGTTCCTATATCAGTATTATTGTTTTCTTTTTACATCCCAGTCCCATATTAAGAGACTAAGGGCAGCAGACAGACATTAAAATACATTATATTTCAGAAGAGAAATCCAGGGAGGGGAAAGATATGAAGCATTCTTCAAGGTACAGCTTAATGAATGCAAGTAACAGAAAGCAGTATGTTAGAAAAAGCTTCCTAATCCTAAGAGCAGCTCAGTAGTAGAGCTAGCCTTAAGAGAGGTGGCCACAGGCTCCACTTGCTGAGCATAGACCACAGAGAACTGATAGCCGTTTGTTAAAGATGCTTTAATTTCGGCTCCTGCATTGATTAGGGCCCCAGGCCTAAATGGGATCTTCTAACAGCATGATTCTAACTCTTTCTTTCTCTGTCTCTCCTTGGGGAAATTGGGTAGTCTTCACTATTCCTGCTCTTAGATATCAACAAAGCTCATCTTTTTCTAAATAGATTTTAAAAACTTTTCTGATCTGACAGATTTCATGGCACTGTACTTTGGATAAGAGACTTCAGAACATGGAGTGATAGGGAAGATCCTTCTGTCCCCTTTCCCTCCATTGCCATCTTAAAATATTGCAAACATAATATGAATCCATTTCCCCCAGTGAAATGTCCTTCAGATATGAGGAACTACAATCTCCAGCAACTAGAGAGAGCATATTTAGTCAAGCTGACTGAGGAATGATGGGAGCTTGTTAGGGATCTGTCTGAGCTTTCAGGCTCAGAAACCAAAGAACTTGACCGGTCTGAGCCTCAGCTGCGCCACCAGAATTAGCTGAAGAGAATGCATCTGAAGAGACATAGGCACAACCTGAGTCAGCTGCCCAAAGCCTAAGATAGGCAAGGTTTGAGCCCAGCACCACATTGCAAATTATGAAGAGAAGAGCAAAGGAAGTCAAGCCATCTACTTAAAAGAAAGAAGCATAACTCAGACAGTTAGTCAAGTTGATAGACAGGGCTATATAAAAAAGATGGTTTTGTGACTGGCTCTTTGTGGTAAATAATATTAGAATGTCCTACATGTGACTCTGTATGATGTTGTCGACTGGAAATGGACTATTTTTCCATTTTCCTGGACTTAAGATCTGTCTCTCCAGACTTTTTTGCCAGATTAACCTCTTGGGCCTTTTTCTATGCAGAAAATTTTGAGTCTGCAGGGTGTTTTAAGTTAGTTTGGTGAAAGATTTATAACTATAACAAGTATTTTGAGGGTTTTTTTTAATCAGAAACTGCTGTGTATATGCAACTGGCAACATAGAACAGAGCTAAAGTTCAACACACCTGGAGTACACCAGCCTAATTATTTTTCTACCTTATAAAGTGTTGACAATCTTTGATTAGTCTATACATATTTCTCTTATCATATACTCTAAAGCTTCATTATTCGTGGATCAAGCTTTTATCATCATCATCATCATCATCGTCACTTATCTTTATTTGTACTGTACTTTTTGCTGGATCAAAATTAAGACAATGCTGACTTACTGAAGAATGGAATCATCTTAATCCCTTGAATCAGTACAGAGTTGCCTGTTGCCATTTTCAAACAATGGGCATGAATGTGGAAACTTCCCTTCCCTGCAGGGAGATTGAATAGTGTACATAAGGGAGAGAGGCATCAGAGAATCTCAGAATGTGTAACAAACATTTACATTACAGTGACAATATGAAGGGGAACAAAAGCAAGCTCACATTGGTTTGTGCAGAGTCTTCCACTTTATCTGATTTTGTGTAAGCAGTAATATATTGATCCTACTTCACTGCTGATTAAATGCAACACTCTAAGCAGTCCTAACTTTTGCACACAAAACCAAATACATTTCAAAGTGAAAGAGAAATGGTAGAAGTTCATTTCTTAGGAAGTGCCATGTGGATGGAAAGATAAAAAGAGCAACGCAGATGTGGTTTCTACTAAATCGATGCCTTTGCCCTTTAAAACGATACCATACATCCACAGTCATATGTCTTCCAAAGAGACAATTTTTCCAAATTCATCTTTAAAACATAGTGCATGGATGATATCAATGCTATTTTTTTCTTTGTTCAACATGCAGGCTGTATAACATGTTCCAGTTCTGCCCCTCCCAACAGTCTGAACATTTGGGCGTGTACGTGTGTTAAAAGTTTACGTCTACTAAATTTCTTGCAATGCATAATGAGAACTGCTACTAATTATTTTCTTCCCCACCAAGTTAATTCCTTGTAGTTTAATCATATCACTCTTCGTGGTTCTAAAGCAATGGACAAAAAAAATTATTTTATTGATAAACATGTAGGACTGAAACCCAATGAAAGAATATAATTTGTACACCACTGCTGCTAACAGCTTTTGTTGCTTAAGCTCATCTGAGTCAAAACTACAGTCCACAACTCTAGTTCCAAGTCCTACATCCCATTTGGGGAAAGGAGAAATACAAAGGCAAAATGATCAAAAACTGTCATTGCAGTTTTGACTGAGAGAGAAAGAGAAGGTCTTAGTGTACTCTCATGTCTGAATCTGAAGGCCAGTCAGTCAGCCACAACTATAAGAAGTTTAATTAAAAAGGCTCAAAAAATCAAAGAGAGTCCAATGAATTCTCCAGTTTTTCAAAGCAGGAAAAGTATTTCCTAGTAGGAGAGGACCAAGGTTACAAATTTGCACTGTGCCTAGAGAAATGATGCTTGGTCACCAAGATAGACATTATATACACAAACATTTCAAACACCTGACAAATGAGACAAACAGCACCCCCTCTTTTTTATGTAAGTGTCACATTTGCTGTTGTTTAAATTCTCAGTACAGACCTTGAGTTTTGTTTTTCAAAAGGTCAGTTTCAGACTAATGGCTTCCTGATGAAACTGTGATTTGAAGATGTATGGTATAGGAGCCCTTTACTACTAGAAAAGACAGTGTGTGGTCCTTTTAGCCTTTAGTTAAACAAATCCTTGGCATCCCACATCAGAAATTGCAAGATTTTTTTCCCCCCTTTAGGTTTTAAATGTGGCCTTCAGGAACCTCAGTTGTCTTGCCTCCTTTTCCTCCAGAGCCAACTAAGTATTCTTCAGTTTGCCATCAGAAAACACATTATTGCTGCTAATCAAGTGAGATAGAATTATTAGGACCATTGGGTTGAAGATCAGCTTCCTCTCTCTTCCTAATGACATGCATGCAGGATTCCCGCCTCTTCATTGCCATTAGCTGCGTAAAAGCACCCATTTTCAGAAGGATAAGTAGAATGGAGACAACAGAGAGCCTAATTTCTTCCTCGTTCTTCAAAGTACCCTGCTCAAGATTTCCCGTTGCCGTTAGAAGTAAGAAATCAGCAGTGAGGAACAGAATTACTGGAGGGACAGGATTATGAGAGAAGCAATGGCAGCTGGGATGAAGTGATCCTAAGAAAGGTTGCTGGGAACAGATAACACTTCCAGAGAAGATTGGGAGAAATAGGTGTCTGTGCAATGTACCCATGGGTACATATGCATGCAGCCCTTAGTTTCTGAACTGGATCTAGGCCTTGGGTTGAAAGGACCAGATATCCATAATAATAATCTAGCTTTGACAGAACAAAAGGTTGAAGCAGAAGTACAAAAGAGTAATATTTTACATTCTCTGCTAAAGCAACAGCAGAAGTTGAAGATAAATCTCTAGTAGCTTGCAGAACATGGTAGAATAGAACAGATAATAAGGAAAGGCTCATCTGATGAAAGAATAAAAATGAAATGAACAACATACTTCTCAGAACTAGTATAAAATCAAAGTGTGTATGTGTGTGTGTTGCTTTAATGTTTCATTAAAATATTAATAATCAAAATATTAATAATTAATTTTGAGCAGTAATACAGGATTATTGTATTATTGTATTTCTGAAATGTAAGTAAGGTAAACAAATGTGATGCATTCTGATAGGCAGAGATACCAAAAATGAAATGGGAGCAGCGGGACAGGGGGGTCTAGTGGACTGCTTGAAGACAGAATGTCAGGAAACGTTTAGTTTGGATATTCCTCTGTTTATACAAATTTACTAGTGGAAGCAAAGGCCTCCTGAAGATGATATGGGATTCTTCTGTGTCTCAAGGAACAATATCAAGTACCAAATAATTTTGTATGAATTATCGAAGTATCTTCTCTTCCAGAATGCTATTGAATGTATTTTTGTCCAGTTGTGAAGCTGGTTAATAGGTTAACTGGCTCCATTGTTAGCAAGTATTCACATTATTTTTTTTTTCCTGCTTTTAAGTGAACCTCTTTTGAACAGTATCCCTTTTTATGCTTAATGCTGGTAGGTCTTTACTCTTTTCTCTCCCCACCCCCACCTGTTTACATGAGGGCTTTGAAAATCTTGTCAGTATGTGCTCTCCCGGGTGTTGTGCGAATTGCACTACTGCTTCATTTGGAAGAGACACTCATCTCTGGAGCCCCATACTGTGCAAGAGTGCATCAAGGCCAAGGAAGCCCCTTGATGCAGGCTCATGCTGTGATTCTCCTTTGCACAGAGTCATGTGTCATGATGGTTTTCCCACAATGCACTCTTTAGTTCAGTGTCAAAGAAATAGAACAAATAATCTGCTACCATCATAGGCAAACATACTACTCACATGGAAGAAAAGAGAAGCTTTTCTTCCAAATGTTCCAATTTTGCATTTTGGCCTGTTTTTAATTGCATATTTAGTGCAAACCTATTTAAGACTATTTTCCAGTTCAAGAAATCCTGTTTAGAAAATGAGGGAATGAAGTAACTCCAGAAACCAATGGATGAAATCTAGCTTTAGCAAGTGAGGAATCAAAATCATGTAAATTTAAATGCCCTAGATTTAAATGCCTGTTAGCCACAAAGGCACTCAGTAGCCTGAGAAGAATCATACCCATCTATAATCTTAAAAAGGATTGCCAGAAAAAAAGAAAGTCGTTTCAAAATAAAAAAGAACAAAGGAAAAGGATAAGATGATCATCTGCTTCTCATCTTCTAATTGATAAAAATGGATGGCAATTTAGAAACAAATACTATAAATGAAATGAAAATGCAATCTAGCTAAAATGAGAAAAACTAGGGCAAGATGAGGGTACCTTCACAGCGGCTGGAAATTCTGGCAGCTGTAGTCCAATACATTCAGAGCAGCAGATTAGAGAAAGTGCATGTAAAATGTTGCCTCCCCTGAAAATAATCAGGCTAACATTGTCACTTCTTAGCCAACAGTACATTGAACTACAAGGCCCCATCACCCCAAACAGCATGAACCCCATCACGCCAAATAGCATTAGAGATGTCCATATGGAATTTACAGTAAGCAAAATGCAAGTTATCTAAAAAGAATTAGATTAAGGAAGGAAGATTTACCTAGTAGCTCCTAAAACTATCAGTTCCTTTCTCTAACCTAGGCAGTCTCCATGCCCCTGCTGAAAATTCAGGAAGTTGAAGTCCATATATCTGAAGGATGGCAAGACTGGAGAAGACTATTGTAGGATCTTAGGTCATGTAGCTCTTTTGACAAAAAATTCTAAGCCCAAATGTAATAATAGAATTCGCTAAGTGGTTTAGAAATAAACCTTCCATTTGCCTTTATAATCAGTCTTGGTTTTCAATTCCTCAGGTAAATATCTTCTTTTTCTCTTTTTCTGTCTTATGATATATCACTATTCTGGCTAAACAGCATATTGAAGATTGCAGTCCTCAAATTGTTTACTCCAGAATAGTTACATTGAAGCTGTTCCAAAGAAAATAATTAATATGATTAATCATTGATAATCACTTATCAATGTATCAGCAACTGATACCACTTGTGTTGCTAAGTGGTGTAACTGCCCCATTGATAATACAATTGACCTTACCTGCCCTGTAAAATACAATAGCCCTAATTTGAAGGAAGTGCTAAGTTGATGTCATTACAGATGTTGACTGGACATGATAGGTGGAATGTATTTACTCCGGCATTAAAAACCACGGCTGCATTGTGCACAAATATTTAAGAATGAAACTATCACCTAGTAACATAACTAACAAAATAGAATAAGCATGATAGTATGACAGATTCAACATAAACACAAAGAGCTTTTGAAATGGGGTGACCAGCTAAAAACAGGGAAGACAAGACCCCGGTAGCTGACTTTCTTATATGACTATTCTATATTTTTATTTATTTATATGTCAATTTTATATCACTGCCCAACTCCCCCACAAGGAGGGACTCTGGGGGGTTCACAACAAAACAGTGTAAAATCAGAAAAAACATAAATAATACAAATATAAAATACAATTATTAAATACAATAAAATCCAAGAGATGATATTATTTCAGCCTGTGACCAGAAAATATCGGTCAAAGGTAAGACTAGGGAACCATCCAACCCCAAAACTGACTATTCCCATCCCCACCCCATGCGTGATGACAAAACCAGGTCTTCAGTTTTTTTCTGAAGTCTAAAAGGGAGGGGGCCAACCTTACTTCTGGGGGAAGAGTGTTCCAAAGGGTAGGGGCTGCTGCAGAGAATGCTCACCTCCTGGACCCCATCAGATGAAATTCTCTTGCAGACGGGGTCCGTAGCATGCCCTCTCTGCTTGACCAGGTGAGACGGGTTGATGTGATGGGGATGAGACGGTCCTTCAGGTACCCTGGACCCATGCCATGTAGGGCTTTAAAGGTGATAACCAACACCTTGAATTGGACCTGGAAGCAAACTGGCACCCAATGCAGCTCACGGAGCAAAGGTGTTATATGTGCTGATCTTGATGCACCTAAAATCACCTGCACGGCCACATTCTGGACCACTTGAAGCTTCTGGATATTCTTCAAGGGTAGCCCCATTTAGAGCACATTGCAATAGTCTATATGGGAGATGACCAGGGCATGAGTGACTGTTCGAAGGGCCTCTCGGTCCAGGAAAAGGCGCAACTGGTGGACAACACGAAGGCCCTCCTGGCCACGACTGCCACCTGTTCTTCGAGCAGGAGTCGTGAGTCCAAGAGGACCCTCCAAGTTATGCACCAGGTCTCTCTGGGGCAGTGCAACCCCATCCAGAACCAAAGATGGCAAATTCCTAGGGACCGAGGGGCCATTAGCCCACAGCCACTCCATCTTGCTAGGGTTCAGCTGAAGCCTGTTGCTCCCCATCCAGACCCACACAGCCTCCAGGCACCTGGAAAGGGCAGCCACAGCATCACTTACTTCCCCTGCGATGGAGATGCATAACTGTGGTGGAATGGAATTATGAAGGCCAGGCTCAGGGAGATAAGCGTGTTCTTAGTTCACCAGAGGAGCATGGGAAGTTCAAGAGGATGAGGCTAGCACCTCCTTGAGGAATTCATGGTGTTGTGGCTGGCTGGCTTGGGAGCTAGGTTTCAGTCTGGGGAGATTTCTGTCTAGAGGTTGTAGCTAATAAACACGGTAGAACTGAATTTGCATTGTCTCTTGGAGTTCTTTGGGCTAAACCTGACATCACTCTCCCCAGACTGAAACCTAGCTCCCAAGCCAGCCAGCCACAACACCATGAATTCCTCAGGGAGGTGCCAGCCTCATCCTCTTGAACTTCCCACGCTCCTCCGGTGAACTAAGGACACGCTTATCTCCCTGAGCCTGGCCTTCATAATTCCATTCCATCACAATAACTGACTATCATTGGCATATCCCATGGAGACGGATGATCTCACCCAGGGGTTTCATATAGATGTTAAAAAGGAGAGGAGAGAGTACCGAACCCTGCGGCACCCCATAAAGAAGAGGCCGCAGGCCCGATCTCTCCTCCCCTGTCAACACCGACTGGGACTGGCCTTGGAGGAAGAAGGTGAACCATAGCAAGACTACGCCGCCCACCCCGAACTCCCTGAGTCGGTCCAGAAGAATAAAATGGTCGATGGTATTGAAAGCCGCTGAGAGGTCAAGGAGACCCAGGATGGATGCACCACTTCCATCCCGCTCCTGCCAGAGATCATCCATAAGTGTGACCAATGCTGTTTCTGTTCCATGTCCGGGCTTGAAACCTGACTGAAAAGGGTCCAGATAATCCGTATCATCCAGAATCCTCTGGAGCTGCAGTGCCACCACCTTCTCAACCACCTTTCCCATAAAGGGGAAGTAGGAGACTGGACGAAAATTATCCAGAACGGTAGGGTCCAACGATGGTTTCTTGAGGAGGGGGCACACCAGCACCTCCTTAAAGGTCACCGGGAACACCCCCTCTCTCAAGGATGTATTAACCATCGCCAGGACCCAACCACATGTCCCCTCCCTGACTGCCCTCACCAGCCAGGAGGGACATGGATCTAAAGGGCATGTGGTGGCATTTACAGTCCAGAGGATCCTGTCTATTTCCTCAGGACCAACAGGATAAAACTGGTCCCAGATAACTCAGCAAAGACATTCCCCGGGCATCTCACCAGACCATTACTAATGCTCGGCGTCCAACTTAGAACGGATCCGAGTGACTTTATCCTGCAGATGCTCAGAAAATTCCTCAGCACTGCCCTGTAGATGACTTTCTGAACTCCCTCTCCCCAACAGGGATCGGGTGATTCTAAACAGGGCCGCTGGGTGGCATTCTGCAGATGCAACAAGAGCGGAGAAATACTGACGTTTCACTGCTCTTACCACCACAAGGTAGGCCTTAAACACAGCTCTAGCTTGTGTTCGGTCAGGTTCGGTCCTTGTCTTCTTCCAGCGGCACTCCAGGCATCTCTTAACCCTCTTCAGAACCCTCAACTCCTCTGTAAACCATGGGGAGTGACAGGGTCAAATGGGCAAGAGAGGCCACACAGGCGCAATCCTGTCCAAGGCCCCAGCCACTGCCCTATTCCAGGCAGCAGCCAGAGCCTCCACTGGACCATGCAGCAAGACCTTGGGGATAACCCCCAGCTCCTTCTGAAACCCTAATGGGTCCATCAGTTGCCGAGGGCGGACCGACTGAATAGGTCCTGCCTCCCTGTGGATGGGGGCGACATGCGAGAACCTCAAGGCCACCAGGCACTATATGCTATTGATAATGACAGAAATTCTATACAATGACTGCTTTATTGGCCAAGATAATATATATCTACTCAGAGGTTAACTTCCATTATATCGTGAGGCTTACTCACTGCTAATAATGGATGAATTAATTAATCCTGGTTTCTCTGTATTTCTCCTTTTTCAGTCTTAAATTCACTTTGTCCAATCTTATCAGTTTGTGATTTTTTTTTTAATCTTTTTAGTCAAAAGAAGTCAAATGCATTTCCCCAATACAATTTTCACTAATACAATAAACAAAATGAAATGTATGCTCTAGCACTGGAGAGGAATACTGACCTGAGAGAGAGAGAGAATGAATTGTTTCAAAAGATCAAACTGTCCACCAAATAGGAGGACTTATTAATGTTTAAAATGAAGAAATGTTTTAAATGTTCTTGATTTACAAGTATTAAAGAACTCCAAAAGTGAAGCCAAGAAGAAAAACTGAAGAAACGGGGGCAACAATAACAAATAAAAACTTTTGAAAGAATCAGAAAAGTGCAGTATGTTGTGCAAAGAAGAGATCACAAATGCATACAGGCTTTGCTAGAACAATTAACCCCAACCTCTTGCACTGGCAGAGAACTTACAAATTCCCTGAATGAGTTAAGAACTGCATCCTAAGAAGTGTGAAATCTGATGGGTAGCTAAATTCTGATCTGTATATAAGTGTGAGAGTTGTGGATCAAACTTGTACTAGAATTAATAAAGGGTTACTTTTTCAAGTATTCTTCATTTTAAGCATCTTTCGGAGCATCTTTTATCCTTTCCAGACAAAAGAGCTATTTTGTATTAAGAAGTGAAAGTGCTTTAAACAGATATAAAGTAGTAGGGTGATACAATGGTATAGTTACTTAGAAAGTTTCCATTCTACATTTCTTATAAAAACGTTCACAATGCCCTAATTCATGGAACAGTCTGTATTTTATCCCTCTATCCCTATACTAGAAACTAATTACAGAAGGATAGGTATGGGAATAAATATTGGCTGCTCAGATTACATCATCAGATTTTAAGAAATTAATGTTTTAAGGGCATCTTTTAATTTAAAGTTATTTTCTTTGAATCAAAGGCCTGTTACAATAGGTGTGGTGTAAGCTGATAATGATCAGGGCCGTAGAAGTCATAGTATAAAAGCTGAACCCTTTTTCTTTTCATTTGATTGAAAAGTATTCCTCCAACATACCATTTAGATTGAAGGAAATCCTAACTGTTTATTCCCTAAGATTTGAAGACCTGATAGATCTGAAATCATCAGCTGCTTTTTCTTTTTTCTTTCCCACCCCCATTTTCTGATATAGATAATTAAAATGTCACCCATAAAATCTCTCCTCCTCTCAGTATCAGAAGTTTATTATTTATTTACTATTTTGATTTATGTAACTCAGCACACAACTCATGGCTGTGTATGTCATCAGGAAACAACCTACAATTGAGTTCATATAAAAATAACACAATGAACAAATAATAAAAAACAAAACGAAACATGAAAACATAAGAACATAATGTGCCATGAAACAGTCATCTAACAGGATCATATCACTCTCTGACCCAGTGCCTGGGGAAAGTTCTTTTTAAATAAAAGTGTTCAATTACAGAAAACTTACTACAAGATCTACAAGATCATTTTTTATAGCAAATGTCATTAGTAAGTCAACCACATTTTTATTTGTTCATTTTATTCTGTTTCTATGTTTAGTAATTTTAACAAGTGGTAAAAATTACTGGTTGTTCTGACATAAATTCAACACTGATTTTAACTGTTGTTTTTTTTATGTGAGTTACTCTCCAGTCAGGTATTGGGGCTATAAGATTCACCTAACAACCATGCAACATAAACATGAATTATATTGGAATTATATTCCCAACTTGTTTGTGCTTATAACACATGCTTAAGCTTAAGCAGGTTATTAAATTCTTGATGGACAAAGATAAAACAGTAAATAATATGTACAGCTCAGTTCATAGCAACTTGTTACTGTATCTTAAAATATTTCAATAAATGAAGGTTAAGATTATCAGGAATTGTAGTTATTAAATAGTTCCTTTCTTTACCTGCCTCTCTTTTTTTCTTTTGAATATGTTTGACCGATATAAGCTACTCTTAATAATGAATTTCTGTGCGCGTCTATTCAGAACTACTATTGATTAAAGTAAATCTCATTCCCAGGAAAATACAGGAAGCCCACTGAACTCAAAGTCTGTTTCCAAATGGGAAACTATAGAATTGTTCTGCTAGTAAGTAAAACACAATATCTCTATAAGGAGAACTTGCTTGACAAAAGGAAAAATTTTTCAACAACTCAGAAGTAGAGCAATTTTTTCACTATATATGTAAAACTTGCATTTGTTCACAGCATGTGCTTTAATTTAGTTTGAAAATGCTCATATCTTTCAAATTCAAAATTTCTAATAGAGGCAGGGGCAGGTAGGTGAATTAAATGAATCCATATGTACCCTGAGAAAATGTTTACTAAAGATAGGAATACAGATTAAGAAATTTTAAGATGTACAAATGTTGGTAGAAAAGGAGTGATATGTGTTCTGTTGTGAGGACTGAATATTTGTTGAATGAAACAAAAATGGTCATACATAGGAGTGTGTATCTCTACACTTTGTTATATGTAAATGAGAACTGATAATCTCAGGAGAAACAGAAAATTTAGATAAATGTAATCGGGTTACTTAAGAGGTGTGCATGGTAAGATACGGCAAAAATGAACAGATGCCGAATAAATGTGAACTGGGTATGAAAATGACTGGCTAATATGAAAGAAATACAGGTTGCATGGAGAGAATGAATGCAGACTGAACTGCAAAACAAATACATGAAGGAAAAGTGAATGGGTTAAGAGGAAGGGGAAAATGGTCAGACAGAGTTTAGGAATTTGTCCAAAAGTGACTAGTGATAACAAAGACAGTGTATCAATCTGTATGTAATTGAAAGAAGGGAGGTTTGCAGGGATAGAAAGGCATGGATTCGTATAGCAAATTAGATGTAGCTCTATTTCCTTTTCTTTTTCCTATCTCATAGCTTTAATTTTTCTGGCTTACTATTGCTTCCTCCTTTTCTGCATTTTGCACAATATTACTTACTCTGAAAAGTAACATTATGCTAAGTGTATATGTATACAATTTAAGGAATTTAATATTCATGTATCTTAAATATTTCAGCATGATAGGAATGTAATGAGCATTTCTACAGAAATAGGAAAGCAAGAATGGGAAGTGGGAGATACTGAATACCTTGCACAGAAAGTTAAGAATAAAAGGATTAGGTCAGCCCTTAAACAAACCTTCTTGTATTGGCTGGGATTTGGTGTCTACCAGGTTGTGGTCTTAACTGTCTTCAGTACTATAGCTGGAACTGAAATAGCTTTATTTCTCTGAAATCACCAGTTTGTGATATGCTTAAAACCTTTCAATGAACCTTTCCAGTGATGGGGCCAAGATTTTCAAATCTCTTCCCTGTGAAGATCCACCAGCGATATTATACACTTTTAGGTACTTTTAAAACTGTCAATGCTTTCAACCACACCCCTTTTAAAGGTTGGTCATATGATAAAACAGACCATATGATGCTTTTATAAATTATTACTTTTTCACGTTGGTTTGGTTAGTGCTGCAGTTTTACGTTTGATCCTTATATTTTCAAATGTGTTTTTACTAATAGAAAAGTGAAGTAGAAAGAAACAGTGATTTGTGCAGAGTTGGTATCCATTCAGAGAGAAAAGAAACCCATCAGCAGGTGGAATTGATTTTTCAATTATTTATTTCCACCCTGTAGAGCAGTCCCCCCAAAAACCTGCTCTGGAGAATGAAAGGGCCCTTGGAAACAATGTGCCAGATGGCGAATGGTGCCCTTTTATATCATTAGGTCTTAATAATTCTTGAAAACTGAAAGTTGCAAATTAATAAGTCAAGGTCTAATAATTTTGTAAAATAGATTATGGAAACTTTATGCCAATTTATATTTTCAAAGCAATACATAGTACTTAGAATCTAACACACTATGTTTGCACCTGTTTGCACATGCACACTCACATATCTACCTTAATTTTATAATACTTGAAAAATCATTCCCCAAAGGTAAAGATGTATGAAGCCTTTTCTCACATTTCAATCCATTCTTTTTTTATTTTTTTAAACTTTATTAATTAAACATAGCAAATGAATACATATAAGATATTGCGTGATACATAGAAAACACCAGTGACGTATAACAATATATACGCAAAAGTATGACATAGAACAATATATACATGGAAAAAAAGGAACATAGTAAAGAAGGAAAAAGTACAGAGAAAGAAAAGAGGGGGAAATAAAGAGAAAAAAAAGCAGAACATTTTAAAAGTGGGGTTTCTAACTGTCTGAACGGTGAATGTATCTACAAATATGTTATTTTCACATCTTTACTAGTGCCAATAAATATCTCCTCTATTTCTGCTTAATTAAATATTTGACAACTACATTTTATATACACAATGTTATTTTTTGTGTTAATTCCATGTATCTAAGAAAAGGTCGCCAATCATTCTTATAATCATCCATATTCTTGTCATTTAACTGATCTGTAAGTTTAGCCATCTGAGCTAGGTCCATTGTCTTAATAGTCCATTTTTCAATTGTTGGGATATTTCAATCCATTCTTGACTGAAATAAAAGAAAAATAACCCATGCATTTGAATTAAAACTTTGACTCCCAAATCTGTACAGTATGCAAAAAAATATTTTGATTTCTGAAAGATGAAGACAAGTCTCAGACGCTCCCAGACAAGTGACTAGCTTAAATGTGAAGCCATAGGCAATGGCAATATTGAAAATTGAAAAGTTTTTTTCAGAATTACAAATGATCCAAGGATGGGCAGCCTGTAGCCACATGCATCCCCCATAAGTCATTTTTAAGACCCCAGCAGTTCTTCTGGTGACACAACTCACTTTTATCAATCAATCAATCAATGAAATGTATAGGCTGCCTCAATTGCAACTGGCAACCCTAAATAGCTAATGACAATTAAAATAAACCAAAATAGAATTCAAAAGTAACAAAAACAATATCATTACAAAAATGCCAAATATCAGCACTCTGGTTTTCTGCTGTTTTGAAGCAAGACTCACAAAAGACACAACTGTAAGACATAAAATAAATTTAATATAGGTTTGGGGAGGGAAGCAGACCATGTAACTCCCCCCATCAAATCCCAGCTTTGCCCATATGTGTGATGTGACCCTGCATACATTGCCTTACCACTGCAGTTCATGACCTTCCTTAAAAAACAACTCCCCAAAAGTGGGGATCTGCTGATAGCATGAAAATGTTGCCTGGCCCTGAACTGTGTAATTAAAGGGCAATTAAACAAGCCACTGATTGCAGAAGCTGGTGGTGATTGCTGCAAAATGTTGTGAATAACGCACGCATTTTGTAGAGAATCAAGTGTTGACTCTGATTCCTGATTCCCTTCTAAGGTTGGGTGGAATCTACCCAGAAAATTTTAATCATAAGCTTAAGACTTTAAAGAATCTGAAATAAACAGCAAAAAGCTAAATAAGATTTTAATCTTAGAAAGTTATAAATGGACTAAGGATCCAAATAAAATTGGAATATTGAAACTTTTGCAATAAGATTTTAGAATTAATTATAAAGAACAAACAGCTTCTCATGGGAAACAGGTTCTGTTTTGGTTTTTATAAGACACAACAAATAAAAGGAATTTTATGATTTCAAAAACTGGACACTAGAGAGGACTAAAGTTTTTAGGTAGAGGAAAGATTTACAAGCCTGTAAAATATTGCAAAACATAACAATGAAATACTGAAAGAGATTTTTGAAGAATGGAATCAAAAAATAGTAGCCATGATATCAACAATGTCAATAATGATGTCTGCTTCTATGGATAGACTATGTCCAGAAGATGTTATTGAAGAAATCACAGATGTAGAACAAATTTTACCTGACAAGATAGAGATGATATCGTAAGTGGATCTACAACTGACAGGCCAAGAGAATGACTTAGAAAAGGATGTTTCACTGGATCTACAAAAGAAACTGGCTAAGGTTTTAAAATTTAAAAGGTAAATACAAATGACATACCAAGAGAGTGACCTGGATAATTTTTTTCCTATTGGATTTACAAAAGATGCTTGTTAAAGCTTTGAAGAACTTTGTGTGATGGAACAAAGAAGAAATGAAGAGAAATCAAATCCTACAACAATATTTGCATGAACTAAAGATTAAGACTGTTAGAAGTAAAAGGAAGGAATATAGAGTTGGTTTATTTGATCAAAGTTAAAACAAGATATGTTGTCACTTCTGGTTACCCTTTGTAGACTTTCTGCTGACACCAGGACTGAAAAGATGACATTTTATGGATTTGTTTATAGATAAGAGATGAAAAGTAAATGTTTGTAACCTTAGGGTCACTAAATTTGTTTATACTTGTGATAAAGGTTGGAAGTCACTCCTTCATATATTTATTTTCTCTTTATTATATTCTTTCTTTTCTTTCTTCTCTCTTTTTTCTTTTTTCTTCCCCTTTTTTCTTCTTTCTATTATCTTTTCTTTAAGTTTAGTTTTTATTAGATTTTACTATTATAATCAAAATTCTTAACAAAAAATTATACATATGACAAACAGTTAATAGCTGATGTATATATATGAAAGAGCTGTATCAGGTACTGTGTGAGGATTAAATGTACAATATAGTATATAAATTGTAGCATATAAAGAATACAATGGGATTTTAAAAGAAAAACATTTACAGTCCATTTCCTGGCATTACTGGAAACTAGGTAATGATAATGAAACAGTTCAGCATTAAAACACTGTTTTGACCACCTTGCTTTCATACAGCTGGCAAGATTTATCTTTTTTGAATCATGAGAAAGGAGTATGAGAAACTACTGAGCACCTATGTCAGATCCAAGTCCACACATATTTTACAGTAGGGATACACAAGGATTTCATATAATCTGTATTTTTAATGCAAACTGACTGACTCATCCTTTGCAAACTAATATGTGAATCAAAGCAGAGGGTTTGTTTTTGTTTTTTTGTTTTGGTTTTCACACTTCTAGTAAGGGCCCCAATTTTGCTATTTTAAACCAGAATGAACACACACACACACACAAACTTTTAGGTAAAATAAAATTCATACATAATGTGTTATCTTCCATATTTTAAAAAATGGGGAAAATTAAAATGTTCAACTTTAAAAGACATTCATAAATTCTACAATAAATTCAAAGTAATATGGACACTAAACAGAACAGATAGATGGAGCACATACAGATGGACCAGATAGAGCCTGATCATGGCTGCCCTCACTATGAGGCAAACTAAGGTGACTTTCTCAGGAGGGGACAGGGGAACACTAGGTCAAAGACTGTTAAAACTTGTACCTGCTGCTCTCACAGATGTTTTCAATGCCAGCACAGAGGAAATGGTAGAGTATGTGCTGGAAGAAAGAGGGTGCAAGAGACAGAACAGAAAGCAGATGAAATTACAAGGCTGCAGGGAGAGGAGGAGGAGCCTCACATTTACCTCTCCAGCACCCATCAAAAGCCTGGAGTAATTAACAACAAGATCTCAGAGTTTCTTACCATTTCCTTGAACAGAGACTAGAGACAGTCAGCTGCTCAAAGACAAGTCAAGATATTAGTATGAACCAGTTTGGCCCTTAAGATTCTGTTAACATCCTGCTTGTTGGTCCCTTTTTAGCTGAGTGCTGAGAGGAATTGTAGCCAGCACAGAACAGCTGTCGAAGGCAGGCAGGTAGGCTTTTCTATCAAATACGGAAGGGGAACTCTCTTCAAGTACACAGGCACAAATGTTTACAGTGAACCTTACAGCTCCAATGAGGATGTGAATGGTAAGGAGATTCATGATCTTCCATTTAGTCAAATTGCAGGTGACCAAATAGTATCCATATTTCCATCTCAAATGGATGTAAAGGGCAGGTCAGAAAAGAGTACAGTGAGGTTCAGGAAACATCTGCTGCTAGGCTTAGTCTGAGGTTGTGGACTTGAGTAGTAGCCCGAGGGACTTATTTGTCCTGCATGGGCTACAGCAAATAGAAAACTTGATGTTCCCCAATGGTGACAAAGTGGAGAACATGTTGATGGAGCCCAAAGCCCTGAACCCTGCCTGTTACTGTTTCAGCCACATTGGGTTCTACAGGAATAAAGAACTGGAAAAAAAATGGGTAGAAACTGGCATGCCATGAGAAGGCAGGAAATCCCCAAAGAACATTCCATAGGTGAAAAGAGCCTCAGATGAGACTAAGTTTAAAGACCATCATAGCTAATCAGCATTAGACTCTTTTTACTTGCCAAATGTTCTGGAAAAGCTCATTGCCCTCATTGCAGGAAAATACACAATTAAAGAGGCATTAAGAGGTGATGATCAGGAGGCCAAACCAACACTGTCTCTGTATTATGTCCTTAATTCAAAGGTGTACATCCCTACACAGCAGTATATTTGTTATATGATATTCCCAAACTCCTCACAATAGCTGAAGAAGACGTAGAGCAACCATGAAGAGCGCTAGAGGCAATGTTGGTACATAATGACATGCACAGTATTGATGCAAGTGATTTAGGTGATGCACTGAAAGCCCCTTCAGCATACCTTTCAACAGGATCAACTCCAAAGGCTGCTTTCCTTTAGTTCTTCTTTATTAAGGTAGATAGCACAGCAGTACTGTAAGAGTAGAAGAAAAGAAAAAGAAAAACAAAACTGAGAACTTTCAAAGTTTTGGCCCAAGCAAGGGGACAAGGAAAATTATTTTTGCTTTCTGCTCAGGTGCAAAAATATGATAGGCAACCCCTAAAATTGATTCATACATCCCTAGGCGCAGACTGGGAATACTGACTGTCTGAATCCACTAAAACAGTGACCAACCTAATCTCATATTGCTCTTTCTACATTTGTGCTCCTTTGTTGAGCAAAGCTTTTTTTTAACTTTGAATATAATTTATTTGTGATCCTTTTATCACTTGCTTTACAGAAATAATTTCATCTTTATCTTCACCTTTTCTTTAAACTGAGAAACAAAACCAGCATAAAGATAAAAACTTGTCCTTCAAAACTATGTTTCTATACTCACATTTGAAATTGTTGTTGTAATTTCCTTATTTAGGTAACCTATATCTAAGTTGCCAGACATCCGACAACATGTTGTTTTATATTCTCCAGTGACATAAGTTACTTAAAAATATATTCAGAAAGAAAAAATGTAAAAGCAAAGATGGGTTTCAAAACCACAATTACTAGAATAATGTAACAAAATTCCTGGAATTATTTTTCCAGTGGAATGTATCCTACACATTTACTGAGAAATAAGGCTCATTGTGTATACCCAGAAAATTTGTAAAATATTGCAAACTTAGTTACAGTGGTACCTCAAGATACGAATGCCCCACCTTATGAAAATTTCGAGATACAACCAGCTCCGGCCGCAAAAATTTACCTCGACATGCGAACTCCGCCTCAAGCTACGAACCGGATCCGCGGCCATTTGCCCTGCTGCCACGTGGTCGCGGCTTCCTGTGGGCGAAATCGCGGTAGTAAGGAGGCTTGCTCCACGAGGCAAATTTCCCCATAAGGTTTAATGTGTCAGCCGACGTTACACGGCTAGGAAATTCCCCAGGCGTGCTTTAGTCAGTTTCACCGCTCGAGCCCTAGCGCAGAAAGAGCAAGTGCTAATGAAAGGGCCACCTGGCACCTCTTCACTAATCTGAGCGCGCGGGGGAAAGGCTTTTGTCGCGCGCACCATGCCAAGGGCTATGGACAAAGGAAAGAGCGCGGAGTTGAGGAAGAGGAATCAGTGCGGGGGGGGGGAAGCTCCCTGTGTGCGCCACAAAAGCCTTTCCCCCACGCACTGATTGCTTTCACTGGGCTTTTGTCAGTGCACCACGCCAAGGGCTATGGACAAAGGAAAGAGCGCGGAGTTGAGGAAGAGGAATCAGTGCGGGGGGGGGAAGCTCCCTGTGTGTGCCACAAAAGCCTTTCCCCCACGCACTGATTGCTTTCACTGGGCTTTTGTCAGTGCACCACGCCAAGGGCTATGGACAAAGGAAAGAGCGCGGAGTTGAGGAAGAGGAATCAGTGCGGGGGGGGGGGAAAGCTCCCTGTGTGCGCCACAAAAGCCTTTCCCCGCGTGCTGATTGCTTTCACTGGGCTTTTGTCAGTGCACCAAGGTGGAAAGGCTTTTGTGGTGCGCACAGCCGGGAGTAGGAGCTTCCCCCCCCCGCACTGATTCCTCTTCCTCAACTCCACACTCTTTCCTTTGTCCATAGCCCTTGACGTGGTGCACCGACAAAAGCCCAGTGAAAGCAATCAGCGCGCGGGGGAAAGGCTTTTGTCATGCACACAGCCGGGAGCAGGAGCTTTCCCCCGCGCTGATTCCTCTTCCTCAACTCCGCGCTCTTTCCTTTGTCCATAGCCCTTGGCGTGGTGCACCGAGAAAAGCCCAGTGAAAGCAATCAGCACACGGGGGAAAGGCTTTTGTGGCGCGCACAGCCGGGAGCAGAAGCTTCCCCCCCCCCCGCACTGATTCCTCTTCCTCAACTCCGCACTGTTTCCTTTGTCCATAGCCCTTGGCGTGATGCGCGCAACAAAAGCCTTTCCCCCACACGCTCAGATTAGTGAAGAGGCGCCAGGTGGCCCTTTCATTAGCACTTCCTCTTTCTGCGCTAGGGCTCGAGCAGTGAAACTGACTAAAGCGCACCTGGGGAATTTCCTAGCCGTGCAACACATTGAACCTTATGGGGAAATTTGCTTCAGGATGCGACCAAATTCGGAGGGCAGATTAGCCGTATTTACATTGAACCTTATGAGGAAATTTGCCTCGTGGTGCAACCAAATTCGGAGGGCGGAACGGATTAACCGTATTTACATTGAACCCTATGGGAAAATTTGCTTCAGGATGCGACCAATTCAACTTGCGATCAGAGTCACGGAACAGATTAAATTCGTATCTTGAGGTACCACTGTATTTTTAAATCAATGATGCAGTGGACTAGGACTTTATGGATGGATGGGCATACTCATCTTCAACTAAAAAGGTTCTTTCTGTTTTCTCGGTGTCAGAGTTTAGGATATCTTCTCAAAACATCTCTTTTACCCCACTTGACAGATAATCTCATAGCCCACTAAATTGTTAACTACTGGAAAAGATTAGTTCTCTTTCTCTCATGAAGTTCGTTGCAATGGAAGCAACCTTGATTTGAAAGTCTGGCCCTGTGTAATGGTATGTGGGAATGACCTTGAGGGACAAGAGGAAGAGGTGCTTAGGGAACAATTAGATAAAAGGGGGAGGAGCCCAAAGCCGAATAACGGGCAAAGAAAGAAACTTAAAAAGGAACCACCCTAACATATCAAGCTGTTAAAAGTGATGGCAGGAGATTCGTACTTCAGACTTGCAAGATTCTGTTAATGCAGCCTTACGATAAAGCAGAATTAGCTCATCTGGTTGTGTTTCCTGTCTGGTTTATCTGGGAGGGCGGACACCCAGGAGGGGGGACTGCCAGTATCTTTCAAAGCCTCTTGCAGCCTGAGCGCTCCAGTCAGGACACCCCCATTCAGAAATTAAAATGTGAGGGACTTAATAACTACTGGATGTTTCCTATTTTCCCAGTGTATCCCAATTACAGAAACACCTGTTCTAAATAACAGCATGCTTCTTGATGGTGAAAATATACAGTGCCCAACAGCCCTCAAAATTTCTCATTTAATTTTTATGGTGGAAAGTCTAGCAGTAGCAAATTGGGTGCAATTCAGGCCATGTTGGAGCACAGGGTCAATGGTTTGTTTACAGCAGTGTTGTCCAAACTTGACCACTTTAAGATGAGTGGACTTCAACTCCCATGCTCATGGCTGGCTGGGGAATTCTGGGAGTTGAAGTCCACTCATCTTAAAGTGGCCAAGTTTGGACAACACTGGTTTACAGCAACCACCAAATACATTTGTGTTCTTATCGCTAATGGCATAGCACATCCCTGGTCTTCTTTACTCATAGTTCCTAGAATTAAAAGTCCAAATAGCCTTTTGTATTTTTAAGGCTATTACACAATCTTTCTACAACTGGCACTAAACGTTACATTCCTTGATAAGCGTGCACAGCATTAACTTTGTTAGGCATCATCTTCTTTGCATCTTTTTTTCCCAGTTTGTATAGCAGAACAGGAAAGATGGGGCAGCTTCATTTATTTAGTTCAAAATACAAACAGTAAGTTGTTGCCATGTACAGATTCTCACAGGTGCTAACAAATGTTTTAAGTCAGGTTTGGCACAAAAGTTAAATGTGCTTACACATGACTCGAGTGTTAATACTGAATGAAGGTCTGTATCTCACAAAGGGTGTTCACTTCTTTGAAGCACATCAAAGATTCTGATTTATGCTAAGCTAGAGATGAGCAGTCACATACAATTTCCACATCTTTCCACCAGCCTCCAGAAGTCCACATATGTGTGCTATTGAAATTGGGGAGGGAGGGCAAATTGTTGAATAACTGCGGTGTAATTTTCCACCAATTTTCAAAAGTCTAAAACGAAGTGTTTTGCTTTTACTAAGCTTGCCATACTTTTTAACTTTTAGCAAAGCCAGGCCTTGGTATTTCTTGAATGGGGCACTACCAGGGAATCCTAGAGCTACTATATAGACTATGTTAGGAAGTCAAAAACTAGATTAGGAAGTCAAAAACTACCCTAGAAGAAAGTAATACCCTACCAATTCTGTCCTATTGCCAAGAAAACTACAAGGACATATCCATGTAGTCAATAGGAGTTAAGCGGGACTCAAAGGAGGTGTACTTTTTTAATATCACTTTTATAACTTTGGTGATTTTTGACCCTGTAGAGTGCTCGTAATTGCATATTTCCAATTGGACAGATATGCATAATTCCATCTCTACTGGGAATGTTCAATGTTAAAAAAAGCCATAGCTGTGGTATTTTCAGTAGTCTTAATTTTATGCCTTTGTCTCAGAATTCTTCACTTTTCTCAGTACAGTTAAATCCATCCGGTGTCAATTATATATGTGGCATTTTGGGAGGGGGGCAGTTAGTGTGGGATGCAACACAGCTTCCTGACTTTGGCTTTTCTTAACACTTGATCTTTCATTTACACATTATGTTTATGGTGCAAAGAAATTTACAGACACATGACAGCAGTTCAGAAAGGTGAAAACTAAAAGGCAGACAAGCAGCAGACTTTTATCATGTGGCAAGCACATTCAAATAATAATAAAAATATCTATTTTCTGCTTTCTATTTTGAAAAGTGAGAAAGTTATCTCTTAGGAGGGCTTACAGTAAATCTAACACATTTTTTAAACCCTGTATTTTTTATCATGGTTTTAAAATCGGGTTTTAAAAAAAAATAATGTTGGCCATGATCCAGCTAAAGTGATGTTCATTTAGTCTGTGATCCTATGCATCACTTATTGGGCAATTTCTGGGCCAAGAACTCCACGCAGCCTTTAAAGGTCTTCCATGCATCCTTCCATATACCAACCAAGAGTAGGCCTGATGTCAGTTCTTCAGTAAGGGCAGCAAAGCAAAAGTGTGACTCTTCCCAGTTGTCTGCCTTCCCAGTTCCCAGTTCCCTGCCTTCTCAACAAACCTGCCCTTCCCCACTGCTACCCAATTCATTGGTCCTGGGAAAGCTGTTTCCAGGACCAACCAGCCTGGTAACAAGGAAAAAAGTCAGAATGCAAACTTCAGTACACAGGAAGGAATAGCTTCAGGCATGTACAGGAATGAGTGAATGTGTGCTTTTGTGTATCACTGTGAATTTACTGGAGAGTGATCTCCATGAGTATCCATGTATTTGTGCACATGTATGCAGGCTGCAATTCACCATCCTTCACTGTACAGCATATAAATAATAATACTTAACATTGTATTTTCTCTTCTTTTCCTACTCTTTTTTTAGTCCCCATTTTAAGTCACAATGTGTGTGCATCATAAGTCACATATCAGATCTTACATTTGAGTTTATTTTTTCACCATCTTTCCTTCCGCTCATTTTTGTTTTGAAAGATTCCTTGTGACAGTTTTTTCTACCTGTGTAGTGACAGAGAGTTCTACCACTATTAGCATTCTGTACCACTGAAATTAATGTGAAAGTTTTGCAGTATTCTGGGACTATCTCCCTATTTTCCTTATAAAAACAGAACTGTGGGAGCAAACAGATATAGTGTTTAATTGCCAGTAATTTTAATTAGTTTAATCAAATAAAACAATAGTAATAAAAGTTACACTTTCTGTATTACAGGTAGTCCTTGGTTAATGACCGTAATTGGGACTGGCAACTCCATTGCTAAGTGATGTGGTCGTAAAGTGGAAAATCACGTGACCGCACCAACTTGCAGTGGAAGTTCCAGAAGTTCTGGCTGCGGTCATTAAGTGACTCACCACAGTCATTAAGTGAGATGTCATGTGACTGCAACTTCAGGCCTCCTACCAGCTTTCCCACTGACTTTGCTTGTTGGAAGCCAGCTGTAAAGTTCGCAAATGATGATCACATGACCACAGGATGCTGCAATGGTCGTAAATGCGTGCCAGTTGCCAAGTGCCTGAATCACAATCACGTGACCACAGGGACACTGCAATGGCCGCAATTTTGAGGACCGGTCATAAGTTTCCTCGTTCAACACTGTCTTAACTTTGAGCAGTTGCTGTACAAGTGATCATTAACCAAGGACTACCTGTATATCTAAATCCTCAAATCAAATGGTTTGATATCTACTTTCACTTTCAGCATCTGTTTATACAAAAACTAATAAACACTTTCAAGGTTTTAATCAAATTACAAGAGTGGCTTGTTTGGAACTCTGTTTTATCTGTTGTGATCTGTCATCATTTGTGATGTTGCTATTCATTTATTATAAAGAAATTATCAACATCTCTTAATCAAGTCAATCATCCCCTTTATGCTCTCCTTTAGTAGAGTTTAAAATCTTAGGGATGGTGTTAGAAACTAACTTGTCTGATAATCTCACAGCAAAAAATTCCCTAAAATCCATTTTTTTTAATTTATTAATTAGTTTGGAAACTTAGCAGATTGTCACATGTGTCTGGCCTATTGCTTTTTAATCCCCTCATCAGCTTTTGATGTGTTACGTGTGCTATATCACTGACTCAGTTCCAGTGCCTTCCTGGTATTTGCTGGCAAAACAAAATATTTTCCTCGGAAGAATGCCTTTGTCATATATTTTCGAAACAAAGAGGTTTTGGATCACCTGTTCTTCATCTGAATAGTAACAAGTGCTGTACTGGCTTGGGTTTATCTTATTATTCATTTCTGTTTAAATGTACTGCATGTATCTAAAGGAGATACCCTCTGCTCCTTCTGCTTTCATGAAATGTCAGATCTCTGCATTAAGGTTCCCTTCAGCACTAGCACAGCACGACCTTCTGTATTTATAAAAGCCACCTATCCTTATTCTTTTTATGCTCATTGTATGTATAAGATGGCAATTCAGTTGATTCAGCACCACACATACATTCATTCATTTATTCATTCATTCAATGAATCTCGAGGACGACCAATTTCCAAAAAGATTCTGGCAATTTACAATATTTTTAAAAATACATAATTTAAAGAAACATGACTGCTGGAAAAAAAACCCTCACATTAATAATATCCAGGGGGGAAAAATTGACAAACAGCCTTACCCCAGGTCTGGGAACAGAGACAGTTCTTAAAAGACTTCTGGAATATTGGAAGACTTCTGGAGGAGTGGGAACTATACATATCTCATGCAAGCTTGAAAAAGATCTGCTTTAAAGAGTTGACTCATTAAAGCAGCTGATATTCCAGAGCATCTCTACTTAATGTTTTTTTTGAAGCATGCACAACTCTAATATTTAGTGGACTGGTGGTTAAGGTATAGGAATATAACCAAATTCAAGTCCTCACTCAATTATAGAAACTCATAGGTTGACTTTGGGCCAGTCCCTCTCTCAGTTTAATCTACCTACAAGGTACAATAATTTTATTTAATATTAAAGTAATATTAGGATAAAAATAGAGGAGGGAGTCATAGGTATTTCACCTTGAGCTCTTAAAGAAAAGTTTGACTATGAATACAACAAATAAATATATAAAAAGTTAGGCTAGTTTATTAGAAACAGGAAAAATTGTGATCATATAATTTTTACAAAGGAGTACTTATATCTCTTTAGAGCAGATTTGCAGTAGTAGAGGAAAGAGACTAGAATATTCCCTGAATCAGTGAAAATACAGTATGTTTAATATTGGACATGTTCACTCTTTTTAGATTAAATAAATTTAGATTAAAAAAATATAGTGCAATCCCATACACCCTTCATAAATTAATACACAGGAGGATTGCAATTTTGTTTTCCTCTACTAATATTGTCCTCCAAATATTTCCCAAGTATTCATGCTGAAAAGCCTTAAACCATCTTTTCAAAAAAGAAATATACAGAACTTTTGCATGCATTGAAACTCAGTAATAATTGTGTTATGTTTACAGTCAAATTTCCTTTTTTTTTAAAAAAAAAAGGAAGGTTAAGGACAAAAAGAATACAGCTCTAAAGTGTTTACAGTCTAGCTTTGAAGAGGAAGCTGATGTAGCGCTCCATTTGAAGCTAATTGTCTATGGAACTTTTGACACTAGGAAAACCAACAAAAGAAAAATCACAGAGATTCTATTTTGAATGTTCATTGCGAGATGTTTTTTGGCTTGTTGTACAGAATGCTCTTTCATCCACATGTCCTTTCTCCCTCCTCCCATTATTGCTACATAATGAAAAAAAATACTTTTCAAGGTGTGTTTCATGAGGAAAAAAGAGAAACCTTTCCACCTATCCTTATCATTGCTACTATCACTGCACACTTTATGTCAGAGAGTTAAAGAAGTTGTACTAAAATGCACCTCTCATTCAACCATTGCTGGTGGAAGAAAAGGGGGAAACGGCTAGAGAGAAATGTATTCTTTTTCAGTTTGAAATTTTCTGGAAAAAAGGATTCTCTATTAGAGGTCATTAATATTTTCACACTGTGGCAAAAATATTAGGGTTGGTATGTTTTAATATGTAAAGGGCCTACATTCTACTTTTTTTTTTTCCTCTTAAAATAAAAGTTTAACAAAAGGCATGTCAGGTCAAATGGATTTAAAGTGTAATCTTATGCATGCTTACCCAGGAGTAAGCCCCATTATGTTCAATAAACTTGCCTCCTATAATTATGTATTATACTGCAAGGCTGAGAACTTTACTGTGTGTGAAGGCCAATTGGTTTCTAAGGGAACTAAGCAGGACTATTTTTTTTTAATCTAGATGTACTTTCTCGTCCCAGTCCAGCAATCTGATCTGAGCATGACTATCTCTACAAATGCCCCAAACCTCTCTGTATTCACATCTACATAAAGATACGATCCAGAAATGTCTTCCATGTGTAAATGAGCATGAACTATGTATGGCAAGTTCATGGCAAGACAAAAGTATCTTCTTGCAAATCCAGATAATGAGCTGGGAGTCAGCAACTAGTAACTCTTTGAAAATTGCTGAATATCCCTTCCCAACAGCCCCAACCAGTACGGCCAGTAGCATGGTACTATAGACAACATCTGGAGGATCACAGGTTGCCCATCTCTGTTTACCTAAGCAACACAGATCCTTTTCAAACAGAAACTCAGTCTCCAGAACAGAAATGAAGAGTGATCACATATTTCACAGATATTTCAGACAAGTATATAAGGCAAGTAGTTTCATTTTCTTTGGTTGTCTTAATATCCTGTGGCAGTCTTGGACATTAGCACCAGTCTGATAAGAATCAGATGTTGACCTTGAAATATGAACACAATCCCAGTGGCATCGCTCCAGCAGAAATAAGCTACGACAGAATGGTATACAATTCCATGGATTTATTAAGATCTTATCTTACAAGCTAGTATACAGTTATTAAGTATGTAAATCTTTTGTAGTCATGGACTTCTGTTTCTTTATGTTTATCTATTGGCTTAGCAACACAACAATATTTAAAATTCAGGCAGAATGTTGGGGAGAGGGCAGGGAAAGAAGGCACTGAGAGGTGGCAATTGTCCACACAGCCAAATAAAATTAACGTTGCTCATTAAGAACAGAGGCAGATAGTTAATGAAGAATGAAAAAGAGGCGCTTTCTGATATCTTTAGCTTTGTCAATGAAAATAATAGCTAGCCTTTATCCATCAATATATATACAGTATACATATTACTAGACTGACAGTGCTTGGGAACTTTCTTCTTAACATCATGCTGTGACACTTCAGCAGGCTTGAAATACCATCATCCTGGGTCTTTCACCCACTGTATCTACATCTCTTATTCGTTCTATTGTTTAATCTACATCAGCTTCAGCCGGGTTATTTGCCATCCTGGTATAAATCTCTATTCGTTTTCTAGCATGTGGGATGAAGAGCAATAAATATTGATCATAACACTATGGATAGTTAAATGCAAAAACTGAATTGATCACTTCTCACCACCCCAATAAAATTATATACATCAATAAGTATATGGGACTGTATTCCTTGCTTGCCACCAGCCGTGTCTCTTTGATATGTGATTGGACTTCTGCACAACTGAGAGACCCAGTTCTGTAGAGACAACGTGTGAATGGCTGCTCACATTTAGGATTCCTTCTTACAGACCTTTGTGCCAATACATGGATATCTAAGAAGCACAACTGCAGGAATAGCTGAGACTTGGGTAGATAGTATTGCCCACATACACATGCACACACTGAGTCCTCTTAATTAAAAACATGTAAAGGAAGCACTAAAACAAGAGGCGGACAAAGGCTGCACTCTTCTTCTGGGAGATCAAGGGCCACGGGGATGGGATGATGCTACAAAATGTTGCATACATAGGCAGTGCAGTTCTGGTTTCTCCTGTGCTTGAGGGAGAAATTTTGTTGGAGGGTTATTATTAACAGCATTGAGTCTATTTTAGGCACATCCCTAAGTTTTGGTTAAGTTTCCCACCTTAAAAAGGCAGAAAAACATGCTGCACAATTTCAGCAATTGTAATCAGAAGGGATACAAGGAGGTGCAAAGAGAGATCGGGGAGCTGTATAAGGTTCTGGGTCTCCAGGCTACCCACCACAGCTGGGGAAGAAAATGGATAAGGCAAAGAATACAGAAAAGATGTCATCACAGAACTCCATCTAGCCCACAGTTCTATCTTCTCATTAACACCTCTCTAGTATTTGGAGGTGACTTCTTTTTCCAAGGTTGGCTAGCTAAAATCCTTCTGGGCAAAGAACGCTAAACATACAATCTTCTCTACATAAAGCAAGGGCCCACTGCATCCCATCTTTCAATCAGTCGCCAACTGGTATGGATCTCTGGCAGTCGGACAAAGGCTAAAATGTTGACTACATGTGAGAAGCTTGTGGGAGAAAGATCTCAAATTTCAATTTATATATAGGGAATTCGGCTTCAGTATATGTGACTCTCCAAACATAAATGTTAAGTGTTGGTAGACGCTTTTCAGATTTGGTTTAAGCTGTATTCAGCAAAAATGGAAGAACTGAATCAATCTGGCTTTGTTCGGTTGCTTACCCCAAACTCTTCCATTTCAGCCTCTTTCAGGAACTCCTTTCCACCTTCATCTTTCCCATCACAAAAGGAGGAGCAAGTCGAGGTCTTTGGAGAGCTACCGCTTGGAACGTTCCAGTATTAGCCAAATTTTAACCACAACTCAGCATCCTCCTGAGCCATTTCTTTCCTGTTGAAGTTGTTGTTGTTGTATTATTATTATCCCAACTTTATTTTGTACAGCCTATGGCAGCATACATAATGCTCCCACCTCTATTTCCCACAAGAACTGCCCTGCGAGGTGGTAGGGCTGAGAGTGAATGACTGGTCCAAAGTCAGTCACCCAGCCAGCTTTCATGTTTAAGGGAAGACTAGAACGCATAGTCTCCTGGTCTCTAGTCTGGCATCATAACCACTAAAGCAAACTTACTCAGTTCTTTATTAGATGATATTATATGGTCATCCCATTGTTTTAATTTTCATTCTAAGAATTTTGGGGAAGGAAATTTTGGGAAATTTTATTGTCATATCAGTTGAAATTTCTGTGAGAATGTCTTTAAATCCAGCATATGAATACTTAGATGTCATAACATAAATTCATAAGTCTGCAAATGTAAAACAATATATTAGTTTCAATAAACATGATATGTCCTGTAACAAATGAGTTTTTTGTAGAATATTACATGAGAAGATTTGGAAAAATAATCTGTTTCATTTACTTACTCTTTTTAATTTTTTTAAATTTATTTATGCCAGTTAGAAGAGCAAATTTGATATCTCTAGCAGTCTCTAGTTTATTTCCATTATAGAGAGATTTCTTTACATTTCGAAGGTAGGAGAAAATATCAGAAGAATGCTATGATCTAACTGATGATCCACAAAGTGATTCTGTTATTCTATAACATACCTCTTTAGAATTATGTCACACTGGGATTATATTTAGATTACACAACCTAAAAATGTGTGCCTCTTGAAGAAGAATAAGCATCCAAATGAATATCTTCACAACAGGTAATTGTTAACACCCATTTTATTAATGGAGAGAGAAGACAGATATAAAGAAGATAATATTCCTACAGGCCATAAAAGTAAAAGATAAATAAATGAACATCAGAGACAGAGAAGCAAATTCAGTGATTTAAACAAAGAATAAAATATGACAGACACCATGCAGCAATTCATTTTGTTGCTTAGCCTAAGAAAATTTGAAATAGTAAAGACCAATTAGCTTGATTCATGAGAAATTAATAAGGAGGGAAACGAGGTCATTCAATATAATGTTGCTTTTGTTTTTCACTTTCTTCCTACTTCAATCCAAATCTGGAATGTTCACTATTTAAAAAAAATGTTTGTTTGATGAGCAGTAACTATCATTGAAATCCCACAAACAGTTGGTAAAGGGGCAGAAGTCCTGTTGCTGGATGAGGCAAAAACTGGCTTTCCTAGTTCCACTGATTTTTCATTCATTTTATTTATTTATATTTTTTTTACTAGTGTGTAGACCAATACACAGAAGTAGATGGGAAGTATGAATGTCTGTCAGCAGCATCAACATATTGCTGTGTTTCATCTAATCACATCCAAAACTTTCATCTTTATTCCAAGTGAAAAATCACTGATTCTGTGTGTGGTCCCAGAAATTCCATAAGAACTCAATAGTGCTGTTTAGAGTATCTGGATTAGCCCATTCAGGCTGGCCATTTTGTCACAGCTTAATAATGAGAGCAAGGAGGGACAGTTTAAAAATATAAAGTATTTGCACTGACTATAGATAGATTGTAAGGTTTACTAGGAAGGCAGATTCTATAGAAGATAATTCAATATGGTGCGCTATCATCACACCTAAGGAACTAAGGGCACTCAAGGCCCAGATTAGGTGGAATTGCAACATTCAAGCTTACAGGTCTACTATTTTGTTGGTATTTAGAAACCTGAGATTCACCAATTAGAACCAGGTGCAAAAAGGTCTGGCAGAGGTGGTCAGCCCAAGGTCAGTCCAAAAGATACAAAATCTTTAATTTTTAATTAAAATCATGGGGGGTTAATACTTGCTACTGTTAGACAATTGAGAAGAAGTAACTTGTGTCAGTCTGTTATCAATCTTCTAGAAGTCTGCTAGCAGATCCCTTGCAAACATCACTACTACTTAGACTTGAATATTGTCCAACAATAACTCCACTGGGAACCAAGGTAGACACTGGGGTGTTAGCTGGTTTTAAAATTAATAAACAAAAGACAAAGGTTTTAACGAAGAATATGAAAATGGAAAAACAAATGGAATTGATGGAAAACCTGGTTTTAAGACTTAGGGGAAAAAGTGAAATACTTGGATATCACTAACACGAATTGTATGTTATACAAGAATAATTATGTTAAGACATGGAATGAAATTAAGAAGGACACGTTAAGATGAGAGAAATTACAATTGTCATTGGGGAGAATTTCTGCAATAAAAATGAATGCTTTTCCAAGAATGATGGTTTAATTTTTAAAAAAATACCTATTATGACAACTGATATACCATTTAAACAATGGCAGAAAGATATATCTAAGTTTGTATGGCAAGAGAAAAAACCCAAGAGTTAAATATAAAATAGTTTTAGATGCAAAGGAATGAGGAGGATTGGGACTGGGTGATTTGTAATTGTATTTTGTAACCTGTGCTTAGTCTAGGTGAAAGAGTGAGTTTTGCTGAGAAATATGAGAATTTTAGAAATAGAAGAGCACGATTTGAGGTTTGGGTGGCATGGTTTTCCATTATTATGATAAAGTTTAATGTAGATTTTAAGAATCATTATATTAGAAGTGCCATATTGAGAATATGTAGATTTTAAGAATCATTATATTAGAAGTGCCATATTGAGAATATGGAACAGATATAAACCCAGACTCTGCCCAAAAATGTCTTTATGGGTCTCAGCACAAGAAGCATTTTACAGGAAAGAAACAGTAGTAAAGAAAAATAGTTACCTTATCGAGAGTTGTTAGAATGGGAACATGAAGAATATAAGATGAAATCAAAAGAGCAATTGGCTGCAGAGGGATTTAGTTTTCAATGGTTTTTATATGCACAGTTAAGAGAAAGATTTAAGGTAGATAATGGGTCTTTTGGAATTGAGCAGCAGGAAATGGAATTTGAAGTTGAACTATGTACAAATGATGAACATGTAACTGCTAAAATGTATAAACTTTTCTTGAAATTTGAAATGGAAGAAGTGAAAGACTATGATAAAATGGACTAAGAACTTTGGGCACAATATACAGAGGAAAAGTGGGAAAATATGTGGTTAAAAGGATTGAAATTTACATTATGTTATAACCTAAAATAGAATTCTTATAGAACGATATATCGTTGGTATATGACTCCAGAAAAATTGTCTAAAATGTATAAAGATATTTCAAATTTATTCTGGAAATGTGGGCAACATGAAGGGTCATTTTAGCATGCCTAGTGGAATTGTAAAAAAGCCAGAAATGTCTGGGTTCAAATACATATAATGATACAAAGAATTTTAAAGATCATCATTCAACTGAAACCAGAACTTTTCTTGCTGGGATTAATGGACAGTTGATTAGAAAAGAGCCATGGAAGATTATTTTTATATAAGATTACTGTTATGAGACTATTATATGTGCAAAAATGGAAAGACTCTGAAATACCCACAAGGAGGAATGGTTGGTGAAGATAACAGAACTGGCAGAGATGGCAAAATTAATTTGTTTGATTAGAGAAAGATCAACAACTACATTTATCAGTGACTGGGAACCCCTTATGGGCTTTTTGCTTAAAAAAGAGAAAAATGAACTTGTGATTTATGGGTATGAAGATTAGAAGGAAGGAAATGATGATGTAACCTTAGAGAGAGAGGGTAAAATATAAACGCATTTAAAACTGCTGTCAAAAAGATTGGAAGCCACTTTTTTATAAACTTTTCTATTTCTTTTTCTGTTTTCTTTCCTACTTATTCACTATTCTTTCTAATATTTGTATTACTTTTATCTTATTAAAAAAAAATTCAATAATATTATATTTAAAAGAAAAAAAGGAACCAAGGTAGGCATTGTGCTAATGACTGTTTTGTATTTATCATTCCTTAAAAAACAATATGAAATTGTAGAGGGCAGAGAACTTATCCCTTTCGTCCTTACTTTGCTCCTGACAAACACCATTATTTTGAACTAACCATTAGCACTGGGAGGAAAGTCCCTTTGGTGCCAGTGGATAACTTTTCCTCCCAGTGAAAACACCAGATTTGCTTCATTAGGATCACAGCAGGGAAGAAAGAGTTAAACTTTTCTCCACCTGCTTGGTTTCTTAACATGATGAAACCTCTCCTCCTTTAAAAAAGAAAATACATTTCCAAAACACAGCATTTCAAGAAACAAGTTTAGACATATGCATGCTCAGGAATGAGCAATAATACTTTAATAGAAAACTTGTAAATCTAAAATTATCAGGGAATAGAAATTTAATGAAATATGTGCCACAGTATCTGTCTATTCAGAAGACACTAAAACAAAATAGTGTGAACCTTTCTAATGATTTAATCAAGGAATTGTTATTAAGATTGTTACCAGAAAACTATATATAGTAAAATTAATCAAACTTCATAATAACATTTCCCTTGAGAATGTAATTACTAAACTGGGGGCATACCAGCATGATTTGAATGTTGCAAGTGATGGGAGTTCCCTAAATAAGATAAAAAGGAGAAATGTCATTACTGTAATAGAAAGCGGCATATTAAAATGAAATGCAGACTTTACAAAGCTAAGACCCATACCATAGAGAGAGAGATAATGAAATCAAATGTTCAAAAAAAAAAAAAAAAAGGCAAGGCTGCATGCAAATTGCAAAAACAAACAGATGCAAACAAAGAAATAGTAGGTATGTTAGCAAATAAATGCATACTTGAAATGTTGAAAGAAAAAATAGATTTTTGCTGGATAGTGGTGCATCAAGTCAATATCTGCAACCGAGATGTGTTTATAGGCAACTATTAGTCTTACAAAGTGTGTGGGGGTTCTTTCATCTTCAGGTTGGATGAACGCTTTACATAATACTGCATTATGTTTCACACTTTCCCCAATACGTGGCTTTTGCCCTGGCTGGACAGGGTTAACTTCAACCTCCTAGTTCTGTTGATTGGCCTAGCCATGTCACCAGTCTCTGAGCTAGACTTATTCTGCTCTTTTTTCTGTCTCTAAGTTCTTACAGGTTAAAGCAACATACAGTCCTTACGTTCCTCCAGAGTTTCTTGCCCACATTAGGATTTTAATAACTCTCACGTCTCTTGGGGGGGGGGGGGTAGAGAGGGAAATAAACTGAACTCAGCTTTAGGAATGATGGGGAGTCTGTTGCCATCCTGCAGGGACTGCACAACTCTGACAGTTTCAGGCCTGCCTCTTCCAAATACCAAGGAACATTTTTAACCACACATCTCTTTCCCTCACACCAGTTTAGCAAATGGAATGTCAATAGATGCATGTGGAAAAGGCAGCATTAAACTGAAATGGCTAATAAAAAAGCATATTATGTACCTCAGTTGGATGCAAATGATGTAAGTCTAGCATATCTTATATAACATGGCCATGCAATTGTGCTTAAGAATGGACTTTGCACTGTTACAAAGGACCATCAGGTCATGTTAAAAGGAAAGCACACTGAAGATAATGTGCTTGAACTTAAGCAACCTAAAGCAGACAGAGGAGCAGGATGCATCCATAATAGTAATTCTTTAAAATGGCAAAGGAGATTTAGTCACATAAATGAGTCAGTTATTAAGAAAATAAAGAATGCTTAGCAATTGGATTGCATGTTTACCCTTGCAAGAAGCAAAGGGAATCAAAAATGTGACTATAGTTTAAAGGATTCAAATTCAAATTAGTTTAAATTCAAAATAGTTTAAAGAAAAAAAATGGGGGAGATTTCCTGGGCTTCCATTCAAACCATTGAAACCAGAATTTCAGATGTTTGTGGCCCCAAGCCAATCAAAATGAAGGGCAGGAAAAATTACTTTATAATGTTCATAGATTGCCACTCAAAGTATACTTGCACCTATCTCTTAACCAATAAGAGTGAGGTGTTGGAGAAATTCAAACTCTCCTATGCTTACATAGAAAACAAGTTCAGCAGAAAAAACACAGTCATTAAGGTCTGATAATGCGGAAGAATATCATAACTTGAAATTTAAAAAATATTTGAACAATGAAACATGAAAAAAAAAACCACTATACAGGTAGTTCTCGAGTTACAACCACTCATTCAGCGACCGTTCAAAGTTATGACAGCCCAGAACAAGGGGGAATTATGAAGTTACAGCCATCACAGCATCCCCACAGTCAATCCCAGATATGCTGCAATATTTAAATACTAGTGCAGTGTTTCTCAACCTTGGCAACTAGAAGATGTGTGCTAGCTGGGGAAGTTCTGGGAGTTGGAGTCCACACATCTAGTGCAAACCAGCCTAGTTTTACCAGTGGTACCTGGAAATAACAACAACATTGCACAGTCTGAAGTTACTGAAAATGTGTATGACAAATCTGAAATAACATCAGATACAGAATGGGCTGCTGATGCATAGTCAGAACCCTGAATTATAATTAAGAAAATCTCAAAGATTTAATAAAGGAATTCTACCTGAAAGAATATACTGCACAGCTAAAACAAGGAATGTGCCTCATCCCAATTCATGGGAAAAAGTACAGGGAAGCTGCAGAGGAAGAAACAGCATCCTTTTCCAAAATAAAACATGGATTCTAACAGAACTACCAAAGAGCAAGAAAGCCATAAGCAATAAGTGGGTTTTCAAAAACATGGTGCTCATGGGAATGTGCAACACCATAAAGCAAGATTAATAGCAAAGGGTACACACAAAAACATGTTGAGGATTATGATGAAGTTTCGGCATCTATAGTTAAATATACAAGCAACAGAATACTACTAAATATAGCAGCGTGTAGAAAATTACATGTGAAGCATGTCTAATCAACTTTCCAAGTCCCAGTGAGGCAAAGGAGTCAAATACACCCATGGAAGTTGAATATCTGAACTAAGGAAGAAACTAAATGAGATTGGCAAGTAATGAGTAATCTAGGACAGTTATAAGAAAGCTACTATGCATCACGCCTGTAAGTAGACCTGATATAGACAATGCAGTGAACCAACACAAGAGGACAATAGTAAAACCAGGGACTTCAATTTAAAATTGCCTGTAACTGATAATCCAAAATTTACTAGATTATACAAATTTAGATTGGGCTGGAAATAAATCTGTCAAGAAATACGGCAAGAAACTAAGTATAGTTCTGTCATCTATGGACCCTGAATGCACTTTGGAACAAGCATGCAAGAAACATGTGTGGCTGCACAAACTAACGCTAGACATCAAAATAAAAGAACCTGTCACAGCAGCCTTATTTGAGAACATGGGATGTACTAGATCCTCAGACACAAAGCAATCCAGACCTAATACGAAACACAGAGACATTGAACTGCACTATGTGAAGGACAGTCAAGGAAAGGGGCAGTTAAAACCAATTTACTGCCAAACTGGTGACATGGTGCCAGATGCATTTTCCAAGCTGCTGCCCGGAGACTTCTTCCTCAGGCTGAATGTGAGAGAAGCTTTAGACTCAGTGCATGAAACAATGCACGGCAACACAACCAATGATAGAGCACAGTTTGGTGCACAGAGCTGATAAGAAGGGGGAATTGTTGGCCTCATCATACCCGTCCACCAGTTTTTTCCTTCCTGGTGCAGAATAGAGGAGGCATTACCTGATGCCCACTTTCCATCTCTGTTCAGCTATTGTTACGCACATAAAAGGTCAAGATGGTGATGGGTGAGCAGCTCCAAATGTAAGCTCTCTGATCCTTTTTATTTGCTATTCTCATTTTTATGTACAGGAAGTCCCCAGTTTAAGAATGAGCTCCATTCCAAATGTCTGTCCTTAAGCTGAATTTGTATGTAAGCCAGAACAATATGATTGTTTAACATGGTATAAGTAGTATTGTGTAATTAACTCAAACCATTGTGTATTTAATTCGAACCATTGTGTATTTAACTCAAATGTTGTTATAATATGCTCCATTCTTTACTATGGGTCATCCATAAACCAGGTGTTTTTAACCCGGGGACTACCTGTACTTTTTAAACGGGTTAAGTCTGGAATTATCAAAACCCACTCTCTTTAGGAGAGTCCATGCTAATTACCCATAGCAGGGAGGCAGTGAAAGATAGGAAGGCCTGGGGCAATATGGTTCATGGGGTCACGAAGAGTCGGACACGACTTAATGACTGAACAACAACAACAACAACAACAATTGCCTCTAAACCAGGGACTAGAAATCAGTTGTAGGCATGCATCAGTGTAATATACTAACAGTTAGTTGCGAGTCTGAGCATGTCCTGCAATGCTTCTCTAACATTCATTGATTTTAGACTCACCCTAAACCATTCATGCATTAGGAATAAATGTCTGCAATGCCTTTTCTATCTATGTTTCAAATTGCAAGAAGGAAAAAGAACCTATGGAGGAGAAAGAAATGCTTTACCAATGGTATGTCCAGCCACAAAGCCATGTGAATATTCTATCATTTCTCGAGGTTCCCTCATAAAAATGATTTTTATGATTTAATATGTCCTGAGTATCTTCATAGGCCTGAATCATGCTACTATGAGACATTTATGAAACACTTTATATTTACTTTCCCTCAGTTTGTCCCAGATCAATCATCCTACTATTTCATAGTACTTATTTGCATTTGCTCTTTTAGTCCACTTTAATTTTTGAAAGACAAATAATTTGACCTTGTTGCTGTAGTCATTTGCCACCTTTCCCCTAACTGCCTTTTGTCTCTGCACAAATCTCTTTTCCCTTCAGTATGTCAATCTGCTAACTCATTTGACACATGTACTCAACACATTGCTGGTTGGCACTTTCACAATGCTTATTTCAAATACTTGCTTGTCCCAAATTTCTAGTCTAGTCTAATTAAATCATAGCAATTATATTACTGTTACAAGTTATAAGCATGATTTGATTTGTTCTTTGTTCTTTTACTTACATTATCATGTTGACACAATGTGATTATCATACCAGGTTCTACTATACCAGTTTCCCTTGCAATCAGACTTCCTTTGTTGTGCAGCATTAATCATGGGGGTTTTCTATACACCAGCTGCTGCAAATATTAAAAGATTTAAAAAAAAGAATTCTACAACTCTGAGCTACTGTGCAGGGCATGTGACTCAGGTCCTTACTATCTTTATCTCCAGGCCATATTTCCATGACAAGTCTTACAGACTGTTCATCAAGGTCATCATTTACTCTGCTATACAAGGAGACTTACCAGCTGACCAGCGTGAACTAATCTAACTCCACCAAGCCTGATAAAATGCTAGCCTAAGAGCTTGATCTTCATTCAGTAAGCTTCCTTTCCTGCCTTATTACTTTTTTCACACTGCTCCACCAAACAGTAATAGATCCTCTCAGTCACAGTCAAGCATATTCACTTCCTTCTGTTTTTCATTTGGCAACAGTTCTTCCAATGCATTTTAATTCTTTTCTCCTAAACCACAATCCCCCATTCTGAAACTGACCTTACAATGGAAGAAAAATTCAAGAATGTTAGGCCAATAAAAGCTTCCCTCCTAGAGTTATGACAGTTTGATGGGCAATTGAGGGAAACATTGTTTAACCCTTCCCATCTATGCAACTGATAATGCATTTAATACCATGTTGGTTTGGCCCTTAAAGCCACTGATCTTTCTATGCCCAACTTCATGAGATTACACAGGATATAACTGTTTGAAATAAGCAGTTAATAAATCACTGAATGCTCAGTGAACCTTCACCAAATGTTGTTGGACACAGAGTGGTCAACATTGAACATGTTAAAAAGAACAAATATATATTTTAAAAAGTATAAAAACAAACCACACAAACTACACAAAAGGGGGGGGAAGCATAATTCAGGAATAAGTACATATAAATACAGAGACAGAGATGATTAAATATAGATTCTTACCCCAGCAAGCATAGTTAATGATCAATATGAGGAGATATGTAATCCAGTAATATTTGGAGGACCACAGATTTCCCACTGCCTGATCTAATCTACTTAGCAACAATCCTACTGGGTTTCCGAAATAAATCTTTTCCAGTCCTGTTCTGTCTCAGGGACTTCTTTTACCAAAGAGAGTAATCCAACACATTTGGAGAACGTCACATTGAGAAAGATTGACATACACGAAGCAGCAGTAGAAAAGAGTCATGGTGTAACAATTGCCACTCAGAGGCAGTATTCACTGTTTTCATCCTAAATTGACAGTGCTGTTGCATCATCTTTTCTATGCTCCAGGAAACAAAGTCAAGTTCGCAACTGGCTTCATGGAGCCCAGCGGGTTATTTCTCACGAGGAAGCAAACATCACTGAGCACCATTTCCGTCTTTTTTTATTTTGTCTGTTATGATCGCTGACGCCTGTTACTTAACAATGGTGTTGCCAGAAAGTCACAAGCTCTTTGGGTAGATAGCTGTTTTGTCACACTTTACATATTATCATGTTAAATATAATTTGGTTCACAATCTAAATTTGTAAATACTGGAATTACATCTGTCATAAAATCTGACAAAGCAGCTGCAGATTTGTAGATGGTGAAAAGAGAATGAGTTTCCATTTGTCTGGATGTCTGCATTAAAATCATCTTTTTTTTTTGTAGTTGACCTCTGACCCTCCTCATTTTCAAAGGAGGAAACAGTCTTTTAAAAAGTACTGTGGGATATCTTGTCCATTTAGAAAGGTGATGCCTGTTATTAGAATGATTGCATAAATGGCTAAAGGTAGTGCATTATTCCTTCCTATGCTTTTTTTTTCCTTGTAGGTATAGAACATCTATGTTATATTGAAAAACTATGTCAAAAGAAAACCTTGGCAGCCTTCTTGTGGAGAAAATACCTCAAATGTCTTTGAAATGACAACCAACCTGGGAAATATAACTGACTCACAGCCTTTAAGTAATCAAGAAATGATCAAAACTGTAACTCTGGTGTGCAAGGGGAAAAGCTGACATACTTAGGGCAATGAATAAAGCTTGCAATAGGTCAATATTAAAGAAAACAGAACAGGAATTGAAATGATTAGGAAACACATCTTTCTAGTTTTTAATCACAAACATTTGTGTACAGTGCCTCCCAAACCTTTATCTAGCAAAAAGCACTATGTGCTTTCATTGCCTGAGACACAAAATATTTGTGGCTGTGACACTCATCACCTTTCTCAATTTCTAAAGAATAGTGTCAAATATCCCTGGATGTGTTCACTACAACAGACTTTTTCCAAGAGTTAAATTTCACATTTTGGTCTTTTCAAATATTACTGAACAGAACAATTGTACATCTCGTACATCAAAATAACTATGTGCCCATAAAGACCAATCACTCTACCCTTCTTTCTGCTGCAATTCCAATTGAGCATTACTTGCTTTTGCACAGGCTTAACTCTAACCAGGATTTCTTACAGCTCAGAACAAAATCCTTAATTATACATCCTTATAATTAAAAGACCATCTCTGATTATATGCAGAGCAGCTTCCCCTTACCAGAAAGTAACCAGAGTTGTCAGATACTCCAGGCCAGTGTTCCAGACTGGGGAATTCTGGGAGTTGAAGTCCATACAGCTTAAAGTTGCAAAGGTTGAGAAACACTGCTCCAGGCAATCAATCTTGACCCTTGCGTACAGGCTAGGATCCAAATCTTGATCTTAAAGCCAATTGAAATGTTGCTATTTTCCCTGATAAGTGAAGTAGCAGGCTCTGAAATTCATCACTTTAAAAGGCCTGAATCTTTCTGCAGCAACTCATTTGTGCTTGGGGGCTTTGTTTTACTTGTGCTATAGCTTGCACAACATAATATAAATATAGCACGTACCCACTGATGTTCGTACATTGCTTTGTCTAGATTAGAGGTGAAGGAAAAGTGAGCCTCTAGTGAGCAAAGTACTACCTTTTAGCAGAAGCAGTACAGTCTTTTCAACACATACCTCACAAGTTGTAAAAGACAATGTTCAGGTGAAAAGAGGAAGGCTACTCCATTTTTAACTCTTGTGAAGAAGAGGTGCTTTTGGTATGTGTTAATAACACAGCTCTGAAATATGCAAGAGTCCTATATTACGTGCCAGTTCCATCTCATAAATGAAGACCCACTTCCCAAAGAACCGAAGAAGAAGAATTTGGATGAGACCTAAATCCCATCTGGTCCAGTATTTTGTTTTGACAGTAAACCATCCAGATGCCAAGGGGAAGACTGCAACTAGGGCACAAGCACAATAGCACTTTCACATTCTTTTTTTATAGTAATTTTATTAAAAAGTACATTTACAATGATTAAAAACTAATACAAACTAAAAAAGAAAAGAAAAAGAAAAAATAGAAGGTGCAGAAAAAAAGAAAACAGAAAAGAAAGAAAAATAAGAATATAGTAAAGAAAAAGAAAAGAAATATATAAAGAAATGACTTCCCCCTTCATCACAAGTATACCCCGCCCTTTGGAACATCTTGACCCCGGGGGTGAGGCAGGCCCCCTCACTCCAGGCCTTTCGGAGCAATTTGAAGACCTGGCTCTGCCATCTGGCCTGGGGCGGGGAGGGAGGATACCAGAAATGGGGTTGGCTGGCCCCTTAGCGGCCTGCTGTGGCCCTACTGGCCTTTTGGAGTTTTTAGCTTTTTATCTCTATCCTATTTTTGTAAATTTCTAGTTTTTATAACTTTTATAATTTTTAAACCTTTTATAATTTAATTATGTATTTTGATTTTAGTGGTTGTAAGCCGCCCAGAGTCCCCCGTTGTAGGGGAGATGGGCGGGGACAAATCAAATAAATAAATAAATAAACAAACAAACAAACAAACAATTTTAGTAACTTACCACCTCTTAAAATTCAACAAATGATCTCTTCTTCCCATATTCCATCCCTTATCTATAAACAAATCCATAAAACCTCATCATTTCAGTTCTGATGTCAGCAAAAGTCCATTAAGTGTTACCAGAGAGAACATCATATCTATTTTAACCTTGATCAAATAAACCAACTTTATATTCCTTCCTTTTACTTTTAAAAATCTTAATCTTTTGTCTCTTGAAATAGAGACTAGAACTTGAGACTATTCTAGTCTCTTGAAATAATGTCCTAGAACTTGATTTCTTTTCATTTTTCTTTGTCCCTTCTCACAAAATTTTTCAAAGTTTTAACAAGCTTCTTTTGTAAATCCAATATAGAAAAATTATCCAGGTCACAGTCTTGGTTTGTTATTTGTATGTTCCTTTTAATTATTAAGACATCAGCCAGTTTCTTTTGTATGTCCAGTGTAGCATCTTTTTCCATATCGTTCTTGTAACCTGTCAACTTTTAAATCCACTTTCAAATCAGTCTCAGTCTTGTCCAGTAAAACTTGTTCCTCTTTCAATACATCTTTTAAACACAATCTATCTATAGAGGCAGACACTCTAAAAATTAACTTCTTGCTCCATTGGACAAAAATATCCTTCAATATGTCCATGTTAAAATATTTTGCTCCATTTTGTATTAGTAAGTCAAATTTAAGTATTCTTCTTCTTTAATTGTAATCTTCAGTTCCTTCTGGTTCCCTCTAATGTCCAACCTTCAAAGTCTTATCCTATCATTTAAAAAAAAAGAAAAGAATTCATAACAAAAGCATTTTCCCACAGGAAGGATTCTTATAATTAATTCCAAAATCTTATTTCAAATCCATCTGGATCCTTAGTCCATTTGTAACTTTCCAAAATCAAAATTCTTAATCACCCTTTTGCTGTTTATTCACACACACCCCAAGTTTTTTTTAATTCTCAAACTTGTATTTAAGTTAACAAACAATTTCCAAAAGTGATTAGAAAAGGAAGTATGTGAATTCAGTGTCCTTTTGAAGACACCAACCATGGTTTCAGCAAGATGGCTATTCTTTCATCTCCCAGAGCTCTAAACTTTCCAGAGACCCTGTCCTGTGCTTTCCTTATGAGAAGCAATTGTATGGAGCCCTTGTGGGAGATCTCAAGTCCTCTCCTTGTCCTGAGAGGAATTACAAAGAGCTGGTCTACTCACCGGTTCTTCATTCTGCTGCAGTCATCGGCTCTCCTTTTAGCGGAGCCATCTTCAGTTCACCATTTCTTCCCTGGAAGTCAACAATACCACCTTTCTATGCATGATCCCGAGTAAAAGGCATTGAAAGTCTCATTGTTTCTCATAACAGAGGTAATTTATAGCTATCATGAATAATTGCCATTAACAATGTAATCCTGCATGAATTTGTTTTATTCGCGTCTAAAGCCAATCAGTTTGGTGATTGTCATTTCATTTTGTGGTAGGAATTCCCCTATGCTATGTATGAAGAATGCCCATCATACTACTTGGTTAGATTTTCTCAGGTTCTAGTGGAAAGAATTGTTCCTGTCCACTTACTCTGTATCATGTATTCTTTTATGAAACTCAGTCTTGTCTTCCTTTATTTGCTTTTCTGCTAAACTAAAAAACCTCAGATGCTGGTGGCGTTCTTCATAAGGAGGTCATTCCTATTTCTGATCATTTTATTTATTTTTTTCCCTTTTCCATCTTTGAGATGCAGTGACTAAAAGTATGCATATTATCGCAAGTATGCTTGTACCATAGTTTTGTATCAAATCACTAAAAAATTGACTGCCTTTCTTAATGATCCCCCAATGTGGAATTAGCATCCTTTTTCTATGTATGTGTGCATATTGTGCTGGTTCTTACTGTTTGAAGATTAAGCTCTCTGCCTAATTTCTTCGAAATGTGTTGGACTACTATTCCTATCATGCCCAACCAGCATTCTGGGGGAGATATGGCTGTTGTGGTTCAGTGGATTGTACCAGGTTGGGGAGGGCTGATTTAAACAGATTCTCAAAAATTGTGTCCTCTCAAGTGAACCTGTCCTGAAACTGTCTTTAGCTTCTTAAACTAACCCCTACTTTTTATCTCCTTATTTTTTATGACATCAACTCACATAACATATAGTTTTTTAGACTGATTTCTACAAATATGTTGTAAGCATTCTAAATAAAATACAGTTATTTCCCATAGGGTCTGCCCACTCTGATCAGTGCAACAGAGTTGGCATGATCCTGGTCTCATCAATCAAAAAATATCATCTCTGATGGGATCCAGGAAACAGGCCTTCTCTGTAACAGCACCTGCTCTCTTAACACTGGCTGGGGAATTCTGGGAGTTGAAGTCCACATATCTTAAAATTGCTGAGGTTGAGAAACACTGCTCTAGAGATTCGTATTGATGCCCTACCCTGGCATCATTCAAAAGGCCTTTCCTCCAGGCCTTGCTTAGGTTGGGTAGGGAGGCCCTGGTGGGAATGCTACATATTTGAGATGATGTTGATTTCATTTCTTCTGGATATCCATTTTCTTTTTTCATTGCTGTTGTAAATTTTTTTGCAATATTAAATGCCATCCAGAATCACTCAGCCTTACAAATTTGAGTCAGGCAGCCTTACAAATTTGAATAACAACAACAACAACAACAGGGTATTTGTTATAAAGCCTCACTATACCATCTTCTTCTCATTTAGGAATTTTCAGGATGATCATTTCAGCAATAGGAATGGGAAGATACAAGCGGCGTGAAGAATGTTTACCACTTGCCCCAGCAGCAATATTTATGATGCTGCTTCTGTGCTTTGTTGTTCTTCAAAGTCCCTTCCTACACACAAATTACTTAAGAAAGAATAAGAAGTGTTGTTTTCCTGCTTCTATTTGTACTCTGCTTTGGCTTGAGAGTGATGCCAGTGGAGTGTGAACAGGCACAGGAAACAATGCTGCTCTCGCTCTGGCATCATCTGGGAAGAAAGGAATTTTGATGAAAAATAATATCCAACTGCACTAATATCAACATATATATTCGATACATGTTAAATTGGTGTTCGGATTTACTCTAGTGCACACACATATTTATTCATGAACATGAACTCAAAATAATGTATTCTGATATTTTCTCTCTCTCTTATGTACACACACACTGTCACAGATAAAAATACCTATGCAGATAGTAAATATTATTAAAGATGTTTGATTTGCAGCAATTGTTCAGTAAGTATAATGAGATGCATCATTTGCTAAAGTAGCCCTGCTTTAGAGGCTATATACAGGGCAGGTAGAACCGTCATAGAGTACATATTGATGACAAAGAAGAATTTCAGCCATGTGGAAGATGGATGGGCCGGGGGAGGTGAGAGAGTACCTGAATATTCTTAATTGTAAGGCTATACATAACAGTATGATTCAAGAGTGACCCTATTTTCATCTATGAAATCCTGGAGAATATTGCTGCTGAATGTTACCTACATAACCTGTTGATGTATCAGGTGAGCTGTAGCCAAGAATCCAAAACCACCTTTGTCCAGTATTGTTCTGCTGTCATTCACGCTGCTGCTATGAAATACAAAATTGAATTATAATCAATCACATTTTTACCTGGCACTTTTCTTATCAAAAGCATCATCTTCTGATCTGGCACTTGAGCTACAAAGGTCTCAGCAACATTTCTCTTTTCACCTTCCTGAAGTATAATCCAAGCAACTAGAGTTGAAATATCTAAAAGACAGCAAATTTCCCCTTCCCAACATTTTAAAAATCCAGCCTATGGGACAATAATATATAAAACTCAGAAGCTAAGTCACAGGATACACTGGTAGGTTAGATGGCAATAAAAAACATACACACACACATAACATAACATAACATATATTTTGATTTTTGATTTAATGATATATAAAATGATATGGTTCACTCCTCTGGCCTTAGGAGGTATTGATAATGATATCTGAGCTAAAACCTGAGATCTGAGTCTTCCATTATAACAAAAAAAAAAAGAGAGAGAGAGAGAAGAAAATAATGACCAGTCATGAAAGCAAGATCAAACCTAGATAAATAAGTAAAATATACTGCAGCATCTGAGGCAGAAATTGACAGAAAAGAAAAATAATGACCAATAATAAAGAACATAATAGAACTCTTTTATGATCCCCACTTTAGAAAGCATGCCACAATAATGCATATTTTCATATGTGGAAGTATATTTATTCCTGTCTCTGTTAAGTTCCATTAATTCCATAGCAGATACAGCTTAGAATTGTTCTGAGCATCAGTCAAAAATGATGTCAGTGTTTTTAGAAAAGTAAAACCATTATGGATTTTTGATTCTGAAAACTGTAGCACTTTAAAGTTGGTCCCTTAGAGCAAAAACCTAAAAGATACCTCGTTGGAATGTTCCTCCATTTTTCTATTTCCCCCCTTGTTGCAAATTCAAATATTCCAAAAGGACAACACTGAAATCATTTTTACTTCTTAATTTCTACTGTTAATGGCTCACATTCATGGAGATCCTAGTCCCATTTTAGAGGGTTATGGGTCAGTGAGCATTTTTGTGCTGTGGTGTTTCTCAGATCGAGCTTCAAGACAAACCCGGTCTCTAATAATGGCTCCAGAGCTAGGAATGGAGGAGGGGAGAGGATCATTTAAAATTGTCCTGGATGCATGCCAGAAAGAGAAGAAAGGCAGCTTTGTAAATGGACATCTAGAGGCCAGGAGTAAACATGTAGCTATACTTAACACACCAAGCCATTGCCAAAACCGTTAGACTGAGTAATCCATGCCAGTTCCTCTTTAGGCTGTAACTGCCTGCTACAATAGAGACAACCTCCTCCAATTACGACAGTCATTTTTCTGAAAACATCTTCCCGGGAACTCTCAAATTAGCAACTGCCTCAGAGTAAATGAACTCTAATTTCACCAACAGAGGTGAATGTTTCAGCCTTTCCTACCTTGAGTTACATCCCTCCCACCCCTCTCTCTCTGTCCAAGAATATGTATTCGTCTTTGATCATTTCATCAGTTTAGCAAAGGAGAATCTCTAAACATTCCCAGGCCAAAGAGAACCAGCCAGCTTGGCTCACAAGAAGCACATCTAATTTATATTGTGAATGTTTGTGTGGCTTTTCCTCTCCTTTCTCTCTCACCCACCCCTGACTCTCTTCCCTGTTATCCTCACCTCTTTCTTCTCCTCAGCTTTGAAAAGAGACTTCAGTGCCTGCAGCAACATTCACAGAGGGCGAGCATGTGTAGCAATGCCAATCCAGATTTCCCAGCAGTGGACTGCAACAGCTTCAATGGTCCTCATTCACTTATCCCATCCCTCAGGAATTGATGTACCCCAGGGTCCTATCTAGTAACCTGCCTTCCTCTTCATCTTGTTGCCTTACTAGACCGTCCTGTGTGCTATAAATATTCTGCATGGACAAACAGGTAATCTTTCTCCATGCTTAGGAAGTTATTCTTTATGCAAATTATTGAAAGTATGCATACACACACCTGCTCACATCTACATCACTGATGCTATGGCAAGAAATAAGGGACCTCTGAGGGACAAAGCTAATGACTTCAGCTTAGAACGGCAACACCATATTATCTTTGATGTTACTGACTATGTAATCTTACAAGACAAAATATGAAAATATCTTAGCCTAACAGAGGCATAGTTACTAGCCCACAAGCTCCATCACTTTTTTTAAAAAAGTTCTATTTGCTTCATACTTGTGGGCTACAAAGTGAGATTTGAATGGCATCCAAATAAGAGGCCTACCCAACCTTTATTTCCTATATTTCAATCTAGTTTTCCAAGAAATTCACAGAAAACATCTTTTATATTTTATTGGTTTTATTGTAATTTCTTTGTTTGATTGTTGTGAGCCACCCAGAATCATTGGGAGTTGGGCAGCATAGAATTTTAACAAATCATTAGTGTTGTTGTTGTTGTTGTTGTTATCCATTAATGTAGTATAGTGACATCTCAGTATCATTTTTGCCTAAGATAACCAGGACTATTTCTACTGATGTCTGGTTATCAGATAAGTTTTCTATCTTTATTCTAACTGCTCTTAGTTTCATTCCAAATTCATTAGACATGTATGTGCTGACAAATAGGAACTTATATTCCACAAGTACATCACTATGTCTTGATATGCCATATATAGAGAATAGAGTCTACACTCAACAATACCACCATGTTTCAAACTATATGATCATTCCTCAGAAGTATTTCAAGTACTACTCTTACTCAATCCAGCAAAAGAGATATACACATATCAGCACATACATATCATTGTTTTCATTCTTGAGAATGTGCAATAAAAAAGGAATTCACTTAACACCAAGGAAGTTGGTTTAGTGGGTATATCTGTTCTCTGTTTTATTGTGAAGGGACTATGTAGCCTTTCACAATGAACAGCTACCCAACAGTTATCTATAACTAATAATAGTTAAGCCACTTAGTATGAGAGATAGTTGAAACTCATCTGTGGTTATTCTGTTTTGTTGTAATATGCATTAATCTCAAACATGATGGAAAGAGAAATAAGGTTTAAAGATATGAATGTACTACTGAATTATATCCAAATATTTGGAAACTATTGAAGTATGAAGAACACTAGATTTATCATGAGGGATTTGTAACTAAAGAGATGGCTTTACTTTGACAGAAAAATTCTACTACACCTGATTTAAAACACTAGATGGAAGATATGTCTTCACTCCTTATGTAATTGGCTTTTTAGTGAAGTAACAGAAAGTTTAAAAACTATTACTCCATAAGGAGTAATGTTTAATTTGCTGTTTAGGAACTGAATTCTTTTTATCTTATTTATATATGTCTACCTTATTATGCATTCTGTCTTTATTATATTTCTTTCTTGTGTGTGTGTGTTTCTGTATATTTTGGCTCATACTTTTCATTTCTGTGTTAAGTCAATATAAATTATAATTAAACAATTAAACAAGAACTGAAATTTAATCATTTTATTTATTTATTTTCCTAAAATTTACAATCTACCTTTCCTCCAGGAGCTCAAGGCACAGCATACAGGTTCTTGTTAAGACTGCCGGCAACAAAGAAACATGATACAAGCTAAATGGTTGACTGGAAAGAAAACAACTGAAGATTTAGATCAAGGGGTTGTCCATGAAGCATCCAAAATCATGTCAGTGGTTTAGAGGTAGCTACTCATAGTGATTCTGCTGTACTTATTGCATGAGGGCAGGAGGGGTGACTTTCATAAAAGAAGATGACATTAACATGACAAGAATATAACCCACCCACCCCTGAAAAAGAAAAAAAAAATGTTCTTACAAATTAGTTTCAATGCTTATGAAGGCTTGTATTCAGGAGAAAGAGCATTCTGTTCTCTTAAAAATGCTCCATGCTTGGCTTATTTTTCTAAAACTAGAAGCCATACCATCCAACCTCCAAATTCTGCCTTTTGATTCCTCATATATAAATGGGCTGTGCTTATTCGAAGAAGATTGAAATGTATACATTCCATCCTCAGAGTGTTGCTGGCTTGGGCAATCACTTTGTATTTTCCATAGCTCACCCTTCCATTGAAAAATAATTTCAGGTTCAGGATTAGTTTATATCAAGGCTGTCCCCAAATAACCCAAATTAAAAATGGTACAGAGTTTCCCAAAGAATTGTATAGCATTCTCTCCCCCTCCCTGCTAGAAATTCTGTGTGCCTTCTTCCAGGTATGATTCTTTACAAGAGCAGACTGTTCAACCCAAATAGGAGACTGCAAAAGGAATAAGATGCTTATTTACTTTAGAGCTGAGCTAAAATGTTAACCTGCATTCCTTCGATGCAACAGGATTTTTTTTTTCAGGTGTGGGGACCACCAAAAGCAGCAAAGTGTTCTTACCACAGTCTTGATTGCAGGTGCGGGGTAAATATTTATTTCTTGTATATTAGTTAGATTAGCTAATAAGTTTTGTATAACTCTCCTAAGGCAACTGATAACAATTTGGAACCAAAGCTACCATTTCAACTCAAGTACAACAAACTAACAAGATTTCAGAGTGAGGACAAAACACAAGAGCCTCACTCTGTATCATTCACATATAGCCAACTTCACACATAGGCCACGTTCATTGAACATAAGGGATCAAGTCACCATCTTCATCCTCCTATGATTGGGACTGGCATGTGATTGGCGTTAACTAAGTTAGTCTGGCTTATTTTTCAGTCCTACAAACTGTTGCAAAAGACCCTGGAAGGTGCCACTTCCTTTCTCGTGTTCCATCCCCCATACAGTTGTGTGGGCTGAAAACCAAAGTGACAGCAGAGTTGGAGGTTCTAATGAGAGCCCATTTTCACCGATTCTGTCTTGGACTTCATCTCTGTTAACCCAGCCTGTTATTTAGATTACTGACTTGAACATAACTCAAGAGATAACTCCATCAGGTAACTGACTGGCTTATTTGTCTGGAATATGGTATTCTTGTGATATGCTAGCCCACTCTTGTGACCCAGTTAATTGTATCATGCATATAGGACCATGGGTGGGGGTAGTCAGTGCAGAGAAAGACTGGCAAAAAGCAGATCTGAACATGGCACCACAGCAGTGAAGGGCACGACTACCGAGTTTAATTACAAAGATGGTAAATTTTCAAAAAAGAAACACTTATCCTTTACAATAGCCAAGGCACTTTCCAGACCCTCCTGTCTCTACCCTTCTCTCTCTTCTCTGATATCTCTGGAGAATCAGACGGTGTCTCCTGCACCTTCTGTTAAGAGAAATAAGAGCACAAACAAATGAATCTAACGGCTCTCTAAAGCTTTAGGAAGGGGCAATCCAAGTAGTAGATGCGGGAATACCTAACTGCTCTCTTTCCTTTATTGCTTTGCTCTAAATTCCTCAGCTCACAAGCAGGGGCAAGACAGCATTTGTGGTTGTTATCATCCTGTTCTTCTCAGCTGTCCCCACAGCATCTTACAAAAGAAGCAACCTAAATCAATCAATCAATCAAACAATCAATAGCTTGACCTATGAATAGCAATCCAAATATTTGGGTGGAGGAGTGCTAAGCACAAAAAAAAAAGTTAAAAGTTTCTCCAACCACTCAGCAGTTTCTTATCCCAATTTCCTTCTCTAAACACTACCAATTGTGTGTCAGGTATATATTATCTATCTTTGTTCTGTCTTTCTCCTGGCACAGTTGATTCTGGCCATGATCCCTTATTCAGTCTGCATATGTGTAAATAGTGTGAATGTTCATTTGTTTGTTAGATTTACATCCCACCTTTCATTCAAGAGCAAAAAGTGAGGAACATATCACTCCCTCGTATTTTTCCAAACAACAGTCCTATCAGGTAGATTGAGCCAAGAAAGATTAACTAACAGAATCTCCCCATAGACTTCCATGGCTGAGGGTTGGCTAGAATAGGTCTTCCCAGTGTCAGTCCAACAAATTAATGGCTACACCACAGTTTCACAATGCTATATCATTATTTTCTAATTTGGTTTCTACTAGCTGTCCCTTCAGTGTAATGAATTGAAAGGTGCTTGTGAAATTTAATTTGAAGAAGAGAAATTTGGTAAAGCTCTTATGGATGGAATGGGATGTTCTTCAGATGTATTCAGATGCAAGGTGTGTGTTTGTGTGTAGGTATGTGCCTTGCCTTTTGTTGCATAACCTTTTCAGCCCTCAGCAGCCTCCACTTCAATTAAATCCTGAGGAAGACTATGAGGGACCTTCACCCATCAGGCTTTTCCAGACCTGGAATCAGAAGTCAGGGCATTCAGGGAGGTATCAGAGTGATGGAAGACTGTAGCAGGCAAAAACAAGGCCAGCAATAGCCTCCTCTGCTACCTTTGGCATTAAAATGAGCTCAAAAGCACCGCCAAGGGAAATCTGAAAGAAATTCTCAAGGTTCCTGAGAATAAGGTAGTAAAAAAAATAAGCTCTTAAGAAACTGTAAGGCAGACTTTAGTAAAGTGTTACCAAATCTGGCAGCAACCGTGGGGAAGAGGGGCAATGGCAAGGCGGGGGTCAAGCTGATGAAAGCAACATCTCAGTACAAGCTCTTTTCCTTTTTGATGTTTGTTGTGATGTTGCACGCACACCCAGAAGGGGCACAGCTTGCAGCACAACATTGTAATGCTGCTCTCCTTCGGAAAAAAGTGGCAAGATCTTGTAGACAAGTGTTTCTCAATCTTAGCAACTTTACGATGTATGGACTTCAACTTCCAGAATTTGTATTTCTTGTACAAATTCTGCTGTATCTATGTGTCTGAAATTTGGCAGACTTTCCCACTGCAAAAGAGGCAACTAGGTCTACATGTTTCATCCCAGTTTTGAGGAAGAGTAAAAAGTTAAAAGCACTGTCCATTTCAGTAAAACATTAGCATGTTAACATCCATTGAATCTATGAAATGTATAAGATTTTATCCCAGCAGAAGAAACTACTGGTCTTGAAAATTCATCAGTGACATTAAAACATTAAAGAATGAAGAAGAAACAGAAAGGAAAAAAAAAGCAGTAAGTCATTAATGTCCAGTGATAGTCAGTGGCAGGTAAGACATTTTGGATTTCTAAATCATGCATTGGATTCAGCTCGAAATTAAATAAGGAAATTATTGAATCATTCCCAAGTGAACAAGGCTTTTTTTCCTGAACTACAAAGTAATAATAATATTAATAATAATAATAATAATAATAATAATAATCTCCAACCAAAATTATGTGGACAGTGCACAGTCATAGTATTCATGAGCCATTAACAACATAATTCAGGCATGCTTACTCATAAACAGATCCTACTGAGTCCAATGGGACTTATTTTCGGGTCAATGTATATACAATTATATAATTTTATCAAGTAAAACAATGGTTGAATATCAGTACTTTGTTTTTTAAGTGACTACACAAATCAAGTATAGAATTAATCAAGCAGCCTATCTCTTTAAAAGAGAAAGGGCTTCTAATACAGACTGGCAGCATCTTTCCAGAAGAAAACAAAAGTTACAGTTTTAGATTCTAGTTAGGAATCATTTCAGAAGAGAGAATAAAGTGAGCTCACTCTTTCTGTGGCACATCAGGGGGTTGATGTATCTTTGAAGAAGCAGAAACCCTACTGACTTTTGCCAAAAATAAGAGAAACTTTCACTGAGTGTTCAGTATTTTATAGAAAGCACGCCAGCATCCCATCAGCGCTGTACAGTCGTTAACCTAGTTGCAGATAATGAGTGCATTGTATTAAAACTCAAAGGCTTTGAACTTCCCCTCACTGTCACTGGAGGTCTTTCCTACTCATTTAGCAAAAGGAGAACAACTCCGTTACAGTCAGATAATGCAAATCAATGGAAACTTATGCAATCACTCACTAGGTCACTGTGTTAATATGATTTTCTCTCTTTAGCTATGTCACCAGAATCAAGGATGACCTTTCCAAGGAAATAGAAAACCTGCAATGTGTACTCTTATTAATGTATTCCAATGCAATTAGTTCACACACACACACACACACACACACACACAGAAAACCTTGTTAAATTTGCAGGATCTGTTTTCACCTTTACAATAATTGCTGGTAATCCCAAACCAAAATTTAGTGTCATTTTGCAGTATTCACATATCGTAAATAATATATGAAAAGACAATATAAAAACAGTGCTAAAAAGGGGCCTTGGTATTCCCTCTCTTTTCCCACAGCCCATTCAAATTCAAAATCTATATTTTAAAATACATTTGCATGTTTTATCTACCTCGTAGTAGATCTAATTCTGGAGCTTCAAAAATGTTTGGTTATTTCTTGGCAGCCTGGAATGAGTAAGACATGAATGCAGATCTAGAATCTACATTGGGTGGTGAGGAAATGGTAACGGGAAATGACTCTCATGCCCACTGATGCCTAGACAGTTTTTGTCAGCCCCTGAATTTTATTTTACTTTTTTGGGTGCTAGGAGTCAGTTTTTTGACTCCTGGTGACTGTGTGGACAAGTCCCTGCAGTTTTCTTGGCAAGGTTTTTGGGAAGTGGTTTGCCATTGCCTCCTTCCTAGGGCTGAGAGAGAGTGACTGGACCAAGGCCACCCATCTGGCTTTGTGCCTAAGGTGGGATTAGAACTCAAAGTCTCCTGGTTTCTAGCCTGGTGCCTTAACCACTATGCCAAACTGGCTCTCTGTGCCTGAATTAGCTGTAATTAATTAGTGTTATGTCCATGTGTTAGCCCTTCAAGGTAGTCCAGACCCGGAAACCAAAGTTATTGTCAGGTTTAGCCCATGAAACTCCAGGAGACAACACAGGTTCAATCCAGCAAGGTTTATTTGGCTTAGCCTATACAGAGAATCTTCCCACACTGAGAACAGTTCCCAGGGTCAATCCGTAAACACTCCTAGCATTCCTCAGGGAGGGGCCAGTCTCATCCTCTTATCTCTCCCTCACTGTTCGGGGGATAACAGTACATGCCTGACCCCCCTTGCCTGGCCGTTCTCTGCCCACACTCTCACATCACCCCTCCTCCATCTTCATCCTCCCCCTCGGAGTTCTCAGCAGAACTTGGCAAGGGTGGGAGGGATGACATGTCAGATGATGAAGGGCTCTCAGCACCTCCTGCCTCCTCCATACCGTCTTCCGCTGGCTCCTGAAAAACAGCTACAACATTACTAGAATCAGCCCCCCTCCCTCTTGTCATCTGTAACCCTGAAGTAGAAGGCTGTGGGCTGCCAGCTCAAAGTTGCTCCCCCCTTACATTCTCCACGAAACCTTCCTCTAGTGCGCTGCCGCCTCCTTCTTCTTCTTGCTGATTAACTGCTGGTGCTCCGGACAGCTCTCAAGGTTTCGGTTTGTTAGGGAAACGCCTATGGAAAGCAACTACCAGCTCTGGGGCATGAACATTCTTTGCATTTTCCCAAGAACGGTCTGCTTCAGGGTAACCCTTCCAGTGAATCAAATATTGAATTCCTTTCCCTCTCCTCCGAGAGTCCAAGATTGCCTCCACCTCGTATTCCTCTTCTCCTTCGACCACAACCAGTGGGGGTGGGGATGAGCACGTTCTCAGAGGACTTGGTGGGGCCTCCTTCACTAATAATGAACGGTGAAAAACCGGATGAACCTTCATAGATGGAGGCAGCTGTAATCGGAAGGCTAAGTTATTCACTTTCTACAATACTTTGTATGGTCCTACGAACCGGTCATTCAATTTTCTGGATGGCCTGTTGGAAGCTAGGAACTTTGTAGATAACCATACCTTGTCCCCCACTGAAATCAGCAGACCCGCCTGTCTGCGGGCATCGGCATTCCTCTTGTATGCCTCCTTTGCCCTTGCTAAGTGGTCCCGCAACAGTTGCTGAGCTGCTTGCTGTTCTTTCAGAAAATGTGCTGCCCCTGGAACTTGTCCCTGTGAGACAGTCTGTGGCAAAACCTGGGGGGCCCATCCGTAGAGTGCTTGAAACGGGGACATTCCAATTGAAGAGTGTACTGAATTGTTGTAGGAGAATTCTGCCAAGGGAATTAACTCCACCCAATTATCCTGGCTGTAGGTAGCATAGCACCTTAAATACTGTTGCAACATCTGATGGGTTCTCTCTGCCTCCCCATTGGTAGCCAGATGGTGCGCTGAAGACATGCAGCTGTGTACCTTCAACAGTCCAAAAAGAGCTTTCCAGAACTTAGAGGAGAACTGACTGCCTCTGTCTGTTATCAATGTATTAATCATTCCTCTAAGTCGGAAGACATGATCCAAAAATAGTTGTGCTGTGGCTTGAGCAGAAGGTAGACCCTTGCATGGTATGAAATGAGCCATCTTAGTAAATAAGTCCACAACCACCAGCACTGAAGAATAGCCCTTTACTGGAGGCAAGTCAGTAATAAAGTCCATCGAAACCGTATGCCAAGGTTTGGGGGGAGTGTCTAAGGGCTGTAAGAGCCCAGCAGGTTTTCCATGAAAAGTCTTAGCTCTTTTGCACATGTGACATGATGCCACGTAATCTCTAATGTTTGCTGCCATCTTAGGCCACCAATAGTCTCTTAAGGTTCTGTGCAATGTCTTAAATACTCCTCCATGTCCTGCTGTTACATTATCATGGCAAAGTTGTAAAACTTCTTCTTACAATGACAGAGGAACATATAACTTCCCCTTGTGGTAGAGGTATTCTCCTTCCATTGAAAAAGGGGAATTGTCCCTCTGGGCACCCTGGAGGTCATCCATCCGAGCCCTTGCAAATGCGTCCTGTGCCTGCTGCTCCCTAATTCTCACCAGTAAATCTTCTGCCTGTAGACTGGCTCCCAACTTCTCTCTCGCACTGTCCAACTTTTTAAAGTTGCACGGCTGCAAGATGGTAGCACGTTGTGAATGTGCTTGCTCACCAACGTACTTCGGTTTCCGAGAAAGCGCATCAGGCATCAAATTACGTGCCCCCGGAACGTACGTGATGTAAAAATCAAAACGTGAAAAAAACTGACTCCATCGCACTTGGCGGGGAGTGAGTGAGCGAGAGCTCTGCATTGTTTCCAAGTTTTTATGATCCGTGCACACTTGCACTGGAAACTTCGCCCCCTCTAGCCATTGCCTCCATTCCTGAAAAGCTGCCTTCACTGCAAGTAACTCTTTGTTAAAAATGTCGTAATTTCTCTCTGCTGACGATAGTGTGCGAGAGAAAAAGGCACACGGCAGCCACCCCCCCTTGCCTGCCTCATCTGCTTGCAACAAAACCGCTCCTATTGCTACATCCGAGGCATCTGTATGGAGCACAAATTGGCGACAAGGGTCTGGATGCCGAAGGAGGGGTTGGGAGGTAAAAAGCTGTTTTAATTGTTGGAAAGCTGCCTGCTTTTCCTCTGCCCAAGTAAACTTTTTTCCTTTCTTCAATAGTTGTGTGAGGGGTTTTACACGCTCTGCAAAGTTGGGAATAAACTTTCTGTAAAAATTAGCAAATCCCAGAAAACGTTGTACATCCTTTACATTACGGGGTGGGTGCCTAAGGTACTGCTTGCACCTTAGCAGGATCCATCTGCAGTCCCTCTGTTGAGATTCTAAAGCCCAAATAGTCCAATTGTGGCAAATCAAACGCACACTTCTCAGGCTTGGCAAAGAGCTTATTTTCTCTCAGTCTCTGTAACACATTCCTGACATGCATTGTGTGTGATTGGACATCGTCAGAGTATATCAGGATGTCATCCAAATAAATCACTACATAGGAATCAATTATATCAGAGAATATTTGATTCATAAATCTAGAAAATACCGCTCCACAATTGGAAAGCCCGAAAGGCATGACTGTGTACTCAAATTTGCCATATCTCGTGTCAAAAGCTGTCAAAAACTCGTGCCCTTGTTTTACACGAATAAGGTTGTAGGCACTTCTCAGGTCTAATTTTGTGAAAATGCGAGCCTTTTGTAGCCTGTCTAAAAGATCTGAAATTAATGGGAGTGGATAATGATCTCTAATGGTTACTTTGTTCAACTCCTTGTAATCGTGCACCGTGCGCATTGGAACAGTTTTGCTGGTGGCAGATTTGCACATCTGTGGATCTGGCTTTTTTGGTACAAAAAATGTAGGAACTGATGCTGGAGATTTTGATGGCCTGATAAATCCTTTTTTTAAATTTACTTCTATGTAATCCTTGAGAATAGCTAGCTCTTTTGCAGACATGGGATATTGCCACCTGGATGGGATTTTAGCACCTGGCTTCAAATCAATCGTGCAATCACAGTCTCTATGGGGGGGTAAGGCCGTAGCTTCTTCCTCCCCAAAAACATCTGCAAAGTCTGCATACTTGGCCGGCACACCCCTTCCCACATCCTGGTTGCCTGTTAGAGGACTGGCAAGTATAGCTCCCTGTACTTTGTGGTGCTGACAATCTGGAGCTGAAAATGAGAGGGTCCCCGCTGCCCAGTCAATGTCAGGGTTGTGCAACCTGAGCCACGAAGTTCCCAAGACCACTGGCATATGTAAAGATTCTGTCACATACAGTGGTAGTAACTCCATGTGATCGTTAATGGTTAGTTGCAGAGGGACTGTGGATTGCTGCACCGGACCCGCCCTCAATGGTTGAGAATCTATAGTCTCTACGTTTATGGGTTTGTCCAAATCCACTGTAGGTAACTGCCATTTCTGTACAGTCTGTACGTCTATGAAACTCATGGTAGCGCCTGAATCTATGAGAGCCTCCAATTTGATTTTGGAGCCGGAAGGCAATGTCACTGTGAGTGGTACTACTATGAATGCCTGATTGCTGTCTCCATTGTGAGCTCTGCTTAATTGCTTGATAGCCCGCCCCCCCCCCGCGAGCTCTGAGAAGGGGGGCTTTGCCAGTTTCCCTGCTGCTGCGCTGGGACGGGAACTGCTTTCTTGAGAGGTGTCTGTTGCGTGTGCTTGGCTCCCGCTAGTGTACTTCTCGCTGGGCAAACTCTCACCATATGCCCTGGGGCTCCACAATAAAAACACAAGTTAAGATCCCTTCTCCTCTGCCTTTCCTCTCCTGATACCGTTCTCCGAGCAGCTCCCAACTGCATTGGTTCCCCTGCTGTAAAGTCTGGTGTTAACTTACGAGGGGAAGGCATTGTGGTCAAGGGAGGCTGAGGAGCCACGAAGGGAGTTAACGGATCATACTGTTTCAACTCCATGAGCCTGGCTTCCACTACTATACAAAGCTGATATAGGTCATCCAGAGTATTTGGAATGCCTTGCTTTACCACTTCTGATCGGATTTCAGGGTTCAAACCTTCTCTAAACTGGTCTATAAGATCCACTTCATTCCACTCAACATCTCCCGCTAATAACTTGAAATCTGCAATGAATAATCTTACTGATCTGTCGCCTTGTCTGAGTTTGCGGATGTCCCAACAGGCAGTTAATCATCTCACTGGGTCTCCAAAGTGCCCCCTGAAAGCTGTGACAACATTTCGGTAGTTGTTGAGTATTGGATCTCCTGTCTCTATGAGAGGAGTAGCCCACTTGGCCGCAGATCCCTTCAATAAGCTCATCACAAAAGCCACCCTTGTTCGATCTGTAGGAAATTCTCCCGGTCTACCGTCCATGAATAAGTCACATTGTGCCAGGAAGGTTCTCATCTGTTCCACCTCGTCTCCGTACTTCTCAGGCATGCTGCCAGGTGAACGCAGTAACACGGGCGGTGGAAGAGGTGGTGGCTGGACTACTGGTCTGAGTTGCTGTATTAGTTGTCCCATAGCAGCCTGCAGGTTATTAATCTGTGCATCCACTTGCTGCTGATGCTGTAACAATGCGGCTGCCAACACTTCTGGTGTCAAAGCTGCTCCCTGCGGATCTGTAGCCATGATGTATCTCCTTCTACTGGAAGGTAGTAGGAGTCTGGGAAGATTGATGTCAGGTTTAGCCCATGAAACTCCAGGAGACAACACAGGTTCAATCCAGCAAGGTTTATTTGGCTTAGCCTATACAGAGAATCTTCCCAGACAGAGAACAGTTCCCAGGGTCAATCTGTAAACACTCCTAGCATTCCTCAGGGAGGGGCCAGTCTCATCCTCTTATCTCTCCCTCGCTGTTCAGGGGATAACAGTACATGCTTGACCCCCCCCTTGCCTGGCCGTTCTCTGCCCACACTCTCACATCTATTAATTTTTTGGATTTTTCCTTTTCCTTTTATTCTGTGTAAATGTGTTCTCTTATAAATTTTAACTGTATGTTTATTTATTGTTTTAATATGTTGTAAGCCGCCCAGAGTCCCCCATTGGGGGGAGATGGGCGGGGACAAGTTTAATTAATAAATTAATAAATAAATAAAGCTGATGCAACTTTTATTATATGGTTACAGTAATAGAATCTTGCAAGTCTGAATGCACCTCTCCCATCCCCCCCTTTACATTAAAGAGAACTAGGGTGGGTCAAGTCTGAAATGCTTTCTCAAATTACATTCCTGCTTTGGACTCAGATTTCTCCTATCTGACTGTTATTTTGGTTGTGGGTCTTCTTTCTGTTCCTCAAGGCTATTCTCACAGGCCATTACATCGTGGCAGGTTCCCAGTTTGTTGTTTCTTTTCTGCCTTTCTCTGCAGGAGAGGACACTACTCCTCTCATGCGACCACCTTGTGGACCAGCACACTCAGTCAAAGAAAACTATGTTTTGCCTGCCTTATAACGTCCTAAAGATGGCAAGGAGACTTGTTCTTGTGGTCTTATTCCAGCCCTGCAGGTAAAGACAAAATGAGACTTTAGTAACAGTGTCTACAGCAGTGTTTCTCAACCTTGGCAACTTTAAGATGCGTGGACTTCAACTCCCAGAATTCCCCAGCCAGCACAGCTTTGGAAGAAAAGGATAAAGCATCATTCAGTCTTCCCTATTTTTTGGTGGGCAATAGCTATGAAAAAAAATCCGATATTGTAAAAATGTCCCTTGATAATAATTCTATCAAATTAGAGAAAGGAAGACTCAGAAATGTTTTTACTAGGCACCACAAACATGATTCTTGGAGTAGGAAAGAAAGGATTTATAAGGGAATCACATCACATACACCATGGCCTTGCAATTGTGTGGACAATTAAGAGCCATCATTAAAGAAAGGATAACTTCTAGATAAAGGATCAGATCAGGAGTGACTATATTAGATTAGAAAATGTATGGTTTTGGAAAAAGACTAGAAATTTGCAATAAATACTAAACTCTTCCCTTACACACGCTCTGTTTCTCATTCAGTTAAGTCAGACCTCCTAAAGAGCTCAGAGACTTGAGCAAAGCATTATATGAGGCTCATTCATCATTCCTCTCTCAAATCACTGTGATTTGAGAGCACCGATAAACTGTTCCCTGTGATTAGAATGTACACTTGCTAGTCACTCAGATCCCTGCTTTCTCTTCTCCCTGGATTTTCCAAATATGGAAAAACCAAAGGAAGATTTGCAGGCAGTCTGCTATTCTCCAACCTTCCTTAGTGTTCACAAAACTTCAGGAAACTCAAGAGTTAGTTCTGATCATTTCAAAGGGGATTCGCTTTGCAACAGAGAGCCGATAGTCTTCTGAAGCATCCAATTCAATTTAATTCAGGATGTGCTTGAATCTGATAACCATGTCCACAAGGAACACATCTTTTTGCATGCTTCCTTTGTGGACTTATGATAGAGCTTTAACTAAATTAGCCAATTGACGGGTTGTGGTATATGTTAAGATAATATGGGCAATTGAATTATTTCTTTGAAGTTTTGCATCCACTGTATCTTGCAATTTTTAATTTGTTCTGTCATCCTTCTCAAGGTTCCTCCTTCATTTGCCTCAACTAAGAACCAGTATAAGGAACACCAGTAACTGTGTACTCCAAAAGGCTTTCCTGGGTTCAAATTAATAAAACTACTTTTTAATATATATATATATATATATATATATATATATATATATATATATACACACACACACACACACACACACACTATTATCAATGAACTCCCTTGCAAAACCATTATTAGGGTAATATTTTTAATTAGGCCAACTCAAGGTCATGCTGTATGTGAAAATGTTTGAGCACATTATAACAAATGTTATATCTTAAAGAGAATTTTTATAAAATGACGTACCATTGGTATATGTTACCAGAGAAATTGTCTAGAATGTATAAAGGCACCTCAAATTTATGTTGGAAATGTGAACAACTAGAAGGGACATTTTATCATGCTTGGTGGGTATGTAAAAAAGCTAGAAAATTCTGGATTCAGATACATACACTGATTCAGAAGATTTTAAAGATTAATATAGAATTGGGACCAGAGGTTTTTCTTTTGGGATTGATGGACAAACAGTTGGAAAAAAGTCATGAAACTTTGTTTTCGTACATGATAACTGCAGTGAGATTATTGTATGTGCAAAGATGGCAAGATTCGGCAATACCTCCAATGGAGGAATGGTTGGTGACGATGATGGAACTGGCTGAGATGGCTAAACTTACTTCTTTGATCAGAGAAAAGATAATATCTACATTTATTGCTGACTGGAAACCCCTTATAGACTTTTTGCATAAAACAGAAAAAAATGAACTTATGATTTATGGTTTTGATGATTAGAAGGATAGATTATTGAAAGAAGAGAGTTATGTTTTAACCATAGAGTAAGAGGTAAATTTATAATTGTACTTATAACTGCTGTAAAGAAGATCAGAAGCTACTTCTTTGTATCTTTTTTCTTTCTTTTCTATTTTTCTGTTACTTTTTTTCCCTTTCTTGTCCTTTTAGCTTTCTCTTTGATTTCTTTCTTTTTCTTTTCTTTTTCTCACTTTATATTAGTTTGTATTAGTTTTTACCTTCCTTTAAAAATTTTTTTAATAAAAATTATGTAACAAAGAAAAAAGAAAATGTTTGAGCACTCCAAAAATTTGTATCAGGAATATGGCAAGCTAACAAATAATATACACTATAGGTATAGCTGATTTAATTACATATGCTGATACAATACATCCAGACTCAGAAAACAGACTAAAGACACAGTGTTATGAAGGTAAGAATTTACCCTGATTGATGTCTTTACAAATTGCTGGAAGAAGAGAAAGTGACTTTAAGAAGGAAGAAGGAACCTTGAGAAAGATGACAGAACAAATTAAAAATCACAAGATAAAGTGGATGCAAAACTTCAAAGAAGTAATCACAGTAGAATAATGAGAAGAGCTATGAAAAAATCAATTAAAATTTACTCAAAGCTATAATTTGAAGGAAAATTGGTATAAAATGCTATACAGATGGTATATAACTCTGTTAGTGATTACCAAGATAAACAAATCATACAACAACAACTGTTGGAAATGCTACAACAAAGAAGGAACATTTTACCATATGTGGTGGTCATGCAATATATAAAAAAATCCCCTCTCACCCCTATGGGTGGTATGTGTCTTCCTCAATCTCGGGTCCTCTACCAGAGGCCTGGGAGTTTGAGGGTTCTGCGCAGTATCTTAGCTGTTCCTAGCACTGCATTCTTCTGCACAGAGAGCTCTGATGTTGTTCCTGGGATCTGTTGGAGCCACTCTCCCAGCTTAGGAGTCACGGCCCCGAGTGCTCCTACCACCACTGGGACCACTTTGGCCTTGACTTTCCACATCCTCTCGATTTCCTCCTTCAGGCCCTGGTACTTCTCCAGCTTCTCATGCTCCTTCTTCCTGATGTTGCTGTCACTTGGCACTGCTACATCTATCACTACCGCTGTCTTCTGTTCTTTGTCTACTACCACGATGTCTGGTTGATTAGCCAGTACCTGCCTGTCCGTCTGGATCTGGAAGTCCCACAGGATCTTAGCCCTGTTATTCTCCACGACCTTCTGTGGAATCTCCCATCTGGACTTGGGGGGGTCTAGCCCATAAACTGTGCAGATGTTCCTGTACACAATGCCAGCTATTTGGTTGTGCCATTCATGTGTTGGACTGTCTCTGAGGCCTCTTTGCACAATCTGCACCTTGGATCCTGTCTAGTGTGGTAGACCCCTGCTTCTATGGATCTGGTGCTTAGTGCCTGTTCTTGTGCTGCTATGATCAGTGCCTCAGTGCTGTCTTTTAGTCTGGCCCTTTCCAGCCACTGATAGGATTTCCCAATGTCAGCCACTTCAGCCATCTGTTGATGGTACATCCCGTGCAGGGGCTTGTCTTGCCATGGTATTTCCTCCGCTTGAACTTCCTCCCATGTCTGCTGCTGCCTGAAGCATTCTCTCAGCAGCTCATCTTTGGGTGCCATCTTACTGATGTACTCCTGGATACTCCGGGTTTCATCCAGGACAGTGGCTTTGACACTCATCAGACCCCGCCCGCCCTCTTTGCGGCTGGTGTACAGTCTCTGGGTGTTGGACTTGGGGTGGAAACCTCCGTACATTGTGAGGAGCTTCCAGGTCTTCACATCGGCAGCCTCCATGTCTTCCTTTGGCCAGCTCACTATACTGGCAGGGTATCTGATGACTGGCAGGGCATACATGTTGATGGCATGGATCTTGTTCTTCTCATTGAGCTGGCTCTTCAGTACCTGTCTTATCCTTTGGTGTTACTTGGATGTTGCTGTCTTCCTTGCCTCCTCCTCATGGTTCCCGTGTGACTGTGGGACACCAAGGTATTTATAGCTGGTCTCTATGTCTGCTATGTGGCCCACTGGTAATTCCACTCCATCGGTCTTAACTACCTTCCCTCTCTTTACTATCATCCTGCCACACTTCTTCAGTCCGAATGACATCCCAATGTCCTCGCTGTAGATCCGTGTCAGGTGGATCAGTGAGTCGATGTCTCGTTCACTCTTAGCATACAGCTTGATGTCATCCATGTAGAGGAGGTGGCTGATGGTGATTCCACTCTTGAACTTGTACCCATATCCAGACCTTGTGATTATCTGGCTGAGGGGGTTTAAGCCTATGCAGAACAGCAGTGGGGACAGTGCATCACCTTGGTATATGCCGCACTTGATGGCCACTTGTGCGAGCTGTCTTGAGTTCACTTCCAGTGTTGTCTTCCACAGCCCCACTGAGTTCTTGAGGAAGGTCCTTAGTGTCCTGTTGACTTTGTATAGCGCCAGGCATTCACAGATCCATGTGTGCGGCATGGAGTCATAGGCTTTCCTGTAGTCAATCCAGGCTGTGCTCAGATTGGTCTGCCTAGACCTTGAATCTTGGGTGACTGCTCTATCTATGAGTAACTGGTGTTTTGAGCCTCTGGTGTTGTTCCCAATGCCCTTCTGGGCTGTGCTCATGTACTGGCCCATATGGTCTTGTAGCTTGGCAGCTAGGATGCCTGATAGAACTTTCCATGTTGTGGGGAGGCAGGTTATTGGCCGGTAGTTGGATGGTGCTGTTCCTTTGTGAGGGTCTTTCATGATCAGCACTGTCCTTCCTTGTGTTAGCCAGTCTGGGTGGGAGCCTGCTGCTAGCAGTTGGTTCATCTGTGCTGCTAGGCATTCATGCACTGCTGTTAGTTTCTTTAGCCAGTAGGTGTGGATCATGTCCGGGCCAGGTGCTGTCCAGCTTTTCATGTTCTTGACCCGCTGTTGGATGTCTGCTATTGTGATGGTGACTGGTTCCTGTTCTGAGAGATTGCTGTGGTCTGCTTTCAGGTCCTGCAGCCACTTTGCACTGGTGTTATGTGCCTTCTCTTTCTCCCATATGTTCTTCCAGTACTGTTCAGTTTCCGCTGCTGGTGGCTCAGCTGCTACTGTGTGGTTGCACTGCAGTTGGGAGTACACTTTGGATGGTTCTTTGGAGAACAGGGCATTTATCTTCTTGGCCTCTGCTTCTTTAGTGTATCTCCTTAGCCTGGTAGCCAGTGCTGTGAGCCTTTGTTTAGCAGTCTCTAGGGCTTCAGATGGAGTCAGGCCCATGTATTTTTTCAGTAGCCGAGTCTTATCCTTAATCTCCACACGCTTCTGTAGTTCCACCAGCTGACTGACTTCTCTCCAAGTTGCCTTGATCTTGGCCTCCAATCTCATTTTCCAGGGTGGGTATGTACTGCTGTTCTTCTTGATCGTGTAGCCAAGCAGTTCCAGGATTACAGTGGCTGTAGCATATACCAATTCATTGGTTTCAGTTATGGTGGTAGCAGGGATTGTCTGGAGGGTTCTGTTGGCATCTTCTAGCATACTATCTGATGGTACTTCTCCACTGAGCCTTGGTAATCGGACTCGAGGGTTGACTATAGCTAGTTTATCCATGATCTTATGCCTCATATCAGCTGCTGTGCTCTGTAATGGAAGGGGTGGCAGTGACATTCCAGCTTCAGGTGTTGGCTGCACAACTGCTCGTTCTTCCAGGTCTGCTTGAGTCCGGGTTGTAATGTAGAGTTGGTCTATCTCAAGTTGTGAGAGCACCTTCCTCTTTACTATGTTGAAGCGCTGGGTAACTAGTTGTTTCTCAGTTAGTGTGGATGTAGGCCTTCTGTCTATCCATAGTTCCCTCATACGTTCCATATATCCCCTCTCATTAGGTCTGCTGTTGTAGTAGCATTCCATCAATTCCAAGTTTTCTTGTCTCGTCCATGTATGGTTTGTTCCAGTAGCCCACTTAACATCAGATTGTCCTGGTTCCCCAACATCTGACGCGGGCCTTGTTAATCCAGGCGACGTCCAAGCCGGCATGACTCTCTTAGTTCGTGTCACTCTCATATTTGAGGTAGGCAGGTGAAGCGTTAGGGGGTCTTTGCCCAAGGACCCCTACTGGTAAGGTAGGGACCAGCCGGGATTTGAACCCCGGTCTCCTGCATCAAAGGCGGTGTTCTAGCCACTACGCTATCCAGCCACTATCACATATATATATATATATATATATATATATATATATATATATATAGCATATCTACCACATAGCACATCTACTTCATATATATATATATATGAAGAAAAGAGGTCAAAACATTCAGAAAACTTTAAGCATAAAATCTGAACTGAAATCATAAATATTTTTATTAGGAATAATTCCAGAAAACATAAATGAAAAATATCACAATTTACTAAGATATATGTTGACAGCTGCAAGGATAAATTTGGCACAACATTGGAAAAGTGTATGTTTGCCAAGAATACAAGATTAGGAGACCAAAATTGGAGAACATGCAGCAATGGCAAAACCAGCAGTATATATTCATAATAAAACCGTAACTAAATTCAAGCAGGGATGGCTCCCTTACATATGACACGTTACCCAGCAAGGCAAATTCATGCATTTGGAATACAGTTTTTAGGAAAAAAGTTAAGGGACCAATAAAAAACAATGGATGAAATTACTTAAATTGATACTAGCAATAATCCCCATGTTTAATGTTCAAAGTACAGTAAAACTATTTAGGTTAGTGGTTGGGGAAATAAATAGAAGAGAAGGGAGAATGTGCAACCAAAAGGTGTTTGTTTTTTTTCTTATAGTGTATTTACTTATGTTTTATGAGTAGTTGTTTATCTTTGCTTTTTGTAACTTTATTCTTTTTGTAACTTTATTCTTAAACTTTCTGTTTAATCTGTCAAAGCTTATACAATTAAAATATATGCAGTATGGCTAATGTTGAAGACATGAAATCTTCCTTTAGTTAAAATTTAACAACAGAATGTAGGAAGAGGATACAGACATTTAGAATGGGTCTAGAAAACAAATCCACTAGATTTGTGGTTGTGATGGTTTCTAGATGTGCCTAGAAACTAAGCTATTCTGTAGCTTAAATTTAATTCATCTGCCCCCTTTTTCTTCACTGTAGAGGAAGTACATTGTGCTCAGTCCAGAACACTGTGCATGAGGGAACTTAATCTTTTTCTCCAAACTTCTTGGTTATAGTAGGAAGAAAGCTAGACAGACAGACAGACAGACAGACAGGTCTCCCTGTGACCGTGCAGTGTAAATTTTGATAAACAGGGAAGCTTGGGACAAGATTAAGCTTCCCCTTGCAGAGGTTCTGATCCAAACTGGGCCACTGTGTGTTCGCCCAAGATCAAGAAAAACAATCAGAAATCAAGTTATGCAATATGTATTAAATATACTGTTTAATTTAGACCTTGGATTTTTCCAAAAGCTTCCTTGAAAATTATCTTAAATGTTAAATGTTAAAAAGTAAACAAAAGTCACTGAAGGTAGCTAAAATTTCATCTTTAGGTGGTATTAAACTTGCTTTCTCCAATGTACAAGCTCACCTTGAACAGCTAAATTCAGCATCCTCCAGTTCACACACAAAAATAGCAAAGATGTATCAGACTAATAAGAATGTTTGGATTTTTTCTTATGGTCGACTTTTTGAGTTGAGGGAATTGCTGGAAAAGAGGGTGACGTTAAAGCACTCTTACTGATAATAGCTAGAAGAAAGGAGAAGGTACTATTTCTTCCCACCAACGGGGCTTCGCAAGATATTCTTGCTCCGCTACTATTTGCCGTCAGCTGAACAGGAGAACAGATTACTGAGGATGGCTGGGGAACTGATAGGGTTGAAGCCTTCCTGCTCTCCACAGCCATGCTGAGCAAATAGTAACTATTAGCAGTTGGAAAAGAACAATATGTTCTCTACTTCCAGGCTGATGGCACATTAACATAGCAGCAGGAGTAAGTAGACAGGACTTTCAGGGGTCTGGCAGGTCCTAGAAAAAATACCTCAAGCCTCCTGTTGCTTCTCTTCAAGGCTTCTTCTGGCCCCTAGAACTGCAAGACGAGGCCTCAAAGCGAGGCAAACAGGCATCACCTCTGCTTCTCTCTTGCTCACCAACATCACCTGGTATCCAGGATCACTTTCATCCTCCTCTAACAATTCCATGAGGGCTTGCTGTTTGCTAGCTTTCTGTGCAGCTCTGGAGCAGTTACTGACTTCAAATCCTTTGAACTGCGGCCCTGCATCAATTCTGTAAAGGACGTTTTTCCAGTCATTTGCCAACACTGGAATGTTCACTGCTTTCCAAGCTGCAACAGAATTGCGGATTGCTGACTTTAAAATGTAGTTTTTGAGGTTTTGTAGGATATGCTGTCCTCTTGTGTCCCTACTATTATCTGATTCATGCTCCAACACAACCATCATCTTCTCCAAAAATCTATTCCTGTACAGTTTTTCGCAGGAGCCCTATTCGATGGGCTGGATGACTGATGTTATATTTTGGGGCAAAGATGTGCACTTAAATTAATTTAATTAGATTTTTCAATTTTCAAGCTACTCTGGGTAGCTTGCTTCCTTTCTTTTTTATCCTTTAAAAAGAAACCATATGTCAAAGAAAGGGAAACATAAGTGACCAGAAGACCAACCCTATCACACAAAAAGACTGAAAGGATGGCAAAAAAACAAAGAGCCTTGATCACCATCCTTACCCAAAGCCTGGGAGAAAAACCAGTTTCTTCACAATTAGTAAAAATCAGTAAGATGGGAGCAGTACAGATCTCCGGGGTGGGGGGTGAAGCATTCCACAGCAGCAGGAGTCATCACCGACAAAGCACACTTCCTGAGTTCTGCAACATGACGTGCTTATCATTGGGACCCAGAGCACGCCCACTCTGGCTGACTCACAGGACAGGTGAAACACATGGAAATAAGTGGTCCCTCAAGTAGCCAGGCCCGATGCCATGAAGGGCTTACATTTTTCATCGTTCATGCTCTATTTTTTTCTGATGGATAAATAAATGAACAGGAACATCATCAAAGGTCAGAGGCCCTTTCTTGTTCAGGTAAATTCATTTAGCATCTTCTTCTAATACTTTGGGATACAAAATGACTGAATTAGTTTTGAAAAAGTGGAAGGGCTTTTCTGTTAGTTACAGTAGACGCCTGGCAGTTGATGTGTGATGTCTTTCAGCACTCTTAGTTGACATGACTTGTGCACTATGACTGACTTTGAAATCTGAGCAGTCCATCAGTATTTGCACAAAGTAGCACCAAGATCTCCTCCTTGCTGATCTTTCATCCTGTTATTGATCCTTCATGTTCAAATGCTGAGTATTCTCTGGAACAGCACCAGAAAAAAACAGTCTCATTGTGAATTTGAGACAATATGAGGCATGGATCGCCAGTCCATGAACAGAAGAAAGAAAGCTACACATGTGTAGAAAGAAATAATGCTAATACTTGTGTAGATGTGAGCATTGTGCAGACTATTAAATATAGATGGGCTCTGAAAAATGTGTCTATTGTATCCAAAGTCTGCTAAACCAAGATCTACTAAATCAAGAGTTTACTGCATTCATTACATAATAGATTGTACGGCTAGATCTTATCATCCAGGTTAAATAAAGTTTCATCTATTAACTTTGCAATAATTCTATTCAAGTATAAAGGATAAATAATGGAAGCAGAAATCTGAAGTTCAAGACATACAGATGTTCATTATTTCACAGAAAGGCTTGTACTAATGTAGTTTTACCATTATCCCAGCTTTGATTAGGCCAAATCTTTCCCTCTGGGCCAGCATTCACCAATGTGGTTCCCTCTAGATCTGTTGGGCAGCAACCAACCAAATTCCTAAACTGTGCTTATGAAGGGCACCAAGTTGGAGAATGCTGCTGGATTGAGTTTGAATGTTGCAGATCCATTTTTTAAATAAGCATACAGACTTAAGCAACTTTAATGGATATTGGCCAGACACTCTTTGTTGTTATTTTAATTGAAGAATAAAACCAAAGTTCTAATCATAAGTATCATCTCCACTTCACTCTAATCGGTAAGTTTCATCACTAGGTGCATTCAGATCTACAAAGGGAACATGCAGATAGTTTCCATGGTTCCTAGGGTATTTGTTAATCAAATGTGACAAGATGAATACATTACCCATAGTCGAAAAGCTTGAACTGAAGTCTTCCTGTTCTTTAACAATCATATTGTCAAGTCCAGATCAGAGATTTGCCAGGAAGATATCTGGCATAATTTTTGTGGTGCTGGCTAATGAAACACTGGCTGGAAATTATTGGAGTTGCATACCAACGTATCTGGAAGGCACCAGGTAATAATTAGGCCCCTGTCCTTTTTATGAATGGTAATGAACAATACTAATATTCAGACACCCAGGTTTTTACCATAAGATTGATATGAACTAAGTGTTGACAATAATAGAAAATGATGAAATTATTTAATTTTTAACTTTTAAATTTCTAACTGTAAGGTTTGGCCAGTTAAGAGGTTTGTTTGTTTTGTTATTAGCAGAAATATAGTTAGTACTTTCAGTTCCTTTTGAAGAAAGATGTGGCTCCAGGATATCAAATTGCCCCAGAGAATAGTTTAAAATAGTTTTTTCATTTACTCTTAGAGGTCACACAGGAATCTATGAACACAGCTTACACACACACACACACACACACACACACTTCTAAATTTTTAAAGCTGTTTTTCCCCAGTGGAAGCCTGTGTTTGGAATCCTACCAGGAGGTAAAATTGCTTTAAAATATACTTTTCAAAGTGAAGAATGCAGACCCAGAAAATATTCAGTTTTTCCACATTGTATAAACCTTAGAAGGAATCAAGAAGTCCAAAATGGAGTCTTATCCCCTGAGATATATATCATAACTTCATTTCACCCACTTTGTCTTGCAAATTCACAATTGTGATCATCCCATTCTGACTCATAATGGTTAAATTATGAAATGTTTTATTGGGGCCAATTGGAATTGGAAGGGCTTTCAGAGAATGATGTTTGTTGATTCAGTTTGAGGTTCTGTGCAAAACCAAAGATTCAGCCTGAAATTAAGAAAGTGCCTGAACTGAATTAGAAACATGGAATTCAGTTTTTCCCAGATGGAAACTCAATTAAGCTGTTGCTTTTTTTTTTTTAAGAAGGCTGTGTGATGCTGAATTTAGAGTGCAGGACCCTAATCCTGTACACCATAGTCCAGGATAAACAGCACTAATTAAAAGCCTACTAACCTAGCTACTCTATATATTAACCACTTTATTTAAAAAATTAAACAAGTGTATTTTGCGGTGATTCCTAGTTTATCAGCAGGAACTGCAGTATCAACCTTAATGATTATTGCTACTGATTTTAATAAATATTGTGAAATATTTAAACATTTATTCTGTATGGGATACAACTGTGGTCAATCCCACTGCCGCTAACGAGCTAAGTATTGCTGTATTATTTCTACACAAATTCTTAAGCTACCTTCCATGGCCTTATGACCAATAAGAAATATCAGTAAGTTTAACTTTACTCTACTATTCTTCTCCTGTGAATAGGCAAAAACATCATTTCCATCATCAATTATAATTATAGCATACTTTTTAATACCTTTTCCATTATGGCCCCTGAAGTTATCCTAACAACATCAAAGCTGAATTTGGAAGACTATGTTCCAGTGTCTCAGAACAATGCTAGGCCTCTTAACACTTTATCAGAGTAAGATCTGATATTTTTAGAAAATATTTATAAATTCATAATTGTTATTATCAAAAATAACTCAACATAATGTAACATTCAAGAAGAGTAGTTTATTAATTATTGCTACATCACTTTAATTTAATATGAATACAACAGTCAATTCTCACCACCTACTGAACATTAATTCCTTTAACATTCAGTGAAGTTACATCTTACTTCACTTTTTAAAAGTGAAGTTTCAGGTCATTAGACAGAGAACTCTGTACCTACTTGAGCTTGTATTAGGTTACACATTAGTTACCAGATCTATATATAAGATAAATAATTTACTGGATAAATATAGATTACTTTGCTGAGATTTCAAAGAAATATTTGCTACTTAGTGGGAATCCTTGACAAAGAATTTTCACTAGTGGGTTCTAAGCCTATAGATATAAAAATTGGATACTGAAAATGCTTTGCTAGTACAGTAGTTAACTGCACTTAGTTATTAATAGAATCTGTTTTCTGAATCACCTCATTGTAGCTAATCTCTGACCAACATCGTTGTCTACAGTAAAACATAAGCTGACATCCAGCAATTGTTCAAAAACATAATTGAAGTGGTCTAAATACAGAAAACAGATGTTTAAAGCATTGGGTGAAACATTTAATTCAGGCTTAGGATCCTGAGATAGGCTGTTATTTATTTCTTGGACTGATATCCCATCTTTCTACTCTGTTAAGTATTTAAATAGGATTCCCCATTACTTGTTATTTTCTCAGGTGCTAGACTGGTCACACAAGAGAGCCAGACCTGCTGTTTCCTCTTTGCATGCCAAACAATTTTGTATGTCTTGCTTGGATTGAATACCTTACAACAGACTAACCCCTCTAAATAATTTCTGCATTGAATTTCTACTAACTGGGTACATATTGAATCCCCAGGATTTCAAGTATAAAAGTACCACTTAGACATCTCAGTTACTGAGGACCATTTTGTCTGGGGGAATGATGCTGCCAAAATATTATTTAATAGATTATTGTCTTGGCCAGCTTTGTCCCTCATACTTATCATGCATTGGTCAGTTGACCAATTACCTGAAAAGGAAATGTGTACGGAAGCTTGAAATGATGCCAGATTTCTTCCTGGGGTATATTAAATATACTTTCAGGCTACAGACAATTGAAATCCTTTCAGAATTAATTATAAGACATAGAAACAATATGATGGTTTTGTGAGACTAATGGTTTCTGAATTTTAAAAAAAAGTCTGAGATCTTGGAACAAAAATTTCTGGAATGGTGTTTTTTTTTTTCCAGGCTAGCTTTAGTCAAGCAAAAGTCTAGTAGATCTCTTTGCTAGGGAACAAGAATAATTTATGGTCATGATTAAAGCTAGAAGCAAAGATAAATTTGTTTAAAATAAATAAAACATCAGTTCTATTTCTAACATTGTAACGTACTTCTAGATTTTACAGTTGATTGAACAGTTTCAGCATCTGGATGTTCATCTGAGCTAACCTGACAGAGAATACAAATCCAGGATGAAAAAGCCAGAGAGAGAAAGATGTAGCATCACTTCAAAGCTTGTTCTTCTAGGATCAGGAGAGCAACTTCTGGAATTTGCTGCACACCTGTGCAAAAAGTGTGCAAAGAATAGTATACAAACCAGAATGCCAAATACATCAAAAGCCTCCCAGTGTAACACTCAAGTACAAAACCCAAATTTTGCTGTGGTCTCTTAGTTAGTTTCTGAGCATAAATTGACAGGGGAACAGGACAGGGCCCACCCTTTAGTGCCAGTCTGGTTCATGTGAGTGGGCCAGATTTCAGAAATTGTGGATAATTTATCGTTTCACTTTTCTCATCTTCACTTAGGATTGCATTGCCTTAATTACAACTACCACATCTGTCCTGCAAAACCTAGATGACCCCTGTGTGGCAGCAAAGGGTTGGTTTTTATCTGAACCTCTTTCCTTCCTTCTAGTGGTCAACTGAATACTGTAGCCATATTTCAAACAGATATATGAGTGCACTGCACAGGATAGAATAGTTAGAAGCAAAATATATTCACTGGCCCACAGAACCAACCAAATAAAATTAACTTCTGTCAATGCATTCAAAATATCTGCTTTAAAACAGAAATTTTCATAAAATTCTTTATGCCAGAGATACATACGTTCAAAATATTAAGGGAGTCCTGTGAGTGTCATCAGAAAATGAATGCTGGGGAAGAGCCAGACCCATTCAAAAAGAGCTAGCATTGTGGGTCAAGGCCAGTCACAGCAAACTCACTTCCAGAACACAAGCTGATGCAGCTCAGAGATATGGTACCTGGGCAAAACTGAAACTGAAAACAAAACAATGTGCAGATCAAACCTGCAGTACTAATAGAGTGCACAAAAAGAAAAGAATCTACAAAAGGTAAAGTAAGGATGTTCCAACACATAGGATACAGGTAGTCCTCGTTTAGTGACTGCCTCGTTCAGCAACTGTTCACAGTTATGACAGTAATGAAAAAGTAACTTTGAGACCAGTTTTCACATTTATGACTTTTGCAGGTCTGTAAAGTGAAGAAAAGCTGAAGTAAGATCATAGGCACAGTAGCAGTTTCACTTAGCGACCACTTTACTTTACCGACCAAGTTGCCAGCCCCAATTGTGGCCGTAAACGAGGACTACCTGTATAGAAAAAGAGAGACAATATAAATAAATCCAAGTGAAAAATATACGTGTACAAAGTAGAATATACATAAAGGGAAACCCAAGTGAAGCTAAAACTGCCAAAACCTATTTTGTTTTTCTTCTGTTACAGATCTCTTAGCATTTTGTTGCCTTCTTAGAAGTCTACACTTCCTGATCTGAAAAATCCCCATGAGAACTGGAAGAGTTCCATGTGATGTCTTCACTTGGCATTTAATTGAAGTTCGGAACACCGACAATACATAAGCATGGTAAAGAATCTCACACCCCATACTAGAGAATTTCAAAGAAATATTATACTTCTTTAAAAAGCTAATCAAAAATCATTTCTTTCCCATCAAATGTAAATGGTACAAAAAAGATCCCTTAAGTTTCTCCTCAAAGACCCTGCTCCAAATGTCCTACAGTACCATGCTGAGGTGTGGCAAATGGATGCTTAGGAGCAGGAGTTTCAATGGTAGCCTCCTGGCTTTGCAATCCCCTCCCCAGGACACGTGTTTGACATCTCCTTAGCTAGGCTCATGCATCTTTATCTTCCAAGATATTTTGATATGTTGACTCTGTCTGTCTGTCTGTCCCTCAGCAGGATAACTCTCAAAAACCCAAACAATTCTGGTATTGTGGAGAAGCCAGGGAAAGAAAGATTGTATTTTTTAAAAAATGAGCTTGATCCAACTGGAAATTGCAAAGAAAAAGAAAAAAGAAAAATCCTTCAATGCATCTCACGGAGAACAGTTGGGCAGCAGCTCACAATACTGCTAATTCTTCTATCCTAAGCCCTCCTTCCCTCCTTCAGGGTCCCATGGCACAGAGTTTTGCTGTTATTAAGAGGCGGGGCAAACATTCTAGAAGCCATGCTCTGCCTGCTTTCCCTACCTCATGTAAACCTGCTGTAACGTACCTTGGGAAAATTCTAGTTTGAAAGATGGCATATGATTTTTTTTTAATAAATCAGGATGAAAGAATTAAAAATACAGAAGACACTTTACTCGCAGCACTTTACTCGCAGCATTAAACACATACACGTGTATGTGCACGTTCAAGCACCCATACCTTAATGCCAGCACTCTAAAATCCGGAAAAATATGTAAACGCGCTACAGAAAATAAGCATTTCACTCCACTTAACAGCCTCTTGGCTTTGTATATGTGCAAGGATATTTCCAAGGATAAAAGTGGTGCTAGAAAATGGTGCTTTGATTTACTGCCGTAAGTGCTAGCGTCACATTTAATTTTTGTAAATGTATACATATGCGTATACATACATTCAAAATTCATGTGGGGCACCAAGGGAGGCATCTGCTGGCACAGGGGTGCTGGCACAAGGGTGCAGGCACAGTGGCGTGGGCAGTTTCTATGGTGCTAAAGTTGTAAGAAGGCAGCGTTCTTCTAATCGCTTCCCTGAGAGTAAGCTTCACCAAACTTGCATCGGATGGCCTGTTAAGGATAAAAATATTCATTTTTCTGGCCTCCCTATAACACAAACAAAAAACAGGCTCTTTCATGTTCATTTGCTTCAATGGGATGATACATAATCGCAGTCCCTAAATCAAGTCTTTTTGTTTTGGTGTTTTAATTTACTTACTTGTTCTCTTGGTATGCCGAGGAATCAAAAAGACAGTGGTTTACAGCAATTCGATAAAACATATAGCCAGTTTAAACATCCCCAGTAAATATTATATAAGTGTAAAAAAAAAACCTTCCCTAACCCTAGTAGAACTTACATTGCAGAAAATGTACTTAGGATCACATCCTAATACTGAGGGACAGAGAAGGTTGGTGGGTCAAATCCCTGAACTATTGCAGTGTAATGAGTAAACTTATGATAGATTTTCAGTAATGTGCTGTTAAGTTTTAAGCAGATTCTAACAGTATTTATATCTTGCTCCCTTGAGTATGATAAACAGGTTAGCAATTAACTTTAGCTTTATGACCTCTAATTGGATAACTAGTTTTCTAATTGTATTTAGCAACAGTGGATATTAGAGAATACTGTGCTAGAGCTATTTTAATCACTACAGATCCAGCCTTATGGAGAACCAAACACTTCATGCAGAAATTCAAGGAGGAGGTAATCCAGACCACCAACATTTTCTCTTTCAAATCTCATGCTCTTTTAGCATCCTACGCTAAATAGTTTGGAATATTGGAATGACTTGCTACTTCTAGGATGAAAAAGAATCTATAAAGGAAAGAGGCATTTCAGCAGGCCGGGCTGAGTGTGTCTGGGGGGTGGGGTGCGGGTAAAGAGAAACTGGAGCATAGTCATATATATGCATACCGTACAAGATTTCAGGCTAGCCAATTTTATCAAGTTTAGAGAAAAACTAGGTAGCTGTGAGGGTGTCAAGATCTGCAAGATGGTAAGTGAAGCATTGCAATCCAAGCCCTGCCTTTTTTGTATGTGTGTTGTTGTAGTATACATGTATGAAAGAGACAAAGCTTAGTTCATTATGTAGCACCCATCATCTTGCAGATTTTGACATACACCCTAATGCACATCCCTGCTAGGCATGAATTCCTCAGGTTAAAGGTTACATGACTATTAAGTGAATCCTGTTAAAAAATCATACTCGGAAGAGTACTCATCAAACTGGTATTGAAAGGAGTACCATAAGGTTCAATCCTGCACCCTGATTTCTTCAATCTTTTTATTAACTAGTTGGATGAACAGATAGAGAGAATTTGAACATGACACAAAATTGACACCGTAGAAAACAAAAATAAAAAGTTCAGAACAATATTAATAGGTTAGAGAAATGGGTCAAAAATAACAATGAAATTTACAGGCACAGATACAGAGTTATGCCTTTAGGAAACAGGAATCAAGCAAAGAATGGGGGATACCTGTATTATGATACTATTTGTGAAAAAGATCTTAGAAAACTAGGTGATTGCATATTGAATAAGAGTTTTATACAGACCTGGTTGGTTGGTTGGTTGGTTGGTTGGTTGGTTGGTTGGTTGGATAGATTAGGTTGGAATCCATACAGTCAATTAATTAAAATGTCATTAATCAGCAAGGATTTTGAATAGGATCTAAGTTAATTGTACTAAGCTTCCATTAAAACAAATTTTCCCTTTTACTAGTTGAAATTTAAAATAAGCGAATGAAATAAGTAAAGGAACGATCTACTCCGATCTCCATTATCCCATCACCATGATCCAGGAACCGCCTCTACTGTCATGACAGGAGACTCCTGATCCAATCTGGAATGATTCCTCTCTCCTCCTTCCTATTCTATGTCCCACCTTGTTCAAGGGACTTTGATTACCATCTGTAATCCTCTCTTCCATGGACTTTCTGATATTTAAGCTATTACTTTTCATAGAACTAACTCTGGATCCAATTCTATACGCTTTCCTGTGTCTAGAAAATCCTTTTTCCCCCAAAGAACACCATGGTAAAAGAGGAACACTGAGATTCATCATCCCATTTTCTGTAACCTCAATACTTCAGTAGCCACATTATCCAGTGTTACATTTTGCAGCCACATTGCAGAGCTGCAATACTGTTATCTAAAGTTCCTGGAAGCTCTTTTAAACATCTTTATATAACTCCTCCTGAACCTATATAAGGTTTTCAAACTTTTATTATTCTCTTGAAAAAGACAATTCCATTAAAAATCTAAAAGGTATGAAAACTGGTCTCTGACAAACTATGAGAATAATGAGCTAGTGCTCTGTACATGTCCCACATGTCTCTGGCAGACTGGCAAATGTATGCTTATAATACACTTTTCACTTTACCTCACCAACATAATTTCAAGCAATTATCCAGTATTTTCTTCTTGTTTTTGCACCTTCATTATTTTAACCCAAGTGGAGCAAGACACAGTTGACAACAGACTCACCTACCTGGGCCATGCTGTACCTTACTATAATTCCTAGTTAATGATCATACCAATTGAAACAGGCATTTAAAAAAAAAATCATTTTTGAATCTCCCACATACTTATCTGTCATAATTACCTGTTAAATGTGAAATCCTTTTCTTAACAGTTTTGTGATGAAGTTGTTTGTTTTAAATGCTAGTTATTGTAAATCACTCCATGCTAGTAAATGGTCTATAAAAATAATGAAGAAGTAATAGTGGAAAAATTCTGCAAGCTTCATAATTTCTTATGCTACTTTTATTTTAAAGCAACTTGTTCTTGAAATTTCCTGATATACAAGAATTATACAATTCTTGTATAATTTTACAGCACTGATATTCTGGGCATGTAGTTTTCAGCACATCATGCTACATACAGTAACTCTGTATTTTGCATGTCTACATAGGATAATCATAGAATCATAGGGTTGGAAAGGACCTTAGAAGTTTTCCAGTCCAACCCCCTCCCCAGGTCAGGAATTTATTTATTTCTTTTATATGGCTGCCCATTTCACATAGTGACTCTGGGCAGCTCACAATATTAAAAATTAATTTTAAAATATGGGTACTTCCAGTAAGATGGCAGGCAGAGCAGGAGCCATGAATAGATGCCTCTTAGTTCATTTGGTACTTACCTGGATAAAGGTTGGATTTGGTTGGTTTGGACCTGGATTTGGACCTGCTCGGGCTGTCTTGGAGGCTGGAGGATGGGCCAGAGGACAGGCCATGCGTGCTGCTTGTCTGTGCCAGCCATGTTGCTGTATTTGCTGCATTTGGGCTTGGTGCCAGCCACACTTGGGGGTTGGAAGGCTGGAGGAGTGGGCCAGAGGACAGGCCAGAGGACAAGTCATGTTTACAACCCTAGTCATGCTGTCCACATTTGCCATGTTGGCCGTGTCTGTGGCCCTGGCACTGGCCATGCTTGCTGTGCCTGTCAGCCTGGCACTGGCTGGAGGAATGGGCTGAAGGATGGGCTGGAGCACAGGCCAGATCATGGGCCACAATTACAACCCTGGCCATGCCAAGGCCGTGTTTGCTGCATTTACAGCCCTGGTCAAGCTCTGGTTGCACCAACCATGTTGCTGCATTCGTCATGCCTGTGGGCCTGGCACTGACTACATTTGCCATGCCTGTTGGCCTGGCTCTGGGCATCTTTGCCATGCTTCTGAAGGTGCTTGTGGAGATGGCCTGTTGTGTCCTGTGCCCTTTTTGCTGCCCGCATTTCTCCCCCCATGGACTGTGTGATCCTGATAGCTGCTGCCGGGAGCTGCATCCTGGCAGCTATTCATCTGAGAGGCCAACCAGGACTCTGGAACTTTGGAGGTATTGGTGGTGTCTAGGCAGGGTAGAATGGCTGACTACTGTGAACATGCTCCCAATGGAGAACACTTTGCCTTCCCTTCTGCTAGTCCCAGAGAGGGAGAAGATGACACAGCAATCATTGACAATTTCAGCGTCATTCTAACTACCAGCTAGGTGCCTCTTTTTATTTTATTTATTTTATTTTATACATCAAATTTGTCACTGCCCTTCTCATTAAAAAGCAACTCTGGGCAGTTTACAGAAAAGATAAAATCAATTAAAATACAATGTAAAAATAGTCTTTAAATAAATAATAAACAAATTCCAAAAAATGATGGAATTGGCAAGTAACTCAGGGAGGGTCATCCGGGGGGATGGGCCAAAGTATTACAGTGGTGATGGGCATGGGGAGATATGGTGGGAGATGGGAAATGGGCCATTCTCAGGGAATGCAGGACCCATGCCTCATACCAGTTCTTTGTTTCAGCTCCTTGGTCTCAGCCCCTATACCCAGTCAGCAGAACTTCAGAGGCCCTGCTTTTGGCTGCTGCTTCTAAATGCCAGGTCGATCTGTAATAAGGCCTCCCTCATTTGTGATTTAATTGTTAATGAGAAGGCTGACCTGGCATGTATCACTGAGACCTGGCTGGGTCCAGAAGGGGAGGTAGCCTTTTCAGAGATATGCCCAACTGGGTTTTGGGTGTGGCATCAGCCAAGACCCCAGGGCAGGGATGAAGGTGTGGCAATTGTCATCTAGAAATTGCTTACAGCTTTTGGGGGTGCTGCCCTACAGGTCACTGGATGTGAGACCCTGTTCATTAAGTTGGGCTCTAGGGATCATCTGGGATTGTTGCTGTTGTACCAGCGTCCCTACTGCATAGCAACCTCCCTGCCTGAGCTCCTTGACTCTATCTCTGGGTAAGCAGTGGAGTTCCCTAGACTTATGGTCTTGGGGGGAACTTCAATTTGCTTTCTCTGGGAGTGGGGTCTGAGGTGGATCAGTAGTTTATGTCCATCATGATAACCATGGGCCTATCCCAGGTCATCCAGAGCCTGACACAGGACAGTGGTTCACGTACCATATCTGGTGTTCCTGTTGGAGCAATGGCTATGTGACCTGAAATCTTGTCATGGTCAGATCACACCGTGATTACCGTGGGATTCTCTTGCGCCACCATCCACTGCAGGGAGGCTGGATCCATTAGATCAGTTCACCCCCAGTGACTGATGGACCCAGATAGGTTTCAGAGGGAGCTGATAGTTGTTCCTGCTGGTCTGCTACATGGCCCATCTGAAGCCTTCATCACTGCTTGGAATAAGAAGGCGGCTGGATTGGATCGCATCTATGCAACCTCTCCCCTCTCATGGATCCTGTCACTCCCCATGGTTCACGGAGGAGTTAAGGGAGATGAAATGAGAAAAGAGATATCTAGAGCATTGCTGGCATTCTACAGGGGATGAACTAGACTGAACATGGGTTAGAGCCACTATCAAGGCCTATTTTGTGGTGGTAATGGCGGTGAAGTGTTACTATTTCCCCGCCCTAATTGCATCTGTGGATAGCCATCCTGTGGTCCTATTTCAAGTGACATGTGCCCTCTTGGGTAGACGGAACTCAGAGAACCCCTTGCAGGGGCATGCAGAAGAATTTGTTCAGCATGTCAGGCAAAGTCGCTTGAATTAGCTTACAGTTGGACACTGGCCTTGCTGCAGGTCTGAGGGAGATGCCTGGGGTGGGGTCTTCCCCAGTTATCTGGGAACAGGTTTGAACCTGTTGGGCCTGATGAGGTGGACAAAGTCCTTAGGACTGTGAGCTCAGCCACCTGCTCTTTAGATCCATGCCCCTCAGCTTGTTAAAGTGGCCCCAGGGTTGTTTCATGAGTGGATTCTAGCGGTGGTGAATTCTTCTTTGAGTGAGGGGGTTGTTCCTTTACCTGTCAAGGAGGCCTTGGTTCACCCCACCTTAAGAAACCATTGTTGGACCCCACTATACCGGATATTTTTCATCCTGTATCTAAACCTCCCCTTTTGGGGGAAGGTGGTTGAGAAGATGGTTGCACAACAGCTTCAGAGGATCTTGGATGAAGAAGATTATCCGGATCCTTTTCAGTCAGGATTCAGACCCAGGTATGGGAAAAAATTGCATTGGTCATGCTTTTGGATGATCTCTGGTGAGGGTGGGATGGGGGTTGTGTATCCATCCTTGCCCTACTTGACTTCTTGGCAGCTTTTGATACCATCAACGATGGTATCCTTCTGGATCATCTCAGACGACTGGGGGTGGGTGGCACAGTGTTGTGCTGGTTCGTCTCCTTTCTCCGGAGTTGATTCCAGTCGGTGGTGATTGGGGGGAGAGATCCCACCCTCAGCCCCTACTGTGTGGGGTGCTGCAGGGTTCAGTGCTCTATCTGCTCCTGTTCAACATCTACATGAGACTGCTGGGTGAGCTCACCCATTGCCATGGGGTGAGGTATGGTCAGTACACTGATGATACCCAATTATGCATCTCTGCCCCTGGTGAATTGAGCAATGCTGTGGACATCTTATCCCAGTGCCTGGAGGCTATGAAGTCTAGATGGGGAACAAAGGCTTCAACTGAACCCCGGCAAGACTAAGTAGTTTTGGGACCTGCTGGTTCTAGGACCATGCCATCTCTGGTGCTGGATGAAGTCGCACTGCCCCAAAAAGACCCCATGCGCAATCTGGGGGTCCTCCTAGACTCATGACTCCTGCTCGAACAGCAGGTGGCAGTCGTAGCTAGGAGAGCCTTTGCACAACTTCATATTGTGTGCAGTTGCACCCATTCCTAGATTGAAGGGCTCTACTCACAGTCACTCATACCCTAGTCACCTCCCAGTTGGACTACTTTAATGTACTCTACGTGGGATTTCCCTTGAAGAGTACCTGGAAACTTTAGCTGGTGCAAAATGCAGCGGCGCAGGCTGTTATGTGTGTTTCTAGAAGAACACAGGTTACATCTCTGCTCCATGAGCTGCATTGATTACCACTCTGTTTCTGGGTCTAATCCAAGGTACTGATGTTGACCTTTAAAGCCCTACATGGCATGGGGCTGGGTTATCTGAGGGGCTGCCTCTCCCAATTCCATCTGCCTGTCCCACCAGGTCCAGCAAGAGGGATGCTCTGGGTCCCATCAGTCAGGGAACTACATTTGGCAGGTCCTAGGCAGCAGGCCTTCCTTGCCAGGGCACCTGTTTATGGAACATCCTCCCCCGAAGTGAGGCTGGCTCCATCCCTCTTGATTTTCTGGAAGTCCCTCAAAACCTAGTCGTGCCATCAGGCCTGGGGACCCCAGGGGACTGGTGAGATACTGAGGTGGGTCCATTGTTATTATTCTTACACTGCAGTCCTTTATACTAATGAATAGTCTAGAATGGACTTTTAAAACGGAATTCTTTAAATGAGTTGGCAGACATTCAAGCAACATTATGCTAAGCAGGCTGGGACAGCATTCTAACAAGATTATAAAAGAATTTTAGTTATGCTTGTATTCTTCAGTTGTTGTGCTCTATACAGTAAAGTCTACAGCTATGTCCAGATATAAGATACACCATCTAGATCAGTTCCAATTACACCATGGCATTTCAGGATGGTTTTTGCAGAAACAAGTCATTATAAAGAGAATATGTCTTCAACGAATCTGGATGGAGATCAACATACTGCACAACACTGGGGTGCTAAATTCACTTTGCACATGTCTTGCAGTTCCAAGACTGTAGAAACATGGTTGCCATTCTTTGCTGGCCACATGGTGAAATAATGGCTACCTATCCCAGCGCAGTAATGAGCTCGGTACAAAGCTCTTCAGTATAACTATGTACAGGTATCAAGTGGCCTTCACTGTGATTAGGCAGATTGCCCAAGGAAAGCAAGGAACTCACTGCATGAATTGTCATTTTGCAGCAGACACATACTGAAGAGGTTTTCTGGATGTTGGACTTCATCCTGCCAATTATTCCAAAAAAATTCATCTTCCCAATTGCTGAATTAGGGGCAGATGTGTGACAAAATCCATATCATCTAATACACTTATCAAATGGCTAAAGTTAAGAGGGGAGTTATTTTTCTATATTTTCATTTTTTCCTTGAGCAAATACTGACCTGCTTTATTAAATAAGTAAGTAAGTAAGCAAATAAATAAATAAATAAATAGCAAGCAAGCAAGCAGCAATAAAGGTAATAATTATTTAATTTTTGTTCTTTTTTATTTTAACACCTTCATGAAATCATTCCTCTCTTAATATATACTTAATATATACTTTTCTACTCATTTAAGAAGTTTGGTATTTGGAAAAGCAATGATGCAAACTTAGAAGCTTGCATTATTGCTTTTCCAAATATCAAACTTCTTAAATGAATAGAAAAACAATGCTTGAACAAAATCATAATCATAATAGAAAAAGTAGAAACACTGAATGGATTATTTTGGTAAATGAGAAGCATGTTTCATCAAAATAATCTGGTCAGAGTTAGAGGCGGCTGCTGCATGAAACAAGTTCTAATGAATCCTTTGAAAGCTCACCAGCAAAGCAAATTCAAACCAAACTATGTACACTGAACTATTGCCTGATCCCTGGTGAGCTGAATAACAGAAATAGCGGTACTGAAAAGAACAGATTTTCAGACAATAAGGAAATCACCAAAATTTATGCAACTTTGCTTTTAGTTAAAACAGATAGGCAAGAAGTTTTGCCCAATGCATTCAAGAGACAAGTTACACTTTTGTCAGATCTAGAAATAAACTCAGATTTAGTGAGATCAGAAAGTTTGCACCAGCCATTTCTTTCATTCACTAAGAGTTTTCGTCTTCCACAAATAAGGCAGAAGCTTAGCTGATTTCCACAGTTTGCAAAGAAATTTCATTTAAGGACTTCTGATGAATCAGTACTGTTACTCTTTTCATGAATTAGTCGATGAATTGTTTCATAAATTATGCAATTTCATAAATGGTGAAATCGTTTTCTTATTTCGTGAATAAAGTCTGTTCGCAATTTCACAAAGCTCCAAATGAAACAGCTATGTTTCTCAGTACTGTCTAGCCATTTCCTTTATTTTAGACTTCATATATTTATTAGCAAAAATGTCCACCATGTTACTATTTCATGCTTTAACTTTTTGCAATTCTTTATATTGTAAAACATTGTTTTGGGTAGTCCATATCAGGGAGCCCTGAAAGAAGCAAAAAAGCACATTAGGATGCTTTACATAGAGTTGGCTGGAGTATCTGAGACCTTCCTTCATCCACATGGTCCAGGCCAAAATGATTACAGTTTTAGCCAAACCTAGTTGATTAAAAAAAAACCTGCAAGAGAGAGGTCCCATTTTACAGCCAAGTAGCTGATGGCTTGTATTGGATGAGAGGAGGAAGAAGAGCTAAGCTAAAGCCAATAATGGAGTGATGGATTACTTTGAGACTGAAAGAAGCAAGAAGAAAAGCCCCAAAATGAACTTTTAGTTCTCCTACCATTCTATAATTTTTAAAAAAAAAAACTGTGTCTTTTTAATATAGCATTAACCCTCACAAACTGTGCCCTTACAAGACAAAATTTGCAGGCTGAAGCACCCGGAACAATGGAATCTCATGAACTTTTACTTACTACCACTTAATCAATATGCGTAGGATTGTACAAGCTTGGTTTTTCTTTCTTAGGTGGAAGTGAGCAACTTATGACCCAGAGAATACAGACTCTGACATCTGATGAATTTGATGAATTCTAGCAGCAAAGTGTGGCATAATTTTCCAACAAATTTTCATTGGGAAAGAAATTAAAAGTAAGAAAAATCAGCGAGGTAAGTCTCAGGTCAAATGTAAACACCTACCAAAAAAAAAAATTAAAAGCCCTTCAACATCATCCCCAAAATCAAAAGAAAGAATGGAAAACCCAAGTTTCAATTCTCTGCTGATATTATAGATACTGAAAAAAAAAAAAGTATAAATAAAAGAACTTGTACACACCAGGAGCAAAAATGCTCCCTGTCCCTGTGCTAAGCTGAGCTTGTAACCTCAAGTATCACTACAGTATCAAGACCTAAAACCAAGTCAAAAAAATTGGAAACCAAGAAGTGTTCAGAGAGACTTAGTGGAGTAAAAGTTGAGCCCTATCAAGACAGAACTATTGATTGTCACTGAGGCTTTTGTTTTACTTAGTCCTTGCCCTGTAAGCGCTGGTAATATATTACTATTTATTCATTCTTCTTCCATGCTTGCGGCTGGTAAGCATATGCTTCTGAATTTCTCAGACTGCACAAAGGAAGGAAAGAAGGATGGCCATTCTTACAGCTGTGACTTGAATGCCTCTGCATTCTAAACTTTGAGCTGATGCCAGAATCACAGACCCCTATAAGCACTTTTAGTGCTGTCCCAATTTCCAGCAAGAAAGTCTTGGTCTTTTGTTGCAGCAAAAGGAAGCAAGAGTAGCTTATGACTAAAACATTTTATTATGGCTTCAGTATTTGTCAACTTGACTCAATGTATTAAATGCAGAGTAGATAACCCTACTATGCACAATTCTGCTCATTCTGAATTGTGACTTACATGCACAAAAATCAAACTACAGCTTATCAGAAAGTTCAATTCTATTGATTAAGGTCTGAATAGAGACAATGGTTTCCTGTCCCTCAATAAGGGTTAATTTACTCAGCAACCCTGAGATTATTGTGTTATCATCAATTACTGCTTGGTGAAGAGATATTTTCCATATATTTAAGAGCTAATTTATTCAGGTGTAAGATATCATATTGTTTGCACTGCATAACTATTTTACTCCAATATTTTCTTTTTCCTCCTTCATACCCATATAAGTAGATATTTAACAACTGAGGACCATATGTCATACAACCGATGGTGGACAGTCTTGGTCATACAGTCTAATGGCATACTGTCGTTGAATAACCATTGTTCCATAAGAATCTTGCCATAAGATTCTTTGTTATTTTTCAACAGTGTGATACTTAACTCTCCATTGGTATGCACTTTTACTGAGGAGTAAGTCATAGGTTTGTCCTTGTTGTGAGAAACAAATGCCATGAGCATGCACATTTATTGTAAGTGCTCTAGGCACATAAAAGAAAGTAGGAAATTGGTGTGATTGTCACTACACAGCCTAAAATCAATGGCTCCTCAATTGGACTAAAAAGTCTGATATTAAAAATGCAGGCATGGGCCAGTTTACTTAGAACCACTATGTCGAATACATTTATTTCTGAGTAACCATGCACAGGATATCAACCTAAAATTGATAGATCGTTTTAATAAAGAAAGGAGTTTTGATAATATTGCATACTGTTAGAAGTCTTCGCTCCCAAATGGTTGCCCTTGTCTGCTTAACTTTTGAAGGACTGTTTTTCAGGTATAGAGGGCAGAAGAAAAAGCTGATGATGCTCAGAAATCAGGAGGGAAGCAGAATTGCTAATACTTATTCAACTGCAGCTGTATTTCCAAATGTTGTTCAAACTGAGCCTGAATTCACTTAGTCTTATTAAGATTAGGGAAACTGCCTTGAAGTAAAAGGATGGTGGACAAGGGAAAAGGGTTCTACCGCTGAGACTAAAATCAAACCAGGCATTATTTTGAGCCTATTCTTTTCGATACAAAGGTACAAATGCATTTTGTGTTAGCATCTGCCTGATTTATGTCATGCTTTCTGCCTAAATGATCCAACTTCTGTATGAACAGAAATGCAAAAGGAACCACTTCTATGAAATGTGATGATTCACCAGAATCAGTCTTACTCTCCCGAGAACACTTACACTTAAATCTCCCGGGAACGCTTACATTGTGAAAGCAAATCACTCGGACAAGCATCGACCCATCAAGGCGAATCAGAGACAGTGCGATCAGATAAAACTCTGAAAGGTCGCAGGTAGCAGAGAGGTGGATTGTGTTTGGATTCATGTAATCAGCGCCCGTCTGCCCAAATGAAATGTGGTCAAGATCTGAGGAAGGTTACTGACTTTCTCTTTCGTTTGAGCTGGTTCAGACAGCATGAAGAGAATCTCGCCTAAAAAAAAAATCCGAAACAAAGAAAAGAAGCAAAGAGAACTAGTCATGAGTTGGCTTCCCTGCTTGCTCATGAAAGGAAGTTGATCTGCCCATTACATGACTCAGAAGACTCATCCAAAACAGTGTTACTCTTCAGCTGCAGAAATCCGGGCTTGCTTAATAGTGATTTCTAAGGTTAAAGGAAAAAGGGATTATCCTCTGATAGCAGGAGAAATCTGGGCACATTTCGATACTTCAGTGAAATCTGGGGTGGCACCAGAAGAAGGAGATGGGAGGGACAAATTGTTGGCGTGGGGAGGTCCATTTCCCTACATCTTCTGCCCTCTGATGTCAACCTCAGCAACAGGGCCAGGGGTGGTGTGCATTTATTTTGTATAATCCTCACTAAAGGCAATTTGATATATCTTAAATGCTTAGAATTGCATTTGCATAGAAGCCTTTCCCATCCATAGCTCACTTCATCAAATGCAGGATGCATAATTGTGAGAGAGGCATCTGGCTGTTAGAGGAGAAAGGAGAACAGTATAAGGAGAAGTCAGACAGCAGTGAATGATTGGACCTGCAGCCAGTGAAAACAACCTAGAGCAGTCATTCACAAGAGACTGGTGTGATACAGACATTTTTACATCAAGGAACTGGTTAATACATGTGTGATAATCCCTAAGAAATCTTCATCCTTAAAAAATGAAGCTGAGTTTCTCCTAATTAATTCCAGGAGCCTTTCCTAGCTAGGGATCCTTCACAAACTGAGCCGTTGCTAAAGCAATATAAAATTCTGCAAAAATCGCAGTAGGCTGTCCTGTCTATTGTGGCTCTGCTGCCTGGCTAACAAATGTGTTGTCCTCAGTCTAGCTGATCTTGCCTGATCGCAAAAACGTAAGCAGGTTCAGACCAAGTTACCATCTGGATGGGGAACTAAACTGAGAAGTAAAAGGAATCCAGAAGAAGGCAATGGAATATTACTTTGGCCCTGTTGCAACACTATCAACATGTCTGTGTAGTCACAAAGAGTCAGTCTTGTCTCAAAGGAGAAAGAGAGAATTAACACTCGTACGGCAGTTCTCATCCTCTGTCCTCTCTTTGTACAGAACTGGATTGATTTTTTCAGGGGGGCAGTAGCTTCTAGTGAGAATGTCAGCCTTCTGGAGGTACATTTTTGCTCCAGTATTACATGTTGAGAAAAGCCCAGACCAAATCAACCCCCCAATCATACCATGCTTACTCAAAACTCAAAAACCAATCCTATTGAATTCAATGGGAGCTATCCCTAGCTGAATGCTCATCCATATATTCTGCTTGTCCAGACACAAGGAAGTTCTGCCCACCTTTTCAGGAGGACAAGAACATATAGATGCTCACTGGTCACCTGCCTTTGTGACCTTTTTGGTCTGGGCTGTTCGGCTGATGGACTGACTTACTTCCAAAAGGGCTTCCCACATCTAAACACTCTCCTGGCAAAGGAAAACTGTTCAAAGAGGACTAGGGAAATGTTGGACTTCTTTATCAAATACACACACTAGTGGAAAATGAAATTGTGCATCTTTCTCTTTTCTTTTTTAAACCAGTCCACTAGTGAAATGGTTGGAATGGTAAAAGATGCTTCCCTACCTGCTGTCAGTGGTCAGTGAAACATGGATGAAATTGACATGCTTTCTGCCAGTTGCCTGTTGTGGCTCAAGTGACAGCAAGAATAGAAAAACTGGATTGGCGGATAAGGTTGTTAAATGGAAATCACACATACTCAAAGACCTGCCTACAGAAGGAAGATGACTGGTGCTTGCTTTCCCAGGATGGGACAGAGGAGGAAGGAAGAAGGGGAATCCACCAGTTGGAGCCCGTGGCAACCTCTATCTGGACTGAACGGCTGGCTGACATTGTTGCCAAAGCCAAGGAATACACTGAAATCCAGACAGCAATTTCTTAAGCTTAATTCATTTCCCATTGGGTTCTACACACAAGACAAGCAACTTAACACTCCTATGTGGATTGGCCCTAAGTGTGCATTGGATTGTTCTATAAACCAGGTTTGTTAGCCTCATTTGATTATCCCGTGATTTCCCCAGGAGTCTGAAAGTGCATATCTGTACACACTGCATTAAGGGGGAGTAAACTGGTAGATTTACACAACAGTGTAGACTAAAGTACAGTGTGCTTGAATAGATCATCTTCAGCATGTTGTGAATCCAGCCACTGTCTTATGATTGAGCAATGATGCGTTTGGGCATAATGTTCTGTAAATACAACAATTCTGACAAAGAGAGAGAGAGAGAGAATCTCTTTATGCACCACTTACTCTTCATTGCATTCCATTATTATATCTTTCTCTTTTAAGGAAATGCAGCTCTCTCATGCTCAGAGGGATTGCTCTCCATGAGCCAAAATATTGGAACAGGAATGGGAAACCTCTCGTCTTCCAAATGTTGCTGGATTACAATGGTCAGCATTCCTAACCATTGGCTATGCTGACTGGAGCTGTTAGGCATTGTGTTTAAACAGCATCAGGAGGGCCACATCCCTATACTAGGAGAGATTTAAAACAATGCATTCAGTAACCAAGAGACCATTTTTCCAGCCAGAACTATATGAAAGCAGACATGATCAGTGAGAAACATGTTAAAAGGATAGAAATAGTGATGAGGAACTTCAATTTACTCCAATGTCTGTTGGGAGACAAACCGCCAAACATAGTACTTCCAGGAATTTCCTGACCTGCCTTGCTGGCAACTTTTTCCATGAAGAGTAGATCAGCTATGGCTGACTTGAACATAATTTATACTGAAGACATAGTAGATAAAGTAGAAGTAATGGGAACTTTGGAAAAGTAAAGGTGGAGTTCTTGATCTGAAGAGAGTGTAAGGGTGAGTCACTTGATCCTCAAGAATGCAGATTTTAATAAATGCAGAGCAACAATCAGAAGAATTTCATGGCAGGAGAAGCTAATGGGAGTTGTTGTTCTTATTGATTTAACAGATACTAAAAATAATAACAAAAGCACAATTGCAAGCAATTCCAATAAAGATAAAAATGGAAGTCAAAAAAGGAAACTGCATGGTCGCAGAAAAAAAGCTTAGGGATGATCTGAAAACAAAAAAAGGGTAGAAAGGAGGTGGAAAGAAGTGATGCTCACCAAGACATACAAAATACATATGGATAGCTACAGCTGAAACTGTTGAAATGAGGTCAGAATGAGGTTGGTAAAGGATTCTAAGAACAACAACAAAAAAGGATTTCTTCACAATAAAAGAAAGAGAAAAGAGACTGGGAAACTGTTTAGTGAAGATGTTATAAAGAAAATAAAATTGAAAGAGCATTGCTACCTTGGCTCAGTCCTCTGTACGAAGAGGATATGCCTTTCATAAGGCAATTGTAAGCAGCAGGTTGAAGAAGTCAGGGAGGGAATGCTTGCCTACTTTGAATGAATTTAAAACTCCAGGATCAGATTAATTCCATCCTAGGAATGAATGACATTTCTATTAGGCGGATTCATGATTGGTTTGAAAAGCCCCTGGAAATTAAGTCCTGTGAGGAAAGACTGATGGAATTGGGTATGTTTAGCCTTAAGAATGGATGATAGAGGGTAGATATAACACTCTTCAGGTACATGAAGGGGTGCCACGTGAAAGATCAAGAACTGTACTATATCAGTCCAGAGTGCAGAACACAGAATAAATGTGCTTCTCTGCTGTAGCCCACGCCCTTTGGAACATCTTGCCCCCAGAGGTGAGACAGGCCCCCTCACTCCAGGCCTTTCAGAGGGATTTGAAGACCTGGCTCTGCCATCTGGCGTGGGGTGGGGAGGGAGGATATCAGAAATGGGGTTGGCTGGCCCCTTAGTGGCCTGGTGTGGCCTCTATCGGCCTCTTGGATCTTTTAGCCTTTTTATCTTTATCTTTATCTTTGTAAATTCTGGTTTTTATAACTTTTAACCTTTTTAATCATTTTAATTATGTATTTCCAATTTTAGTTTGTTGTAAGCCACCCAGAGTCCCCCATTGTGGGGAGATGGGCGGGGACAAGTCAAATAAATAAATAAATAAATACACGTCTTAAAATACAAGATGGCAGATTCTGATTGAATGTTTGGAAAACCTCACACTGATAAGTACAGCCTGCAATTTAGTTTTTAAGCATGATAAAAGATATTGTTATTATTATTCCTCAATAGTCAAATCAGAGACTGCACAATCCCATATTGAGGATGCTTTAATCTGAATCTTTGCACTGAGCAGAGGGTTATACTTGATGGCCTAAGCGCTCTCTTCCTGCTCGTTGATTCTGTGAAATGTATGCTTCTATGAGGCGTATCTTTTCTTTTATGACTCCCAGGTTATTTCATGAGCAGCTTTCTCCAAGGCATCCTCACAACTGTAGCTTGAATAGTACAACTGTAGATTCAATTACAATTCCAAGGACCTAGCTGCTAGATCATAGCCTTCTTATTGTGGTCCTTCTCCTTGGATAAGGAGTGGGAAGTGGGAACAATTAATTTCAGACACCAAGCACCCAAAGAATATAATGTAAAGAAGAGCCTCAATATTCCAGCATTTCTCACAGGGTAGAAGCCAACAAGGTGCCTCTGAGAATGCCATAGGCAAGACAAGTTGCTATCACCTCTTCAGGCAAAGAAACTGATATTTATTTTCTTTAAAATGTCATACATTCATATAACTGTGGAAAAAGCACAGTAGTGTTCAGTATTCAGGCATCTTCCATATATGTTGGACCACAGCTCCAAAAATCCATTCTCAGCATGGTAATTGGACAATGGAAGTAGTAGTTTGACATATCTGGAAGATTCAGTAGCAGATAAGGTTGGATTAACATGAAGGAGGGTTTTAAAGCCTATTTTGGTCAACTTCCTAGTCTTCTAGTTCAAGTAAAAGTCTGTGTTAGTATGGAAAGAAATTGGAACAATTCTCAGGAAAGGAGGGCAGGGAAGGCAAAAGAGGAATAAAGGTGGTATCTAGGAAGAGTGCAGCAAAAGGACCAATATGAGGAAGTCAAGAAGAAAACCCTTTTTTTCTACCCAGATTAATACTATTAACTTCATTTTCTTAAACTAAGTGAAAAAACTAGCTTAGGCTTCTCTCAGCTATACTGACTCAAATTCCCATCATCCCCAACATGGGGTGGGGAGACATCTGGAGAGCACCAGACTGAGGGAAGCTGACTGAGGCGTTACAAAGAGAGGGAAGTGAAAAGCTGGCAAAGCCGGACTCCCCAGGAATCGGACGGCACAGAAACCCGGGGCGAGGGGCTTGTTTTGGGTCTGGCTGTAAGCCCGGCCTGTGGTCCGCATCTCTCCTCCTCCGCGGCCTGGGTTTTGCCACGAACGGTCTGAGCGGCCACGGTCCAGCTCGCCTTTGCAGTACCGACTTGGGCCGCTGAAGAAGAAACTCCGGAAGAAGCTGCGACTCCGGCGTTCAGTGAACCACCACCGCCGCCGCCGTCCGCCGATCAGAGGTGGCGGCGGTGGCGGCAGAGGGCGGCTCAGGCAGCTGGTCGGAGAGAGCCGGCGAGCTCTAGCCGGCAGCGGAGACGATGCTGCGAACAGCGGGCGCCCTTGATGACCGCGCAAGGGGACCGCCCTGCCCTGCCCTGCCCTGCCCTGCCCTGCCCTGCCACAGTCCTTGAAATGCCGCCGAGAAAGAAAGGCTTGGGCCGGCGGTGGAGCGGAGATACACATCCCGCGGCAGCGAAATGGAGGGAGGAAGCAGCAGCGCGTCCCTTCAGGCAGTTCGTGACAACTTGCTCCCTCGGAGGAAGAGCCGCGAAGGGCAGCTAGGAAAACGCACGCACTGAGAGCGAGAGAGACGCGCCCGTTCTTCCGGCCCCTAGCGGAGGGATTCGGTACTGGAGGGGGGGCTGCGCTGGGGCTGAGGGCTTGCTGCCTGCGCTAAATTGCCCAGAGTTTGCGGCGGGATTACTTAAAGAAAGCCGTGCTTAAAGAAAGCACGTTGACCTGAGCGCGTATTCCCTGGGTTCAGTCCCCTTCAGCCCGCTCCTGACTTAGCTCCAGAGGAAGTAACGCACTTTGAGGAGGTTGTTTAGGTTGTGCCAATGCCGGAGGGAGGGAGACTGAGCAACATTCATATAAACACCTTCTCTCTCCGATTCCTTCTACAGGGTTGTTTTCCTTCCGTAACGTCCTAATCTGGAAAAGGAAATTGTTTGATGTATTACGAGATGTTATCTAATTAGAACGTAAGAGATTTAATCTTTCCAGCAAGCAGGTCATATAATTAATGTTAATTTAACGCTCAGATTCTCAGCCATTAATTTTTATTCCCTTAAACGTAGTTTGGCAGGGCCCCCTGATCCATAACAATGGATTTCACTGGATGTAACAGCACAACTTGATCTGTGGAGTGAATTACTTCAGACCTCTCTATCCCAATAACCAGATCCCATCAGGTATGCATTATTAAGCCATGTAATTGAATGGTCCATAGTTTGCATATCAGACTATTAAAATAATGCGCTCTGCTTTTCTTCTAACACGTAATGATACAGCCTCTGCGAATATTGGGTGATTCTGATAATTATCACCAAATGACTACAAATGTTCTCTTCATTAAGATGATTTCTTTCAAGCATTTTTATTAAAATGTGAATAATGCATTAAATGGCCGCCTGTAGAGCCCCACCCCCACCCCCGTAGCAATAATATTCGCCAGCTACCATTCCCAAAGAAGACAAAGTAGTAGAAACGGGCACGCACACAGCAGCAGAACAATTGTCCAAGGTAATAGGTTGCGACCTTTTAAAAAAGTTTTCATTTTCAATGCCTCCCATTGTAGCAGTGAAGTTTCAGAATTATCTAGATCTTGTCGGCTGTAAATCACCAGAATGAATGAGAAGGAGGCAAGAACATCAAAAGTTTGCACCCCTTACTTCCTTTTGTACAGGAGGATAGCAACGACAGAATCAGATCTATATAGGATAAGTACGCACAATGAGTTAAATTAAAATGTGGTTGGCTAATTAGTTAAACGTTCGGTATGTTTCGTGAAGCCAGACACCTGGGTTACTTAATAAATCACGGTTCACTTAACCATGTCTGAATGTGTTGTGCGAATGTCTACTCCTTTTCTTCAACTGGAATATAAATTCTCCGGGTGAGAAGTGCGTGTGGGGACTCAGCAGAAAAAAAAATGAACAAAAATTCACCCGCGCCGCTGAAACAAACTGCTGAAAGGTTTATTCTCGGACAACTAATTCCCATTTAACTTTTCAAAGCTGCGATCCTATACCCTCTTTCTATGAGAAGAAGCCGCACTGAACTCCATGGGGCTTCCTTTCGGGGGACCGGGCACAGAACATTTTCTCCGTGCCGTCTCGAGGCGCGCTCTTCGCTCATATTTGACCTAGAAGCCACCATTATATTGCTTTCTCTTGCTGCCTTGCTGTTTTCAAAGCTGAATAGCCCAGCAAAAATTAGAGAGACTCTCCGAGAGGGAAGAACTCGCCGCTGCAAAATAAGAGTCTCCCCCCCCCCCCCCGCTTCTTAGTGGAAACCATTTGCTGGGGGGGAGGGGGCTGTTGGTCTGGCTGTTGTTCGTCTTTAATTAGATAATCAAAAGACAAAAGAGGCTTCCGGACCGGCGGCACGGCGAGCCTGGGCAGGAGAGGAAGAGAGCGCGCGCTTCTGCTCGGCAAACGCCGGGAAGCGCCGCGGTCTGAGTTTACAGCAGCGCCCCAGCCGAAGCCTGCTCGCGGGGAAGCAAGGCTCGCTTGAGTTCCAGAGAACTCCAGCAGGATCGGAGAGCAACGTCTCTTCCTGGCGGCAGATGATTTCTGCATTTTCTCCGCTGGCTGGAATAAAAGGCCAGGCCAGTGGCCCACTCCCTTTACCGCCAGCTGGACAGCCCACGTGAAGCCAAACGCTCACAGCAACGCGGGCCAGGCTCCCCAGTGGGACCTCAATCGGCTTAAATGGCGGGGCTCCGGTTTTCACCGGATTCCAGTTTTGTGTAAGCGATTCAGATTCTCAACAGTCAGGTGGGTGATCTGTCCTTTGCCCCCGCAGACCCAGCTCCCGCCTCTCCCTAATCCTGACCTGCGCCCTCACCTCCATCCCTCGTTTGAGGCCAGACGGCTCCCTTGGGTCGGGATTGTCGCTTTTATTTTAGCTGGGGAGGGAGGGGACGGCCTCTGGCAGGAGCCCGGGAGAGCTGAGCGGGGCGAACTGTGTGTGCTCTGTCTTCTGTTTGGTTTGGCGTCCTCGCTATAGCAACCAGCAGTGGGCTGACAAAAATGCACCCTCGCTGGACAATGAGCCCGCCTCGCTGTTTGCTTCCCTCCTTCTCCTCTTGGAAAGCCCAGCAAAGGGAGGGGGACACACCCACCCCTCCCTTCCCCCTCGCCAGCCGCCCTAGCGACCTCCATCCCAGCCCTGCCGGGGAGAGGAAGGAGGGGGCTCCTCCGTCAAACGTCTCTCTCCCCCCACCCAGGGCCAGCTAAGCGCTCTTCATCATCAAGCTCTGGACGGGGACGGTGGGGAGGGGGGGAGATGATTTAAAAGCCCGGATTGCCCCGTTGGCTGTCCGCTGAACCACTAACTCGGGTTCTCTCCCGAGCTCAGCTGCTCTGGATCTTAGTGGTGGCATCCCTTGAGTGGCCTTGGGACCTCTCCCGCTGAAGCCTAACCAGGCACAAAACACATGCATCAAGAACAGCCTTTTTCTACCTTGGGCCCATGATGTTGCCTTCCTTCTGTCCCTAGGGCAGCCCACGTGAGACGGGCCTATGTTTCACCCCCCAAAGGCAGCCTTGCAGGGTGTAAAATTCGTTAGGCTTTGTCAGCCTTACCTTGGAGGGACGTCAGATAACTGGCAATCACAGGGGTGGGCTTATTCCTCCTCTCGGCTTTATGGGGCTCATAAAAGGGCTGCAGGGAGGGGGGAAGGTAGCAGTTGCCCTCCCAGAAAGCAGAAATGAGTTATTTTAGCTGCACCCAGTTCTTCCAGGAGTGGGTGAGGCCTTCCCACTTAGCTTCCCCTAAGGGCTTGCCCATCTCCAGCGAATGGAGTATTTTAATCCATCTTCTCCGTTAGACTAATGCTGGGCTACCAGGATAAAGTTTCACTGGATACAGTTCTAGTTAATTTTTTTCTCCGCTTCTCCCCTCCCTCTCTTCCTTCTGTTATAGCCTTACAGCTAGAGATTGGTCTTAAACGTCCACCCCTCTCCCATCTTGTTAAGAAGAGATGAATAGCTGATGACACTGAGTCTCGGTTCTTTTCGGGGAGGGAATACATCCCAGAGATGTTACAGTCTTTTGAGGAGGGGAAAAGAAAGAAGCATCAGAGTCATTGGATTGCAGCATCCTTTTTCCTCTCTTTTTTACCCCCCCCCCCCCCAGTCTTCCCCACTTCTAACCATTCAGAGCAGTCCTAAACCTGGCGCCCTCCAATGTGTGGGTGACATTGTCCCATTTCTCTCTCACACGCACAACCAGAACTAACACAAAGCCAACGTATTACCACGCAGGTTGTAGTCCAGCCTCTCTCGGGACACCAGTTTAAGGAAGGCTGGTGTACCTGTTCCAAGAAGAAGTCACATAAAATCAGAATGAAATCTTTTCGGAGCTGCAGGCATTTCTCTCCCCCATGCTTAACCTTATGTGATGCCAAAGAAAATAGCAACTTTTTTAGTTATCAGGAAGTACGTATTATGATGGGGCATCTCCCTCACATAAACACACACCCAGCGAGGGTCAGAAATAGAAATCCAAACTTTCTCTATACAATATGTAAAGAGAACATGCTGTAACCTTCTCCCGGGGAGCTTCGCATGCTGAAGGGCTAGATTTCTACATTTCCAAGATAGCCTTTCCCAACCTGGGTCTTTCCAAATAGGTTGGGGTGCAACTCTCCACCATCACCAGACTTTGCAGCTAAGATTTGCAGACACTGATGTCCAGCATTATATCTGCAGGAGGGGCAGGTTGGAAATAGCTTGTTTAGAAGGACTTTACAAAGAATGGTAAAACCGGAGTTTGCCATGACCAGAAGAATAAGGGGGGGAGGGGGGGAGGGTCAACCAAAAGACTGAAGGTCATTTAAGAAGGTAGAACAAGAAAGAAAGGGTGGGCAACCCTCCCAAATATTCTTGTTTTTTAAATAGATTTAAAATTTGGGGAGGAGGAGGGAGAGAGATGTTTTAAATATGCTGCAACAATTCTTGCATCCTCTCTATTGCTAATTCACTTATTTAGCTGTCAAAACCTTTAAGTCACCTTAAGGCCCATTGTTAAGCGGACAGAAGTAGAAAAGTGTCTTTAAAAAATGAAATGCATCCTTTGGAAGCTACTGGTAAATAAACTGATTTCTAAAGGCGTCTTGGCTCTTTATGACATTTCAGTATAAATAAACACCATGTCTGAATGCAGCATTTCATCTCCCACCCTGATGAAAATGATTGCCTTTCATCCTCCACCTTCCCCCTACAGGTCTCACATTCAGCACTCCAGATTTAACTGTTTTCTATACATTACTCAGAGAAGTCTGAGGAACTGCTAAAGACTTGCTGACTTTCTGTTAGAAGTGTTCAAAACAGTATCTTGCCTGCTTTAAACACCGGGGATCGTGTTTAATGACACAATTCAGAACCAGAGGATGAAGCATGGTGGGTGGGGGTGGGAAGTGGGGGGCGATTAATATCCTGGCATTCAAAGTGTTGTAATTTCAAGTCCTGAACTTTCCACTCCTGCATTTGCTGAAATCGCAAGGCCGCTAAAAACTTGGCAGCGGGCTTACGAATTGTAAGTGAAAGGCTGGCTGAAGAAAAAGTGAGAAATGTGCAGTAATTTCCATCAAACTTTGCATGAGCTGGGCGGGAGACCAGCAAGAGAAAGAAAGAGACCAGCTCCTGTTGGGTCTTCCCGGAGGCCGAGCTTGAATGGCTTGGAGGAAAATGCCTGGGCGCCTGAGCGTTAGTCCAAGGAAGGCAGAAGGCCACTTGAATGGGCAGCTTGAATTTCAGGGAGCAATCCCAGTGATCCATTTCTGCCCATTCTTGTTTCGGTTTCTTCCTGAAGTCCTGTGTTTGTGCAAGCCACCCGGAGGAGCCCCGACTTGAAAGTGTAGCTTTTCAGTCATCTTATAAATGCATCCCTGAGGCTGCCGTTCTCGCGACTGGAAGGCAGATTTCATTAAAGCTGCCTCTTTGTGCCAGATCAGATTCTCCAAGCCATCACTTGTGAAGCCTCAGCTTCGGAGGGACTTCCCACCCCCTCCCGGTCCTTCTGTGTACAGGCTCTTAAAAGTTGGAGTTCCATTCATGCGCGCTTGGGCTTTCTCTCTCCCTGCTCTCTCTCCAATAAATCGGGCTCCTACTAGCCCCAGTAGGGGAAAATAAAAAGCTTTACCAAAGCCCAAGATTGAATGATTCGTCGTTCAGAAAGGTTGAAAGGGAACAAGATCAAAAAGAGCCCAAGCTCACAATAATTACATTAAACGCATCCTGGGCAAGAGCACGTGTGTGCGCCTGGCTCCAAGCTTGGCCTTTCGATGCGGGGAAGGCATATGGGGGCGGGGACTCTTTTACTTGGACTTTACTTGGACCAAGGTGTGAAAGCGGTAGAGCAAAGAGAGCTTTGTGTGTGTGTGCGTGAAAGAGAGAGAGAGAGAGAATCATCATATTGCAGATTTAGTGCTACTAAATTCACTAGAATTAATTCCCCCTGCGAGTATAGAATGGATTGCAAAGAGGTACAAATGGCCTTTTCCAAAACGGCCCGCTGATAAATCCAAAGTTTTCATAGGGATGAAATATGTGAAATATGGGAGTGAGTTAATGTGTGAACGAAGGGATGGGGGGATTTTTAAAAATGTTATTCTCTGCTAAATCGTTCTTATTTATTGTTTGCAAGATTACACTGAAGGCACTGAATGAATCTAGAGAAGGTTGCAGGCGCAGGGGTCTGTGCAAGCATGCACGCAGATTATTACATGAAGTAACTGTTTCTACTTGTGATTTGCAAATGATCCCAATAGTTAGCAATGAACTGCTGATGCCAGGAAGAGTGAAGGGAGAAGAAAGCAAGGAAATCCTTCTAGCCTTGGATGATTGAATCTTTCCTCTCTCCACAGGATCCCCTTAGTGACTTATTGGTCATTTCCAACTACATACAGTAGTAACTTCCTCACTGAAGCGCTGTAAAGCCCGTCCTCATTACCTTTATATTGGCATAATGACGGCTGAATGACTCTAGGACACCTCCTGTGGGTCAGTAGCAGGAAATGACTAACATTTCTTAGCATCAACCAACCATTCTTGGCTTAACTTAACAGTAATGAGAATGAGCTTTGCTTCACTCAAGGATGGCTGGACGACTCTTTGCACCTAAACATGCCCTAGCAACATTTTTTTTCCTGCCCTGTTTCTATGCCTTTGCCTTCAGCTCATCCCCAGCCCATGAGCGAGACAGGCTCATTATAGCTTAGCTGCACCAGTGTTAAAGCAGTCCCACTCCCCCCGCGCCCCCTTATTCCAACATCGCTCAAAGGCAGCCTCAAGGGATATACAATCTAGGAGGTTTTGTCACCCATTACTTTGGAGGGAAGACAGTGGATGCAGGAGAGGGACTGGTGATGGGGACGGCACATGTCATACCTGCCCTCTCCTCGCCCAGAACCCAAAGCGCCTATGCCGCACTGTCCTCCCTCCGCAAAGCAATGCTCGAAGGAGCTATTCCTGACCGGGATGCGCCGAAATAGGGGGCGGGGGACGGAGAGGCGGGACTTGGCTTCCAGCATCTCCCGCGCTTCTCCGCAAGGGAAGACCCGGGAAGATTAATTTCGCCGGGGGGGGGGGGGAGGAGACAGCTCATGGAGAGGGGAAACGGCTGCGTCTTCACTGGCGGCAAGGAAGGACCTCTCGCTTTGCTTTGGATTGTTTTGTTTCGCTGTTTATAGAGCCATTCGCGGTGGTTTCTACCCCGCAGGGCACTTAAGGACCGATTCCCGGGATCTGCAGCTGCGTCTCCAGCAAGTGGACCGGGAGAGGCTCGCTTCCGGCCCTGGGACCTCAGGGCAGCCTTGCCGGGTCGGTGGAGAGCTGCCCCTTTCCTTCCAAGGCAGGTCCAAGCGCAGGCGTTCTGGAGCGGATGGGCAGCTTGATTGTAGGTGGCCAGAGCTGAGACTGGATCAAGAACAGCCCCCAAAGTCGCTGCCCGCTTTCCAGTCTCCTTTCGGTAGCCCCAGGGGAAGAGTGACCTCTTAGTAAATCTCTTTATTCAGAGTTCTCGGCCGGAGCAGAAGAAACTTTTTTTAATGGCTTTCTGTCAGCCATTGAGACAATCAGAATTAAGGGGAGAAAGACCCTTCTGTTCCCGCCCGTTCCCTTTGTGAGCATCCTTTATCCCTGGTTTTTCACGGCGCACGCACCTTCCCTGCTTGAAGCCATTCTCGTAGGCACTTGAGGACCCCCTGGCCTGGTTACCTTCGCCTTCTCTGCAAAGCCGCGGGCTGTTAATTTGGGCTGCCTATGAAGTAGAGAGAAGAGAGAAGCGGTTATTGAAGCCAGCAAGCCAAAGCACAGGCAAGGTGGTGCATCCTTTGTAAGCACACACCTACCTAGAACTTTTCATAGAAAGAGAATAAGTTGAACCATTCCCTGGTTCTAGATGAATTTGCTACTTTGTTGAGTTGCTATGGGCTAGAGGATAACTATTGTTCAATGCTGAATCAGAAAGCTAGAGACAGAGAAAGTATCTAAATATAGGTATAACTAGATTCAAAACTTTTGAGAAAATCAGGTGTTACAGAATGCTCTTAAAAAGTCCCAGATGACAGTTAAGAATCTATTTTTGTTATTACTTTTACCGTTGTACATTAATTTTAAAAAGAACTAATAAAGAGCCCCAATCAATATATTTCTGGGATACTTTTGCCACTTTCTTTGAGAATTCACCGACGTCATTTTACTGGGAATATCCACAGGCACAAATGTAAATCCATACCTTTGCAGCCAGTTCTGTTTAACCAAGCACAAGAGAGGACAAGCGTCCAGCCCAGGACCCTGGAGGTCGATTGCGAACCTTGCAACCCCATTGACTCAAAAGCTATTGATTCGCCAGCGCCCCGACTCCGGCAAGGGATTTCGAGGCTCTGAGCTCTCGGTTGCAAGCATCTACGTTCACCTGAAAGGTTCTTACCAGTTCTCCTGAGCTAAGAGGTGACATCTCTTTCTTCCTATCCCTGCATCTCCTCTCGTGTTTGCGTATGCAAATGTAATATAAAAAGCTATGTGTAGACACCACATACAGCCTCACACGCACACCACAGAGAGAAATCTTACTAACCAAATAACCTTCCTTTGAATGATAAATTGTAGAGAGCTCGCTGGAAAGGAAGCTGCTCTTAGCTTGTGGTGGTCGTAAATTCTCCCTCCTGTCTTAACGGGGCCATTCATACAAGGGGATACTGGAGTGTATACCGTGTCCATAGCCTGACCCGGAGCAGTATGTGGTTAGCACAACAAAGCGTTGTTTCTCCTTGGCTGGAAGCAAGAGATCGGACACCGGGTGCAACGTGGAGGGCCTTACTGGAAGGAAATGTCTGGGCAGACTTCTCAGGACAATGGATGGATCCATTCTGGCTAAGCACGCGTTTGACCTCCGCAAGGCCAGCAGCACTCTGTCTGAAACGAAGCGTTCCATTTGGGAGAGCTGGGTTGGAGGGTCTGTAAAGCAGTCGGACTCAGCTATGGGCCGCCCTGGACGAGGGATTTAAGTCATAAATGGATTTAATCGGGGGTGGGGCGGGGAGGGGATAGTATTAGATCAGGCTGTTTCGCTTTCCCTGTCCCTAAGCTCCTGCAGGAACAACACGCCTTCTTTGTGAAGAAAGAAAAGTGGCTGATCTGTAAACCCACTGGTGGTCTCCCGGGAGCGAGAACCTCGGCACACAATAGTCCTTAGGTTCGCCTCTGCGCTTTGCGCAGTGCTAAGCCTTGAAATTCTTCCCGACTGTAAGTTTTGTTCTCCAGCAGCACCTGCTGCTCGGACACTCTGGGGACTTGTGAGACCCTCCTTCCTCCCACCCCATCTTCCTTATCCTTCCATTGTGGACAACGAGGAGCAGGTTTCTCTTGGATTATTGGGCGCAAAGACCCAAGGAGACGTGCTTGGAGGGGTGGGGGGTGGGGAGAGGTGGCAGGAAAGCACTCGGCAGTGGACTGCATTGCCGCTCCAGGCACTTCTTTGGGGAGTAGCGGTCCTGCTGATATTAGCGAGTCTCGTTTCCAAGCCAGGACGAGTGGGGAGACCGTTACTCTCTCTTTCTGGTGGCGCTGACAGGGTCAGCCTCGCTCCTGAAAACACGCTACAAAGTTAGCAAGAGAAACTCTCGCTCAAAGTGAGCCTTTCTTGCAAACCAGAAAGGTGGCTGGTAAGACGCAAAGACGCCAATCATCTGGAATCCCAAAGGGGGGAGGCGCCGGCAGGCAAGGGATTCTAATCCAGCCTGCGGATGGTGCTTTCCATTGAATGGATAAGGCCCTTCTCTTCCCTCCCTCCCTCTCTCACTTGGCCCTCCGTGACTTGCCGGTGGGGAGGGGGTACCATAAGGAGAAACGATGCCGGGGGGGGGGGGGAAGAATTCAATCAAGTTGGCCAGCAGCAACAGGGGCGCCCCTCCTACAGCCCTCCGGAGCACTTTGCGTTCTGCTTGCAGTTCCCTTCAACAGAGAGAAGGCTGAGATGTGAACGGCCCTCACTTTGAAAGAGGGGGTGAGCCTCATCTGGCTCCCCCACCCACCGGGCGCAGCGCAGGTGGCCAGAAGCGACTGAGCGGCTCCTTCTGCTTTCTCGGTGCGTGTTCGTCTGTTCCCCCCTCCTTTCTTTGCCTTTTCCTCCCCCCCCCATGCGCGCGCTCCTTCCTTCTCTCCCTCCTTGGAGTTTGATTACAAAGAGATACGGGGGGGGGGGGGGGAGAAGAGAGAGAGAGAGAGAGAGAGAGAGAGACGCTGTGTAGGAGGCGTGGTGTCAGCACCAGGGCCGGGGCCAATGGGAGGCTCCCCCTGAGCCGGTTGCTAGAGGTCTCCACGTAAATCAAAGCGCAGGGAGCCAATGGGGGCCGGAGGGAGGGAGGAGCAGGGACGCGTGCCTTTGCAGTGGGCTCTGCCAAGCGGACTTGCGGGGGAAGCGAGAGGCGAGAGGAGCCCGAGGCGAAAAAGTAGCTGTCAAATGCGCGGCTCCTTTAAGCAGAGCCCTCAGTCCGGCTCGGAGAGTCATGGCGACCACAGCGTCTAACCACTACAGCCTGCTTACCTCCAGCTCGCCCATGGTGCACACCGAGCCGCCGGGGAGCATGCAGCCCGGCGCCGGCTACAGAGACGCCCAGGCACTGGTGCAGGCGGACTACGCGCTGCAGAGTAACGGGCATCCGCTCAGCCACGCTCACCAGTGGATCACGGCGCTGTCCCACGGCGGCGGCGGCGGCGGCGGGGGTGGCGGCGGCGGCGGCGGCGGCGGGGGCGGCAACGGTGGGGACTCTCCGTGGTCCCCCAGCCCGCTGGGCCAGCAGGACATCAAGCCCTCGGTGGTGCAGGCCGGCGGTCGGGGCGACGAGCTCCAGCAGCAGCAGCATCACCAGCAGCCGCAGCAGCAGCAGCAGCAAGGGAGACCACCGCACTTGGTCCACCACGCCGGGAGCCACCACGCTGCCGTGGCTGCGGCCGTGGCTTGGAGGACCGGCGGCTCGGCTCACCTGCCGCCCGGCATGGCTGCGTCCAACGGCGGCGGCCAGGGCGGGCTGCTCTACTCTCAGCCGCCGGGCTTCACGGTCAACGGAATGCTGGGCTCAGGCCAGCCAGGCATGCACCATCACGGCCTGCGGGATGCCCACGAAGAGCCCCCGCCGCCTCCGCAGCAGCCGCCGCCGCCCCCTCACCACCCGGACCACCTCTCGCAGCAGCAGCAGCCCCAGCACCCGCACCACCACCCGCACGGGGGGCAGCAGCCGCCGCCTCCGCACCACCACCACCACGAGGCGCACTCGGACGAGGACACGCCGACCTCGGACGACCTGGAGCAGTTCGCCAAGCAGTTCAAGCAGCGGCGGATCAAACTGGGATTTACCCAAGCGGACGTGGGCTTGGCCTTGGGCACCCTCTACGGCAACGTCTTCTCGCAGACCACCATCTGCAGGTTCGAGGCGCTGCAGCTGAGCTTCAAGAACATGTGCAAGTTGAAGCCTTTGTTGAACAAGTGGCTGGAGGAGGCGGACTCCTCGTCCGGCAGCCCCACCAGCATAGACAAGATCGCGGCGCAGGGGCGCAAGCGGAAAAAGCGCACCTCCATCGAGGTGAGCGTCAAGGGCGCCCTCGAGAGCCATTTCCTCAAGTGCCCCAAGCCCTCCGCCCAGGAGATCACCTCACTGGCGGACAGCCTCCAGCTCGAGAAGGAGGTGGTCCGCGTGTGGTTTTGTAACAGGAGACAGAAAGAGAAACGCATGACTCCCCCGGGAGGGGCTCTGCCGGGAGCCGAGGACGTGTATGGGGCCAGCAGGGACACGCCGCCGCCGCACCATGGGGTACAGACTCCTGTGCAGTGAACTCCGCCTGGGGCGGAGGAGGAGTGGGCTGGGGGTCGGGGGGGCCGAGCCCCGGCCTCTTCCCTCTGACCCGACTCCTCCAACCCTTTTGATTGTTTCCCTCCCCTTTAAAACAAAGCAAAAAGCAGACAAAAACAAACAAACAAACAAACAAAAAACAGGAAGGAAGGAAGGAAGGAAGGAAGGAAGGAAGGAAGGAAGGAAGGAAGGAAGGAAGGAAGGAAGGAGACTGCACTGAACTATGCTTGAAACAGTAGTGGAGTGGGTAATGAATGAGGGTGTGTTTTGACCTTTACAGGCGAGTAACCTGGCAATGGAGTGCAGTGAGTATATGGAGGGATGTGTGAGAGACGAGAGCGTGCCTGCACCTTCCTTCCACCCGCTGGCACGCAGGCTCGCTGGCATGCGCGCGGTCTCCCTCTCTTCTCTTTCTCTCTCTTTCTCTCTCTTTCTCTCTCTTCCTTGCAGCCAGGCACAGGCCGAGAGACTCCAAAGGTGAGAGGAGTGAAGGGGAAAGTTAGGCTTGACTTAGCGGCTGAGTCCTTGGGAGATTTAGGCCAGGTGCACCTCCAACACAAGAAAGATGCTTTGCCACACACATTAGTTTTGGCCTCGGTTTGGGGAGGGAGAGGGCAAATGTGAAGGCAAGAAGGAGGGGTTAAAAGGCCAAGCTGATGAATTTGTGCTGCAAGGAAATAGATGTTTGCCCATTATTCATCTCCTTCTCATTCTCAGCTGGGAAATGATTTGCATTTTTTACCTGGCCCAGGGTAGGCATCCCTGTGGACCTGGCCTTTCCTCTTTGTGTGGATGTCTTGAAGTTTGAGGACCACCTTTGGTGGAGGTCATGTTTAGTTTGCTCTTTCTACCGCCTTTAGCCCACAGAAAGGGGAAGCTGGGCTCTTTAGTCTTGCAGAAAGCAGTAGAAAGAGGACCAGGAAAGGGGGGGGGGGGGGGGATAAATAACAGCCACTTCCCAGAAATGTGGTTCTGAAATTATTCAGCTCCAGAGACAACAAATTGTTGGTATGTGAGAATTGGGAAAGGAAGGTGGAGAATGAATACTTACTGTTAGGCCTCCCTTCCCCAAGTTGATGCCCTCCAGCTAAGTTGAACTACAGCCCCCATCACTCCCTGCCAGCATGCCCATGCTGTTCTAGTCCAACATCTCTGAAGGTCATCTGGGGGAAAGTTCAGGCATCTGGGCAAGCCACATTTAATTAGAGGAAAAGCAAAAAAATGGGTGACTATAGAAAGACTCTGGCAGCTTTTCCCACCAGGAAGTGGCACTTTGGGGAGATGATTCTAACAATGGGGTAGAATGAGAGAGAATGCAAGGACTGCTTAACTTCAGAAAGTTCCCTATATACCTTGCATATCCAGCACTACCTGAACCTTAGGACACTGATGCTGACACCTGCTTTTAAATGTGAAATGAAGAAGAGGGAGCCCCGGAAGGCAAAATCCTTCATTCTGATCTGTGGGGAAAGGGGAACCTTGAAGGGAAACCCCACTGATCGAAGTAACAAAGCTCAGAGGAGGCACTCTGTGATCCTAAGGTAGAGCCTTTCCCTTTGATTTGCTTTATCGAAGATCAGAACCGGAGGGATGCCCACTTTAAATGGGGCTGGCTGGCTTCCACCTCATGAACTACGCTGTGAGTTCAGTGATGGAAAAATTACAGCCATTGCGAACAAGCCTAGATCCATTCATCTCAAGAGGAGGTTTGACTTCAGTAGAGGGAGAGAGAGGTCCTATCAAAAGAGCTGCTTCCTCTGGAGAGTATTTGTCCCATTGAAATATGAGGAGTTCAGGCTGATAAAGAACTCAGACTTTCGTTCACTGAAATCAGTGAGGTTGATTTCCAAATCAAAAATGTCTGTGAAGATTGCTTTCAAAATCAAGGGCATAGTTGAGGAGGTGGTCTGCGCTTAAGGTTGCTGAGGCCTTGTGCAGGTGGGAGAATTTCCCTCTAGGGTTTAAATGCATCCCAAATGCTGCCTGGCATATCAGCTTAATGTAGATGGCATGAAAAAGGCCAGTTTAACTCTATGTGGGTTTATTTTTGAAGGGAGTCAAATGAAGTGAAAACAAAAACAACCTGAATGACATTTTTCAATCTATCCTTTGCCTTCTCCTCGTGGTTCATGGTTTTAATGGGTACATTGACTTGGTTGAAAATGGTTAACTTTCTCCAAACAAAGCAAAACAAGGCGGAAGGCTTTAGAGAGGGAGCTTTGGGGGAGGGCCTTGAAATTGTGTATTATATTCCATATTAGGGGTAACCCTTGAAACTGTGATCGTAATTCATTCTGAAACATCTACTCAGCACAAAACGGGGCTGTCTGTGTATTTTTTTTCCTAATAATTTTTACAAAAGTTTGCCTGATGAAATGATTAAGAATTCTGAGGCCAATTGAATAATCTCTCAGATAAATTTGCAGATAAAACATTGGATTAGGTCAGTGGGATTTCATAATATTCTGGTCTCCAAGGGAGCTCTAAGCTCCAGTCTGACACTGGATTTTATTCTCCCAGTTTCCTCAGAAGACATAATGTAGCTTTCTAGGAAGTCTTTATTCTATTTTCACATTGTGGGGATTTTTTTCCCCATCCAGACAATGTGGATACTAATTTCTTTTTGAGACTATTGTAGCTGCTGTTGATTATAAGATGGATACAAACTCCTTCTCTATTGCTATTCAGGTCAGGGATGAAGAAGTGGCAGCAGGGGGACAGTAACACTTATTAATACCTGGGTAAGGTCAAAAGAAGGAGTTTGGAGGAGGTAGACCTCCTAACTCTTGGCAAGATTTACTTAAAAATAATTTTTAAAAAAGTTACCAAGCAAACCTTACCGCTCTGTATATATGTTTAATATTTGTCCTTTGAAATGCAGAAATAGTTGAAATGTTTCCTTTGTCTATTTTTTCTTTTTCTTTTTAAATGCTACCCAGGGAAATATTTTCATATCATTTTTAAGTGGCCTGCCTCAATGTATATTTATTTCTTCTAAAGCAAACAGGTTCTGGAAACTGTTTTTTTTTTTTTTTTTTTCCTGTAGCTTTAAATGAGTAGGTAAACAAACAAACAAAAATTCTATATGGGATGTATTTTTTTTTTTGGTTCAGTCTCTTTAAAGAAATACTTTGTTTTTTGGTACATTTGGATGTGCTCGTGGGGAAAAATAAAAGCGCAGAGATCCTTATATATTTATGTTAAAGTAATATTTTATTATCTACATAAAACAGAAATACACAAGACCTTTATAGTTTCTTCGACTTATTGGCATATCCTTTATTTTTTGCTGGGGGGGGTGGATATTGAGTGACAGAATAATGTGTGTGTGTGCATCTCTTTCTTTCTCTCAAGGGAATAGAAACTAGTATTTCTGTTGGAGTGGATTCTCTGACCTTCCTCTTTATTTCATGACATTTTGGAATAAACTCTATGCCTAATTGATAAGACAGATTTTTCTTGTTTTGCTGGTGTGATGCTGCTAGTTGATATCATGCATCAAGAATATAGGCCGCAAATCTAGTGGGAGATTTAAGTTGATTTTAAAGCTCGGGCCTGTGTATCACGGGTAGCCAGCACAATGCGTGATTGCATGCCCTGAACATTTCTCAAGGACAGAGAAATGGGGAATTCTGACATCTGTTTGAAGACTGCACAGATCTAGCATATATACCTAGCAATAATTCTCACTGGGAAAAATGTCTCTTGACATGGGATTATTCATAGGTTGTGTCATCTGGGACAGGATGTTTGCAGCTATTGAATCACTCCTCAGGTGGAAGGCTGAAGTGTTTAGAGATGCATGTTGAAAGACTTTATCTAGAGTAGCGCCGTTGGTATCCCGCTGAACTTCAGGAGGAGTGAATTAGAGATCACAGCAGTTCAATTGGTATTCTTTTTCATGAAAGGAACAGTGCAACCTCTGTGTGTGGCGGTGGGGGTGGGAGGTGGGGGGTTATGTGCATACATACTCTTTTTAATTTAAACTGTTTCAGTCACAGAAATATATGAGTTCAGCTGTGATTCCTCGCCATATCCAGTTAGGTGGGAGAAGTTCGTATTCTCTCAGGAGAACGAAAGTTCTGTCAAGAGAGATTGTCTTTCTGTCTGTCTTCCTGAGGGGTGGGGGAGCACAGCAGATCTTCATTGTAGTCCTTTCTACTGCCCCCATTTTGAGACTGCAATAAACATGCAGACTTCCGAGGAGCCGACGAGCCCCGATCCCTGAATTTGATGCCACTTTGGAGCTACGCTTTCGGGCGAGATTTCCTTTCCCAGCAGTGGGAACATGTCCCCCGCCCCCCCCCCCCCCGAATACACGCCCATCAGTGTCTGGAGGATCTGAGTGTTCAGTGGCAGGGCTTTTTCCTTTCCTAGGAGAAGCGTGGCATCAGGCCCGGCTTTGCTTGCGACCGCTGTTGCGCCCGGTTGCGCCTTTGAGGGCTGAGGTGGAACCTTGTGAGCACAAAGGCCCGCTGCAGAGAGGCTGGGGCAGAAGCGGCGGCGGCGGTGGCTGCGGCGGCGGCGGGGAGAGGAACAACCCCGATTCTGTGGGTGTGCCTGTGTGTGTCTGGGTTTCGCCTTTCGCTAACGCCCCATAGAGACTCTTCTGCTCCCGGCCGTCCTTCCTTCCTTCCCACTGTCAGACCCTTTCTCTCCCCCTCCCCCCCTTTAACGGTACTTTCCAGGCTTATTAGACTTAATCATCTTTTCTAACTCCTAGTCAATATTACACGCGTCCCAAACAGATTCAGCTAAATGATCTTATCAATAGTCTGGAAGCGAAGTGACAGCAAGAAGGAGTGTTCTGCGACCGCAGATATGCTGATGGGTAAAATGTTTAAGCTGCATATAGATTGAATGTCCTTTGGTCAATAGCTCGCTGAGTTGTTTGCATTTTTTTTTAAGTAGTGGAGAGGGAGTGAGGGCGGGTGGGTGTCTGTACACTGAAAACTGGGCAGCCTCTGCCCTCTGCAGGACACCGGAGCGGCCTCTGAGGGAATGCTGCGCTTCTTCCCAAATGCGGACCGGACGGGGGGGGGGGCGGGGGGAGGGAGGGAGAAACAGAGAGCGAGAGCGCGGAATCCCGTGCAAGGCCTCGGTTGACCTAGGTGGGATTCCATCCTGTGCCCCTGGCCGGCATACTGTATCTGAGTTTGCTTAAAACACACACACCCCAACCCGCGCGCGAGCCACTGTGTGCACGCGTGTGTTCCCACTAAGTCGTGGCAGGAGAGTCCTCGGTCTGCTGCCTGTTGGGGAAACAGAGCAGCGGCGAGGCCCTTCAGAGAAGGGACGTGCTGCAGTGGTGGTGGTGGTGGGGAGAACTTCTGAAAAGGCCTCCCCCCACCCCCACCTTCTCTTTCTCTTTCTCCAAAGGCAGCGCGTCAGAATCCAAAGTCTCAGGGAACTCCTCTCGCTTAAGGAAAGGGCTTTAAGTCCATCTGCTTCTGTCTATCTCTTTAGCGGTCTATTGGGGATCTCTCTAGAGAACCACAAAGGGGAAAACTTGCCCAGGCGAAACTGAGGGTTCCCCTTTTCCGTCAACTCGAAAAGCGCTTTCTTTCGGCTTTTGCGACCCCTCCTCGCTGTTTCACGTATTTGACAGCACTGTAGATTTTGTGGGAAACCTGTCTCTCGGTCGACGGCAGTAAATAATCAAAGTGAGCCGGGCGAAAGGAGGGTGTTAAAAACCAACTCGTGGTATGACTTTTGAACAGGATGCGGGGCTCGCTGGAAGAACAAAGTAGGCGGTTGCGTTGGCTCCCAGAGTTGCATTCGCCTCTTGCTTCTTTGCGGGGGCTGCCAGGGGGTGGGAAGGTGGATCTGAAAGCCAATGAGAAGGTCGCCTATTTATTTGGGAATGTGTCTCTAGCTTAAAGGGGGACTTGAGGAAGAAAGGAAGGAGTGATCTGAATAAAAAAGAGGTTTGGAGAAGTTGCAGAAGACGACAGGAACAGTGATGCATATTGTATCATCATCATCATCATCATCATCAGTTATTTTGTCAAAGAAGAATAGTTAGTGGCTGAGCCAGTCTTGAACAAATATTAGGGTTTTTTTTCCTGAATTAGAAGTTATTAGGAGCAATAACTAAAACTAACTAAAATAGGCTTGGATGACCAATATGCAAAGGGTTTTAACGTGTGTGTGTGTGTGTGTGTGTGTGTGTGTTTAGTAGTTTAAATAGGAATCGCTTCTCTTCTCTTTTTAAAACTGTTTCTCCCTGCCCTAAGTTGTTGGGGTTCATGTTTACATTTCTGGGCCAAGTGATAAATGAATATGTACATGAGGATTTATTATTATTATTATTATTATTATTATTATTATTATTATTATTATTATTATTATTGGCACTGGGCAATGGTCTTTGCATGAGGCCTTTGTGAGAAAAGAACAGCTTTCCAGGTAGCCACAGTCTCGATCCACAAAGCGATTGTGCCCGTTGGTGTGCGTGTCATTCCATGAGGACCGCAACTTCCTCCCCGTCAGAAAATGCACCGGCACAGCTCCTTGGCCATCTGGGGCAGGGACATGACTCAGGCACTTTCCGCTGCTTTTTGTTTCCTTGGTTTTTACTTCGTATCGTTTTCATCTATCTGAATCTTGGCATCACTTGCCAATGTTAAGGTTTGGGGCCTCCCTCGACTATCCTCCTGGTTCTATCCTCCTGGTTCGCTTTGAAGACAAGGAAAGAGACAGCCAGGACTGAAAGTCGCCTCTTTTACAGTTTAACTTGCCCCGTGTCTTTCAGGTGGCCAGCCTATCAGTTATCTGGGGGCGAGCCCCGCTGCATCAAACGAGGCTGAATTCGGAGTCCCCATCCATATACCCTGACAGACGATTCTGTATGGAGGGTAGCTCAATTTCAGTGGGGTTTAGAATCAGCGTCTCCATAGAATCGCCCCTCTAGCATACTCTCCCACACGGATCCTAAACATCTTTATATGGAAGTAAACCCACGACGACTGTTGGGACTTGCTCCCCTTTCATACATATTTCTAGTTTCACCCTTCGCCCTTGAAAAGGTTTGAGCCAGAGACGCAGATCCTGACACTGAGGAGGATGCAGAAATGAGATCACCAAAGGGCGTAGCTGGGGCAGCCACCAGGCCAAAGCTGTCGCTAGCCAGCCTGGTTATTGCACTGTGCGCGTCTCCTGCATCAGCTGAGGGCGAAAAAACAACTCAGTTAGGAAAGCAGATTTTAAAACGGAAATGAGAGAAACCGGGTTCCGTATCAGGCACTGAAAATTCCTCCAAGGATAGGGAAGGCAGGACGATCTTGAGGGGCAGATGAATAAGTGCTGGTGGGAAAACCGCCCTTTTCATTCCTGGGTAGCTACAAACAATGCATTTTCATCTGCTGCCAATCCCGAGATTGTGCTCCTTCACCTACAACTTCAGTCCTCCCTCCGGCTTTCCATGCTGAAAGCCCCACTGAACACAGTGGGAAGTAACTTTTAGGCAACAGGCGGAGAAGAGGGAAGGGCTGAACGGCTAGGAGCTGAGGTGGCTGGACCACCAGATCGGAACCCCACTCAGAACCAGCCTCGCTGGACTCAGGAGAAAGTCCTAACCGCACTGTGATATTACAACACAGCAGCAGCCAAGTTTTGTTATAGTGGGGGGAGAAGTTCTAGGAATTGGGATAAAATGTGCTTCCAGGGAAGCAGGGCTGTTGTGTGGTTTACTGTAGCGGGGTTCTGGCAATGTAGAAGATTCCCCATTACTCTCACGTGTACAGGCAGATAGACAGCTTTTAGTCCACTTTTGTTTAAGCGGAGCCACCTGGTTCTCAGCAGAAAGAAGCTAGCGAGGGCATTTCTAAAGTTATATTAATGTTGTTGGAGTTGTGAATTGGTTGCAGTGCTGAGTTGTGAACAGACGTCAGCTAGGTCAAACGCTTGTGCAACATTTGTGAAAAAGCAGGAGTGACTTCTTTTGTTTAATTAACAGTATTGGTTTGTTTTTAAAACCCTCATAATCACCTAACTTGGCCCTGTTAAGTCCTGACAGCCAGGAGTGTCAAGATACAGCAAATAATGTTGATTTTTTTAAAGAATTAAAGTTCCATTAAAATCACTGGGGCTTTAAAGGGCTTTATTTTGTTAGGAAGAGTCCCATTACTGTAAAGTAAATCATGTCTGGATTGCAACCAGAGTTGAAATGAAAAGATTCCCAACGCGTTCTTTTTAAACACACTTACTACTGAAATTCTTGAGGTTTGGGTAAACATTGATGTAATTATTGAACATTATTGGCTTTTTATTCGTAGCTTTCTCAGTCAGCAAATCTTGAATGCCTTGCAGGTCTCTTGGAATGCAGGAAGAATATACATATTTGGTCTTTTTGCTTATTGGTCTGTCCTTGTAGTGTCCCAGACAAAAGGACCCTTTTTCAGAATGGTAATGTTTAGGTCCTGCCCATCTTGGTGTCACATTCAAAAAGCTCCACTGATTTGCAAAGGGTGCCGAAGGAGACCTTCTTGGGTCTCCCAGGCAGAGGCCATCTGCCCTTGCAGCTGAGTGGGGCTTCTTCTTTGCGTTTTGTTTGCTCAACGTGAAAAGTTAAGGCAGCATGGAGAGACAAACCATCTTAAAAGTGATTTAAAAAAAAAAGACTATCCTTTGTTTTTCCGAGATAGGAAGAGTTTTTGAAGTGGTCCTTTTCTTCCTGCAGACTCACAGTTAGCAAAATTTGAAGGGGGGGACTGCTGATTTCCTCCTGATTCAGTAATAAATAATAATAAAGTAGTAGTAGTAGTAGTAGTAGTAGTAGTAGTAGTAATAATAATAATAATAATAATAATAATAATAATAATAATAATATAATCTCTTACGGGTGGAATCACAAGTCTTCCCCCCATGCTACTAGCCCTTGCTCCCCCCTCCCCCCACCAAAGAAAGCCTCAGTACTGTATTTAAAAGTGAATCTCCTTGAGTTCTACAAAGAAAACTCTTCGAGTGTCTGCAGCCCTTTGCTTCCATGCAGGGGGAGGAGAGGCTATTCTAGCTTCAGCGTTTATACTAGTTGGGGATGTAAACAGTCAAGCGATAAGTTAGGAGATGAATCAGAGCAGGCGGGGAGGAGAACTTGTATACCTCGCTCCCTAAACTTCAGAGGGTGAATTTCTTCCCCTCCCCCACCAAACTTTTACCGGATTGGCAAGAGAAAAAACTAACAGAAAGAAAAGCTTGCAACACGTTTGGAGGCAGAGCATCTCAATTCTTGAACCCCCCCCCCTCCGCCGCCGCCACCGCCACCGCCGCCCCCGCCCCGTGGACGTGACCGTGCAATTGTCCTCTCCACTCCTCCTCCCCCGCCCATTTTTAAAGACTTTGCTGCAGCCCTGACGATCTGAAAAGACCTGAAACCGCCTTGAATTCTCTGAAGCCTTCCTGATGGTTAAGCTGGACCATCTTAAAAGCATAGCGGACCCTTTCCATTCCCAGGACAGGCCTGCCAGCTGGCCGTCTGTCCCAGCCGGAGCTTCGGCTCCGCCAACTTCCCAATTTTCATCGGGAGGTGCCGCCGAGAGATGGTGTCTGTCCCGGTGCAGTCCAGCCTCTCCCCAAAGCCCAGCCCGGACTCCGAGCCACCCCGGTGTAAAGTTTGGGGCGACTTGACTGTTCCTCTCCTTCAAGCCTCCAGGCGCTCAGCGCCAACTCCGGGAAGGCTCCGCGGTCAGTCGGCGAGACGTGCCAAGAAGGAGGGCGCTATTTATTTCCCTCTGCCTGTGGATTGCGAAGACGTTCAAGCAGGCACAATCATTACACTAATTTGTATTTGATTGTTTGGGCGGACGAGGGGTGAGTTTTATTACGCTAAAGCATTCAAGCACGCGCGCACCACTGATTAGCAGTATACATTAAATAAAGTTGTTTGTACACATTGTCTTACCACATATAGGCAGACTTATTATTCTAATTACTCTAATTAGGGCCTTGCAATAGCTTCTGTTTGATCTGAGGAGACTTGGCTCCGCGCTAGTCCTTTTTCGGAGGGGGAAGATATAATTCGCTCCCTGCAACTTGTCACGTTGCCCCCCCCCCCCTTCAAAAGGCATAATAGTACCGGCAACTATCACTCTTGATTAAAAGCGGACAAATCACACCTGGGTTGTGAAAGAAAGGTTTGGAGGGGTTCTGCGGACGCTTCTGAGGGTCCCCCGCACTCCAGCAATGAAATTCTTGTTTAATGTTTAAAATCTAAAAGTGAAACTAACATTCAAACGAATAAGATTTAACTTTTCCTTTCTCCCCTCCAAAGGTATTTCTTCCTGTCAGCAGTGGTCAAGGTTAGGATGAGCGAAGTCATTGTAACAGCGCAGTCCTCTGTTCTGCCTGCTTACTTGGAAGGAAGCCTCCCTGTTTCCCGGGGGCCTATCTGCTGACTATTTTTAATGCTGTCCGTTCATCAAACAGGTTACTTTGTTAGGGCATTAAAATTAATACCTTATTCCTTTTGGGATAGCCCTTTCTGCCTTCCCTTCCTCCCCCAAAAAAGAAGAGAGAAGTTTTATTCTTCCTTCTTTGAAATCAAGAATAGTATCGACGTTGTCTGAAGAGGAGAGTTATTATTCCTTTGCTCACCCCCCCCCCCCCACCGTAGCAATTGCTCCTGTTTACAAATGCTAGCTATCCCTCCGTCCCTTCCTTCTTTCCTTCCTCTTTCTAGAAGCAAGTCCAGCTGCTAAACCTTAGAGTCCCTTCCCCAGCCTTGGCCAGCTTCTGAAGGAAGGAAACCAAGTCGCCGGTCCCAGGCCTTCTCTTTCGTGAATGCTGCCGTCGGTCCTTCCCCGAGGAGCCGGTGGCCTCCCTCTAGCCGCGCTCCTGGGTCAGATCCTTTTCCCGCGCCTGGACTCGTCAGCGGCTGGGGCAAAGGCAGAGCGTTTTCCAAGGGTCGCTTTGCTGCTCTCCCAGCTGCTGAAGTGCCTTGAAAGGGGCGCGCTAGTCGCCTCCCTCACTGCTCGGGTCCGAAGGCGAGGGGCAGGTGGGTCTGTGCCTACGTGCTCCCCAGAGATACACACGCGCGACCTTTGCGATGCTTTGGCAAAAGGCACGGGCGAGCTGGGGCAGAGGAGCTCCGGCCCGTCCGGGTGGACCTGCTTTGGAGGCATCCCACAGATCTCCGCGGATCCCCCGCGTTTTGGCAGGGCGCACGCCTGCCTTTTCCCTCTCCTCCCGCCTCCTGACTTTTCATGGATCCGAGTCAGGGGAGGGAAAAGGCCAAGTTGTTTGGAAGCGATCCGAAGGCGTCCTGGGGAAAACACAACAACAACAAGGCTGAGCTGCTTGGCAGAAGTCACAGCAGGCAAGCCAGAGGACGGGCACTGGGACCAGGCCTCGGCTGGAGATGCCGGTCTCCCAGCCGGGAGAGATCAAACATTCCTCAAGCAGGACTTGAGCTGACGTCTGAAAAGGACGTGGGGGGAGGGAGAAGGGGGGGGGGGGAGTCCGCGCGCGCGAGGTTTAGAGCCAGCCAAATGCCCCTCTGCCATAAAGATTCTCTGTGCCACAGGATTTATCCTTCCCCCGAGAGTTCATTGTACTACACAGCCCGGCTGCCCTTCTCGCATGAATCTGTTTTGTAACAAAGTCTCCCCAGCGTGGGTATTAGAGAATAAAGCCTCCCTCCCCCTCCCCCTCCTCTCCCCTCCCCTCCCCCTCCTTTTGATCCCCCTCTCGTCAATGCAGCAGCTGCTCTAGGAAAGCTCTTCTTCCGCGCCGCGAAAAAAAAGCCAGAATAGAACTTGGGCGCCCCACAGCGGGCCCGAGGCGACGTTGCTCGAAGAAACCGAGTGACGGAGCCCTCGGAGGGGAGGAGGGGGCCAGAGCAAAGCAAAGCAAAGCAAAGCAAAGCAAAGCAAAGCTAGGAGACCCTCCTAGCGCCCCTTGTCCGTTGCGAAAATAAAAGAGGGCGCTTTGGCTTCCATACTCGCCTTGGAAGACGAGTTCGCGGATGCCTGACGCCAGTTTGGTGGGGCAGAAAGGCTAAAAGGCAAAGAAGGGGGAGCGGGAGAAGAGCGTCTCCTTCTCTCCAGATTCTCTGCCTATTTCTGGCTTTGGTTCACAGCTGGAAGAAAGTTAGGGTTCTGAGGGGAAATAGCCTCCATAGATCGGGGAAACAGAAAAGTGATTCTGTCTCTCTGCACCAGGCTGAACCCGTAGTTTTCTTAGCCCACAATTAAAACCATTTTATGCCCCCCATGTCCCTTTTTAGAGGGTCCTGCCACAGCAACAAAGTTGGGGGGGGCAGGAAATAGAGCTTCACCACCCCACTTCAGGTCGGGGAGCTCTTTTCTTTTTGCATTGCTTGACATCTGTAACTCAAATCGTGTGTATGAGCTCTAATAGAGGATAGCAACTTGATGGCTTCCAGATGTTTTAGCTCCCATCAGACTTTGTCCACCTGACCCGTGACAAAAAGCTATACTTCAAAACATTTAGAGAGCACCAAATTGCTGATTCCTGGGCTGGAGCAGAATGCCTGTTTGTTTTGTTCTGAACAGACTCCATGTTAACCCTGTGTTTGTATTTGTGCCTGAGCAGCACGAAAAAGAGAAGGTTAAATGTTCTTCTAATGTCTCAGGTGTCACTGTCCTTGGAAGGAGGATCTGAAGGATTATGTCAGTGATTACACAGCAGTCCAGCTGAAGATGAGCTTTGGGTAGTGGAGTGACTCTAGTTACTGAAAAAGGAGTGACTTCAGAATTAGAATTTCACAACTGCAACAGGGAAGTTGCTAGAGGCTTGAGATTAATCCTCAGGGGCCTCCTGTCTCTGGACATGTTTGTGTTTGTTCCTTTCGTTGTCGAGTCTAGCTGTGATAGTTTTGTCTTCCAGGCATGTTGGATCTGCCTTGAAAGCCATCTCAGCTAGCAGCTAGTGCTACATCTTGTGCAGCAGAGGATTGTGCTGTGTGTGACTTGTGCATTTTCGGAAGAAAGAGAGATAGGGACTCCCTACAGTAGGACAGAAAAGGCAACTCAACTTCTTTTCTAAAGCACTTCTATCATTTCTTTTACTAAATAATTCCCAGACCAATGCCCCGACACAAATTAAATTATGGTGGCTTTGGCAGCATATGTCCAGACATTTTTACCAGCTGTCTTAAGGTTCCAGCCTGGTGTTCACTTTTTCCTGGGACTGAGTCTCACTGAACATGAGAAGCCTTGCCTTAGAGAGAACATGCATAGGAGCACATAACAGAGCTGTTGGGTTTATGACTCTGTGCATCAATGACAAGGAGATAACCTCACAATCCTGACTCCACAACATTTATTCTTTTGCAAGAGCGCTCCTCAGTACATTAACAAATGCCTAGAGTGATGGGTAAGGATTAGCGACTGTGGAAATCTCACGTTAAAATTACAGGGTGTGATGCTCACGTTGTATAAGAAGCCAAAGTTGTCACTGAACTCCTGCTCATGTCCAGGATGCATTCATAAAAGTCCTACTGACTTATGTAAATTTAAGTATTTTATGATCCACTCCTGGAGCAATTTTGTGACTAGTTTCTATATTTCCTATGCCATTCTGTTTACACCGAAGTGTACTCACAAGGGCTAAATGTGTTGATGTGGCCTACAGAGGCAGTTCAGTTGTGAGAGCCATGCTTATAGTGTGTGCAGCATAGGTAACGGAAGGCACATTTGTAGCACGGGGCTTTTTTCCTGGGATTAAATGGACAGGCATATGATACCTTTAAATCTTGCCTACTTGCACAGGAGATTAAATTAGCGTGAAGAAGGCTGCTGTAGGATTCTCCTTATCTCACTGTTATCTTGATCAGGCAATTTGTTCTCAGGTACCACACCAGGAATGAGAAAAATGGTTCTGCATGGTATTGTACAAATGCACAGATCTTTGCTGAATAAGATGGGTGTATCTGCTGTCCAGAGGACCAAGTGCTGATGCCGAGTTATTCCTGATGCACCATAAACATATTGGAGCCTTGGCCTGCTCTGTAGGTGCTTCCCTTTCCTGTCACCCTCTAGATGTTTTCATGAACATTTATAACTTCTATTATTCTAGTTGAACCGGCTCGTTCTGTAATGATAGCTGCATATAAAAACTGGGGATCAACGGACTGATGTGCTTGAAACAATTAATTCATGTCTCTAAACAATAAGCCATGTGGGGATGTTTGCTATAGTTTTTCCTCCCTTTTTACACCTTTGAATCCTGTCCGATCCTCATCCATCAGTAGAAGTGTGTCTCTATCTTGTATCTGGGTACAATTTACAGTATATAACATGTTCATGGTCCTTTGACATATAGCAACAATAATCTGAATGCTTTAAGCAGGTTAATAGAAATAGTGGATGTCTGTGTTTCAGGTTAAACAAGAATGTTCAAGTGGCAAACCCCTATATGCTAGGGATGAAATATTGCCCAATTTATTTTTAATTTTTTAAATTCTTCTGGGCATTTTGTTGATGTCCTCTTTGTTCTGTTGGTGATGTTTGTGTTTTTTCCAATTCCATGATCCCTGAAATGGGACAGCTTTCATAATGTTCAGTGCAATTCAAAAAGGAATAGTAATAACATAATGTTAGAAATTACATCTCCCAGATCCCTTCAACAAAGGCTACAGATAGATATAGATACAGATTTACATCTGAAACAATTTCAAGTTTTTGAAAACAAACTTTACCAGAAATTGAACCAATCCTCCCATTTTCCAGTAGTATAGCATTGATCATTTCTTTGTGTTATGGCAAACAGCCATGCTAAGAATAAAGTTTACAGGTGGGCAGATAAGCAGATATCCAAAAAACTTAGGACTTAGACCTGGCAGTTATAATATCTATTAAGAAATTGATGAACATACTAACAAATGCTGCAAAGTAGTTTTCCTAAACATTATTCTTTTTTCATACACATATGAATATATTCAAACACAAACTTCTGGGAAGGGAGAACTAAATGTTTAAAGTGATATGAGTCCCTCTTCTGTAGGGGAAAAAAAAACATACATCTTTACAATGTTTGCCATTCCCAGGGAGATAAAACAGCAATAGATTTAAGTACAGACTTCAGTCCATCTAAGATTTGTATATCTTTGACAGTCTTTTCATGGAAGCATACTTTTCTGACTTCAACCAGTTCCTTTAGGTGATTTGCAAAATATCCCAACATGCAGCCCTGGGAAGTTATTCATATACTTCTAAACTATAAAAGAAGAAGTATTCTGTGCCAGCAACTGCATGACCTGATATTTCAGGAAAGCCTTTACTTGCAATTCAAGATTTTTGTTTTTCAGGTTTCGTGAGGTCCATGAATGCTTTGGTCATCTAGTATATAAACATTATTGTATAAATGCTATTTATCAATGCCCTCATACATATTTAAATGAGTATGTACACACATTTTATGCATACACAGAAACTATGGGATCATAATATATTATGGCCATTAGGAAAACAGTATATTTTATTTTATTTTATTTTATTTATTTTTATTTTATTTTATTTTATTTATGCTTATATTGTTCTGTGATCTCCCACATACATTGCAGATGCTATATAGACTTCAGTCTCTGCCATCTAAGATATAGAAGTTCAAATTCTGCAACTAGAGAAATTATTATTTTTATTATTATTATTGCTATTATTTTGATTTCTGTGCCACCTCTCCATATCAACAGCCTCAGAATGGCATACACCACAGATACCTAGCAAAGCCTAGCGGTAATTGCAGCAGCTCTGATTTCATGGGCTTTAAATGTAGGATCACAGCCTTCAGAGAGCTACTTCATGAGGATGGTTGCATTCCTAGCCAGCTGGCATGTCTGTCTGTGGTATGTTGTTCTCTTGGTGGGGGAATACCATTTTGCTTTTTGCCCCTTCTTTTCTTTTTTGAAGCCCTTTCCCAAGTCTACTCTTTGTTGGAACTTCTTTGGCAGCATATGAAGGTTCAGAGGCAGCATGTGTTTCTTCCTTCTTATTACAGGAACAAGACTGGGGAGATGCTCTTCCCCTCTCTTCAAACCACCCCCTGACAACGTTGCTTCAAAGCTGCCTTTAATTACGGAACCACTGGCTTGATAGTCGGCTAGAAGATCGCGGCCTTTCCTTCGCAAGGCATCTAAATTCAACACGTTCCCTAGTTATTCCACGGGCTCTAATGGGCATTTTTATTTTTATTTTTATTATTATTTATTATTATTATTAATATTATTATTATTAATATTATTATTATTATGTTTGGGGGGGGCTTCAGATGACGTGCTTTCCTTGCTCACCACGTCATGTTTTTTAATCTCTCCCTGCCTTTGATTATTGCTACTGCTGCTGGTGGTGATAATACAGTTTTCTTCATGGAGTCTATTGTTCCTGCTTAAGACACAGTCAGAAGAAAGCTAATCATTTGCAGGATTGCTCTCCTTTTTGCCTTTTCTTTTCTAAAGCTCCTCCACTGAGAACTTTGCCTCACAAATTGGAACAATTTTAAATGTGCCAAACCAACACCTTAAGAAATCTTTGGCAGAGAACAGCGCTACCTACCAGCAAATGCCTAAATCATGAAATATATTACATTACAATACGTTTACTTGAACAATCACATTTTGGGTGACACCTAGACAAGAAAAGCTTATCATCATGCTTCAAACCATTTTGACTCCCGCCTCGCTAAATTCAGTGGGGGTATTCAAGAGTAATTGCTCGAAAGGTGCAGTTCTTTTCATTCCTCAAGTTTTGGGTTGTGTGTTTTTTTTTTTTTTTTTGGTTTGTTTGTTTGTTTATGACCACACAGGTCATTTGGAGCTTTATGCGTGCAAAATTATAATTTATTGCCTGGTTGCTGTGACAAGAGGCAGGTGCCCATTTGTCACCAATCCAGAGAGGTAATTCACTAGAAGCTAACTGTGGTTCTACCTGCAGCTGAGGATAGATGACAATTCCTTAAGGGGCACAACTCCATAGAAATGTATGGTATGCTCTGAAACTGCTCTTGATGAACTAGTGTAAGTTTTCCAAACAGTATCATCTGTCCTGCAGGAGGTGTCAGAAAATGTGAAATGTATAAAGACAAAATAGGTGAAGATTTTTGGGACCCTAATTTGAACTTCAAAAATTGTCCAATAAAAAAAAAACCTGTCATGTTACCTTTTGATTCACTTATTTTAGTATGGATCAGTGTTCCACCATGCACATGTGAAAGGGAATCTTTTGAAGCTACAGAGGCAGACATGGGCGTCAGTCTCCATTTTCCCAAATGATCTTCCCCTAGAAAGAAGACACAGACGACAAGGAGATAACATTATGCATGGTGGGTTTGTTCACATATATGACCAATATAAAAGTTAGCTCCCCTGTATGCAGTGGTGCCACGTGGACAAAAGCTTGTTTATGGCCTCGGTGTAGAGTAGTTAGAATCTTTTGGCTCTTGCCTTACTACAGTTGTTACATCTCAAGTCTGAATAGGGTAGGTAATTCTGTAGCAAAGTTGGAGAACCTGCTAAAGAATTTCCTTTCTCTGGTCTATAGTACAGTTGGCCCAAAACCTTTCCATACCTTCTATTTGAAACCAGTCATACAAAAATCCCTACATGTAAGCCAAGCAGCTGGAACAAGAACCTTTTCACAAGTGAGCATTCTTCTCCCACCCATGAGGACATTTCCTGACAAAAGGGGTCTCTTCTCTTGATTCACCTAGAACCTGAGGCTTAGTGCTATATTATCTATACATGTAGCACCTTCCCTTCCCAGCTTAGAAGTGACACCACAGTAGGCAATTTCATCACTCATGTTTCAATTGCTTTAGAACACTCCAGGTCCCTGCATACTTGAAGATGAAGGAGGACCAACAAGAAGTGTCTTTCCAAGCACAATAGCAATGCAGCCCAAGCCTTTCCCAGCTAAGGGGTGGAAATATGGTTGGTCTTCAATGTCCCTGCATTCACTATGTGCTATCAAGAACTTGCTCTTTCAGGATATACCTGAAAGGACGATCCTTTTCTTTTCCTTTTCTTTTTCCCCAAGTCAATAAAAAGTTCAATGCCAAATGTTGTGTACTTCTTATTATATGTATTGCAATCACCTGTACATTCACATACATGGAGAAGATTTACAGGTCTGCATTAAAAGGTTCAGCTCTATAAAAGAAAAACTTCAAATTGTGAAGCCATGATAAATTATGATAGTAGAAAAAAATGCAAAGATGATAGGATCCCTTTCTGGTTATATTATTCTGTGATGCTCCTGGGCTATAGATGGACTCTCAAGAGATAACGGTAAGACTCCCTTCCTCCCTCCCTCTGATGACTTTATGCACTTTTCTTGGCTACAGTATGACATGGTTGCCCTTGGCCTTCTTCAGGTTGTTTTTTCAAAGACCCCGGCTACTTGGCTACCCTGGGATTTCCTGGTGATTTCCATCCAAGTACTAGTCAAGTTGGACCCTGCTTAGTCTTCTTCAACATTAACCAAGTGGTTGGCATTGTGTGACACACAGAATTAATAATCTTGCCCTTAAACATGTCTAAAACAGACAGATTGGAATTCTGCAACTGGAATCTGAAATGCCCAAGTTACATTTAATTGTGCTAATTAGAATATTATTATTGCCACTGACCATGTGAAAAGTAATACAGCAAAACATCTCCTCCCGTCAAACCTTAGAACAATGTTTCTCAACCTTGACCATTTTAAGATGGCTAGGGAATTCTGGGAGTTGAAGTCCACACATCTTAAAATGATCAAGATTGAGAAAGACTGCTCTAGAAGATAATAAACAGGTTAAATATTCCCAGTTTTTATAATTTAGTTCCACAGGAGTTGTTTTTGGCATTACTCTCTTGGCATTTAGAAAATGTGTAAAACTCTTCTCTTTTGCCAGGTTTTAAATTGTTAATTAATATTAGTGTCTATTTTAGTGCTACTTATAATGTGTTTTTTTATTTTTTATATCTCTGTTTTTTTTTTAATGTTCACTGCCTTCTTGCATACTTTCCAGAATGGAAAGGCAGGATATAAATCCAGTGAATAAAGCCTGTTAACATGTGTCAGGTTTCAAAATCAATCAATCAATCAATCAATCAATCAATCAATCTCCAGCTGTAAAAGCAATGCGCTCAAAAAAACCCTAAAAAAAGAAAAAAGAAAAAAAAGCTTGAGGTGCGCCCTTTGGCACAACAGGTAGGTAGGAGGGCCTAATATATTATAAAGCTGCCTTTCCATGGGGCAGAAGACCCCCCCCCCCTTTTGAGGTAGGAAGAATTTGGTATAACAAGAGAGGAAGTATAGGCTAGCCTTGGGACCTACCAGCTTCTTCCCATTCCAGCTGCCTTCCCTTCCTCCCTTAGCCCTGCTCACTCAAAGCTTCTCCCCACAAGATTACTCAGCTCGCTTGCACCAAGCAAAAGCAAGCATGGCACTGATGAGCTTGTGTATAATAAAGCCCCTGTTGATAATCACCTGAGTATCCAGGCAAGATGGGGGAGAAGTGGGCCATAGAGCTATACAGGTAGTCCTTGCTTAACAACCACAATTGGGACCAGCAATTCCATCGCTAAGTGACACAGACATTAAGCAAGACATCACGTGACCATGACTTGTGATTTACTGCTGGCTTCTTCATTGACTCTGTTTGTGGAAGCCGGCTGTGAAGTGCGCAAATGGCGATCACATGACCATGGGATGCTGCAATGGTCATAAACACCCACCGGTGGTGAAGTGCCTGAATCACAATTACATGACTGTGGGGATGCTGCAATGGTTGTACGTGCAAGGACTGGACATAAAATTACTTTTTCGGTGCCATTGTAACTTTGAATGGTCGCTAAACAGGGCAGTCATTAAGCAAGGCTTACCTGTAGTTAGATTAAAAATGGCTGGAAATGGACTGCTATGGAAAGGATGATATGTATAAGCACTCATTCCTCAGTTCCATCCCAAGATAATATTTTGTTCTTGAGCTAATAACAGCAAATATCAAATTTTAAGCTTCCTGCACCAAAGGTAGGAAGGCTGCTGGCTTTTTAAAATCTCATACTGGAAGTAATAAGAGTCCAGATTCTTTTTTTCCTAGATAATGTAGCACACAAAATTTCTGTTGCATGCCCACTGCTATACATGCATTTTTATTTCCATAAGACAAGATTAAAGACAGCAAAACAGACTCACAGCAAGTAGAATTTAAGAAAAGTCAACTGAAGTGAAACATAGTGAGAAAGACTCAGTAAAAGAACTCATTGACAGAACTTGGCACTGGTGGTAGTTGGTTTTCCAAATACCTTTTGGTTTGTAAAAGATGGGCTTCTCTTGCACTATCAACCCTTCACTTCCAAGCACAGCCCCCCCCACTCCTTTTTCTGTTTTGCTTATGCCTTCAAGGAACTAGAGAGAGTCCTGCTCCCCCTCCCTTCTATCAAATATAAATGATGCTAGGAACACCAATGTAAATCAGTTGCTGCTACCTTTCCTTACTGAGGCACAGAGACAATGATCCTGTACACAGTGGACTTTCCCACTGCAATTAATGGAATTACATCGGTGAAGTAGGCTTTGCCTTTAATAATCAGCATCAATTAGATGTTAAAAAAATAGATTGAAATCTTTTAGATGATTCTTCTGAGTTCTGTGTGCATCAGCAGCTTTTTGGCAACGTCTTTGACAAAAACAGATCATACATGTACATTCCCTTTGCCCCCCAATTACATGTAAATATAACTACACATAATTTTTATTATACCTTTCCAAGACATATATTTCCAAGACATATTTCATAAACTTACATTCTTAGGAGGGGGTAACCTAATGACCTTGCTTAAACATAATTGACTATATACAATGTAAGGAAGTAGATTTTGGAAGTATGCATATTTTAGCAAAAATGGTGTATATTTGGGTATGTGTGTGAAAGTATATTGTCTGAAAAAAAATTTAAATGTTCCTATATCACCCTGGTAAAATATAAATGATACAGTCTAGCTTGCAAAGAAGCATGGTTTGCTGTCACCTATTTTACTTGTTTGTTTGTTTGAAATATCAGATGTGGTATACCAAGTTCTAGATCAGTGTTCTTCAAAGTCAGCAACTTTAAGATGTGTGGACTTCAACTCCCAGAATTCCCCAGCCAGCATGGCTGGCTGGGGAATTCTGGAAGTTGAAGTCCACTCATCTTAAAGTTGCTGAGTTTGAAGAACACTGTTCTAGATGATCATTGGGAAAATATTGGCCTGAGGACAAGTTATGAGGGAAAAATACCCACATATACAAACTACCTCAACACATCTGCAGCATGTTAGCTTTTATGATCCTGTTTTTAAAATATTTCCTTTGAAACCCAAGAAAACAATGCAAAGCAAAAGTTTAAACTATCCTTGCAATCATTTGAATAATTAAAGGAAGCAGATACAGTAGTTTAAATCCTATTGCAGACTTGCAAATGGTATTGAATTGCCTTAATACAATATAGAACATGAGAACCTGGGAGGAAGGCATTAGAAATTTTTCTTTAAAATATGCAGTAGGTGTGTGCATCAGCTGAGGCAACTATTGATATTTTTGGAAAATGACAGCATTAAACATGGGTCACAGCATCATAATGCTGATGATCCAATAGAGCAGGGATCCCCAAATTCTTCAGCTCATTGACCCCTTCAGATTGTTTCAGATTGTTCATTCACCCCCAAACATTTATTACATGAAAATAATTTAATAAATATTACTTCAATAGTGCTACAAATAGCAGCAACAACAACAACATAAACCCCTTGGATAGTCCCATTAACCTTTGGGGGTTGATACTGACCACTTTGGGGAACCCTTCTATAGAGCATGTCCAGAATTCCTTACCCCATAACTGGTACCAATGCATATTTGGGATTAGGAGTTAAGAGTTTCTGAGATGATGCAAATATACAAGCTTCAGAATTACACCTCTTATTTAAGAAGTTAATTACAGCACTGAAGAATCAGGAAAACCATGAGGATGGATCCAAAGAAATTTCTTGGCTATATGGGTTCAGTGTAGCATACACTGCAAATGACTTGTTTGTTGAAACAAAAGACAAACCCAATTAAATCCATGCAAGAGTTTGCCACCAAAAACTCCTCTGTAAATTTTAGTTAAAAACCATCTGCCATTACTTTCACCTCACATAGCCACATGCTGCTCAAAGCAGGTGACAGCAAAATGTAAATTCTCCACGGTTTTGCCTGGGATATGGTCAAAAGTGAGATTTTTACCATAAAGAACAGCAATATGTACAATCAATGCAAGAGTTTAGTTCACTCATGTGAAAACAACTTGGTGGAGACCTGACTTTTAAAAAATATCTTGCACTCCCTTTTCAGTCCTTCCCATTCCAAGCAGTAGTTTAGTTAAAGATAAATCTCTACATAAACTTCACAAGTGCTTCAAATACATATTATTAAACATCTTTATAGGGCCAGCTAGCAGGTCCCATTAAACCAAAGGTTGGATTAGTTGGATACATCTAATTATTTACTGTAATTTGACTAGCACAGTATGTGCATATGGGACTCTGTCAGAAGAACCCAAAGAATGGAGTCATTAACAAATTAGAAATAAATTATTATTTCATCCTCTGCTTTCATTCAAGTAAATAAAATGAGAGCCACACATTCATGCATCAAGCTAACTTTGGTTCCCCAATCCATGCATCACCATTAGATATGGGCTGTTCAAAGGTTGCTGAATTATAACTCTGAACATCCCTCCCATTGCCTGTATTGTCTATGATGTCTCAGATTTGTTGTTCAAGAACTGGAGAACCTCTGATGTTCAGGAAAAAAAATCAAGATTCAAGATCTAAAATGGATATTTGGTATTTTTCTTAGAGATAATAGTCCCCTTTTCTATCATCCTGCCCCTCTTGCATCTTTTATCTCATCCATGTAAGACTGTGATAGATGATAGATAGAGACAGAGAGAGATATATGATAGATAGATAGATAGATAGATAGATAGATAGATAGATAGATAGATAGATGATAGATATTCTTTCCAACCAATAGAATATATCATATTGGAGAGAAACTATATAAAAGTGATTGGGGCTTTCTCTGTTTGTCAACAGGATAACTCTCTGAAAACATGGCAGAACAGGTTCAAATTTGATGTGGGAGAAGAAGCCAGCAACAGAAAAAAGCTCGAAAATGGGTCTGATCTGGCCAAGGGCTACAGAAAAAAACAATCCAGAAAATCATCCCACAACTCATTTTCTTCCTATCCTGCTTGCCTCAATATATGTTCAGCATACAGACTGAATAAATAAGGAAAGAGTATAAAGCTTTGTCTCACTCCTTTGCCACTCCTGTGCCTGGATGCCATCTTGTTTAGGGCTGTCCTGGTTTTTATGTTACTATTTGTGAATTGCCCGGAGTCAGGTGGTATTCAAATTGACTTAAATAAATAAGTAAATAGATGTGGAGCTAGTCTATTTCACCATGTTTCATCTGGATTGTGGATTCAACCTCTCCATGGGATGATTTCACATAGATTTCACATAGATAGATTTCACATAGGGATGATATGTTCTGGGACTCCCATTTTTTCTAAGGACATTCCACACTCTGTTAGGTCTCCTTTTCATGGTTTTGGTATATAAACTGACCTCTTTCAATCTGTTGGCCACTGTTTCATTCTCCAGATTTGCTGACATAGTTTAGTTAGAACTTTTATTGATTCTTCTTCTGTTGTTTGCCATATTTCTGTAGATGTATATCATTTCCTGTAGCCTTTTGATTTGGCAAAGATCAAAGCACTGATCTAACTTCATTGACTAGGTTCTTGTAAATAGGGAATATCTTCTAAAGTATTTTGGATGGGTCATTTCTACTGTAAAGAATCTCAGTAAACTCCTTCCACTTTTGTTTAATCATCTTTGAATCAGTTAATATTTCTCCATTGGCATCTCCTGGCATACCAGTTGAAAATTGGAACCACCTTCTGAGTTCAGTGATCTTTTGGAAGACTTTCCTTATTTTTCCATGTTCATTTCCATTTCCAACGTCTTCTTGTCTCTTCTAATAACTCTCTGAAATTCTTTGTTAAATTCCTTCTTTCTGAGATCTTTGTCTTTCTTGGCTTTGGTTTCTCTTCACTTCTTTCAATTTGGTACAATTTCTACCATCTGTTCCGACATCCAGTTTGTTTTCTCCTGTTTCTTGCTCTTTGGCAGTCTCTTTTCATATTTATCCTTAACAACTTCTTTGATTTCATTCCATAGTTCCTCTGGTTCCCTTTTAATAAGATTCCAGATTTCACAGTAATTCCTGATGTTCTTGAAAACGGTGGCTATATATTCAAGATTATATCATGAAAACTTGGTTGCCTTTGTTTTTCCACTTTGTCTTGAATTGGAACTTGCACATGAGCAGTTCATGATCTCTTCCACAGTCAGCCCCTGGACATCTTTGCTGTTATAACTGAGCAATTCCATCTCCTTCTAGCAACATATAGTCAGTTTGATTCACTATACTATAGTGAATTAGGGAGGGGTCATTCTGAGTTTCTTTCTCATGCCTTCACTGTTGCCTAGGCTTAAATTATGCTTTTGTTTATGTAATTGTTGCTGCCTCTGCCTAGCTTCCCCAAGGTCAACTCTGTGGCGCTCTATAGCAGCTCAACAGGTGCCCTACCTCCAGGCCTGGCAGTAAAGCCAAGTTTAAAATGATTTTGCAACCCCATGAGGGTGGGAGTCTTATGGATCTCTGGAAGGATGCTATTCCAGAGGGCATGCACTGCAACAGAGAAGGCACATCATCAATCTATCCAAGTTGCTTTCATGGAAAAAAGAAGAGTGTTTTACTATTACCTTTTCTCATGCAGTATGAAATTACACCTTTGCCATTGCCACTAAAGTGATTATCTTCCTCCAATACCTTCCCATATCTCTGTTGGGTGCCTGCTTGCTTTAGATGAGCAGCTGGGATAACCTTCATGCTGTAGTATATATACTCTTGGTATAAACTCCCAACATTCTTTGCTCATCCCTCCCAGGAACACGCTCCTCACCCCCGTCCCTATGAGGCATGTATAATAGGATTTGAGAAAGAACTATTGGTAGACTGATGTAGTACCCTATGGAAGAAACAAATAACATCTGGTCTGGTTCATTGTGGGTTTTTCCCCCAGGACCTAACTATGCTGAGCTTAGAAAAAGCCTGGAGTGAGGTCAAGCAGAGAATTTTTGACCTTGATATACAGAGAGATAGATTTATCACTTCATGCCTCTGCTACAGCATGCCCATATATTCATCTTTCACTATTCCCAAACATTTTAACCATATACTTGCACCCTCACATAGGAAGGCTCTCACACTGGCATGCTTAGACCCTTTGCCCTAAGTGGTATTGACTGGGAGATTCAGTCCAGTCCCTATCCAGAATGCTTACGTTTATGTTCAGACACTGAAACTGAGATGGTCAGGCATGTACTTTTGAAATGGCTTCTCTATCACTATTGGAGGACAGAATTAATATGTCCGCTAATCACAAATTATTTCAACCAGTCCTAGCAGGCAATAGTATTCTTCCTAATAAACAATCTAACCCACAAAGTCTCTAGGAAGGTGGCTGAATTCTGTGGGTCTGAACATAATGCAGACATGCTTAGCTTCTGCTGTGAATTCTGGTTATTTTGTATTTTAACATAGTTTTCTTCCTCTTTTTTTTCTTCTTTCAGTCTATGACTATGAATTCTTTAGTAAATAAAATAAATAAATAAACCTGTGCATGACTAAATCTGTTTTGGATAAATTTGGGGGACTGGTTGACTAGATCAAGTGATTCCCCTTTGATGTCTCTGTAATATATTAACCTCTTCATTGGCTCAAATAAGTGTCTTACAAGAACCAGGCCTGTGTCCTTAGGACTGCAGTGAGGAAAGGGAATGGTAAAAAGCAGAAACACTGCAAAATTAGATATTCCTTTGCTCAATTGGGGGCAATTACTTCTTTACTGTAACCTGATAAGATTCAATGCAGGTTTGGTAGGTCCCTTTTTAAAGGAGAATATAGGGAAGACTTGGAAGAAGGAGAGAACTATGTGTTAAGCATGCACAAAACTGGATTTCATACAGCAGCTCTATCAAGGTATTTTTGTAATTATAACTAGACAGAATCTCAGGAGGTTTGAGGCTGTATAGCTCAGAATTCAAAAGATGTTGTCTTTGTGCCCTATTCATGAGCTTTCCAAAGTCAACTGGACATTGGATTTTTGGAACCAGAATGCTGAATTAGATATATCATTGATTGATTGTGGCAATTCTTAAGATTCAAAGTTACTATACACTCAACTTGCTGATGGGCAAAATGTTGAGATAACCTGAGTTGGAAATCTTGGGTTCACTGGGGCCATAAGTTTACAGTGATCAAAATACTATGATCCTACTACAGATACAAAGGAAATAGAAGTTGAACAGTTCTATGATATTGGCTCAATTAAGTGTCTTACAAGAAAAAAAAAAGACATAATACTAATTATAAGACACCAGAATATTAAAGTTGAAAGTAAAATAGCATCTGGAATAATGCGAATATCTGGTGTCAGCGTAGGTAATGAAAGAGGCGGATTAACAGACTTCTGCCAAGAATATTAATGTTTATAACAAGAACCTTCTTCCAGTAACCTAAAAGATCATATTGCTAACATCTGATGGATGGTAGAAAAGGCAAGGGAATTGCAAAACAATTTTTGTTTTTGCTTTCTTGTTTATACTAAGGCTTGTTGACAAACTGTGGATAGCCTTTAAAACATGGGTGTACTGGGTCATCTTATCTCTGTATTGAGGCATTTGTATGATTACTAGAAAGCACCAGTTAGACTGGAATATGGAGCAACTAAATGGATCAAAACTGGAAAGGAATGTTTCAAGTTTGTATATTGTTGCCTTATTTATTTAACTTATATGTATCATGAGAAATGCTGGACTAGAAGAAAAAGAAGTATGAGCTTACAGGAACTCAAAGAGGCACTTACTGAGTGACAATTCTAAGTAAATGATCACTAAGAGGCAGAAGCAACTGAACAACTGCACAAGAATAATGTGTCAAAAAAGAGCCATACCCATCAAGAATAGCTAAAGTACAAGTAGTGTGTATTGTATAAGCTGCATATTATGACAGGAAACCTGCATGGTGACCTTCTGTTTCTCAGAGTTGGAGAAAAGGAGAAGGAAGGAGTAGATTTCCCAGGAAACAGTCTGAAGGAAGAGTCTAAGAATCTTCCTTTGGAGAAAGCAGAGCAAAGACAAAGAGAGGATCAAAAAGAAAGTGTCTTGCCTGTTATTCCTTCTCCTAATGTCCCTTGTGGCCAATAAGATAATGGTGAGTCAGTGCTTCTGGAGCTGTATCTCCAACATTTGCTTCTAAAATAAATTAATCTTAATACAGTCAGATTAATATATTTTGTGTCTGAGCATAACAAAAGCATCAACTACATGATGTCAAGCATATCAGCACTAACTGCATATCAGTACAGACTCATTACTTGCCCTTCAATCTATTCTGCAATGACAAAAGATTTGCAGGCAGTGTGCTCATTTACATATTTCATATTTTACACGATAAAATATGAAAACATTGCACTTTGGCTACAAAACAATCATGAGTGCAGTTGAGAGTAATAGAGAAAGATGAAAATATTTTAAATGTTTAGGCAAGATCATTTTTTTTCACAAGCATTAATCCTGCTTGTGGGTGGAAAAAATGTTGAAATCACTGGATTTTTTTTTTTTAATTGGCAAACCAAACTTTTGACAGCTTCTATCACTACATGCAGATGTGAACTTATCCAGGTAAAAATTAATATTTAAACAGAAGCTCTAATCATTAAATAGAAGCTCCTCGGTGAGCTTTTAAATATGTTTTTGTTTGTGCACTTTCTGTTCACTTCATATACAAAATGAATACAGCACAAAATTTTATAATTTTATCATGAAGGCTGAGGATAATGGGAGCTGCAGCCCAATAATTGGAGGCCACAGTTCCTCAAGTGTAGTACACAGTAAATATTTCAATAGTGGGCATGTTCTAGATGACTAAAATATTCTAAGAACATCTAGAAAATAATGCATTAACAGAACCAACATATGTTTGTTAGAAATGCCAGATCTTATATTATCTTAAAACACACGTGCACATAAACCTGTATAATTACTAGACTAATAATAAATTATGGGAACACCACTGTAACCATTACATGATTCTGATAAAGCATTTTAAAACTCCCCTGTGATATTTTTGTTGAAATGTAGATTGATGCCTTTACTATTAAGATAGGTAGTTGAGCATTCATTCATTCATTCATTCATTCATTCATTCATTCATTCATTCATTCAAGACAACATTGCTCTTACAGACCTTCTTAGGATGGCTAAAGTTTAGAACCTGGGAAGACAGGTGAGGGGTCAACATTTAGCCACACCCTTTCAATCTGTGCGAGCTTCTCTTCACAGGTGTTTAAACTGAAGGGTTTTTTTAGACATCCTGTACAACAGATGTTCCCAAGGTTTTTGAACTGGTGGGTGCATATGAAATAGAACTAATTGTGAGAGCATTTGCCCAATAATTACTAGGAATACCCATTCATTCATTGATTCCAATAGAGAACATAGCCAGTTCTAAAGCACCGATTTACCCCAAAGCTATCTGCTATCATCTCCAGTTGTTCTTCTGTAGTACGTTCCCTCCTACTTCTGCTTGACTTTGCCCTTTTTCTGAGCAGATGATACATCCTAACCAAGCACTGTGCTACTTTCCTTCACCACAGAGGTGTTTTTGGAAGTAAAGTTGATCTTCAAGCTGACATTTGGCTTTGCAATATGCCAGCTTCCCATTATTTTTAATTAAATTTATTTAAAATGTGAAATGAAGCAGAGAGACTAATGGTAAAAAGGGGAGGGGTCTGAATTATACATCTTTTAAAATTCAATGCAAGTTATATTTTATTTGCTAAGGAGTAGATAATAGGATGAGTATTTCCAATTTTACCAACATGATTAACCTTTTAAGTACCTTTTATTCTTTTAGCTTTCCATAGATTTCTTCAAATATGTCAACACTCTTCCGGAATGGTGGTTCCAAAAACTGAACTTGGCACTTCAATACTCTGTTATTAGAAAGAGTATTTCTATTACTTCAATTTCATCTGACTGATTTCTTATCAAAGTACAATCTAAAATAGCATCAGCTCTAAACACATATGGATTTAAATGCAAATTGTTCACCTTTATTATTAATATCAGCAAAGAGTTTATATTTCAGCAATGGCAACATAAACTAAGCCTAGTCAGCCTTTGCTCTCTTTTCTCAGTTAAGAGTAAGTCAACTTTTCAATTTAATCCTTTTATTTAATCAGTTCAAGATGGACAATGGAATGTAATTGAGTGGTTGAGAAAGCACTGTTGTTTAACCTGTCTTATGCTTGAATTTTTCTTGTTGTTGTTAATGTGTATTTTCTACAAATTTAATAAGAGCACCATTCACTTCTTCATCCAAGTACTTAATTAAGACATAGCAATAGAGTATACTTAAATGCATAAAAATATTTCTGGACACTTGTTGGGAATCTTATCTTGACTCCATTATTGGCATTTTTTACAAGTTTAATGGTTCAATTAATTAATGTAGTTAATTTTTCATCATGGTTGTTATTCTGATCTCAATAATCAAAACGTTTGGTAGACTGAAGTTCTTGGTAACTGAGGTTCTTAATTAAGTTAATTAAATTAGTATAGCATGATCAGAACCTAATATTAAATCACACTAACTTCATAATGGAACAATGATTCCATTATGCTGTAGGTGCTTATGAATAGTTTATCTAATCTAAACCCTTTGCATTTAAAGAAGTTAAAAATCTGGAAGGATTGGGGCTATAGTTCATTCTCTTTGTCTTTTACTACAAGTATAATGTTCATTGTCTTTTAACCACACCAATCTTGAAACATGATAGCAGGATTAGCCAACAAACTCCTTTGCCATCTTTTAGATGCTCTTTCGTTAACTTAACATGATTTTTGCTTTATTATTTATATTGGACAGTCAAATGTGTTATGTCACTGTTCATTCTTTGTAACTGCTGATGCAAGTCCTTTTTCTTGCTATGTGCTTTCCAACTTTTAGTTTCTGATATATAGCTGAAAATATTTTGATATCTTTCACTTGTAACCCAGTTGTCTTTTCCCACTACTTTCTTCCATCATTTTTCATTCCAGAGGAAATCCATTAAGGAGAAAAATAGGGATCACTGAACTCCACAACCCCTCCATCTGATAGTATCCAGCCTCAGCAATTGGTCAATTACTGGGGAAGTTCCAAAGAGTTTAACGGAAGGACTTTTGTGAGGGAAATAAAATACTTTGCCCCTGGGAAAATCCACTTTCCCATTCAAAATAGTACTTTCTTTGAACCATATGACTATATAAGCTATTAAGCTGTCAAATACTCTCCACCATGCCTGAATACATTTATGTATTCTGAAGTTTTGCTATTTGATAAAGGAAATAACATTAATGTTAAGCTCCCTTGGAATGAAGGAAAATGGTAGCAAAACTCTTTCTGTGAAACTTTCCACATAAGATTAATTTCCTTTTTATAAAGGTTGCATGCTACTTCTCCTTTACTGGAAAACTGCCCCAATGGTGATGTGTTCAAAATGTTTTTGTAAAAAAAACTATTTTAAAAAACTTTATGGTTTTTGACAGAAATACGCTCTTGTAATTCAATAAGAATTAGTGTTGAAATTTAAGTAAATGTTTTAAAACATTACATAGCAATAACTTACTTTAGTATCCTGCATATTTCATCTTTCACTGTCTTCCAAGCTATCTACATTCTCTACCAGTTCTTCTATCAGGTACATTTATATTTAAAATATCTGCCCAGCATTCTGTTTTCAATTTTCTGAAGCATTATTCTTAAGATACGCCAAATGCTTTTTCCCTAGAATACTAACAAAGCAGCCTTTTAAAGACTTTCATAGTGGTATTGCTGCCTAAGCAAACAAAAATCTAAACATCTGTTATGCTTGCTTAAAATTTTCTCAAGATAGTCCCTGTGAAAGCCATCTTACAAGCCATCTTATAGTAGAAGTGAGAAAAGAACTTAGATCATGATTGATTGATGCCAAATGACTCAACAATATGGAAGGAAATGAACAATATGAGATAAGAGTGTTTACCTCTTCCACCTGGGTTATTTAATTATTTTATAGTTTATATTATCTGTGGTGTGGTCACTCATATGGAAGAGATGACTAGGAAATGGCAAGAAACTTCTCTAGCATTACCAATGTTCTCTTCATCCTGAAATTATTATGCTTCCTTTCTCCTTCATCCCCTTCCCATTATTTTCAAGCATGGGTATGACTTATGGATCACATTTCTAAGAGTTAGAAACTCTCAGTTCTAAATCTGAATTTCACATTATTAGTAAGATTTTAATATTATTTGAGGGGAGCAAAAATGGACTTAACATTGGCTTCCCTACATTTCAAGCCAACAAAACCTCCTTTAAAAGTGACATATCAGAGATTCTACACTTTCTCTCCCTTGCGATATAGTACAAGTTGAGAAAAATGACTTGTATATTTTTCTTGCATATTCTCTTCCATATTTGACATTATTATTTCAAGTACTTTTCCATCACTAGCAGCCAAGAAATTAATCAACTGCTAAGTGCAATTCAATGGTAGGGAGAGCAAGGGGAGAGGATTCTAAACAACTTTTCATGAATATAGCACATTGCCCCCCTCCTCCAAAGCAAAATATTCATAAACAACATAAATGCTGAATACTTAAAATTCAAGTTCATTTTTTTCAATTGATTTTTTTTAAGGAGGAAAGCAACATTGATTGTTTAAATTATGTTCTTTCATATGAAGTGTTTGCAGAGTTTTCACTGTGAAGAAAGAACTATATAAAACAAAAACAAAAATGCAACTTTGATAAAGTAGGAATTATTATATACTTTTTTCTATTACAGATTTATAATACAGGGAGAATTACATGCAGAACCTATCCTTCATGGCTTTTGCATGAGAACTTGCCTTCCATGGATCCTTCAGCAAATCACTGCCTTTCACAAAGTAATGTTTTCTGAACTTTAAGAAATTAAAGTAGCAACCAATCATTTGGATGTTGTAACAAAACCTCTAACAACACAAGCAACACAATTTTAGACTAATCCTTTCTATCTCTAATAAGATATGCGTAAGGGAAGGGTGTCCATGGTGGAGTGATGTCAAAAAAAGTCAAATTGGTTATAACCATTACTGCATCAGTGCACGTAAAAACAAAAGGGTTCGATCACATGACTGTGTTTTGGAACACACACACACACACACACACACACACACATACGTCAGCAGATGCTCCTGGTCTAAAGTCTAAACCCCTGAATTGGAATAATTCTCCTCCCCTTGAGTCTTCTGGAAGTCTGTCTTGTTTTGAATCAGCAGCTGTTTGTGGGGAAAGAAAAATAATCTGTAGAAAGTAAGGAAGATGACCTTTATGAAGATATGCAAGATCCATTGCCAGGGGACAAGTGGTAAAGCATATCTTTGGTCCATAACAGAGAGATAATATAATAATAATAAAAGCATCTCAGACAGACACCTCCCTAATTCACTGGAATATAAGGGGGAGGAGGTACAGCACAATCAGACTTGCAATATTCTGTTATAGCCACTCTTAATAAAAGTAGTTTTAGCTTTCCTGTAGAGTTGATTTCTTGGTCTAGTTTACCTAGTGGGGCTGACAGAATCCAAGTTCCTCTGCCCAGCTGAGAAAGCTAAGAAATTTTGGATACAGATTCACACAGTGATGCAAAGGATTTTTAAGATTAATATTGTGAAGAAACTAGAACTTTATTGGGATTTATGGACAATGAATTGGAAAAGACTTAGGGTAGATTGATTTTGTATATGGTAACTGCAGTGAGATTATTGTATGCACAACGACAGAATAATGAAATCCCCACAGTGGAGGAATGGATTCTGAAAATGCTAGAATTCGCAGAAATGGCAAAACTGACCTGTTTGATCACAGAAAAAACAACAAAAAGTTTTCTGAAAGACTGAAAACCTTATATGGACTTTTTACTAAAAGAAAAAAGATATAAAATGATGATTTATGGATTTGAAGATTAACAAAGACATGGATTAAATGAGGGGCTAAATGTGACTTGTGTAACATGTAAGAGGGAGGAGAGGCATTAAGATTTAACTATCTGTTGAAAAGAAGGTTGGAAGTCATTCATACATTTTAGTTTTTCTTTTCTTTTACCTTATTTATTTCCTTTATTCTTATTAAAACACACACACACATGCACACAAAAGTTCCTCTGCCCAGGTGAACGACGAGGCAAAATTTCCAGAATGCTCAAGCATCATCCATCTCCTTCAACCTAATCTTAGATGGGCCTATTCATGGTTTCTCAGTTCCTACGATCTCTTTTGAAGCCTAATCTTTTAATATAACATCCATCCATATTTTTCTTGCTGTTGTGTGTGCGTGCATGTTTAATCCATTCAATTGTGTCCAATTCTCTGAGACTGCCTGGACAAGTCCCTGCAGTAATAGCCTCTAAATATTATTATAAATAGATTGTTTTGGTGCCAATTTATGTATTGGGGAGCAACCTCTCTCAGAATTCCTCTCCAAATTAACTACCAGACATTGGTCTTAAGGTGTCCTTCAGCTCCTCTATTAGTAAAAAGGAGGGGCATTTTTTTGTTTTGGCCTTGTCAGGTGTGTCCTAAGCACATGTGACTGGGTGTTTGAAGCCCTGCCCCATTTTAGCGTGCATTCCTTTACTTACCTGGATGCACCTGCTAGTTTGAAGCCACTGTGGACATCCTTAGCCTTGCTCCTCTAAGTCTGGGTGAGAAGGTGGTGGCAGCAAATGTTATCTTGAAGGCACTAACTCATGCATCATTCATTCAGTTATTCTGGTTGAGTGCAGTACAGCTCTTTTACAAATTTGCATGTGGAACTTCTGTACTGCAGCCCAAAATAATTGCGCACTGTATCTGCAGGATATTTGAAAGGCTACTTTCCATTTCCAAGGAAGCCTTTCTTCAAAGACCAGGTCCAGTCACTTCAAAATCCCTCTTTCCCCATGTTAGTCTTCCACATTCCTTTCACAGAGCTCCAATGAAACATTCATCTGAGTGATAACAGTGCAGAGTATCTTATCAGTCCCCAGGATAATGAACAGCAAACATACAATCTCAATAGAGTTTAATTCATTTTTGGACAAACATTATGGCTCTAGTCTAGTTTTTATGAAGCACAGTAACTTTGGGATGTAATCAAAGATAGTTGCATCCTAAACAAAACAATTTTTTTCACTGATTTCAGTGGCATTTAGTCTCCACTTAAGAATCCTTCTATGTTCTGTTGGTTGTAAAAATGGAAGGCACAACTTTTAATCACTATAGTCTTATTATTATTTTACAGTTACATATATCCATATGTTGTTTAAAAATCAAACATGCTCACCATGAGCTATATAGAACAGTTTGCTTTAAAATATTAATATTTGTAAATATGCATAATCCAAATGAGCAGTTTTCTCATGTTACAGATATGTATAAATATAATCCTTAATTGTACTGAATTCATATTTCAAAATATATTTTAAAATGCAAAACAAAAATAGCATATTTAGGGTCTGTCAGCAAAACAGAAAGTCCAGATGTAAACCTTTTAACAACTGATTGACACATGCACACTTTATTTTATCTATGTGATCACACAGGCTAATAAGCAAACATACAGAAGAATCTTAAATTGAACAGGACAGTGCATGAATATGGCCAGCCATCATGGCCATAATGGAGAAAAAAGTTCCAGCGATCTCTGTATACCTTTTAGTTGTCAGTAATAGTTGTCTAAACCCAAATAAATACAGTCATGTACCTGACCTCCAGGGGACAAATCCCTTTTCACTAACCATCCTATGTTGTCTCGAGTTCACTGAACAAATAACTGAAAGAAACTACATGTGATGGAAGGCATGAGTGGGGAAGGTTCTGGAATGGGGCTTTAAGGTTGCCAGGAGGGAGGAGAGACATTCCAGGGGAAGCACCTCCTCAGTCCCCAGCCAGAGTGTGGGAAAGCCAACAGAATGGAGACTGGCCCTTCGCTAAGGCCTCATGGTTATCGTTACTGTTGTTGTGGTGTAGATTTAGTCTGGCGAGATTCTGTCTATTAGGTGTAAGCTAATAAAGGAGCTAAACTGTTCTGGACTGTCTCACTGTTGTTCTTGGGCTGAACCTGACACTAGACTCTCTATGCAGCATCTTTGTCAGAATGGAGTACAGATCAACACATATTCTGAAATGAAATGAAAAGATTCTGAAAATGTACATTGAAGTTAAACAGATGTTTAACTGAATGTTTTATTAGGTTTTTAAAGAAAAAAGGTTTTTAAAGAAAAAAAATCCAGGATCAATTGACATTTCAAAGTTCTGTAAAAAAAATATTTGCCCCCTTTTGGATTTTCTAAGATTTTGCATCTTTGCCCCTGAATGTTCTCAGAGCTTCACATGTGACCTTCTGATACATAAAGGGAGTCTGAATGAACAAAAATTAGGAAAGCTAGGTACTTCTTTAATTTATTTCATTAAAACAAATCATCCAACTTATGATGGAAAAAAGCAATGGTGGAAAACAGCAATTGACTTGTTTCACTTGATTTAATTAAAGGAATAACTAAGGCCAGCTGTAAATATATTAAACAATCAGAGTTTAATATACTCAATATACTTAATATACTCAAACAACCTACCCTCTTTATAGTGGAGTTCTCACCACAAAGATCCTAGATGCACATTACTGTATGTCATACTCAAAAATTGTTTTGAAGACCACTGTAAAAAAAATCATTGATTCCTATCAGCCTACAAAAGGTTATAAAACAATTCCTAATGCTCTCAGGGTCCACAATCCAAACCCAGTTTGAAACAGAGATGAAGTGTTACATTTTCTCAAAAATGGCCATCCTGCAAAATCAGTCCAATAGCATAGAGTAAAACAATCCAAAAAAGTTACAAAGAACCATAGAAAAATATCCAGGGATCTGCAGACCTCTCTTACTTTACCCAAATCTAGTGTTCATATTCAGCATCAGAAAAATACTGGGTAAAAATGAGATTCAAATGAGAATAGCAGGAGAGGAGCCATGGCTGACTATGAAGAACACAATCTCAAGTTTGCTGAAAAGCACCTAAATATAACTCCAGACTTCTAAAAGAATGTTCTAAGGAAATATTACTTTAAAATGGAACTTTTGGGGCTATATGGATGTTCTTATGTATAAGAAAGGGGACTTGGATATCTTGCTATCACTGAAGAAAGCATACATTCTGCTTTGTATCAGAGAATTCTACAATAGAACTTCAGGTCTTCCGTCAGTGAGCTGAAGCAAAAGTGAACTATACAGCATTATAATTACTTCAATCAAACATGCAAGTCTACAGGAGAAAGTCTACAAGAGAATAAAGAATAAATTCAATGTTTTAGGATGGCCAAATCAAAATCCAGGCCTAAACCCCATATAAACATTGTGACAGGACCTGAACTTAGCAGTTCATGCTAGAAGGCCCTCAAATCCTGAATTAATTCACTATGAAAGAATGGATCAAATTCTCACAAAGTAATGTGAGAGATGAATTGCCAATTACAGCAAGTGTTTAGTTTACTGCAGCTAAACTGGTGTATATAGTTACTGAATCTAAAGAGGCAAAGACTGGATCACTTTAATTAATAAATGAAACAAGCACTAAACCTCATTGTTATTTATTCACTCAGATTCCTTTTCTGTTAGCAGGCTCCACAAAAAGCTTTGATAAAATGTATTGCAAAGATACATAAAAATTTGGAAAACCTGAAAAGGGGCAAGTACTTTTTCAGAGGACTGCATGTTAATACTTTGGATCCCTTTTTATTCAGGAAACCCTCCTTATCCAATTTAAGATTTAGTATTTTTTGTTGAATACTATATTCAGCACAGACACATCTTTCTTAAGAATGAAAATACATTAGGTGGAGAAACCCTTATTGCCTGCTTTACTATTGGCTATGACGTAGTCTCAATAGAGTACAGATACAATGCAAAAATAATTATACATTTTTAAATCCAAGAGAAATGAAAAGGATACAACTATCTAGAGATTCTGACATAGAATCTAAATCAATAGTATCATGGTAGTTCATATGAAAACAAGTATTTCATAAATAGGACTGACAATGTAATAGTGATTTTCCTTGGCTTGCTTCGTGATTAGTTTTCTCAGGAAAAAAAAGATTTCCCAGAAAGTTTTTCGATCATCACTGGCCAAAACCTAACTTGAGATGGGAGATAAAAGAGATGACAGTAGTGAAGAAGACTGGCAATAGCCTTATGGCTAAATTCCTAGGTTTGATCAGAAACCACCATTGCTGCCAAAAAGCCAGATTCTATTTTTCAGATGTTTCTGGCTGACTTCATTGAGCTGGGGAAAATGAAAGGTACAAGAGTAATGTTTCTGAACTGCAATGGAGTTTCCAGATGACTTAAATGTTTGTTTCTACAAAAGCTGATTTAATAATCTGAATTGGAAAGAATAGAAATTACAGGTTCCAGCATGCTTTAAAATCAAATGAATTATAAGAAGACTCTCTTATGTCCTCCTGATCAATTATCAAAACTAGTGGATTGTTCAGTAGTGAATTGTAAAATTCAGTGCTAGCACTACTGATAATAAGTTAAAAGACTATATCCAGTGTTACACAAATGAATATCGACTTGGTCAAGATGGCTTCCCTTCTTTCCTCCCTCCTAAATCCACAGTCCCTGAGAATCTCCTGACCATCTGAGTTCCAGTGGGGACAATGGTAGTTTAGTCATCTCTTTGTGTGAGAGGAGATGGCACTGCAGCTGATCAGTGGCTGGCAGCAAGTGCTGGCTGCTTAACTTGCTCCAGATTTAAGGAGGAAGTGTGAAATCAACCCATCTGCCCTTCGGTCAGCTGTTCCTTGAAAGCTGGTGGAGATAAATGCCTCTGCAAACGGCTTTCAGGTTGAGAGGCTGGGAGGCAGGGGATCCATCTTTGTTCACAGTTACAGTAGTGTCTTTAAATGGACACTAGAGCTGACTGAACCTCATTTCTAAAGTACTTTGGATTATAGTTATTTTTCAACAAGTGACCTTCCTTTGCAACAGATAAGTAATTCTCTTGGGGCTTTCCTTATTTTTGGGACTATATTTTTAAAAGAAGGAATAGAGATTTAATTTGAACCTGATTAATTTGCAAAAAGCTGGATGAAAATTGGAAATTAACAGAGACTTAGAAGTTACTTACAGTGAAAAGGGAAGATTTATTTGTTAGAAGTTTATTTTTCTACAAAACTCCATTTGCAGTAACAAAGTTTGATTTTTCCATGGGAAAGTTTCATGTTGTGCTAGCCTATACCTGTTAATTGGCTGGATTTTCAAAAAAGATGACTGTAACTTGATCTCCGTGTATTCTTTTTGTTGTGTGCTTGCAATTCCAGCTTGAAAGACACCAGGGTGTGTGAACTGTCAGTTTACTTTCTCTTGTATTTAATTATATCCTGTTAGCTGTTTTACTTGTGCAAAGGAAAATAAATAAATAAATAAATAAATAAATAAATAATAAATAAATAAATAAATAAATAAATAAATAAATAAATAAATAAATAAATAAATAAATAAATGATCATGGCTACCAGGAAAGCAGTGAAAGAAATGCGAGAAAGACGAGGCTCTGTAGAACAACCAGTAAAGGAGAAGATGGTCACTTTAAGTTTACTTAAACTGATGTTTGAACAATTAGGAGCTAAATTTGTGACTTTGAAAAAAAAATGGAAGAAAGAATAGATAAGGTGGACAATTATGTGAAACAAATAGCTGGAGAGATGAAACAAATTTCTGGAGAAGTGAAGCAAGTTACTGAAAGAATGGAATTGTTGGAGAATAAGGCAGAATCTAGAGATCTGGAGTTTGAGAAAGGACTGGATAATGAGGCTTTGTTGGAATTAAGGGAGAAGGAATTTTGCCTAAAATTCAGAGCTATTCTGGAAATGTCAGGTGAAGATATTAGAAGAAAGGTAGTTCAAGCACTGGCAGAATTTTTAAATTGGGAAGAAGAAAAAGCTGAAGATGAGATTGATAAGGTATATTAAGTAAATTCATGTTATGAAGCAATAAGACATGTAACAAGAGATGTATTAGTACATTTTGCAAAGAAAAGGACCAGGTATCAAGTTCTACAATGGCATACCAGACTGAAGATTGACAATGTGGATATCATTATATTAAAAACAATCCCCATCAGAATTCTATGCAAAAGAAAGGACAATTTTTTTTTAATTGAGGTATTTAAACAGAAGAAGATTTTGTTTCATGGGGATAAACTGGAGTGAGTGATTTTTACTTTCCCATGGAAAAGATTTCAACTGAAATTTGCCGAAATATTTGTGGAAAAATTTAAAGGAGACCTGGAGCAGATGCAAGTGGAGGAGGATGAGCAGACAATCTCAAAAGCCAAACAGGTCCAGGAGGAAGATGAAAAAGAGGACTCTGAATTGGGTGTCACAGGTAATAGACTTTTCTAAGCTACAGGCTTAATTATGGAATACAAATGGCTAACATGGTCTATAAATGGAGCAAATGCTCCACAGAAGAGAAATATTTCACTATTTAAAAAAACTTAAACAAGATGTAATTTGTGTACAAGAAACTCTTATTAGAAAAAAGGACGTAAAATATCTGATTTATAAGAATTTGGGACAATAATTTATTTCGGCAGGTCCAAAAAAAGTTAATGGAGTCATGTTATATGTTCAATTAAAACCAAAATTAGTATTGGTTGAACACAGTAGATTTTTTGGAGTAGAAGTTGAACTACAGGGAATTAAAACGTTAATCTTGGGACTTTACACTCCAAATAAAGATAAAGGAAGTTTTTTCAAATGTCTCATGGAAAAATTGACAGATTTTCTTATGAAAATTGGTGCCTGATTGGAGATTGGAATGGAATGGTATACTCCCAATTGGATAGAACATCAGAGAAGGAAGTTAAAAAGAATCAGGGTAAACTACCTAAACCATTTTTTTAATTTGATGGACAATTTATCTTTAGTGGATATATGGAGACAGAAAAATGGTACTTCTAAAGAATATATTTATTTTTCAGAAAGACACAGATCATTCTCAAGGATAGACATGATTTGGATTTCAAAGGCTTTGGCTGTTAATACTGCTAAAGTAGAGATTTTACCAAAGATTTTTTCTGATCATAACCCAGTGAGTTGGATTCTTAAAAGAAAATCTAATTCATTCAGATGGAGACTAAATTAAAAGTTGCTACAAAAGGAAGAGATAATGAAAGATTGTAAAAAAAGATTAATGGAATTTTTTGAGAACAATTTAAATAAATTTGCAGGACTTGAGAATGGTTTGGAATGCAAGCAAAGCTTTTATTAGAGGGTATTTCATTCAGAATAACATTGAGTTTAAAAAGAGGAATCAAGAAAAAATGCAAGCTATTTTGGATGAGATAAAGAAGAAAGAGGATGAATTAAAGTTAACACCACAAAAGTTAAGTATTTCAAACCAAATTAAACTTTTACAGCAACAGCTATCTATGTTAACAGTGAGAGAACTAGAAAAAAAGATAAGCTATGCCAAACAAAAGAAATTGAATCTGCAAACAAGTTGGGGAGATGGTTGGTATATAAATTAAGAAAGGAGAAAGAAAAGAAAATGATTATATAACTTCAAAAGGGTGAAACTGTAATAACGGACAATGAGACTATACAAAAATTTTATCATCAATATTACTCTAATTTATACAAAAGACAAGATATTTCCTTGGAAAAAATAGATTACTATTTTAAAAAAACAAAATTTGCCAAAGCTTTCAAATAAGCAGAGACAGATTATGAACAGTCCTATAACAATAAGGAAAGTATCTGAAGGTATTAAAAAGATTAAACCAAGTAAAGCACCAAGACCAGATGGGGTTCCAGGATCATATTATAAAAAAATTGAGGATGAAATTCTACAACTGCTCCAACCTATGATGAATTTTATATTGATGGAAGGTGGAATGCCAGTCTTGGAAGGAGGCCAAAAGTGAATTATTTATTTATTTATTTATTTATTTGATTTGTCCCCGCCCATCTCCCCTACAATTATTACCTAAAGAAGGACAAGATTTGACTTTAACTAAAAATTACAGACCAATATCATTATTGAATAATGACTATAAGCTGTTCCCAATGATTTCAGATGATAGGTTGAAAGTTATATTACAAGAATTTATTCCTGAAGATCAGTGTGGATTTTTACCTAAAAGACAATTAAAAGATAAGGTCAGAATGGTGGTGGACATTATAGAATATTTGGAACAACATCATGAAAAACAAGCTGCAGCAATCTTTTTGGATGCAGAGAAAGCTTTTGGCAATTTAAATTGGTTTTTTACGTTTAAAGTTTTGGAAGATACAAACTTTTGAGAGAATTTTATAAAAGGAGTGAAATTGATTTATACAGGTGAAACTCGAAAAATTAGAATATCGTGCAAATGTTCATTTATGTCAGTATGGCAACTCAAAAGATGAAACCAATATATGAGATAGACGCATTACATGCAAAGCGAGATATGTCAAGCCTTACTTTGGTATAATTGTGATGATTATGGCGTACAGCTTATGAAAACCCCAAACTCACAATCTCAGAAAATTAGAATAGTGTGAAAAGGTTCAATATTCTAAGCTCAAAGTGTCCCACTCTAATCAGCTAATGAATCCATAACACCTGCAAAGGGTTCCTGAGCCTTTAAAGGGTCTCTCAGGCTGGTTCAGTAGGAATCACAAGCATGGGAAAGACTGCTGACCTGACAGTTGTGCAGAAAACCATCATTGACACCCTCCATAAGGAGGGAAAGCCCCAAAAGGTAATTGCAAAAGAAGTTGGATGTTCCCAAAGTGCTGTATCAAAGCACATCAATAGAAGGTTATGTGGAAGGGAAAAGTGTGGTAGAAAAAGGTGCACAAGCAGCAGGGATGACCGCAGCCTGGAGACGATTGTCAGGAAAAGGCCATTCAAAAGTGTTGGGGACTTTCACAAGGAATGGACTGAGGCTGGAGTTAGTGCATCAAGAGCCACCACACACAGACGGATCCTGGACATGGGCTTCAAATGTCATATTCCTCTTGTCAAGCCGCTCCTGAACAACAAACAACGTCAGAAGCGTCTAACCTGGGCTACAGAAAAAAAGAACTGGTCTGTTGCCCAGTGGTCCAAAGTCCTCTTTTCTGATGAGAGCAACTTTTGCATCTCATTTGGGAACCAAGGACCCAGAGTCTGGAGGAAGAATGGAGAGGCACACAATGCACGATGCTTGAAGTCCAGTGTGAAGTTTCCAGAGTCTGTGTTGATTTGGGGAGCCATGTCATCTGCTGGTGTTGGTCCACTGTGCTTCATTAAGTCCAGGGTCAACGCAGCTGTCTACCAGGAGATTTTGGAGCACTTCATGCTTCCTTCCGCAGACGAGCTTTATGGGGATGCTGACTTCATTTTCCAGCAGGACCTGGCACCTGCCCACACTGCCAAAAGTACCAAAACCTGGTTCAATGACCATGGGATTACTGTGCTTGATTGGTCAGCAAACTCGCCTGACCTGAACCCCATAGAGAATCTATGGGGCATTGCCAAGAGAAAGATGAGGGACATGAGACCGAACAATGCAGCGGAGCTGAAGGCCGCTATTGAAGCATCCTGGTCTTCCATAACACCTCAGCAGTGCCACAAGCTGATAGCATCCATGCCACGTCGCATTGCGGCAGTCATTGCTGCAAAAGGGGCCCAAACCAAGTACTGAGTACATATGCATGCTTATACTTTGCAGAGGTCCGATATTGTTCTATTTCCAATCCTTGTGTTATTGATGTCATGTAATATTCTAATTTTCTGAGATTGTGAATTTGGGGTTTTCATAAGCTGTACGCCATAATCATCACAATTATACCAAAGTAAGGCTTGACATATCTCGCTTTGCATGTAATGCATCTATCTCATATATTGGTTTCACCTTTTGAGTTGCCATACTGACATAAATGAACATTTGCACAATATTCTAATTTTTCGAGTTTCACCTGTACATCACAGAAAGTGCAAATTATTGTGAATGGAAACTTAACTAAATGACATGAGATACAAGAAGGAATGAGACAAGGCTGCCACTGTCTCCTTTGTTGTTTATTTTAATTTTGGAAGTTTTGAATAGAGATATAAGGAGAGATGAGAAGATAAGGGGCATAAAAATTAAGGAAGAGACATAAATTGAGAGCCTTTGCGGATTATTTGGTGTTGGTTTGGAGGGCCCCCTGAAGGGGATTGAAGCTTCAATGAAAAAGTTGAAAGAATTTGAACTTTGGCTGGTTTTAAAATTAATAAACAAGAGACTAAAATGTTAATGAAAAATATGAGGATACAAGAACAAGAAGAACAGATGAACAAAACAGGCTTTAAGGTAGAAAAAAGGGTTATATATTTGAGGGTGAATTTGACAAATAGTAATTGTATGTTGTTTCAAAATAATTATGTTAAGACTTGGAATGAAATTAAAAAAGATATGTTAAGATGGGAAAAATTACAATTGTCATTGCTGGGAAGATTTTCAGTAATTAGGATTAAGTAATACCGAGAATGTTATTTTTGTTTCAAATAATACCTGTTATGACAACTGACGCTCCATTTAAACAATGGCATAAAAATATATCTAAATTTGTGTGGCAAGGTAAAAAACCAAGAATTAAGTATAAAATTTTACAAGATGCTAAAGAAAGAGGAGGTTTAGGTCTCCCAAATTTGAAGGGTGTTACTTTGCAGCTTGTTGTTTGGTTTGGATGAAAGAAAGAGTGGGTGACATTGAAAAATAGAAGGTTATTGGAACTAGAGGGGCATGACTTAAGATTTGGGTGGCACAGCTATTTATGTTAGAATAAAGTTAAAGTTAATGTAGATTTTAAAAAACATTTGAGAATATGGAACAGATATAAATCTACGTTGTCTCCGAAGGTTCCTTTATGGTTGTCACAAGAAGCTTTTTATAGAAGAGAAATGATAACTAAAAATAAATGGTTAACTTATGGTGCCATACTGGAATTTTCTCAAAGGGATTTTAAATGAAAGACAAGAGGAATTGATATCAGAAGGATACATGTGTCAATGGTTTTCTTATGTACAATTACAAGTAAGCTTTAAAATAGATAAAAGGGCTTATGGTTTTGAATATGGTAAGATATGGTGAATTTGAAGCAGAATTATGTACTAATGATGAACATGTTATTGCAAAGATGTATAAACTTTTATTGAAACTAAAGACAGAAGATGAACAAGTTAAGGGCTGTATGATAAAATGGGCTAAAAACTTTGGCTACAATGTACAGATGGGAAAATATGTGGCAGAAAGGACTGAAATTTACATTGTGTTATAACAATTAAAGAATTTTTATAAAATGATGTATCTTTGGTACTTGTTGCCAGAAAAATTATCTAAAATGTATAAAGGTACTTCAAATGTATGCTGGAAATGTGAACAACAAGAAGGGACATTTTATCATCTCTGGTGGACTTGTAAAAAAGCAAAAAGTAAAAAAAAAAACCCTCTGGAATGAGATACATATTTGTATACAGAGTATTTTGAAGGTTAATATTCAATCAAAACCAGAGACTTTCCTTTTGGGTGGATAAATAGTTGGAAAAAACTCACGGAACTTTGCTTTTATATATGATAACAGCAGCAAGACTTTTATATGCATAGAGGTGGAAAGATAAGATATTGCCTACAGTGGAAGAATGGATGGTGAAACTGATGGAGTTGGTTGAGATGGCGAAATTGACAGCGTTGATTTGAGATAAGACATTGTGTAATTTTAATGCTAACTGGAAACCTTCTTTGGACTTTTTGCGAGAAACTGAAAAAAAATGAAATTATGTTGTATGGATTTGATTAGACATAATATGGGTTAATAGAAATAATGAAAGTTAAGTTTTAAATTTAGAGTAAGAGTTTGATGTATATTATTACTTATATCTGTTGCAAGGAGGGTTGGAAGTCAATTCTTGTTTTCCTTTGTTTCTCTTTTCTTTTTTTGCACTTCTGATCTTTACTATTTTCTCTTTTTTCAATTTTCTTTTTCTTTTTATTCTTTCTCTTAATATTAGTTTTTGTTAGTTTTTATTGTGCCTTTTTAAAAATTTAATGAAGTTATTATTATTAAAAAAAGAGAGAGAGAGAATCTCCCAACGATCTGGAGAGGTTTGGAGAACATGGAAAGAGAAGCCCATCTCACTAGAAATTTAACTGTCAGAAAATGGACACAATTACATACAACTCAAATATCTGAGTTATTTTAGACAAAGCTCAAATAATTATCATTATATGAATATGATTGATACTTGAGAGACAAAGAAAAAAAGATGTAAGCCTTTTGTAATACTGATAATTTGAATACCTCATTTTATGTGTATAAAATAGCTCTAACCAAATTGCTTTATAAGTAAAGATACTGCTTTAAATTTGTTTTCAGGCCACTAATCAACTGGGAGTCATTTTTTTTCTGCACAAATGATTTGTTTGATTAAAGTTGGCAATCCTTATCATATTGATGCAGTTCTAAATTGTCAATTCTAAATATACCTGCTAACATTCCACAATAAGAACATCCCCTAATGTTGCACCTTGTACTGGAATTCAAGCAGTGAGTAAAGGAGGCAAGTGGAAAACACTCCAAAAGGCAGCACTATTCATCTCCCTCCTCCTTCATGACTGATGATATGATAACAGAAAAGTTAGTATAGGATGTCAACGTAGTGAGAATTTCCTTGCTACCAAAAGAAGACCCCTCAAATGAAATTGGTGGAGAAATTCTCAGCTCCATGAGAGACTGTCAGGGAACTTTACTGAGCTATTCTCTTCAGTCTAGTGAAACTGCCCCTTAAAAATAAATATATAAATAAAATATATGGTAAATAAATTCCAAGATAATCAACTAATTATATTGCATTTACTAGAAATGCCAAGGCTCTCACTACAAGTACCAGTCTGAATGGATCCATGAAACTACTTGAATAAAATAGGTTTCATACTTCGAGACATTCAGGTTCTAAATTCTTCCAAAGCACATTTGCATCTTAAAAGTGAATGTCAAACCTTAAAATGATTTTATCTTCCACTTCTCAACTGTATTACTTTAATACTAATATCCTAGTAAGATTAAATGCTTAATAAACATTTTAAATGTATATCCTCTTAAATTTACAAGATGCTTTCCACTTTAATCATTTGTCAAGTATAGTATCAGGAATAATGGTTGACCATTATTTAAATCTTGGATTTCACATTTTACCTTCATATTAAGAATTAACCTTTTTTTCCCATGCCTCACAAAAAATATATTTTCTCTTTGAAAAAATCATTATAAATTCACAGGAAGCAGAATTATCAAATCAGTTCTATATAACAGCATATGAATTGAGTCACTGAGTGAAGCTCTTCTTGATGAGCACATTAGGAAAGTTGGCATTCAGTTCTAGGACAACTCGGTTATCAATTTGTGAACAGAAGGACACATCAAGTAAGGACAATTCTTTACAAGACTCCAGCAATTTTCTTAAAGAAGCAGGGCTTACCATTCGTGTGCCTGGAAAAGAAAGAGAACAAAAGGTTAAAGGAAAAAAGTAGTATTTAAAGAAACAAAATATACTGTGCTATTTAAGGAAAGCTGTAATGTTCCTAATTAATACAGAGCTTTCATTTTAATGCTTTTTTCCTACCGCAACCCATAGCAAAAAGTAGAGCATTTCTAATACCTGACCAAATGTTATTTTTGTTTTATACTCTGCATTTTTTATAAGTCACTTTAAATGATGGAATAAATAGAAAGCTGGAATATAAATTAAATAATATTTAGCCAATATGGAATAGAGAAAAATTAAATCTTCATTCAACCCTACAATTTACTGGATGGCTTGGCAATCATAATATTTCACACTATTTAATCTCATGAGCTTGTTATTATAACAAAAGGGCCCATTTTATCCCCTTCTGCCCTAACTACTCTTTCCCTTTTCCAAGAAAACTAGAGAGTCTGCTCAATAAACCTGTGCAGTATTGATTCCATCTTATCAATTATGTGGGCCGGTTAAGATCACAGTCACCACAAATGCTGATTACAGAAAGTGCAACACAAAAATCGACTGTGGTAAAATGTGGCTTACTTAAGTTAATAATGTGGTGTATCTGTGCTTCAGGCCACGTGGTGAAAAGCTAATGGCCAAGATAGCATAGCTAGATTGTAATCTGTTGCATATTTACAATGCAACTACAAACCTATCTTACTTAAAATGAGTACGATATGAACAGCAAAATGTAATCTTGGCTAGTACACAGTTCAAGATGAATTCTCGGATCCATGTTTGATACTGATTTCATTTAAGGATAAAGTACATATCACAAACATACTATTTGAGCACATATTCCTTATTAATTGAATAGTTTGTGAATAAAAACAAATACAATTAGTTGTATAATACAACAATATTGTATTGTATAACATGAACCAAGTTAGACTTTATTGCTTCCCCCTACTGGGGATTAAACCATTAATAAAGAATAAAATAGCAGCAGCAGGAACAGCTACTTCAGACTAATGGTGGGAAGAATCTCAACCAGCAATGGGCAGAGCCCAGACAAAAATGCAGGTTGGCCATCTCCTTCCCAACAACCTGAATATGATGACTGCATACCGAGGGCTTTTGAAATCAGGCCAAGATCCTTGTGCCTCATTTTTTACTTAGATGGGAAGAATGGTTGAGGAAATCCTCATAATGGAAACTCCTAGAAATACAGGTATGTTATTGCCTCTCCTAGTTTGGGGGGGGGGGGGATGTTTTTAATGCGCTTATTTCTGTACAGAAACTGAGTAACTGCATTTTGAAACTGTCAAGTAAGCTGATGGTTTTGACAGGCACAAGGGGGACAGTTGGAGCTTTTGGCATTCTAGGAAAATGTGGGAGGCATTTTTTTAGTTTATAGCATCTAAGAAGCAGTTAAGTATTCTTGTGCAAAAGAAGAATGCATTGTTATTCTTCCTTTCATGCCTGAATGGTTTTACATATTAGGGCTTTTAAATATGTGTGAACTTTGCTAGAATTACTGTTTTTAATTCAATGAACTGAGATAGCAATTTAGGTAGGGTGCATACAGATGGTTAAACCCACCATATTCTCCTAAACTGTACTTTATGCTGCCTGGCTGCAGTCAAAATATCAAGTGGAAGTTTATTTTTCTGGAGCATGTTTTATGCCCTTATTTAAGCATAATCCAAACATATGTTGCAATTTATGTGATCACATAATGGTTCTGCATATGTTGCTCTGCAAGCAAAGAACAGAACTATACCCTTTTCACATATTACCGATTTTCAAACTTTAGCATTAACAAGCATCTCAGTATTAGCAACCACAAAGGAAGAGAAGAGGAAAAGCAGGGATGGGAGCAAGCTGCATCTGAGCACGCTCCAAAAGGGCAGGCGATGTTTCCAAAGGTGGTCAGTTTGCATCCTTGTACATACAGACACTCCTTCATTTGTACCTACTAGCTGAGTGGCGGGTATGGGAGCAGGAGCAGAAAGTCCAGGCTCAAGTGCACGCTCAGCCACAGAAACTCATTTGAGCCAGTCATTCACTCTCAGCCCAACTACTTCACAGGGTTATTGTAGTGGGGAGGAGGAGGGGGTCCCACGTACACTGCCTTGAACTTCTGCATGAAAGGCACAGTATAAATGTAACAAATGAATAAACCCCTCTCAAACCGGTATTTTTGCACGGACCCCTATCGTCATGAGATTTAAACATTTTACTGCACAACCTTTATCTCGCTGTTAATTTCTCACTATTACTGACAGCAGGAAAAGGAGTCCTGAGAAAGTATGAAACTAGCTTGTCGTCAAAAGAGATGTTGAAAAGAGATTTATTTTTCTCTGTGGAAAAGATTTCAGTGTTTTACATGGCAGAAATTTAACTCAGCAAGGTAGCATATTTTTGTGCTGGGTGTGGAGAGGATGTGTATTGATGCATTTAACAGCACAAGATGCACATTTTTCTAATATTTATGTTTTTTATTTATTGTTGTAATGAAACCTTGAGTATTGGAGAGTTTTGACATAAATATTTAGAAAGAAACAATAACATATTTCATATTCAGTTACAGTCATTCCACAAACATTCTGCAGCAGTAACTTTCAAGATATTTTGTACAATGAATTAATACAAGTATACAAACAAATCTATCACTTAAAAGGACTACAGTGATGACAAATCCAACAAACCACTTTCACTCCAAAAATGAAGGCCTTGATAGGCATCCTGGGACTGGAAAAGAAGCTGGCCACAAAAATGTCGCCCATATCTCCCACTAAGCTTCCTACCCCACCTGTTTCTATTTTTATTTTATTTTATTTTTAAAATGAATCTGAAAGTTTTTCATGCTTCAAAGTAAAGTGCTGACTTGTAGCTTCACCTTGCCTATAAGGACCTCCACAGCATTCTTAGAAAATAAGACGGCTAACTTTTGAAATGCACTACCCTTCTGGGAAACACCAACAGTGTAAACTGGGAGATGGTGAAGACATTCTGGAAGTCTCACATAGGAGCAGACAGAAGAGCACGCAAGGAGAATGTTTTGCCCGTGAGGTATCTTTTACATACTTTGGCTTTTTTTGATTGTGCATGGTTTGTGTGTGTGTTTTTACAAGGTGTGTGTTTTGCCTGTATGTCACCTGAAGGGTATGGCTCCATTATTTGTGAATTCTTATTCAATAAAGATTGCATGCAAAATAATATGTAGGCATTATGTCACCTGCAAATGTCAGCAGATGAGTCAAATATAGTCAAAGAAAATAGCATTAAACTTCCATTGCTGATGGAAAATGAAGCCTTGCAACCAGCAAATTATATCTAAACAAGCAAAGAATGTTACTGCATAGACTGCTTTTTTTTTCTTTTCTTATCCAATTGGGATCATTTTATGGGTAAGAGAACTTATAACCAAGCACACATATATACATCTGGTTTCTCAGAGAAATTTAATGCAGTTAGAAGGAAAGCTTCCTGTTCTCTGTCTTCCTCTCCACTGTCTTTTGAAAAATCTCTTTGGAAGTCGGGAAGCTCCTGGATAATGGGGGAGGGATATAAAGGGATAGTAGAAAATGGGAAAATAAGCTAACACAAGTCTCTTGTTGCCAAGGTCATTTAGAAATTCCCAAGTCTTTCAAGAGACTTGGTGGGTGGGGTAGTGGATTCAAGTTTCAGCAAATGATAATGCTTGGCTAAACTTGTCTGGGCTCATGACACGTTAAGTGAGATTAGTACTTGGATGGAAGTATTATCAGGGAATACCAGGGCTGTAAACTAGACTGGAAAATCCAAAAACATCCAGGTTAGTGGCAAATTACATTAACATACACAACTACAGTTTTAAGTATGATGAGAAACAGTTTTTTGGGTCTACCGCAGCACAATTGAAAATTTACATTTATTTATTAATATTGAAATCAACATTTTAATTTCTTTTTTAAAGAAGGAGCTTTGCTCTATGCTCTTCAAGAAACTCTTTTATCATAAGGTTCCTACTTTATAAATATATCCTGCCATGCACTATTACAATTCCAAGAGCTTCTCAAAGCTGGCAATAGTACTTGAATGGATTTCAGGAATTCATTAAAAAAAAATCCTAGATCTTTGTTTTTTTCAAAAGAAAAAGTAGCAGCAAAGAATAAGTAATTAGACAAATGTTCCCAATTTTGTTAATCAAAGAATTTGGAATTAAACTGATTTATTCCATTACCAATGATTCTTAAAAGCCATGAAGGTAGCTGGTATCAATTGTTTTTACTTAGCAATCTCTCATCAGGAAAGAGGAGATCCCTAAACATAGTATATCAAAAGCACATCTTTATCCAACACATACTTTTCTCTGATGTGACACTGATAACAATCAATTAACTTACAGGAGAATTAAATCTTCTTGTTACTTACCCAAAATATCAAGCTGCCGAAGATTAGTACAATTTGCAGCAAGTTCCTCTATGTCAGAGTCACACACAGACCGGTTGGCTGTCAGAAAGAGCTTTTGCAAATTTGGGAGTTTACGGGCAAGTTTTGCAAAGCAGCCTGTGCTGCTCTGAAGAGTTGGGCACCAGCCAAGATCAAGCTCCTCCAACAGTGGACAGCCAGAAGCCAGCTCTGCTATTCCATTTTCAGAAATGTTTTTACATCGCCATAAATCCAATGTTCGAAGTTTTTTGCATTTGGCTCCCATCATACAAGCTATTGTGTCATAGTCCTCAATCTGTCAAATTAAAAATAGTTTTTTAAAAACAAATTGTACTATCTACTCTCACTGTAGGTATCTAACAATATCTATATTTTGTCTAGACTACAGGTCCAGAAGAAACATAAGTATCAACCATGTAATTGACCTTCAAGACCTTGCAGCAAAAAACCCGTTTCTGTTCAATATTCATCAGCAAAATAACAATTTTTGGCACACGATTCCATCCAACATACAATGGGACTTTTAAGCCTCTGTGCCCTCAGAGACAGAAAATAAAAAACAAATTTAAACAATTCAGGTGGATCTTCCTTAAATGGCTGCTCTAGAGTTTGCCTGCTGAAAAAGTCCTGCTTCAAGTCCTGATCCCCATATTTTTAGTGATCCCTGGACTTGAAGAACAATTCCAAAATGGGAACATTACTGGGAAGAAAGTTATTCTTATCAAAATCATCTTCAAAAAGCACTTTAAACTGAGGTCACAAGCACACACATATTTTCACAGTATAAATGTAATATCATCCAGACTGACTTTATTCTTTCTTTGAAACTAGGTAGTCTCATTTTGAACTAATGGAAGTTTCTAGGCTGTCTGATAACAGAAGCCAGCCCTATTTAGAGTGCATCACAGTAATCTAATATGCAGGGTGATTAGAGAATAAATTATTGAACCCAATTCTTGGGATTTGGTCCCAAACTGGGGGGGGGGGGGGGAATAACATGCAAAATACCAGGAAAACTTCAACAGATTGGCATTACAGACCATACAAGAAATTAAAAAGTAACATTTGTAGAAACAAGTTTTATTTTCATATCTACATCAAGTAGTCAGGCGTGCTAATATTTATGCAGAGGAAAGAGTACACTGAAGTGATATGTAAACTACTATATTTATACGGAGAATTCCTGCATGTGAACAACGTGACATATGAAAACCTCTTCATGGATTTGTATTTAAGTAGCTACACACTATTGTTTATGTAAGCCAAATTTCAAACAAGGGAAGATATTTTTCCATGTTTTTCACTTCTATTGTGGTTATAGATCTCAAATAAGCATCCATTTACATATTCTATAACTATAATGGATAGAACAAAGTCAAACATCCTTGGCCCAATTCTGGAAACATTCTCTCCTTCAAATGAATTAGAAAAAACTGGGTTGAAAATAGAGCCTTAAACTCAAAGTTCCCAATATTTCTTTCTGGAAGGCTTCATAACAGAGAGTGACTGTTCATGATTTTTTCGGAGGGGGGGGGGTTGGAAGGATTAGATTCCTAGTTTCTACATTTCCTGTAATATAAGCAAAATGGTCAGGCCCAAGATATTCTTAGATTTGGTAAATAAGGGCAACTTTCAAGCATATACTCACACCCTCTATCAGCTACAGGTGTATTTGTATCAGAAAAAAAGTGGAAATAAATTGTTAATTTTTTCTGGGACCAAGCCAGTAAATTTGGGCAGCATCGTCACAAGTCATAACTTTAAAAACTTACCATCACACAGCTCCCCAGACTGAGGTGCTGAAGTTCTGAACAGAAGTTCAGAATGCTGAGCAGTGCTGTTTGCTGTCATTAGGGAACACATCAGAAGCAAATATAGAAAGCAAACATAAAGAGGAAGGGTCAATTAGACATTAAAGGCTGTCACCACTTTCCCTGAAATTCAGCTCAAAACCTAGGAAACAGACACCACAAATGCCATTTAATGAGTCCCCAGATGCTCTAACCATTGATTGGCTTATAGTCAAGGTAATCATTACAACCCTTTATATAATAAGTCACTGTGGATGTGGTTTTGCATGCCCTGAAGACACCTTTATTCCCATGACCTATCAGCTCTTTTCCCTCAGGAGGACTCTTAGAAGTCTGGTAAGTTCAAACAACAAGCAAGGCCAAACCAAAAACACAGAGGGCTGGTGACATCCTATGAAAGCAGAGCATCTCTGACATTCAGTGATCAGCTACAGCCTGATGGAACTGCCAATAGTCACACAGCATCAGGATCGAGTTGGTGGCTTTAATGTCACAGGATGGTCTTGCTGACAAGGATACTGACAATCATTGAGCACCTGTCACAAGCAACATGCAGATGGAAACAAATATAACGTGCACTTTACATTCATGTTGTTGCCATTTTAAGCATGTTCACAGCGAAGTGCCACAACATTAAAAAAAAAAAATGAAACAGACTCTACCAGAATATCAGATGCACTTTGAAAAATGGCTATTCTTTCAAATTTATGTATAACTTTTAACACACACAGGCACGCATACTATCCCAACTCAAATTAGCAATTTATCTTTTCCTAAACGTTTTTCTTTCTTTCCAATTATTTTTTAAATAATTCTTATAATTCTTAATTTACAAAAACTAACAGGAAAAGAATAACAGAAAGACAAGCAAAACGTATGCATTGTTTATAGTGCAGTAAAACATTCAAATCTGTTATTTTTCAATGTAATCTCACAAATTGTATGTTTTCATTTGATCTAAGCCTTTACAAAAGCTCAACCATGCCTTTTCAGGATTTTTACTGAATAAAATAAAAAGTTACATGAAAGAAAACTATGACAAAAACTGATTAAGTTTTATAACTTAGTCTGATGTTCCAGTTTTAAACATATGAGGCTACCTGCTGCAATGTAAAGTTAATAGATAATTGCCAATACTGTGCTACAAGCACACACAAATATAAATAGGTAACTTCCTCAATAAGTAGAAATCTTGTTAAAAGTTCTTAGCCATTTGCTATTTCTAAAGCACATGCTGTATTTCTGTAGTCAAGTATAAGTTTCATAGCCTTTTTAATATTGAGGTCTCTATAAATTATTATTATAACAACATAATTGGATTTAGTTTAACACTAGATAGGATGAGTGAATAGATTTAATCTCTAGAAAGTATTTCTACAAAACTATAATGGGAAAAGAAAAAAGAGCAGCAAAGATAAAATCCAACTATCAGAAAGATGCACAAGTTTAATAATAGAAAGTTGTCCAGTCTTACTCCATAATGTTGGGTATATCAGACATTTGCACTGTATGTGTTAAATGAAAAAAAAAAGCCTAGATTCTCCTAAAGGGTACATAAGCATAAGTAAAATGGACAGTAAGAGAAGTTTCAGATTCTGATATTAAAACATTTGTAACAAGTACAGAAATGATCAAATGGGGTTCAACGTATTGATGTACTGTGATATCTCTACAGATCTCTTTTGGAAGGAACAAGGATAGCTTTAGAATGGTTGGAAAAGATGGGCCTCTAAGATTCTGCTTGTATGAATTCGAGTTCCAGGTACCTTAAAAGGTAAGTTGCAACAAGAAAGGGCATATTCCATTCAATGTCTACGATGTCACTATGTTGGACTAAACATATACGAAAAATACAATTATGCAATTATTGGTTTGCAGCTAGTTCTAAAGCTATCTAATGTTGGATATAAGTGACTTTTAGAAAAAAGCCTAGCACAGGGATAGGCAACAAGATTTTGTACAGTCCCCAAGTCCTTCTTTCTGCTGTCCAAACCTCAACGGTATTGCTCAACAACAGCATGAAGTGTGACTTTTCTGTAGCAGCACCTGCCCTCTGGAATGTTATTAGATTAGATTAGCCCCAGCCCTGCTGGTCTTTTGTAAAGCCTTTAAGACCTGGCTTTTTTCTCAGGTGTGGGGGTTGGGAAAGGGTTGAACCCATGAGTTGAATGAATTTGTTGTTGATTGGTTTGTCTTCAGACCTTTTGCTTTTGCTTTCGGGTGTGTTCAAATTTATTTATTGCATTTTGTTATTGTATTGATGTTTTTGTGTTAGCCACCCAGAGTCACTTTATGTAAAATGGGAGACTGTATACATATAATAAATAAAGATTGGCAATGTCATCTGACATCATTCTGAGCCATGAAACACACAACACATTCTAAGCCACAAAACACATAACAACACATTCTGAGCCATGTCTGAATGATGGCACATTCTGAGCCATCTTAACACATGACTTAATGTAGTTTAAAAGTTAGAACACTCTCCAAAGATCCTCCCTCAAATCCATTTTCCACTCAACTGACATCATTGGCCTTCCCATGTTGGTGCTTGGGCTCCCAAAAGATAAGTACAGCTCTCAACAATCAAAAAGTTCTCCACCTGTGACATGGCATTACTAACTAGACAATTTCTTCTTGAGCTTTTTACCTACCAAGGATGGAAGAAATTCTGTGTATGTATGTATGTATGTATGTGTGTGTGTGTATGTGTGTGTGTGTGCGTGGGTGTATATGTATATGTGTGTATATGTATATCCATATCCATATCCATATCCATATCCATACATATATATATATATCCAACACTGATTGGATCTTCATCTTAGCTGTCCTAGGCAGAACCTGAAACCATTACTGGTAGGTCCTATTTTCAATATAGACAATCCCGTTTCATCCTGACCACAACTCAATGCTGATCCCAGTTAATTCAAGTACTAGAAGTATATAATTAATATTTTTCAAAGAGAAACTCTGGCTTCAACACAACAGTACAAACAGAAATTAAGATATACATCAGATCAAGTATACACAATTATTAAATGGTTCATAAGAAGTTGACAATATGCTTTTATTGTCCATCGTGCACCTTAAATACATTCAAGCCAATAAATTCTGGATGCATGCTATGAATGCATATTTAATGAATAAATTAAATGAATAAAGATTAAAGTCATGTATTAGCAAATGGTGAGACCATTAGCACAAAAATATTCTGTGTATAATAATTGCAAGAAAGATTACAATTGAACAGAGTTAAGCCAATTGGCTGACTGAAACAAAATTATAAATTATGTTAAGTACTCCCCAAAGTTAAGAAGCTTTTAACAATTATTTACAATCAGGAGATGAATTGCATATTGTGTTCTGATTCTGGAAACTGCTCGCTGCATTTTATGAAAGAATGTGATAGTTGGACTGTGTAACCAGAGGACTTTCTGTCTTTTAAAAGGTACTTCTAAAAGTTGAAAATTGGACCATTCTTGGCCATACACATTCAAAAATGAGAGACAATGGGCAAAATGAAATATGGTGGCAATTAAGTTGCAGTCAGAGAAAGTAATTTAAGACTGAAAATCATACATGCTATTACATATGTATTTTCTTCTTACATTTCTTTGTATTAAAAAAGAAGCATTTTCCATTGGCAGCAATGAAAAAAAAATGCATTCTTGCAGAAGGCTGACTGCACATGTACATGTAAGTAACTAGCTGGTGAAGATCAGCCTAAAAGCATTTTGTTCAACAGGTGGCTTCTACCTGTATTACTAACAGGTTCTGTAACTGATGAAGAAAAAGAAATAAGCAGAAATAATGCTTTCATAATCTTGGAAATAGCAACTTTCTTATGTAATAACTGATACAATACTGGTATTTTTAGTATGAACATTGTCAAGAAACTCCAATTACTGTGAATTTCTGAAACAGGGCTGATTCTTCCTTAAATGAATTTCAGGGTAACACTCAACATTGCAATCAACCTAATACCAGAGAGCACACCAAACAACACATGCAATAAAAATGAAGGAAATAAAACATATACAGTTCCTTATATACAGCCATGTAAAAACGTAAGTATACCCCATTGAAATGTTTTATTTTTTCAAAAACTTTCAACATACAGATATTTGATTTTCATTCCAACAATACTGATAGATAAAGGGGATATAATACAATGAATATCATGCACCATTTTCATTTTGTAATCCATTCTGTAATTTAAATAAACACCAATGCAAATTTCACATGTGGAAAAATTAAGTATACCCCTATATTTATCACTGCTGCAATACATAAAATTAGTATCAGGTGCACCAGATCACGTGCAAATGATTAAAACACTGTTAGAGAGGATCTGGAAGGAACCTTTCTTATTGAAACCTCAGACATTTAGTTTGCTTTGTTTTTTGTTGTCGAAGTGTGTGGTATCATCATGCCTACATCAAGAGCTCTCTGAGGCCGTCATAAAGAACATTATAGATGCCTATGAGTTTGGGAATAGATTTAAAAAGATCGCCAAACAATTAGATATCAATCATTCCACTGTCCAGAAGATCATCTACAAGTGGAAAAGATTTCAAACAACTCTCAACTTGTCCAGGTCAGCAAGTTCAGCCCAACAGCAAAATGTAAGATGCTGAAAGAAGTCTCTAAGAACCACAAAATTTCATCATGTGACCTACAGGTAGCTCTTGCCACTACTGATGTCGAAGTGTATTAGTTTACCATTAGAAAGAAACTGCACAAAAAAGATCCACATGGGAGGTGTGCCAGTAGGAAACCTTTGCTGTCCAGAAAGAACATCAGGGCAAGAATAAAGTTTGCTCACAAATGCCTAGGCAAAGACCAGGACTTCTGGAACAATATGCTCTGGACAGCCAGGGCAAAGATAGAGTTATTTGGTCACAGTATGAGAAGACAGGTTTGGCGAAAACCAAAGACAGCATTTCATCAGAAAAACCTGATATCAACTGTAAAGCACAGTGGTGGAAATGTTATGGTTTGGGGCTGCTTTGCTACATTGGGACCTGGGTAGCTCACCATCATAGAATCCACTATGAATTCTTCATTGTACCAGAGGGTACAATGAAGGATAATGAGACCATCTGTCAGAAGACTGAAGCTTAACCGAAAGTGGACCTTGCTACATGACAATGACTCTTAATATTCTAGTAAATCCACCAAGGAATGGCTGGGGAAAAAAAAGGAAATGGAGGGTTGTGGAATGGCCAAGTCAAAGCCTGGATCTTAATCTCACTGAGATGCTGTGGGGTGATTTAAAACAGGCTGTGCATGCAAGAAACCCCTCAAATATTGCACAGCTGGAAAAAATCTGCAAGGAAGAATGGGAAAAAATTCCTCCCAGTCAATGTCAGAGACTAGTAGACAGTTATAAGAAATGCTTACTTGAGGTTGTTTCTGCCCAAGGGGGCAATGCCAGATATTAGAGGTAAGGGTGTGCTTTCTTTTTCCACAGAAGGAAATGCCTTATCTAGTTGTTGTTGTTGTTGAATAAATAATTGCAAAGTCTATTTTTTCATAGGGGTTTTTTTTGTTCAATTATATCACCTTTATATACTGTTAGAATAATGATAAAATATTGATATGTCCACATATGTTAAAAAAGCAAAGAAAAACTTTACATGGGCTGTACTTAGTTTTCACATCACTGTACTTTAAGAATCCTTAAACTGATATGAACAGATATGCAGTGACAACTAGGAATATTTTAATACTAGCAGATCCAATGCAATTACTATTTCTATTATAATTAGTCATTATTGAGCCTTTCAAACATCACATTCCAAAGCTTATCTTCCTCTGATGTTTACTATATGTTTAAAATAGTTTACTATGTTTTCACTATGTCTTTACAAAGACTGCATTAACACTGGTAAAGGTGAAAGAAAAATGATTTTCATACCTCTATTTTTGTTCTGTAAAGAATTAAACGTGTAAGGTTGCACAATTTGGCAATGTGGTTGAAAGCCTGAGGTGGAAGCTTATCACAGGAGGAGAGATTTAATTCCTGCAGATTTAAACATGTGTCAGCAATAGCCTCCAAACAAGCCTCATTGAGGAAATGGCCACAAGACAATTCCAGGCGCACTAGTTCTGAACCACAAACTTTCAGGAACCTGTAAAGAGTATATATGAATCAATTCATCAAGAAAAGAAATACATTTGCTTTCAATTGCTTATAAAAACTGGGTAAATTCCCAGTAATTTCCCATGCCATGTCTTAGTAGCTCAGGAACAAAATTATGCATGCCTAACAAGGAACCTTTTTAGCATAGCAACAACTTCCTCCCAGATAATTGGAAGGTAATCATAATCAGTTTCAGGGTCCAAGACAATCCAGCTAGCTGAGGATTCTTTGTCACAGTTGCAATGGATCAAATTCCAACATGTAAGCATTTAAGATATATTTAAATCCATTACAAGTGTTACAAAACTGGTATTCAGAAGTGATGCGATGATTTGAGTGTACTGAGGATCAAAATGCAGCATTCCATTGTATCTGCAAAAACAAAAGCAAAAACAACCCCCTCCAAACTCTCACGTAATTATGAATTACAGCTGACAGCTGGGTTTCACAATAACTGATATACTGCATTATTTGTATTCATTTATTGCATTCCTATTCAGTGCTTCCTCTGAGAGCTTGAAGTCACATGCATAAAGGTACCCTCTACAATTCTATCCTTATAACATGAACCCTAAGAGATAGATTGGGCTGAGAGACAATGATTAGCTCAAAGTCACCCAGGTGGTTTGAACTGGAGACCTGAAATTGGGTCTCAATACATCTGGACCATTATACTATCTGGCTTTCACACCTTCTCTGTTTTGAAATCTGTATCACAGTTCTTGATGCTGCATAGATGCACAGTTCAACTTCATATTAGATATTTCGTACGTCCTACACAATGCATCCCCTGAACTGGAATGCTCAGATGACCTTGTCACTGTCAAGTGCAATACAGATGGGGAAAGCCCAAGGAAACAAGGGGGTGTTGATACTGTGATAAAATTATTTTTCAGAACAGAAACTGTGATACATGCAGCCTAACCTGCTTATATTCAACTGAAGCAATTCAAGCAAAACTAGAAAATAACAGAGCAAAAAAAAAAAAGTTAAGTAGTTAGACTAAAAAAAAGTCAAAATAAACTAATTTGTATTGATTCATTCATTGTTTAAAATGTCATCAGCAATAAAGATAAATGTTTTTTTTATTTTTAAAGGAGGAATATTGCTTTAACGTAGACATATTATTTCACGTTTCCAAAGCATTTAAACAGAATTAATGCCCTGTTACAGAAGAAACAACAGCCTCTCACTACTGGTATTTCAAACACTGTCAAAGGCATTTACTAGTCTGCTGTGCTCAAAAAAGAATTTTCTCAATTGAATTTATTATATAAAGAATCTGTATGTGATAATACAGCTCGTCTATTAAAATGTCTAAAGCTTACTGATATAGCACTATAAAATTATTCAGCTATATCGCATTAACATCATATGATTATATACGATTTATAGTCCCATTTAATATTTCTCAGATTCTCTGTCTAGCTCAAGCAAAGAAGTTTAGTATGCTTAGCAATTTTCACAAGTGAAACATTACGACATTCTCATATAGCCCCGCGGAGGTGGACGTTATCAATAAGTTAAATTACCTTCAGCCTTGCCTCAGGATATTGAAATGCCTGAAGCATTCTGTCCTCTCATGGTAATACTTCGTTAGCTTGTCAGCTATCTTAGATTACTATTCTAATTTGTTTTATTTCTTATTACTAATACATATTCTACTAATACTTACATTTTCAGAAACATAAACAACATGTCTGCCCACTCCAAAGTATATATTAACACTAAGTGATGCTCACTGAAGGACAATTTACTCATTGGTCCATAAACTTCAACAAGATGTATTATAGCTTTCTGTACGGTGTAAACATATTATAATAACATTTATATGGGTTATTATTCTTTGAAAATATTTGTCAATTATTCAGTCTATAAATTGCCAATTTTAAAAAACAGAAAAAGTATTTTAAAACTGTAGGTACAAACTGATTATAGCCTATTTTCACTATTTACAGAATTTCCATTATCAACAATAAATGAAACAAGTAGAACTTTGGATGTGTTCTTGATCAGTGTTTCCTTAAAGAAATGTTTGAATGTATAAAGTAGATTGTAATGAAACATGTCAACAGTCATTTATAGTCATGGCCCTTATAGAATTTACATATATGTTACTGTATGAGTTCTGTGACAGATCCAAACATTATATATAAATATCAACTATCGTGAGATTGTTCTGAGGGCAGAAGGTACAAACTAAAATGTTTACACTCCATTATACAGAAACGCTGTGGTTAGAAAATCTGCCATTTTCAGCCAGTGCCAAGATGTCCCAGAAAACAATAATGTTGGGATGCTGGTTTTCACAAAAGACTGCAGTGTTCTTAATGCAACTTTTCCTTGGCCAGTGTCTTGTATTAGATTGCTATTCTCATATCGGTTCAATGCACAAAGGATTTGCAAAGGCTGCAATTTTCTACCCCTTAGCAAGTTTAGCTTTTTTTTTTTCCAGTCCAAATAAACAGTTCTCCTACAGATAAACTTACTTTCGCTGAACATTAGATAACCTAGTCTGTATTCCTACTTTTTCCCTATAGGAAGAGGAATTCACAAAACCATCCCAGGAGCCATTCTCTTTTCTACTGTGTTTACATAACAGCTTTAAGTTTCAAAACCAACCAAATGTTTGGTAGGTGGGAAAAAATTGAGTAGGAATACAAAAGACAACAGAAAGAAAATTTGAGCTTTTCCACTCCCACTCTTGAAGAAATGATCAGAACAAAATCAATCATGTGAAAAAAACAGTTGCTAAACTGCCTGCCAGATCATCTCTCTGCAACTGGATTTTATGTCTTTATTGCTGTAAAGCCATGACTAGAAATACGTTTCCGACCTTGAACTATTGTGGATTGTCTATAGTCATGTTAGTATGTAACTGCTATTTTCTCTAACTGCTGGGCGATCGGGATAAACAGGATGAGAGTATGATTCTCTTATATTTCACATAATACAGTATATCCCTATTCAGAATACTGACCTGCTAAAAGCAGAAAATGAAATGGTTCCTCTGTTCCCAGTCCAAGATAAATTAAGCCACTGGACCAGGATACAACGAGACTGTAGGTATTCTAAAGCTGTGTCATTAATCCTTGCCCAATATGGTTGCAAACTGAGATGAATATATTGTAGTGGATCACAACAATGTTGATATAGTAGCTTACATGTCTGTGATACTCTGCACAGATCCGGGACTGTAAGGTGACTCAAAATCAACTGGATGAGCTGAATTGAGAAACAACAACAACAGTAAATTATTCTATCAAAATCATATTTTCATTCTAGGTAAATAAATTTTCATTCTAATTAAATTAATCTCCCCAACTTCATTTTCATTATTTCACTTAGCTTTATTTTAGACAAAAAAATGAAGGATACAGTTTCTGCACTGCTATCTATACTTCTATTTTGCGCTTACTTTCAACCTCACCTTTCAGACTTAACTTTGGGTGCGTAACTGTTCCTGCACTATGGGCTGCACTTAGCCTCAAATGGCATACTGTCGGCTACACTCTAAAGCAGTGTTTCTCAACCTTGGCAACTTTAAGATATGTGGACTTCAACTCCCAGAATTCTGGCTGGCTGGGGAATTCTGGGAGTTGAAGTCTACATATCTTAAAGCTGCCAAGGTTGAGAAACATTGCTCTAAAGAGTTGAACAAGACCTAAATCTGGTATGATTTCAATTATGTTCAAATGTACTTAAAATTATATATGCTTACTCTCTAGTCGTATACAGGTAGTCCTTGCTTAATGACTGCCCTGTTTAGCAACCATCTGAAGTTACAACAGCACTGAAAAAGTAACTTTACAACTGGTCCTTATGCTTACAACTGTCACAGCATCCCCGCAGTCATGTGGTCAAAATTTGGGTGCTTCACAACTGGCATTTACAATTGTCACAGCATCCTGCAGTCACGCGATCACCATTTGCGGACTTCATAGCTGGCTTCCAACAAGCAAAGTCAATGGAGAAGCCAGCAGTAAAATCACAAGTCGCATTCATGTGATGTTTTGCTTAACGACCCACAGTAACTCATTTAACAACCAAATGGGAAATGACTTTGTAAGTCTGTCACAGTCGCGTGAAGTTTTGCTTAGCGATCATGTCACTTAGAGACAGAGTTGGTGGTCCCCGTTGTGGTTGTTAAGCAAGGACTACCTGTATTTTTCCCTATCAGTCATATTAAAGTTTATAATCTGATAATCAAAATTCACTTATATGATTTTTTTGGGGGGTGGAAGAGGATGCCTTCAAGTCATTGTTGACTCTGGAGACTGCCTGGACTAGTCTTTGCAGTTTTCTTGGCAAAGTTTTTAGAAGTGGCTTGCAATTGCCTGCCTCTTAGGGCTGAGAGAGAGTGACTGGCCCAAGGTCACCCAGCCAGCCTTATGCCTAAGGCAGGACTAGAACTCACATTCTCCTGGTTTCTGGCCTGATGCTTTAACAACTACACCAAACTGGCTGTCTTTATATGAAGTATTTTTAACATATTTGAAACCTGAAGCTTTCAATTTTATTTTTGAGTTGAGTTCTTCTGCACATATACTGAAATCAGGTCTTTTTATGTCATGTTTATTATGACCATTATTGGGCATGACTCAGCTGAAATACCTTTAAGCCATTTTACTTTCAATGGCACAGTAAAACTTAGGCTTTCTTCACTCATTCTGAATTAAATGGGGTTTGATTCTATTAAAAATAAAAATGCATCTAATAACCTCATCTATCGTATATATAAAATTAAAACAAAGACTCATGTATCAGTATCTCAACTGAAGTCCATCCTACCTGTTATTTTTTATGTTGCTGTATAGTCTAAACTAGATTTGAGTATACCTAAATTGGGTCTGTATTTTAGAGAAATGCTTATGAGAGCTGTGTTTTTTGGATTCAAAGACATAATTATGTTTCACATTATACAAAAGCACTAAGGTACAGGTAGTCCTTACTTAATGATGGTAATTGGGACCGGAATTTCCATTGCTAAGCAATGTGGTCATAAACTGTGACATCATAGGACCACATTGCTTAGCAACAGCAATGCTGGCAGTCCTCACTGCTATTTTTAAGGGAGGATCACAGATTGTTAAGCAAGGACCTCCTCATGACTTCCTGCCGGCTTCCAACAAGCAAAGTCAATGGGGAAGCTGGCAGGAAGTCAGAAGTCCCAGGCAGCTCACAAGCAGTCCAGTAGGTAGGTAAGTGGCTGCTGCGGTACAGTGCAAGCGCAGGCAGAGGGGGTGGCTGCTGACAGGTGCAAGAAGGTGTGCAGGTGGCTACCACAGTGCAAACGTGGCCAGGCCAGAGGTGGATGCTGTCACGTGTGGGATGGTGTGCAGGCGGCTGCGGCAGCACTACACAAGTGCAGCTAGGTGGGCACTATGGAGTATGGGTGGGGGTGCTGCAGGCAGGCACATGCTATGAGTACAAGACCCCTGGGAGAAAAAGTGGCAGGAGTGGGAGCAACTTACAGGAGCAACTTGTGACCTTCCCTGCCAGCTTCCCCATTGACTTTGCTTTTGGGAAGCCGGCAGGGAAGGTCGCAAATGGCAATTACATGACCACAGGATGCTGTAACCATCATGATCTGAATCTGAAGAACTCCAGAATTATGATGTCTATCACTTGAAAAATCCTATTCGGCATTTAATATACGGCAGAGATGAAAATTCACAAAGTACCATTATGGCCACAGAAAATGTCAAAAGACTACAAATTGTCTGGACAATGGGATCAGCAAATATCAGCATGGGAACTACAGGCTGCAGAGTGGCTTATTTTATAGAGGCTGGTGACAAGACTGCAATCAGGTAAAAGTTCTGGGAAGGGAAAGTTGTCTTATTTTCATTGTACCAGTACCATCAGCCTAATTACTCAAAGGCAATGACTTCTAAGATCCTATTTAGCATTTTTAATTTTTAAAATGTGATAAAACTAACATATTATACACAGTATTATTTCTGAATCATGACACCCATCAGTGAGTCAAAGAACAAAGTGTAATTTCAGATCAATAATAATGACCAAATCCACTACAAATGCTGCAAAAAGTGTAAAGAGGAAAAATTCATAAGATCCCTTTTAATTAATCTCATCTTAATATGTCTGATAATATATATACTCAGCACAACATCAGCATTAGAGATAAACAACTCTTAACATGTCAGTATCACTACCTGAAAAGGTAATCCCACTTTAGACTAAAATTACCTCTCACGAAAAGAAAAGGGTATAATGAAATGTCACTATGATTATGACACTAAGATGTAACTGCAGTATACAGTATATTTTTGCTTCTGATTAAACAAAGATAATAAGTTCCAAGCCTACAGACTAATAGCCATTAATCATTACTAGTTTAAAATCTAGTGCACTCTGTTTAAATGTGTGTGTGTTTATGTTCCAGTACAAAGCACAATTTGATATTATAATGAATATGTGAGGAGTTCAGAAAATTCCCAGAATGCAGCTAAGTATCATCTTGTAAAAGCTTATTACATAAAAATATGGCAGCTGTTGTATATTTCTTTTAAAGCACTCAGGTTAAATAAAAATTAAAGAACCTGAGATGGCTTTTTGAAATCTTAAGACTTACATTAAAAAGGGACATTTGTGTAATGACTATATGTTACAGACTTAACCGTTAAGATTTGTATTTATAATGTATTATCTTTTCAAAAGAGGAAAACCATCCTATTTTAAATAATTTGGTTAACAGATGCTTAAAAATAGCTGAATTTTAAAAAATGGAGTATTTTCCTCTGTAATCAAGAAACTTCTGTGAACACTCATTTTTATAAGCATTTGGCATAGAAATAAAAATTAACTTCCATGGGGAGATCAACTAGGGCTAATGTTAGATCCTTCTATTTTTAAGAAACTACTTGAATCAGTTCCAACCATATTAAGAAAAAAAATATACACTTAGTAAAACCTAGGAAGATAACAGAACTAAAAAAAAAAAAAGGCAAAGTCCGTAAGTCTGAATATGAAGCTGTAACTGCTTATGTACCACAATATATAGTGAATCTCTACAGCCTAAGTAGTTATGACAATTTTTCTTAACCCTGTAAAAATTCCCAGGCTTTTACCTCATAAGGCAATTTATCAAAGTATCCATTAGTTGTCCAGTCTTTGAAGGCAGCAGCACTAAACTGCTTGTTGAGACTGTCCATGCTGCTGTAACTTTCTCTCTCCCCTTCTTCATCATCATCCAGATCATTCATATCAATAACTGGAGTACTGAGCGAATGCACAGGTCTCTCTCTTAAACCATGTAGCACTACAGCATCCAACTCAGTATAATAATCCAGAAGGGAACTGTTTATTTCCAAACGGATTAAATTTGTAGGAAAATTTATTTGTTTGATATTAGGTGTAAACTGACGTGCCTGAGGCAAATTCACCTTGGAAGGTAGCTCCGACCAAAGGATTTCCCACCTACCAAAAGAAAAGGATATTAGTACCACAGAGCAGTTAATGCAAGTATAAGTACCTTAATTTCCTTAACAAGCTTCAATTTGGGGGGGGGGGGGAACCCACTACTAATACTGTATAAAGAACATTAAACTGTGGCCAATATAAAGGACTCTTAATAACTCTACTCCACAGCATGTAATGAATGTCTTACCCAAAAAAGATTGAACAACATATGAACATTATTCAGCAACATTTTAGTGTTAATTCCTTTTTAACCTATCACAGCACTGGGAAGAAAACAAAGAGAGTAAGCTACTGTGAAGATGCATTTCAGTAACGAGACAATTAAACAATTTGGTTACCTCTGAGATCAAAGCAGAACAACTTCTTCAGTAGGACAAGAACTGAGAAATTTCACCCCAAACCTATGTTCACCAAGCACTGTGAATGTTCAGGAAAGGCTATTTAGCATTTGGAAATCAATGAAGTTTTAATGTAGTACACGTGAAACTCAAAAAATTAGAATACTGTCCAAATGTTCACTTATGTCAGAATGGCAACTCAAAAGGTGAAACCAAAATATGACATAGACGCATTACATGCAAAGCGAGATATGTCAAGCCTTACTTTGGTATAATTGTGATGATTATGGCTTACAGCTTATGAAAACCCCAAATTCACAATCTCAGAAAATTAGAATATTACATGACATCAATAACACAAGGATTGGAAATAGAACAATATCGGACCTCTGCAAAGTAGAAGCATGCATATGTACTCAGTAATTGGTTTGGGCCCCTTTTGCGGCAATGACTGCCGCAACGCGGCGTGGCATGGATGCTATCAGCCTGTGGCACTGCTGAGGTGTTATGGAAGACCAGGATGCTTCAATAGCGGCCTTCAGCTCCGCTGCATTGTTCGGTCTCATGTCCCTCATCTTTCTCTTGGCAATGCCCCATAGATTCTCTATGGGGTTCAGGTCAGGCGAGTTTGCTGACCAATCAAGCACAGTAATCCCATGGTCATTGAACCAGGTTTTGGTACTTTTGGCAGTGTGGGCAGGTGCCAGGTCCTGCTGGAAAATGAAGTCAGCATCCCCATAAAGCTCGTCTGCGGAAGGAAGCATGAAGTGCTCCAAAATCTCCTGGTAGACAGCTGCGTTGACCCTGGACTTAATGAAGCACAGTGGACCAACACCAGCAGATGACATGGCTCCCCAAATCAACACAGACTCTGGAAACTTCACACTGGACTTCAAGCATCGTGCATTGTGTGCCTCTCCATTCTTCCTCCAGACTCTGGGTCCTTGGTTCCCAAATGAGATGCAAAAGTTGCTCTCATCAGAAAAGAGGACTTTGGACCACTGGGCAACAGACCAGTTCTTTTTTTCTGTAGCCCAGGTAAGACGCTTCTGGCGTTGTTTGTTGTTCAGGAGCGGCTTGACAAGAGGAATACGACATTTGAAGCCCATGTCCAGGATCCGTCTGTGTGTGGTGGCTCTTGATGCACTAACTCCAGCCTCAGTCCACTTCCTGACAATCCTCTCCAGGCTGCGGTCATCCCTGCTGCTTGTGCACCTTTTTCTACCACACTTTTCCCTTCCACATAACCTTCTATTGATGTGCTTTGATACAGCACTTTGGGAACATCCAACTTCTTTTGCAATTACCTTTTGGGGCTTTCCCTCCTTATGGAGGGTGTCAATGATGGTTTTCTGCACAACTGTCAGGTCAGCAGTCTTTCCCATGCTTGTGATTCCTACTGAACCAGCCTGAGAGACCCTTTAAAGGCTCAGGAACCCTTTGCAGGTGTTATGGATTCATTAGCTGATTAGAGTGGGACACTTTGAGCCTAGAATATTGAACCTTTTCACACTATTCTAATTTTCTGAGATTGTGAATTTGGGGTTTTCATAAGCTGTACGCCATAATCATCACAATTATACCAAAGTAAGGCTTGACATATCTCGCTTTGCATGTAATGCGTCTATCTCATATATTGGTTTCACCTTTTGAGTTGCCATACTGACATAAATGAACATTTGCACGATATTCTAATTTTTCGAGTTTCACCTGTATACTATTAAGATAGACCTACAGGTCAGGGTTCTGAAGCAATTTCAAGAGCTATGCTGCCTAAATATCTACAGCAGTCTCCCTTAAACTGAAGTATTGCAAAACAATGAAATACAAAAAGCAAACAAATGGAGGCAAAAGGCTTTCATGTGAAAAGACAAGACCATGGAAAACAAGAATTCCTTTCCTTGCTACCTACAGTCAGAGTCCAAGCAGTTTGTGGAAAATTTTATTTGGTAAATTATGTAGAATTTTCAAAGAAAATTTACTTTCTGTTTTAAATATTTGAACGTACCATGTAAAAGAAAGAGAAAATTAATAAAATGAATTACCTTACTTCACTGGGCAGATTTTGGGAATAAGGACTTGCAGAACATGCCAAAATCCTAACCACAGCACCAGGATGATACGTTTCCAAAATATGTATGGCCGTAGGATATACTTGTTCTTCAAAAGCAAGTTCTACATAGTCCTGACTTTGGAAACTGGGTGGTGTCCTCGTAAAAGGTGTTCGTGCACTAGGGCACATATCCCACCATTTTCCATAGGTCCTAAACACAGCAGTTTGTGTAAAGTCACCTGAGCTAGGATACACATTAGGAGATCCAGCTAAATTCCACATAGTATATGACATGCTGTTTTCACTGCCATAATGGGAGCTGAAGTCCAACACTTCTTTGGCATACTGGACCACTTCAACATTGATAGGTAGGGTTCTATTTGATTCAATGGCTCTCCGATTGTTCATCAGTTCTCCCCTTGTAGCTGTCCTGGCTCGGCGCCGAAGGCAAATATAGTAAAACATACTCAGAACTGTTAACATAGGAAATGCTGGTGACATCCAGATAGGTAGTAAAGTACTGCTGAAAGTCAGTATCTTCAAGACTTCTTTGTGAGATGTTTAAAATAGAAGAGATCCTGAATAAAAGCCCAAACAATTAAAGAACTTTTAATTTATTTGAAGCAGATGAAAATGTGGTATAACATTAAAAGTTACTAAAATATCTAATCAGTGTATTGGCGTCTAATAAAAAATGTCTCATGTTATATTAAAAATAAAAAGGCTAATAATATTTGATAATTATTAATAATATTTTAATTCAGAGCCAGTTTGGCATAGTGGTTAAGGCACTGGGATAGAAACTGGGAGACCATGAATTCTACTCCTGCCTTAGGCACAAAGCCAGCTGCATGACCTTGGGCCAGTCCCTCTCTCCCATCCTTCAGAAGGAGGCAATAGCAAACCACTTCCAACATCTTGCCAAGAAAACCACAGGGACTAGTTCAGGCAGTTGCCACAAGTCAAATACTGACTCAAAGACCTCGCCCCCAAAAAAGATTACAACATTTATGATATCTTGTAGCAACAACAAAACAAAAGTTAATCTAGAAAGAACTGAAGAATTAAAATGGAAATTTGGAAACAGGTCCTAAAACTGGGCATAGCACAAAATGATTGTTGCTGTCCTACCACATAAATCCCACACTTTATATGAACTAACAAATTACTTTGGTCCAAAAACCTGACAACAAATAGTACAGATCATGTGTACTGAAATCACAAATGCTTTTAGTAAATAGAGTTGTGCAACGAGTATTAAAGAAGCAGCACCCTTCAGAAAGCTCACACAGCTGCTTCAAAGGTGGTCCTTGTTCGACTGCTTGTACTGAGGACAGCCTTTGTTAAAGGCAGGGTAAGCCTTTTACAGCATATAGTTAACACTTCAAAGAAGGATGCTTCACTCCCACTTATATGCTTTTTAAGAAATACAATTTTTAGTGCTTAGCACAGCTCTAATAATAAATATCTGTTTCAGTCTTTTGTGTTTAAATCCACTAATATCTATTTCAAAGAAATTCCTGATGGAAATAAACAAGTTCACTGCTCACAAATGTGAAGCACACAATACATGAACCAAAATCTAAATATAGGAAATATGAAAAATCCAAAAGTAAGCTGAGAAGACTTACCTACCCAGAGCAAAACTTATATTTTTTCCCAAATCTCTACTATTAACTACTAGCACGCTTTTTAACTATCAGTGACTCATAAGGCAAATTCAGCCTAGTCCCCAAATACAAGTGGTGTTCCATATACTATCCAACAAAATATATACCATTATGTCTTTGTAAAACTGCCAAAAAAGAAAATTCATAAAGATTACCTCTTAGGAAAGAAAAAAAAAGTAGCTCAATGCTTTTTCATAAATCAGGAATATTTAGATAGATTCCATTCCATCCCTTATATTTTGATTGTGTACATATGAAATCAGAAGGTGCCAGGTTGCCAAGCACCCAAATGCCCAACACTTGGGCATTTCGGTTCATTCCCAGATATACAGTCTGACAGAATTTCACTATACAGGTAGTCCTCAACTTATAACCATTCGTTTAATGACTATTTGAAGTTATGACAGCGATGAAAAAAGTGACATACGACTGGTCCTCATAGTTACAACCATCGCAATGTCCCCATGGTCACATGATCAAAATTTGGGCGCTTGGCAACCGGCATGTATTTACGATGGTGCAGCATCCCGGGGTCATGTGATCACCATTTGCAACCTTCCCAGAGGGCTTCCGACAAGCAAGTCAATGGGGGTAGCTGGATTTGCTTAATGACCATGTGATTCGCTTAACAACCACAGCAAAAAAGATCATTAAATCAGGCATGACTCACTTAACTGCATTGCTTAGTGACAGAAGTTTTGGTTCCAACTGTGGTCATAAGTGGTCATAGAAACAGTTTTTAAATGAATTTAAAAACTGTTTTTATATAAGTATAGATATAACGCAAAGAACAATGAAATACATACACCAACTAATAATGTATAGGCACCATCTTTGATATCATGCATTATTTTAAGGCCTTAAAACTGTATACCCCAGGAGTTCTCAAACTGTGAGTCATGATTCCCAGCAAATTTGAGGGGAGCTGAACTGCTGTTGGAATTTCTTCTACTTTGCCAGGAAATCTTAGCAATCCAAGCAAAATCTGAACCAAATACAACAAAGCAAGAACTGTATGAAGCGTGCTTGTTAGCAGTCATATAAAGAATTGCACTGAAAGTCACTTACTTTCAGGTCACACCGAAATTCATGTGAAAAGTTCACCAGGATTAATTATAAGTTCCACTGATTTCAACAGGCTTTGATATAGTTAATTCATAGCAAAATCATTTACTCAGAAGTATTCCATTGAATGTAACAAGTCTGACTTACAAGCAACAGTCCTTATGAATGTAGCCATAGTTTCGTTCTAGTTAATTGTTTTTCAATCTATGACACTGTTATTTCCATATCCACAAAACATTTATAAGATTGGCATAAATAGTACACTTCTAAAACCACTCTCATGTTCTTTATATGTTCTATGTTATCTCACTTATTGGGGGAAATAAAACATGTAGCACTCTCTTGGCCAGAATAACCTGGTTAGATTTAAATTTATCTCTGGAAACACAAGATGGACTGCAAAAAAACCTTAAGGAGATTTAAACTCATTCTCTGGAGAAGGCTCTGATGCTGGGAAAGGTGGAAGAAAGAGAGGAAAAGAAAGACCACTAGCAAGGTGGACAGACTCACAGTGGCAATGGGTACACCACTGGAAGACCTGAAGGGCCAGGTTGGGGACAGATCCTCCTGGAGAAAATCTAAGAGTCAACTCCAGTCTTGATGGCACATAACTAACTGGGACTGGAGTGAAAGTTTAAGCTCATCACTTCACATGGATTCATATACAGCACATCCAAGACTACAGTTATTTAGTGTGTGTACTTATATTGCAGATACCACTTATTGGCCTTGCTTTTTTATGCACATGGTTAATTTATCATATTCATTAGACAATTAAAGGGGACTAGTTACATATGGTAAGTTACAAGAACAGTTTTCTTGTATGATCAGTAAAGACTAATGATAAAGATATATTTCATTGCTAGGTGATAACATAAGGAAAACCATCCATAATAAAAGAATAAACGTAAAATAAATAACAATTTAAAAGCCTTGCTTTTATTGCCCAAACTATTAACATAATATTACATAAAGTTTACATACTGTCAATTTTAAAATGTAATTTTTATTAACCACTTAACAAAATTCTCATACAGATGTTTACATGCATGTACCTACATACACTTTGTTAAAAAAAAGTCATTTTCACAAAATGAGAAAAATGCAAGATGTATGTTCAAAGAGGCTTAGAAATGCCAGAATTAAATTAACCTTGGGAAAGATACTTTTGTATAAACTTATGAACTCCCTCAGCTAACCTTCTTGGCTTTGCTCGTTGTTTTTTATGTTCAATGGCAAAGAGAGGCAGTGCCCATAACCTGTTAGGAGTCTGCAAAGGGGATGACAGAATACATCTTAAAATAGATGCAGGATTTCTGTAAGAGGCATTTACCAGAACAAGCACTATATTTTACTAAACGTTGTCTGCATTTCAAAGGCACCCTATTTATTTTGTCTAAAAATAAAGCCAAGAAATGTTAATAATTCCCTTCATCGTTTTGATATCAAAACATCTAAAGAACAGACAGTGCAATTCCATGCGTGTTTGTTCAGAAAAAATGTACAGGCAGAGTGGTAGCCCTGCTCAAAGCAGAAAAGGCAGAAGAATTATTTTGTCTGGGCAGCCCAATTTTCTCCTTCTGCAGAATTTTTTTAACTAGGAAACATTTGAGAGGAAAAACACCCCCAAATTTTTCAGATGTATCACTTCTTGCCTACATCCAGTCAGAAACTGGACTGATATCCAACTTTGCCAACAGTCTACTTCACCAATGTACTTTTCAGAATAAATTTAGAACTGTTTTAAAAGTAACTACATGATGATTTGTTGTTTGCATAGAATAATGTAGCTGGAAGGATATATCTTCAAGGAAATGTCAAAGACTCTTTCCAAATAACTGTTTCCATTGTCATGAATGCTGCTCATTCGCACACATTTTTCCCATAAAATTCATTATGGAGGAAAACACCCTGTAATAACTAGTTTGGTCTAGGAGATACTAGTCACTTATATTCAGTTTATTAAAGTAAGCTGTGATAACAATCTACTTCCATAATGCGGTCATTTATATAATTATAATATGTATTTATCATGGTTATTTATTTGATTAAGATTCCATCTTTCATTCAGGAGCTCTAGGCAACCTATATAGCGCTCCCCCTTCCATTTTTCCCACAACAATCTTGTGAGCTTGTTAGGCACAAAGTAGTTATATATTTATACCATATGTTTGAGAGGGCCCTGTTGAGCTTTTATATTAATTATTGCTTAGTATAGCTGGGTATTTAGGAGTAAAGATGGAGCATTTGAACATTGGTTCAGGCTTCAGAAGATGCATAAGCTTATAGGCCAAGTTTCAAGATGATCTAAGATGCTGAAAATTTCTTATCAGAATCTGAAACAGAAAAACCCAAGATGATGGATTAGACTAACAGAGATGGAAGATGACTTTGGTTTTATTGGTATGGAACAAAGTTACGTTCAGAGAAACTCAGAGTGATCTGAGAAATATCAGCCAATCTCCAGCCAGGGTCACCTTAATCGACAGGGTACCCTGAGAGTCTTAATCAATCAGAATCAAATCAGGAGTAAGAAAAGAAGACTTCCAGAGCCTGAAAAAGAGCTAAAAGAAAGACCCAGGAGATTCAAGTATTTGGAAGAACTTATTCTGTTTTTCTCATTGCCCTAACCTGGCTCTGTAGCCTTCTGTTCTTTAGCTGGACTGACTAATCAGAGAACCAACCTTAACTGCGTAAAGGTCTGGTATTACATTTTGAACATCTCTTTTAAGTTGGGTGTCAGTTTTGCTTAAGTGTCTGTACTTTATGCCTTGCTGCTTCTTGGCTGTATTGACTTCAGGCTTTTCTTTTTCTAAAAGGCTGAGGTTTTGTCTTCTTTCACATCACCAGAAGTTAAAAGGGCTATTTGGAAGCTGCAGGTGCCTTCTATCTCAGGTGACTGGAAAATCGGTGAAATACTGGCACTACACTTTTTTTTTCTTAAAGTAAAGTGGGCAAGAAGCTCAAAAATAAAAACATTAAAAAAAAATTTTTTTTTAAAGAAGTGGAATTGAAACTGCCAACATTTAGATTATGAGGCAAGAGTACTACAAGTATACTACTGTAACAGGATAAAAGTTGGTCCCTTAGGAGCAAAATACAGTACAGTTAGTCCCCAGTTTAAGAACAAGTTCCATTCCCAAGGTCTGTCCTTAAGTCAAATTTGTATATAAGCCAGTATTATTGTATAATACTGTATAAGTAGTGTTGTGTAATTAATTCAAACCATTGTGTACTTAACTCAAATCATTGTGTATTTAACTCAAATTTTACTACACTAGCTCTGTTCTTAACTATGGGTCATCTATAATCCGAGCATTCTTAACCCGGGGACTACCTGTAATAACAAGGTGTTTTTTTTTTTTATTGTTGCCTCTGCATATGCATGCATTTTGATGCTTTAACCTTGTAAATATAAATTTAACTTGGCTTAGTATATGAATTTAATTTTAGTACATATATATAAAAATGCACCTGTCCAGAAAGACCTGCCCATAGGAAGGAAAGTGACTGGCTGCTGCTTTCCCCGCACAGAAAGGGAGGAGGACCAAACAGCAGAGGAACCATCCAATGGGAGGAAATGATCGCCTGCAGTTCAGACTGAACATTTTGCAAGTTGTTGCTAAAGTGTCTCGGTCCAGATAGCATTTTCTGAAACTGGCTTAGGACATCAAGGACAGGAGAAGCTTAAATGGCAAGTGCAGATATGGCCTAAATTAAAGAGTTCTAAATCTGCATTAGATCTTTTCCAAGTAATCAAAGCAACTTCTCAACTCTGTACAAGAATAGAAAATATTCTGCCCTATTTTATTCTCTTCACAGATACACCACCCATTCCCATTTGTACAACTTCATCCTTTTGTTGATTTTTTTTATCATATCTTGCTCTCCACTCTGTACAAAATAATTGCTGAAATTATCTTCCTTTTTTACCACTTTAATGTTATTGCCCTCTTCCAAAGGTGTCTTCTTATCTCCACATTCAGTCTAAATTTCTCACCCCATCATATTCAGGTTTTTGTAAAACTCTCACTTACTGCATCCCTAAAAGCCTATTTAAAACTAATTTTACATCTCTAACTCACATACCTTTCCAGTTTAGCAAAACATTATACAGGTAGTCCTCAAGTTATGAGAGTAATTGGAACTGGAATTTCCATCACTAAGCAATGGAGTCGTAAAGCATGACATCACATGAGTACATCACTTAGCGATGGCAATCCCAGCAGTCCCCATTGCCATTGTTAGTGCAGTTAATGGAATGCCACCGGTCATTAGGCAAGGACCCACCCTGATCCAACCCTTCAGCAATCTTAGCCAGCTACCACTGCTACCAGGCCTCTACTTCAGCCCCAGTGCCGCCACCACCAAGGAGTGCCACCTCAAGCCCTGTGCTGCACATACCTGAAGTATGCTGCATATATGCAGCATATACCTGAAGTATATACAGAAATGAAGCTTCAATACAGGAAAAAACTATTTAAAAAAACTATGTTAAAATTATGAATCTCCAAGGTTAGGCTATATTCAGATCTAATAGCAAGGGAATTAGAAGGAAGTGTTAGAAACACTGCAACATTTGTCCACTGTGGAAATAAATAGCTACTCCTTAGCATTTGACACAATAGAATATGGACCCTATAAATTAATTTTAGACTGCTTTAGTACTTTAGGATAAGTACTAAATTTAGAGAAAGGTTGCTACCCACAAATTTTCCTAGTTATACCTACTGTAAATACCTATTAATGTTACTTTTAATATGTATATTTATATTTTTATTGTTTTTAGTGTTTTGGATTTTAATTGTGAGCCACCCAGAGTCGCCCTCTGGAGAAGATGGGCGACATATAAATTAAATAAATAAATAAATGTTTGACACTTTCAAAAAATAAAAAATTAGGCTCATTTTTAACCTCCCTCTAGAATGAATATACTAAGAAATTTTCAACTTTATTCTTTAGCAATCACTTTTCCCCCATGCCGAATATTTGCCAACTCCAAGGTTCAGCTTTAAAGCTATTCTGCTGCCCATCTGAAGTTAAAAGTTCTAAAATCTAAGTTATTTCCCATTTCATCCCTTTCTCATCCACTCAAGTCTGCCTATCTAGCTGGAACGTGGGACAGAAGGTTCTTTAAATAAAGCTATTTTGGCTATTTTAGTTTTCAGTCTCTGCTTAAGAATCTAAATTTAAATTCCAGGACTTATTAAGTAAATTTCCTCTTCCACTGATATTCACAACTGCTGACTTGAGCATAGGGCTATTTATTAGGCATTCTTGATAACATAAGATATTACAATATTCACACTGGGCACACAGATCATTATATAACCTACCAGAGCCTTGTGTATCAGAAACATCCTGGAAATGCGTATTCAGCACAAGATAACCGTTTATCTCCCAAGGAAAGGGACACAACACAGATCTGTTTCCAAGCTATCATGGGAATAAGGTACGTACAGAAAACAATTAGTGCACTGCCATTTCTTTTCCCTACAGTTTCCAACTATAATTTAAAAACAATTATTTAAGGAAAGATAGGAAAGGCTAGTAAAGCAAGAATCCATGAACATACAACAGTAGTTTTTTGTTTCATTTTATGTTTTTAATTTATATTTTGTAAGCCTCCCAAAGTCAGTTATATTAAAAGTCCACTGGTCAGTTATATTAAATCTAATAAATAATAATATTATTAATATATAATATATTATAATAATATACTTACACTCTATTTCTTGTTTTTCAGTCATATATTTCTATGATTTTAAAAAAACAAGCTATTTCTCTGAAAAATAATACATTCTATTATTTAAATTAATATTAATATAAATAGGCTATCCTTCTCTGAATGTTCAACTATAAAATAAAAACTAAGAAAATGCCAACCTAATATTAAAAGGCCAAATACAGTGGAAGACAATAGTACACTAGTACATGGTCTAAAAAGGGAAGTAGAATACTCTAAAAAGCATTAAAAGAGGAATAACCAAAGCATGCAGAGCATAACTCTTTGGTTATTCCTCTTTTATTCATGTGTATTCACACATTCATGTGTAATGTCAAATATCTTACTTAAGATTCCTAAAAGAGCCAATGTACAGGTCTGTAGGGGAGCTAATCACAAAATGAGGAGTATGGAAAAATTAAATAATAATAATAATAATAATAATAATAATAATTATTATTATTATTATTATTGCAAACTTTACTAAATTAACCTTACAATACAGTAAGGATTAACAAAATATCCATGAAATGTTTTAACTACTAAAATGGCGTTATATGAAACATTAGTCTGTTTTTTCCTCCCTTTAAATATCTCCTTCTTCCTCTACTTGAGAAACATCCTTATTATTGCAAATAAGGGGGGCAGGGAAGAGAGAATACTACTGTTTAACTCAGGTTATTTTATCAACCTGCTTCTGTGTGTTATACTGGTTGCAAATATCCTTTTGTGTGTGTGTGTGTTGCATTTTTGTTTTTGTTTTTCCTGAACTGTGTGGTTAAATATCTACCACACTAAATAAAAGTTTTAAAAAAGAAGTTGGTGTATGATGGTTTCAGAAACGTAAACGTGAGGGCAAGGAGTGCACTGAAGGAAAGCAGGGAAGGACTGACAAAAAGGAAGGAGAAAGACTGTGGCAGTAGTTTCTTCATAGAGTGAGAAAAAATAATGATGTAACATGCAAAATAATATGAGATATCTAATAGCCTCCTGATCCCCAAGATACAGATAAGGGCATTTAAAACATAAAAAGTGTTAGTCAGCTGACAGCATGTCTCCTCCTGTGGCAAAAGAAGACCCGTGCAGGAGAAAGGTGGAGAGAGCAGAGATCTAAGATTCTAATACTGTATTGTCATTACTGGAAAGCAGTGTGTCCTCTGTCCATCCAACCCTCCCTGACACATTGCAGTAGCAAACTACAGGTATTTCTACAACTGGCATTCATTATGAACTTGGATACTCTCCAGAAAATTACATGAGTTGGTCTGAAACGTCCTTATCTTTATTCCACCCCAAATACCATATATTCTAGAAATTCACTGGATTGTTTTCAGGCTTTGTTTCTTAATAATATGTGTTTTTAATTTAGATCTATACCTTTCCATTTCTAGATAATGTCTCAAGTATATGGAACCACTTATTTTTTATGACTCTGCTTTGCTTCCCAGCAGATTGACAGTTGCTAAATCAAATTCTCATTTAATGGGGTTTGCGATGAAATCTTCCAGTGTATTCTCCCTGTTAAAACAAAGCATTTTTTCTCCTTGATGCTATTCTATGTTTGTTTTCATCCAAATTTCTGTGGCTACTGAGCATATTTGGTTTTCACAGAACTGTCTGCAATTTTTTTCTGGCGTTTCACTACAATGGTTGTGTTCTCATTTCCCTGGAGTATATTTTTGAAAAATAAATACTTCCCCAAGTGTATATTCTTTTCTATATAGCAAAAGAATACAAGAAATAAAAATCCACCTGAATTCTTTTTTATTAGATATAACAGTAACAGTAGTAACTGTGAGTGAAACAGAAGCCAGAAAATTTAGATAAATGGTAACTATTCTATGTTGTATGTGTTACATATGTCAGACTGAAATATAATTTACATTAATAGTAGTTACATCAGATTAGATTATCCAGAAATCAAATGGGAAAAGGTCTGCAAGCCAATGGAAATATGTTTAGCCAAACTTTCCTAGATAGGGAGTAAAGGAGATTCAGTGTACTCCTGAATCAGTGAAACAAGGTTTAGTGGTCGAACAAGTCTGCAGCCATCAGAGACAGTAACTTCTCAAATGCATACTGAACATTTATGAGGCAGTACAAACACTAGCTTCATAATCAGACTAATTATTGACTGACAAGGCAAGGCACTTTTGAAAGAAGCAGTCTGAGAGGAGTTATTAGCTGCTCTTATCAGCTGAGCTACGGGTCCCACTTTACAAAGACCATCATAATCTGGGACCCACTGAACAGACCATATTTATCACAACTGGCCAATAAAAAAACCTGTGCCTCAGTTCTCTAGCTTTCCTTTTCCTTTTTAATTTTTTTTAAAGTTTGTAAACCTGAGAGTAAGGAGACAATATGGTATATTAGGATGATGGACTAGGATCGAGGAGATCCAGGTTCAAGTCTACCCTTAATTACAGAAGTTCACTGAATGAGGCCTCACAGCCTAAAATGGTTGTTGGGGAAGGGGACGTAAATATTTAATTATACAGACCATCTTGAGGAAAGGGGAAATATAACTCTTAGTTCCAAAAGCTGCTTTGGAAACTTTTTATCTGAAGAATAAACTACAAATGCTTTAAATAAATCAACAGAATTTAGCTCAAGCCTGGTAGCAGGCAAAGGTGAATGAATATCTCTTCATTTTTACTTAATGGATAAATGTGTGGTTAGATGGCAACAGGATATAGGCATAACAAAAGAGTTTCAGTTAAAATGTTGGTGGCAATTAGCTAAACCACAGAGCAGGCTGAATCTGAGGTTGACACTGTTAGGCCAATCAACATTTTGCAAGGACCAAGTTGTCCTGACATTCTGGCTTCCTCAAATGATATATGCCTGACCTCCCTACTTTGTACCACGTGCAGCAATAACAATCTCCTCTGCCACCCAGGTGGCCCAATGCAGTTGATACAAAACTGGTCAATTTGCCATTGCATAGAATAGTTGTCTCTGAAATAAATTACTTAATTCTGGGAGCTGCTGTACTAAGATTTGAACTGTCCTACAGTCACTCTCTTTAAGAAGCAGGCAATGATAAACCACTTCTGAAATCTTGCGAAGAAAATTACAGGGACTTGTTTAGGTAGTCACCAGAAATCAAGACTGACTTGAAGGCACAAAAAAAAAAAAAATAAATAACAACAACCAGGAAGCCTTTCAAGTTGTTCCCAGTTTCTCTTTGCAGCTACAATAGGTTCCCACTTGCTTTTCAAAAGGCTCATAATATTTTGCTTGAAGTAGTTTGAATCTTGAAGTATTTTAGTGGGTTTGCTTTAGGCTAGGGTTTTTATTATTTTGCTGTGATTTATGTTGCAATTATTTTATCATTTTACTGTTTCCCCACTTGGTCGTTCTTAAAACAGCATTAAAATATCTTCAATAACTATTCTTGTAGGATGGGCAGAGAGAGCAGATAACTCGCAATTAAGTGTCAGAGCTCAAAGCTCCTTAACTAATATATAGCACCACCACTTGCCTGTCCTTTTTTGTTTTTAATTTTATACTGGATGATTAACAAAGGAAGCACGGGATCCCTTTGAAAGTGATGTCACCATGACGGACCTATATTATCTGGAAACGACAGTGACCCGAGGAGAGAAAAAGACAGCCTGTTCCTGATGGGGGGCGGGCTGTCAAGGTGAAAGCGCCCTGCCTCACACACCATACAGCACATTGCTCAATTTCACCTGCAGGCACTACCAGCCAGGCAAGGGGTCAAATAATACAGCGTCTCAAGCAAGAGCTGCAGGAAACGGCTCTGCCCGGGCGATGTTGTTTACAAGCGGAGTAGTGAGAGCGCGCGCACGCATACATACACAGAGAGGTTCTCACAAGCAGCAGCCACCGACCAGCGCGCGGCGGGCGATCACTCCCGCACCTAGCTATACCATTTCCTCCTGCCTTTCTCGCCCCCATCTCCCCGCCAACTTGGACGAAGCGCCTCGCTGTACCCACAGAATCAACCTGGTGAGCGAGCCTCAGCCCGGGCCTCAAGCCGACGCGCCGAGCGGCCCGCACAAGACTTGTGCACTGCTTCTCTCGCGCGGGCTTCCCCCTCCCATGCTTGCTCTAAGGCGGAGCTTCGAACAGGAAGAAGCCGCCGACTGCGTGGCGTAGTTGGTAAGGAAGAGCTGGGTCGGGAGGAAGGAAGGGTGGGCTGCGGAAAGGTTGGGGGGGTAGGTGGCAACTCCGTCCTTTGATGGCAAGGCGGGGGGGGGGGCTGTGAATACTCTGAGATCCGTGCAAGTTACCCAGCGGCTACAGCTAAAGCGAGAATGCCTGCCAAAAGGAGGTTTTGCAGATTTTACCAAGAATAAAGCGAGAAGAGTTGAATGGTATTGCTCTTCCACACTTGACAATATTTCCTTTTGGCATAAACGACGTTATTGCAGATAATGGAAAAGGCAACAAGAAATAGTGAACCAAGGAAATTAAAGGCAGAGTTAAGAACGAGAAAAGCAAACGGGCCGAATCCTTTAGTTAATCCTCGCTTTAGTTTTCCATACATTGCTATTCCACCGTGTCTAAGATATACTGCTTCCTATACTTATGTATTTTAAAGTTCTCAGCTCTCTTTCTTCCTGTAACCAACTTTATTGAGCTGCTCCTTCCTCTTGACCCATTATGCTTCCTTCATATAATTCTGTTTTATTCAGTCCTCATTCATTTTCTCTGTATAACTAAACCACCTCAACGTACTTTCATACTGGTCACTCTCTTTCTTATTCATTCTGCATACATTCAGTACCAATTCATTCTTAATTCTAAATTTAGACCATTTGTTACAGTTCTTCCCTTAATATATCATTATATTTCCAATACATATTTTTAAAATATTCCTTCCAATTTTTCCTCATTTCAGTTTCACCACAAATCATTTTATAACTTTCAATTCCATTCACTCTGCTAGAGTCCTCATGTTTAGCCCTCTTCCCCGATTTCCAAAACAATCTTCTCCAATCAAAATCATTTTGCATTTGCTTTGCCTCTTTTAATCTGAACTGTTCTCTTTCGCTATGTTCTTTGCAATTATGTTTCTCTTATACACATTATACAATATCATTTCTCATTTTTGCAGCAATCATTCTCTTAATATGCAATTTTCTCATCCACAGATTTTCACATTTTTTCATTCCAAGCATCAATTTTCACACTTCCCATCAGCATACCCCTACAAGATTCTCTGGCACCCTGCAACATAATTCTTTTCATCTGTTCCACGCAGTACGCATATCTTCTTTCTTATCTAGTTTCCTTTTCCCCCCAGATCATTCCTGAAACTGCAAAATAAATGCTCTGTCCCACACAGAGAAGTTCTCAAAACCCTTGCATCCTTTACTAATTCTCCCAATCACAAACAATCATCATAAACAATTAAGGCTTTTATATTTATATTCATTCCTGTCTTACGTATGAATCTTTATGCTTAAACCATGTTTTCAGAACAATCAAAAAGTATGTTGGGGGTTTGATGGTAGAAAGAGACATGCCCTTCTGCAGCTGCAACAATCCGCTATCTTTCAGGGAGAAGTTGTCCTTGCTTGAATGTGCACATATTGAGCATTTGATGAACCGTGCTTCTGACTCAAGGCCCAATGAGAAAGGCAATACACTAATCCTTGTAAGCCACACATTCTGTTCCATGGATTCGCTTATATGCTTCTATAAAAGTGTAACCCACTTTTCATCAAATGCGGTCTCAATGCACCTATACGCAGCCATGTGTAGTAGGAAAAAAGGTCTGAGAGTCTTACCACCCAGCGTCAACACAAACTACACAAGGGAAACCATGTTCTTGTTCGCAGGCTGTTTGTTGTGTTAATAAGTCTCCATGTTGTTCTGGTAATAGTTCACATGTTCTCACTAGGATCAATGCTTCAATATTTATTTTATTTATTTATATATCAAATTTATATCACCCATCTCCCCCACAAGGATAACCACACTTTCTGTTTCTGGTGGGTTTTTCAAGAATGCAACCCCTGCGGATAATGAGGATCGAGTGTACTTATACTTCTGTGGTCATACAAAATATTCCTCAGGAGGAAGCAACACAAACATGGCCTGTGTTTCCTCTTTCTTGTATTTTAAGTTCCTATGTGACTTAACATTTACTCTAGTTTCTAGCATGATTAAGGAATATGTACTATATTTTTGTTCTGAAGCAGGAGTAAACGAAGAGTACTATTAACTCATATACTTCTGCTGAGCTATGTTTCTCTGTAACAGAATTTTACTTAATCATTTGTAAGTCTTTCTGGCCTGTGGAGGCAGTTGAAAAGTTTGTGAAGTCATATAAAAATAACACAATCTGTGCAAACAATACAATAGCAGCACCTAACTTTTAGCTACAGACCAGCAATCAACCAATTAATACTAATTTCAATCAAAAGCTGATTCAGAGACCCAGGTTTAAAAGCAACCTATGGCTTCATGTTTCCTATGAAATAACCTGTTCCGATCTTGTGATGAGATATTGACCTACAGGTCGTCCAATCAGGACCCCCTGTAATTACAGTATAACTATAACCCTAAACTACAGGTAGCTTAAACTACTAATTACTTTATTAAAACAGCACCAGACAGACAGCAGTAACCTGGCTGCTTAACTCTGAGTCACTACTGCAAGCCTGAATCCTCAAGTACAGGTAGTGACTACAACCCATTTCTTAAAGGTGCAGTAGTAGCATACATCATGAATAGAGGACCAACCAGCAGTCAAAAGGATTTGTCTCTGGAACCTTCCAACTTGATGAATTGGACTGATGGAGTTTATATGCAGTCAGGATATGTGTTACTCCAGGACCACCAACTGGTTAGGGCAGGGGTTTTTCAAACTTTTTCAGACCACAGAACCTGTGTGTTAAAAGGAATAATTCCCAGAAGCCCTGATCAAGAGGCAAAGGAATGAGTCATCATGAGCAAAAACCCTCCAGCCCAGAGGCTACAGAATGTCATCTCACAAGTCCACCTTTCCACAGTATCTTTGAAAAATTTCTATAGATCTCCCTGGCAGCATTCAAGTGATTTTTTTTTTTTTTTGGCACTTTGTCTCTTGTGGAACTCCATCAAGTCGTCATGAAACTCTGTTTGAAAAATTCTGGGTAGGGTAGGGCATTGATTGAATGACATTTTTTGCACATCCCTTTTGCTTAGCTGGGGGAAGTATTGATTGACTCAGGGAGTTCTCTGCTTGCTCTCAGGTTTGCAGAAGTGACAATGACTGCAGGGTAGCTTCAAATAATTTGTGAGGGACTGGGAGCAGAAACTCTTGATGATAGGTAGCTGCAACTTCAGAAGCTTTTTCCTAGGCTATTGAAGGATGATTCTGTGTCACAGCCTCTTAAGGCCTGAAATACAGGTGAAACTCGAAAAATTAGAATATCGTGCAAATGTTCATTTATGTCAGTATGGCAAGTCAAAAGGTGAAACCAGTATATGAGATAGACGCATTACATGCAAAGCGAGATATGTCAAGCCTTACTTTGGTATAATTGTCATGATTATGGCGTACAGCTTATGAAAACCCCAAATTCACAATCTCAGAAAATTAGAATATTACATGACATCAATAACACAAGGATTGGAAATAGAACAATATCGGACCTCTGCAAAGTAGAAGCATGCATACGTACTCAGTACTTGGTTTGGGCCCCTTTTGCAGCAATGACTGCCGCAATGCGGCGTGGCATGGATGCTATCAGCCTGTGGTACTGCTGAGGTGTTATGGAAGACCAGGATGCTTCAATAGCAGCCTTCAGCTCCGCTGCATTGTTTGGTCTCATGTCCCTCATCTTTCTTCTGGCAATGCCCCATAGATTCTCTATGGGGTTCAGGTCAGGCGAGTTTACTGGCCAATCAAGCACAGTAATCCCATGGTCATTGAACCAGGTTTTGGTACTTTTGGCAGTGTGGGCAGGTGCCAAGTCCTGCTGGAAAATGAAGTCAGCATCCCCATAAAGCTCGTCTGCGGAAGGAAGCATGAAGTGCTCCAAAATCTCCTGGTAGACGGTTGCATTGACCCTGGACTTAATAAAGCACAGTGGACCAGCACCAGCAGATGACATGGCTCCCCAAATCAACACAGACTGTGGAAACTTCACACTGGACTTCAAGCATCGTGCATTGTGTGCCTCTCCATTCTTCCTCCAGACTCTGGGTCCTTGGTTCCCAAATGAGATGCAAAAATTGCTCTCATCAGAAAAGAGGGCTTTGGACCACTGGGTAACAGACCAGTTCTTTTTTTCTGTAGCCCAGGTAAGACGCTTTTGACGTTGTTTGTTCAGGAGCGGCTTGACAAGAGGAATACGACATTTGAAGCCCATGTCCAGGATCCGTCTGTGTGTGGTGGCTCTTGATGCACTAACTCCAGCCTCAGTCCACTCCTTGTGAAAGTCCCCAACACTTTGGAATGGCCTTTTCCTGACAATCCTCTCCAGGCTGCGGTCATCCCTGCTGCTTGTGCACCTTTTTCTACCACACTTTTCCCTTCCACATAACCTTCTATTGATGTGCTTTGATACAGCACTTTGGGAACATCCAACTTCTTTTGCAATTACCTTTTGGGGCTTTCCCTCCTTATGGAGGGTGTCAATGATGGTTTTCTGCACAACTGTCAGGTCAGCAGTCTTTCCCATGCTTGTGATTCCTACTGAACCAGCCTGAGAGACCCTTTAAAGGCTCAGGAACCCTTTGCAGGTGTTATGGATTCATTAGCTGATTAGAGTGGGACACTTTGAGCCTAGAATATTGAACCTTTTCACACTATTCTAATTTTTTGAGATTGTGAGTTTGGGATTTTCATAAGCTGTACGCCATAATCATCACAATTATACCAAAGTAAGGCTTGACATATCTCGCTTTGCATGTAATGCGTCTATCTCATATATTGGTTTCACCTTTTGAGTTGCCATACTGACATAAATGAACATTTGCACGATATTCTAATTTTTCAAGTTTCACCTGTATTAGCAACTTCATTACAAGTTTTGAAAGCCTGGTGACCAGGGGTGTACAATGTTTTATGGCTGAGGGCTGTAAATACTTGGGGGTAGAAGACAGCAGATACTGGAGCAATTATGCAAAATGGTCGTGCACATGGACAAAATCCGGATTTCTTATTTTTTCTCAGATTTGTATTTTAAATTGCATTAAGCCATGCACTACAGTTTTTTCACTGTAAGCTGCTGAGAGCCCTTCTGATTGTGGTGGCATAGAAATATGTTTAATTAATAATAATAACAGTAATAATACAGTTTTATGTTCATATTCCAAAACAGGAGGAAATAATACTCCTGATTTTCACCACTCATGTCACCAATTTTAGCAGCGTGGTCAGAAGGAGCTCAGAAGGTTTATACAACCATTCCTATCCTTTAGGAACCATCCATGTTTCAGTTATATTGTCCTCAGAAAGTACAAACCTAATATTTATACATGTGGAAATGACCACAACTTGTCAGGACTTGTTTTAAATACTTTACGAGTAGGAAGAATTGCATTTGCTTCATTAATCTTGATTGTAATGTAACACTTTCACCATTCTTACTGGAGTCACTTTCCCTATGATAACCAATTGCCACAAAGTGTAAGGTAGTTTGAATTGGCTGAAATGATATAGTTCTCTAAAGCCACATCATTTCCAATGATTTTGCCACTTGTATGTATGTATGTATGTATGTACAGGTGAAACTCGAAAAATTAGAATATCGTGCAAATGTTCATTTATGTCAGTATGGCAACTCAAAAGATGAAACCAATATATGAGATAGACGCATTACATGCAAAGCGAGATATGTCAAGCCTTACTTTGGTATAATTGTGATGATTATGGCGTACAGCTTATGAAAACCCCAAATTCACAATCTCAGAAAATTAGAATAGTGTGAAAAGGTTCAATATTCTAGGCTCAAAGTGTCCCACTCTAATCAGCTAATGAATCCATAACACCTGCAAAGGGTTCCTGAGCCTTTAAAGGGTCTCTCAGGCTGGTTCAGTAGGAATCACAAGCATGGGAAAGACTGCTGATCTGACAGTTGTGCAGAAAACCATCACTGACACCCTCCATAAGGAGGGAAAGCCCCAAAAGGTAATTGCAAAAGAAGTTGGATGTTCCCAAAGTGCTGTATCAAAGCACATCAATAGAAGGTTATGTGGAAGGGAAAAGAGTGGTAGAAAAAGGTGCACAAGCAGCAGGGATGACCGCAGCCTGGAGAGGATTGTCAGGAAAAGGCCATTCCAAAGTGTTGGGGACTTTCACAAGGAGTGGACTGAGGCTGGAGTTAGTGCATCAAGAGCCACCACACACAGACGGATCCTGGACATGGGCTTCAAATGTCGTATGCCTCTTGTCAAGCCGCTCCTGAACAACAAACAACGCCAGAAGCGTCTTACCTGGGCTACAGAAAAAAAGAACTGGTCTGTTACCCAGTGGTCCAAAGTCCTCTTTTCTGATGAGAGCAACTTTTGCATCTCATTTGGGAACCAAGGACCCAGAGTCTGGAGGAAGAATGGAGAGGCACACAATGCATGATGCTTGAAGTCCAGTGTGAAGTTTCCACAGTCTGTGTTGATTTGGGGAGTCATGTCATCTGCTGGTGTTGGTCCACTGTGCTTCATTAAGTCCAGGGTCAACGCAACCGTCTACCAGGAGATTTTGGAGCACTTCATGCTTCCTTCCGCAGACGAGCTTTATGGGGATGCTGACTTCATTTTCCAGCAGGACCTGGCACCTGCCCACACTGCCAAAAGTACCAAAACCTGGTTCGATGACCATGGGATTACTGTGCTTGATTGGCCAGCAAACTCGCCTGACCTGAACCCCATAGAGAATCTATGGGGCATTGCCAAGAGAAAGATGAGGGACATGAGACCGAACAATGCAGCGGAGCTGAAGGCCGCTATTGAAGCATCCTGGTCTTCCATAACACCTCAGCAGTGCCACAGGCTGATAGCATCCATGCCACGCCGCATTGCGGCAGTCATTGCTGCAAAAGGGGCCCAAACCAAGTACTGAGTACATATGCATGCTTCTACTTTGCAGAGGTCCGATACTGTTCTATTTCCAATCCTTGTGTTATTGATGTCATGTAATATTCTAATTTTCTGAGATTGTGAATTTGGGGTTTTCATAAGCTGTACGCCATAATCATCACAATTATACCAAAGTAAGGCTTGACATATCTTGCTTTGCATGTAATGCGTCTATCTCATATATTGGTTTCACCTTTTGAGTTGCCATACTGACATAAATGAACATTTGCACGATATTCTAATTTTTCAAGTTTCACCTGTATGTATGTATTTATCATATTTATTTAACCACCCATCTCACACAAGGTGACTCAATATTCAATTATTATATGTACAATTAATCAGGTCTCAATTCCGGCTTACAAGATAGTTATACATATGATAGCGTGCCTCTTCTATTATTGGCACAATTGTATCTCCTGTTTACAATCATAATTATACAACAAGTGTTGTTTTAATATTTAATGCCTCAAATTCTAGGTAGTGAATTAGCTAACAAAATATGTAACAGGATTTTTCTCTCTCTGTGTGTCTCTCTCTGACAATGGTTAAAACAGAACATAAATTCAAGCTGGGTTTTCCGTAATTTTTTTTTTCTGAAATCCCTATAGTATTTTATTCATCAACAATAGACTGCTCCTGCTAAGATATGTTTGGTAACACAACTACTAATACATTTTGGTGTGTCGTATATTCAAGGCCAATACTTTCAGAGCTGTGATAGCTTTCTGAAGATAGGTATGCAGTCAAACAGCATGTAAGTGACAATGACCCTGAAGGTCTTTCTGGGGGATGACAGCCACCCACATGTTCTCAGTGACCTTATGTTCAGTTGATCCGGCATGGGTTCCTTCACTTAAAAGGCCATAAGTATTACAAGTAAAATCAGATTGTAACCAGTCTACTATAATCTGTCAAATGGAAGAGTAAAAAAAAAAATCAATCTGCTTTCTAACAGAAATAATTTTTCACCTTAATAACAATCCTATTCATCTTTCTAAAATATTGGTGCCCAATCTTTTGTACATAAAAAAATCCAAAACAGGCTGAGTATACTAAAAATGAATACAAGTAAGTTTTAAACAAGTAACTAATTAGATTAAATTCATTTTTTATAATTTTATTAAAAGTTTTTTTAAAAAGAAGTTAAAAACTAATACAAATGAATAAGACAGAGAAAAAAGAAAAAGAAATCAAAGATAACACTAAAGGTGCAAGAAAGGGAAAAAAGTAAAAGAAAAATAGAAAAAGATACAAAGAAGTGGCTTCTAATAATCTTTACAGCAGTTATAAGTAGAATTATAAATTTACCTCTTTCTCTAAAGTTACAACACGTCTCTCTTCTTTCTACAATCTATCCTGTCTAATCATCAAAACTATAAATCATAAGTTCATTTTTTTCTGTTTTACGCAAAAAGTCCGTAAGGGGTTTCTAGTCAGCAATAAATGTAGGTATTATCTTTAATCTAAGACAGTTTGGCCATCTCAGCCAGTTCCATCATCTTCACTAACCATTCCTCCATTGTAGGTATTGCCAAATCTTTCCAACTTTGTGCATACAATAATCTTGCTGCAGTTATCATGTCCAAAAACAAAGTTCCATGACTTTTTTCCAACTGTTTGTCCATTAGTCCCAAAAGAAAGACTTCTGCTCTCACTTGTAATGTTTAAAATCCTCTGAATCAGTGTATGTATTTGAATCCAAAATTTTCTAGCTTTTTTACACATCTACCAAGCATAATAAAATGTCCCTTCTTGTTTACATTTCAGACATGTATTTGAAGTGCCTTTATACATTCTAGACAATTTCTCTGATGATATATACCAAAAATACATCCTTTTGTAAAAATTCTCTTTAAGATTATAACATAGTATAAATTTCAATCTTTTCAACCACATATTTTCCCATTGTTCCATCTGTATATTATAATCAAAAATTTTAGCCCACTTGATCATACATTCTTTCACTTGTTCTTCTTCTGTTTCAAATTTCAATAGAAGTTTATATATTTTAGCAATTACATGTTCATCATTTGTACATAATTCCATTTTAAACTCAGTCTTACAATGTTCAAAACCATAAATTATTTTGTCTACTTTAAATCTTTTTAATAACTGTAAATAAGAAAATCATTGGCAGCTATGTCCCTCTGCCACCAGTTCTTCTTTTGATTTTATTTTGTATTCCCTTTGACAATATTCTACAGTAATATCTAATGATAAGTTAACCATTTTTATTTGCCTATTATTTCTTGTATAAAAAATGCTTCTTGTGCTGAGAGCTGCAAAAGTGTTTTCAGGTACAACCTGGATTTGTATCTATTCCATATCGTCAATATGGCACATCTAACATAATGATTTTTTAAATCCACATTAACCACTAATTAGATTAAATTCATGATGTTTCTTAATTCAGAAAAAAAAAACACTAATGTAAAAATGTTGCCACTTAAAGCCCAACTGAAAATTGAAACATTATAAAATCATTTTCACTTGTCATCAATGGCTGTACTCTGAACAAATATAATTATTAAATAGTAAACCAATGTATACATTATGAGTTACTACTGAGGACTTTACTCATGAACTGAGTCATCAGAAGTACAGTACATAGGATTTTTCTTGATTGAATGGCAAAGTTTGCACCAGGTGGAAACTCTCATTGTGCTCTCAGAAGACGATAGATGCCATGCCCAAGAATCTTGTGTATATATATTTAAGATTAGGACCTTTTGGGTGTATCCTTTTATCAGCATGGCATCATCATGGTTTGCCCACCTTGTTATTTTCATAACATAAGTATTAGTCTAATCTAATCTCAGAGGCATGGTCTAAGAGGGCTTGTTGAAGTTAAGCACCTAACTGACCTCACTAACTTAAAAAAATTAAGCAAGGGCAAAACTGTTTAGGACTTGGACAAGACATTATCAGGATACCCTAGGGCTATATAGTAGACTGGGAAGTCAGAAAACATTGTGGAAGGAGGTAATGACAAAGCAGTTCTGTGAGAAGGCTGCTGAGAAGGCTATATGGACATACCAGGAGTCAAGATCAATTCAAAGGAGATGTTACCATTTTATCAGATCTGATTAGTATCTGGATGGGATACCATCCTGGAAGCCGATCTTTAAAACTTCAACTTCCATGAGAAAGTCCAGTCATTAATAAAATTAAATAAAATATAACATTTTATATGAAATACAAAAATTTGACAATTTGATCTCTAAAAGGGTAATGAAAGAAAGTATGTTGTTACAACAAAAATACTTATGAAACACTTCAACATTTGTAAAGTTACAAAATAGAGTGTAAATGATGTAATAACTAAAGTACTTTAGCACTAGTATAACTGCATGGTTATAACAATATCCAAATAATCGCCAGTTTATTGCTAACAAGGAATAACTTTCCTTTTTCTTGTGCTGGTAGTAAGCTGTCAAGTTTTCAAATTATAAACCAATTACAAAAACTTTCCCTACTTGCTTTCTGGCTATTTTATATTGCAATATTTATATTGCTATTCTGCTTGTTGTAAGAAAAGTTTGAGTTTAATTTTTCTTTGTAAGTTCTTTTTTACATTTGAGTTGATTCCCTAATTTTCCTAAAATATGTTTGCTAGTCACAGAAAAGAAAATCTTCCAACTACTTTCTCTTTATAACTGGACTTTGCCATACTCAAAAATAATGTTGACTCAACATCTTTTCCACATTTTACACACCCAAACATACCCTATAAATATTAAGAAAAATTAAATTTCAAAAAATAACACTCAATGTTTTTCTTGAGGTTGTTGATTGTGTTATCTTATCTATAAAATTATAATTTCCATAAATTATGAAAGATACTGGTGTGCTTAAAATGTGTTAAGCATGACTGAATTATGCACTATTAAGACTGCATGTTTAGTGATTTTATCATTTGTGGATTGATTCCTGGTATGCTAATGAAGATCTATGTATAGATTCCTTGATTAACTCATGGCTTAGAACTTGTTACTTTCAGTTCTAAATAAGATTTAAGGTAGTATGGGGTTTTTTTGTTTTTGTTTTTGAAGTGTTGCATCTGATACCTCAATTATTCATCCTAGGAATTAATGTACAATTAGCATGAATTCCTACTACGTAGAAATAAATGGCCATGTAAATTTGGATGCTGTTTCTGGAATAATTTAGAATAATAACACACATGATATTAATATTCTTGCATCAGCCAAACTACAGATATTTTCAGTGCTAAAATTATTTTTTTAATTAGTTCACTTTTCTTCATTGGTTGTTATAATATTCAACACATAAAGATGACCAAAGCCTACTTTACTACAGCTTTTCATATTGATTTTGGACTTGTAAGTAGGAGGGTGCATGAAACAGGAAATGTACTTCATTTCAAACTCAAGAAAAATAGTTCTGCTTCAAATATGTCATTGGCTGTTTTACAGTGGGATAAAACTCAAAATGTGTTGAGTGTTCCTTGTTCTGATGGAAAAAAATTAAAAATAGTTCCAGTATTCCAGTCATAATAAAGCATGGGAACTTGGAAGAAGACAAGACTATAAAACCACAAGAATAAATGAAGTGATAGTCTATGCTGACTGCTACTTGCCACCCAAGTAACATAACAATTGGCAAGGGGATTATTTTTTCCCACAGGAAACAATAGAAATAGTGCTTCCTTTGTTTACTATAGGATTTTTAATTTGAAAAAAAAAGTAAGCAATTAAATCACCCATGCAGCCAGTTTTTAGTAGGATCAGATGGTAGATAGCAATCAACATGGACTTCTACTTATTTAGCAGGTTCAAGGAAAAACAAAATGCAGTTCCTATTTCTTTTCTGTACTTTTATTTATTTATTTAGCCAGTATTTTACTCTGCCACTGTACTTGGATGATTGCAAAACATAGTAGTGGCAGCTGCTTAACCTTTGCATGAATAATATTAATATTACAACATAAAATAGAAATAAAAACATTACTAATGCATTTGAAATTGCCAGGCTCTACGAACTAGCAAAATATATATTTAAATAGCTGGCTGGGGAATTCTGGGAGTTGAAGTCCACATATCTTAAAGTTGCTAAGGTTGAGAAACACTGAGCCAACCAAAGGAAAGCTGGAAAGGGAAATCTTCCCTAAACTGGAGGAAAGCTGGAAAGGCAAAACTTTAAAAAAAAAAAAATGAAGGGCTCTATTAAAGTGTACATAATAGTATGTTCTGTTTTAGTATAGTATGTTCTGTTTTGGGTGTCTTGCAATAACTCATCACACTGTTCTTAGTAAAAATGCACAACAAATTCTGTATGCTATGAAACTTATACCAAAAACATTGAGAACAAAACTGAAAGTGGAACTGGATAGAATGGAAACAAGAGCAATTATTTGTGTCTTTGCCAAGAAAGCCCCATGGACAATGTTAAAAGGCTAAAAGATATGACACCGGAAGATGAGCCCCTCAGGTCAGAAGGTATCCAATATGCTACTGGGGAAGAGCGGAGGGCAATTCCAAGCAGCTCCAGAAAGAGTGAAGCGGCTGGGCCAAAGCCGAAAGGACGTTCAGCTGTGGATGTATCTGGAAGCGAAAAGAAGGTCCGATGCTGTAAAGAACAATATTGTATAGGTACGTGGAATGTAAGATCCATGAACCAAGGCAAGCTGGATGTGGTCAAACATGAGATGACAAGATTGAACGTTGACATCTTGGGAATCAGCGAATTGAAATGGACGGGAATGGGTGAATTTAATTCAGGTGACCATTATATCTACTACTGTGGGCAAGAAACCCTTAGAAGAAATGGAGTTGCACTCATAGTCAATAAGAGAGTGGGAAAGGCAGTAATGGGGTACAACCTCAAAAACAACAGAATGATCTCAATGCGTATCCAAGGCAAACCATTCAGCATCACAGTAATCCAAGTCTATGCCCCAACCACTGATGCCGAAGAAGCTGAAGTTGACCGGTTCTATGAAGACCTACAACACCTTCTAGAACTAGCACCAAAAAAAGATGTCCTTTTCATCACAGAGGATTGGAATGCTAAAGTAGGAAGTCAAGGAGTAATCGGAATAACAGGCAAGTTTGGCCTTGGAGTACAAAATGAAGCAGGGCAAAGGCTAATAGAGTTCTGTCAAGAGAACAAGCTAGTCATAGCAAACACTCTTTTCCAACAACACAAGAGACGACTCTACACATGGACATCACCAGATGGTCAATACCGAAACCAGATTGATTACATACTCTGCAGCCAAAGATGGAGAAGCTCTATACAGACAGCAAAAACAAGACCAGGAGCTGACTGTGGCTCAGATCATGAGCTTCTTACTGCAAAATTTAGGCTTAAATTGAAGAATGTAGGGAAAACCACTAGACCACTCAGGTATGACTTAGATCATATTCCATGTGAGTACACAGTGGAGGTGATGAATAGATTTAGAGGATTAGATTTGGTAGACAGAGTGCCTGAAGAACTATGGACGGAGGTCTGTAACATTGTACAGGAGGCAGCACCTAAAACCATCCCAAAGAAAAAGAAATGCAAGAAAGCAAAATGGCTGTCTGATGAGGCTTTACAAATAGCTGTGGAAAGAAGGAATGCGAAAAGCAAGGGTGAAAGGGAAAGATATAAGCAACTGAATGCAGATTTCCAGAGAATAGCAAGGAGAGATAAGAAGGCCTTCTTAAATGAACAATGCAAAGAAATTGAGGAAAACAATAGAATGGGGAAGACTAGAGATCTCTTCAAGAAAATTGGAGATATCAAAGGAACGTTTAGTGCAAAGATGGGCATGATAAAGGACAAAAAAGGCAGGGACCTAACAGAAGCAGAAGAGATTAAGAAGAGGTGGCAAGAATACACAGAAGAACTATACAAGAAAGATCTTAATGTCCCTGATGTCCATGCTGGTATGGTCACTGACCCTGAGCCTGTGAGAGTAAGAACGAGGGAGAGATAAGAGGATGAGACTGGCCCCTCCTTGAGGAATGCTAGTGAGATTTATGGATTGACCCTGGGAACTACTCTCAGTCTGGGAAGATTCTTTGTATAGTGTGAAGCCAAATAAACCTTGCTGGATTGAATCTGTATTGTCTCCTGGAGTTTCCTGGGCTGAACCTGACAGAGCCAGACATCCTAGAGAGTGAAGTCAAGTGGGCCTTAGGAAGCATTGCTAACAACAAAGCTAGTGGAGATGACAGTATTCCAGCTGAGTTCTTTAAAATACTAAAAGACGATGCTGTTAAAGTGCTGCACTCAATATGCCAGCAAGTTTGGAAAACGCAACAGTGGCCACGGGATTGGAAAAGCTCAGTTTATGTTCCAATTCCAAAGAAGGGCAGTGCCAAAGAATGCTCAAACTATCGCACAATTGCACTCATTTCACATGCTAGCAAGGTTATGCTCAAAATCCTACAAGCTAGGCTTCAGCAGTACGTGAACCGAGAACTACCAGATGTACAAGCTGGGTTTCGAAGAGGCAGAGGAACTAGAGATCAAATTGCCAACATTCGCTGGATCATGGAGAAAGCACGAGAGTTCCAGAAAAACATCTACTTCTGCTTCATTGACTATGCAAAAGCCTTTGATTGTGTGGATCACAACAAACTGTGGCAAATTCTTAAAGAGATGGGGGTACCAGACCATCTCACCTGTCTCCTGAGAAATCTGTATGTGGGACAAGCAGCAGCAGTTAGAACTGGTCATGGAACAACCGATTGGTTCAAAATAGGGAAAGGAGTACGACAAGGCTGTATACTGTCACCCTGCTTATTTAACCTGTATGCAGAGTACATCATGAGAAATGCCAGGCTGGAAGAATCACAAGCCGGAATTAAGATTGCAGGGAGAAACATCAATAACCTCAGATATGCAGACGATACCACCCTAATGGCAGAAAGTGAAGAAGAACTAAAGAGCCTCTTGATGAGGGTGAAAGAGGAGAGTGCAAAAGCTGGCTTGAAACTCAACATTAAAAAAACTAAGATCATGGCATCTGGACCCATCAATTCCTGGCAAATAGAAGGGGTAGAAATGGAAGCAGTAACAGACTTCATTTATTTGGGCTCCAAGATCACCGCAGACGGAGACTGCAGCCATGAAATTAAAAGACGCTTGCTCCTTGGGAGGAAAGCTATGGCAAACCTAGATAGCATACTAAAAAGCAGAGACGTCACCTTGCCAACAAAGATCCGCATAGTCAAAGCTATGGTTTTTCCAGTAGTAATGTATGGCTGTGAGAGCTGGACCATAAAGAAGGCTGAGCGCCAAAGAATTGATGCCTTTGAACTGTGGTGCTGGAGAAGATTCTTAAGAGTCCCCTGGACTGCTAGGAGGTCAAACCAGTCAATCTTAAAGGAAATCAACCCTGATTGCTCATTGGAAGGATTGATAATGAAGCTCAAGCTCAGATACTTTGGTCACCTAATGTGAAGAGAGGACTCTTTGGAAAAGACCCTGATGCTGGGAAAGATTAAAGGCAAAAGGAGAAGAGGACGGCAGAGGATGAGATGGCTAGATAGCATCACTGAAGCAATGAGCATGAAACTGAGCAAACTCAGGGAGGCAGTGAAGGACAGGAAGGCCTGGTGCAATATGGTTCATGGGGTCACGAAGAGTCGGACACGACTTAACGACTGAACAACAACAACTGAAGAACCAAATGAATGAATTCCGTTTCCTAGTTATAATTCATAAGAAAGATGGAAGTAGGACCATTGCCTGGACCTCAGAGAATTGAACAACTATATTTAAAGAGAGCATTATCACATCCTGACACAACTCCTAACAGAACTGGCAGAGTAAAGATATTTTCCAAACTAGATGCATTAGTTGCATTTTGGTACACACCATTAGATGAAGAAGGCACATACCTATGTATGATTAATACATCAAATGGTCAGTAGAAATTTCAACACATGCCTTTCTATTTCTGAAGTATTTCATTGCACCATGCAACAACTGATGAAGGGCATTCCAGGAATCTCCCAGCATGTGACAAAGACATAAATTACATAGAGAATATTCTAAGTGCAGCATTGGTTTGCAATTTTTTATTATCTTTTTAAAAGAAGCAGAATGTGCATAGACACCTTCAAGAATGGCTTGGATGCTATTTTATTCCAGTATAGTACAGGTCTATCTGAGAGTCATAAAAGTGAGTCATAAAAAAGGAAATTCAAAACATAGCTGACTAATTCAGCCCTGGAATCATGAGTGTTTACATAGCCAAACTGGAGGCCAGTGGAAAAAATGGCTCACTAGTCCCAGAAGTTCATGAATAGAATGGATGTGGTTGCCCATATAAATATTTTGTCTAAATTTTCAATTAATACTTTGCATTAGATCTTTTGCTATAATATATATTGAAGTAGTATGATACATAATTTAAAGTAAATGGCATTTATATTGGCATTAAAATATAGCTCCTAGAGAATATGACCCTGCAATAAGCCATTGTAATGCATTAATTAATTTGCATAAACATAACAAACAGTCAACAAACTCTGGGCAGAAAGAATATTAGTAGAATAAATGGTAATACAGTGTTAATCATAAGACATCTGTTCCAAAATATCCTTAAAACATTAATCGTCTCATAGTTTTATTTTCTTTTTCTTAGGAAAACAGTCCAGTATTTTACCTTTATCTGCAGATGCTTTCCAGATACAAATAATTCAGGAACAATTTGTCTCTTTAGGATGTTTAGGAATGTATGTCTTTTAACTGAGAAAGAGAAGTCAGCATCACAAAAGTCTTATTCACACATATGTAAATAATTGGTTAATGAGACTTGTTACAGCAAATTTAACAGTAGATTGTTCTTTTTAAGCAGTGATTTGGAAATACTTATTATACTTTTGTTTCTTGCCACTTCCCTTAAAAGTTGATATTTCATATGTAACTTGCTGTTTACCACTCATTGAAGATCATAGTTGCTTCTATGAAAAGCTTTCTACTGTGCAATAGCTCTGCCACATTTACAGAATTTTACAGAGATCCAGAAGATATAATCTGCCGTTTGTAATCATTCCATGCTTTCTTGACCCTTATTAAGTCACTATTCCATCAGGCTTCAGCAAAGGAAGAATGTATTTATTAAATTTGTATAGCCACTTATCTCACAAGTCTGACTCTGGGCAGCTCACAACAATTAAAACAACAGAAACAGTAAAAACGTCATACAACTAACCTAAAACCATGATTAAAAATTAAATAAAACATAATCACAGTCAGTTAATAAATATAAATCATATTGCCATTTAATATAGCCTTTGCCAAGCCTCACCACTACTGCCAGACCCCCAGACATGATGGCACAGCCAAGTCTTCAGGCCCTTCCTAAAGGCCAGAGAGGTAGATGCCAGTCTAATGATGTTCCAAAGGGTGGGCACCATGGCAGAAAAGGGTCTCTTCCTGGGTCCCATCAGATGATACTCCTTACTAGAGAGGACCCATAACATGCTTTTCCTGCTGGAACTGATGGGACTTGTAGATGTGACCAGGGAGAGACAGTCCCTCCAATATCCCAGCCTCATGCCATGTATACCAACAAAGATTGGAAGAAGGGCCATTCCAGCTTCATTGGGCTCCATCTACTAACATTTAATAGCAGTAAATCTATCAAGCAGTAGCAGACAGAGGGATGGAAGCAGGACTTGCTCAACTGGATCTGTTGAGAGAGTAGCCTTATTTATCTCCTGAACTGTTTTAATTCATGCTGGACATTGTAGTAATAATTTGAACGTTGTCTATCAAGAGGAACCTACTTAAGAGGCACTGAGCTAGGGGTGAGGATGCCATGCACATCCCCATTCTTCTAGCACAAATTGCTCTAAATACAGAGTTTGGCAGCCTGTGTTGCTGAACTACAGTGCAACATCTGAACTACAACTTCCAGCATCCCTAATTACTGGTACTCTTGCTGGGGCAGGTGAAAGTTGAACAACATCTGGAATGGGCATAATTCCTACCCATTCTTGTGCCTTGAATAGGATATGCACTTTAACAAGTGATTCATGAATTTCCTTGCTTCTTTTCTTCTGTTTCATTTTGAATGCTCTGCAGTTGTATGATTGAAGAAAAAGATTCACTGACTTCTTGACTTTATGTGAACTACCCTGAGCCTTTTCAGTGAGAAGGAAGAGTTCTGTGGTGGCTCTGCCATGCCAAGGAAATCAAGCATATCTTTCTCTCTTTGGAATTCTTCCTGCCTGGACTTCCAGGGAAGAAATGGTGAACTCTTGGTGGAGCCAACAACTGCAGCAGAATAAAGAGCCAGCAAGTAGACTGATGAGGATATCCAGGAAGGGTAGTTTGTTGTTGTTTTCTTCTTCCCTTGTGAATTTTATTCCTGTGAAGATGTTGTTGATTGTTTCATGTGTCTTCTCTTGTTATTTCTTTGTTATTATGACAAAGGTGACGACTGCGGCAGAATGAAGAAACAGCGAATAGACTGGCTCTTCATAATTCCTCTCAGGACAAGGAGGGGACTTGAGATCACCCACAAGTGCCTCATACAGTTGCTCCTCATGAGGAGATTGCAAGATAGCTGTCTCTGGAGGGTTTAGAGCTCTGGGAGATGAGGGAATAGCCATCTTGCTCAATCCATGGTCGGTGCCCTCAAAAGGACACTGGGTTTGCATACTTCCTTTTCTAATCACTTTCGGAAATGACTTGTTAACTGCTTTTCAGCTATAAGGAACCTTTGGATCAGCAAGTCTGAAAACACCGGATGAGTCTCCTTCAATCCTTAGGGAAAGAAGTTTTTAATACAAGTTTAAGGATTTTTTTTTTTTTAAATAAACAGCAAAAGGGTCATTAGAACTTTGATTTTGGAAAGTTACAAATGGACTAAGGGTCCAAATAGATGTGAAATAAGATTTTGGAATTAATTATAAGAATTCTTCCTGTGGGAAAATGTTTTTGTTTTGAATTCTTTTTAAAAAAAAAAATGATAGGATGGGACTTTGAAGGTTGGTCACTAGAGGGAACTAGAAGGAACTAAAGATTACAATTAAAGAACACTTAAATTTGACTTACTAATACAGAACAGAGCAAAATATTTTAACATTGGTCATATTGAACAATGTTTTTTACCAATGGACCCAGAAGTTAATTTTAAGAGTATCTGCCTCTATAGATAGACTGTGTTTAAAATATGTTATAGAAGGGGAACAAGTTTTACCAGACAAGACTGAGACTGATCTGAAAGTGGATTTAAAAATGACAGGCTACAAGAATGATATGGAAAAAGATGCTACACTGGAGATATAAAAGAAACTGGCTGATGTCTTAATAATTAAAAGGGATATACAAATAACAAACCAAGGGAGTGACCTGGATAATTTTCCTATATTGGATTTACAAAAGAGGCTTGTTAAAGCTTTGAAGAATTTTGTGAGAAGGGACAAAGAAAAAATGAAAAGAAATCAAGTTCTAGGACATTATTTGAAGGGACTAAAGATCATTAAGAGTAAAAGAAAGGAATATAAAGTTGATTTATTTGATCAAGGTTAAAATACATATGTTGTTATCTCTGGTAACCCTTAATGGACTTTTGTTGATCAGGGCTGGATGATGAGGTTTTAAGGACTTGTTCATAGAGAAGAGATGGGATATGGGAAGAAGAGATCATTTGTTGTATTTTAAGAGAAGGTGATAAGTTATTAAAATTGTTTATACTTGTGATGAAGGGGGAAGTTATTAATATATTTTTCTTTTCTATTTGTATTTTTTTCTGCACCTTCTATTTTTCTTTTTATTCTTTTAATTTTTTTAGTTTGTATTAGTTTTTTTATCGTTGTAAATGTAATTTTTAATAAAATTACTATTTAAAAAAAAATTCTTCCTGCCTGTATTTTCTCATCTACCAATCACTGTTTGCCCACTTTTCCCTTTGCTTAATTGGCAGTCCTTAAGACAAGCTTGGGTTCATGCAGGAATCTGTAACTCCAAACTGATGTGAACTGGCAATCGTGCAGCAAATGAATGGAAAAGAGTTACAGTATTAAATTATACCCACAAAATAACAAAGCAGCTGTGCTGAATCATACCCACCCACAAATAGCTGCTTGGCTAGCCCTGTATTTTATTGGAAAAAATAAAATACAGGAAACTAATGGGGCAGAAGTTATTAAATAATATCCATGTTATCTCATTCCAATCAAGCTGATTTGCCACTCAGCTAAGATAAAAAATACATAATTACATGAGCATTTTAGGAGATATTCAAAATACTATAAAGATATATACATAGGATCCCATAGCATATAAAAAACACTAACTGAAAGATAGGAAGTGGGCACTCTCTCTGCCTTTTTGTAAAGGACTTATTATAAGAAGTCAGCTTTTTGTAGCTGATTATTTGTAACAAAAATGTTTATTTTGTAATTGGCCAAATTGAAAATGATCTTGGTAATACTGTTTCTATTCCTTTCTGTGCATGCCCATCCGACAACTTTTATAATCATATCTGGTCAAATGAATACAAATGATCAGGGAACTCAGACATTTCAACTGTTTTGAGATATAGAATATAAATTAGACAAAGAGAAGGCAGTCCTTAGTTCTTTTGCACCCATCACATGCACAGAAAGTGGAAACAGAATAGAAACAAGGAAGGGATCAACCCTTGGCAGATGAATATGAAACTATTAATGCAAAATGCATGCATCCATCATGCTTAACCTGCTTCTCTTCAAATGTGTTGGACACAACCATACTGACTGACTGAGATTCTGAAAGTTGAAATCCAAAAATCCAAAGGCTAATATACATATATTGTCACCCATACCATATTCTTAACTGAATTTCTGTACAACTTGCTTCCTTCCTTCCTTCCTTTCTTCCTTCCTTCCTTGATTGACTTGATGTATTGTCCTCTTTATGCCACTGCAAATATTACCCATAGAGATTAGTTTCCTTACACCACAACTAAGAACAGTTCTTCAATAACATTTAACTTGGAAATTACAGAGAACAGTAAATATTCATTCAGAAGTTATGACTCCTTCAAAGCATTCAAAGGGTGATGATTGCAGAAAGAGATTTTATAGAAGGTGGCATGACCAGAGTATTCCTGAGATGAACCCAAGATACAAAATAAGGGGGCATTATGGTAAAATTGTCTTTTGTGCCAGAAGATCCATAAGGTATTCAGTTCTCAAGAGTACAATCTATGAAGTGCTGTTACACTTGCAGTTTATGGTATGTTCAGGGATACATTTATTATAATATGAAAAAGAGCTGGTATGCAGATATATCTGGGGGGGGGGGGGGGCTGTTGTCCATGGCTTCTTTGTGGGTAATGAGGGCACATCATCAGCTGCATAGCATTTTAGCCTAGTTAAATGGTTTTGATAAAAAGAAGTATTGACTTTGGAACTATTAGCCATTGCTAAATATTTTTGATGTAAGGTTAATGCAGCTTCACTGGCTTCACAGTAACCTCACTGTTTGGCTTCTTCTTCCTTAGTTCAAGAAATGAGAGCCTAGCTTTGTATTAGCCATTTTGTATCTCCTAAAGTATTTCAGAGTCTTATCTTAGAAAATAAGTATGGTAAGAAAAAAAATAATAACTTTCCTGTTAAGAATACCATCCCCAAAGAACTACAGTAGGCTACAGTGGCACAAGCAGCAGTAGATTATACTAATCGAGTACCTCAGTGGAAGAGATTGGGCTGACTTGCTATGCATTCTTCCTTGTGAATATTCTGGAGTACAGCTCTCATTATCACCAGTCAGCAAGAATGGCCTTTAATCAAAGTGGTATCTTTGAACCATAAGGTTTAGTCAGACAGGTTTGCAGCGGAAGCAAGAGATCAGTTGATAGAGGGGGTAAAGTATTGTTGTGGAATTTTACCAAAGAAAGGAGCACAACACTGAGGAGAAGAACCATGTTTATTGCAATGATCATTGGGTGCCTGCTTTCAAGAAAGAGGGACCCTGAACAATAGAAAAGTATAGAATTTATGCACTTTTGAGGTTGAGAGGTGGGAAATCTGAGGTATCTGATTCAAGGATAGTTTTGGATAAATGTTAAATGGGGGATAAATGGGTTTTCTATTATGAGATAACAACCATGCTTTAGCCAAGTCAAGGAATCTATTGCAAAAGAGAATGGAATGTTGTGTGCTCTTAATACCGATGGAATTCCTGTGGTTTCTCACTTATTAGCAAAGGATTTTCTTATCAGGGTTGCCCCTTCAGCAAGCCCTTAAGCAGACAGGTGATGGCCCTCCCATTGTTTCAATGTGATAGCATTAAGAGGGCTACTTCAGCAGCAGAAACATGGTCATCCTTGGGTCATGCCATAGCTTGGGACTGATTCTGTTTTGCATGAGCAAAGAATGGCAGAAGGAAGTAGAGGAAAGAGTTTGGAGGAGAGGCAAGGGGGGGGGCAGAAAGAGAGGCAGGGAGAAGGGGGGGAGTAAAGAGTTTGCTGCAGGAGAGGCGGGGGGGGGGGGGGGAAGAGATTTTATTGTTTTTCCATCACAGTATTATAGCCTGATGGCTGGAAGTCCTGTTTAGAAGCACAACCACACAGACTCTGGTCCCTGTATGTTTTGGCAGGAAATCAACATCCCATTTTTAAAAAACTTTTTAGAAATAACTCTAACTACTGTATAATCTTGAAGGAATCAACCATTATCCATATTACTAGAGGATGCACCACAGCATGGTGTTAGTAGCTCCTATCCTGCTGGTATTTGCATCATGGCAAATCAGCCTATCAGCTAAACATGACATTACAAAAGGGTCTCTTCAGTCAAGCCCTGAAGACTCAACTATAGAAGTGCTGACAAGACCTTTGACATTCATATGTAAGAGTCCTCTTCTTGCCCAAAAAAACCATTTCATCTTGGGATAATCTGGCCTTTATGAAAATGGAATGGCAATCCCAAACTGGCAAGATTATTTTGACAAGTACTTTTGACTAATTCTTTGCTAGGCACTTCTCCAACTATTAAACAGCAACATCACAGCTACAGAATGCAAGTAGGTCAGTTCAAGCCAGTGGTAAGAACTTCTTTTTACACTGTACTTTGTGTGATTGTGTGTGTGTGTGTGTGTGTGTGTGTGCGCAGTGATAAAACATTTTGTCATTCCTGTTACCTGCTGCAGAATGTATTTTTGGTTCCTTAGGAACAGAACTGCTTATCTCTATTTTGAGCTGTGACTTCTTCCTTGAGCCTGCTTTAGTTTTACACCAGTCTTTCAAGGGTTAACTTTTGGTTCACAAATGTGGGCTATTTGATATGAAAACCATCATTGTTTGATATGTCAAATAAAACATTTGTCAATCAAGAGCCTTTAAGCACTGGGCTATGTGACATTTACTCTTTTATACACCAACAAAGTCCCTGGTGGCAGTGCCTTTTTCCCTCTCATTTAAATAGTAGTAGGAGAGCAAATCATACTTCAGGGCAAGTTGATAACTGCCAGTCACGATTCCTCCCTTGTTTACTATAATGAGGAGGGTAATAAATGCATCTGACCATTTTAGCTGGCATTTGCATAGATGAATGATTTGTCCAGTCAGTTCCTCTCTTGTGATTTGAGCCTTTTTGTCAGCACAAAGAGCATTCAGTCTCTCTGGAATTTGCGGCCGCCAAGCCCTCATTAGTAAACATCCTTTGCCATGAATGATTCAAATAATTACCACTGAAATAATAAACTGTTTCACAAAAAACATTTTATTTGATGGCTCCAAAACATCAACTTTTCTGAATTGTTGACATTCAAATAAGCCAGAAAGCTTTATTGTTCAACAACAATGATCCACTTGTAAAAGGATGGTCATTGTTTTACCGCCAGGAGACCTTTCAACTTGGCCTACTATCAAATGGTGTCCTTCAGTCTGGCAGCCAAACATTCTGGGTAATCCAGAGGGCATGCAGCAGATGGAGCTGCAGGAAGAGGTGTGCTTGGGCTCCAAATAAATTTTCATTTTCAATTTGCTTCTGATGTTGCAAGCACAAAAATGCCAAGCTAATTAGCAGCAATAGCGTCTTGTCTCTTTACACCTACCGTGGTAATAGATGATGGCCCTTTGTTTATACTAAGTTACCACTGGGTATGCATCTCCTCTGAACGGGAGTCAATGTGTATAATTGGCTACTGTTGGTATACTTTGCTTGAGTTCAAACAAACGAATAAGCAACAATTAGATCTTCTTATAATCTTTGCTCATGCAAGGCAGAAGGAATGAAAGCTGTGGGTTAGCAGTTCCTGTCTTTTTAACATCCACTCTGTCACACGTAATTTTTAAAAGTGTTGTTAAGTTGGAGCTCCTTTAGTTGGAGTGAGTGTTCATGCACTTTGGTAACCCCTTTTTCTTGTGTGTAAATGTTAGTGTGAAAATACCTGAAAGATACCAGGAGAACTGCTTAATTGGGACAAACAACGTGGTGGTGTTAATTTCTTTCACAGATGTGAGAAAAGGCATTAAGCAAAAAACGGGCAACAGTTTATCTCTTCTGTAGTTAATTTTGGCACTGCTTTATTTTTGCTTTTAAACAGAGCAAAGTTCGATGTATGCTGACAGCCTGCATATAGTCAATTTATATTTCCACAACCTCCAGTACGAAAATAAGCTTGAAAATACCTCCAAAAGACATGGAAAGAAGTGTTCAAGAATCCTAACCCTAAAGTACAGAATGCTTCTACTTTTCAGAGCAAGAAAACTTCATGGCAGACTTTGAGACAACACTGAGATCATGGGGAGATTTCCTTCACCTGCCTGCTCTTTGCCCCAGGGTAAAAATGTAGGACTCAGATTATACCCAGATTTGATCAGAGAAGCAGCAATTAACATCTTCCTGATTCAAATTACCTTTTATTCTGAGTGCTCTTCGTTACATGATAAGGTTGTCCAGTGGCAATCCGTAGCTGATCTTGAAAAAGTGTAAGTCCACCAGGGAATTCCTGGCCTCTAGCACAAACTAGGAAGCCAAGAAAAATTCCCCCAAAAGGCAATAGCAAACCTCTACTCTTCTCAAGAAAGCTAGTCACCAGGAGCTGAGCTGAACTCAAGGGAACCTTTGTTCTACAGTTATTTATTTCTCCTTCTCCTCTTCCCCCACCTCCAATCCACTGTAAATAGCAGCTCATTGAGGGTGATTTAGATTTTTAAGAAATAATCAAAATGTAAAGGTTAAATACAAATAATCCATGCACAATTTTTTTTATCAAATGATCATACCTCAACTGCATTGGGGAAGAAAATTGTCAGCTACAGAACTCTAGGCATAGCACATAGGAAGATTTGAAGGATTTATAGAAAGCAGCCACAGGGGAAGTGAAAATCAATGCCAATAAAGGATGGGAAAATGTGCTATCATTATTTGCTTCCTACAGTTAACCAGTGTCAAAGGAATAAACTTAATCTCATATTTTTCCCTTAAGTCTCTTTCTGGTGCTCTCCATTTTTTATTATTATTATTTTTTACTTGTCTTTTCTAACTCTTCATCAATGCCAAGTCTATTTTTCATTTAAATCCTTGGCTTGTCAAACCCAACATCAGGAGAAGATGGTGAAAAAAAAACATTAATAGTTCAGATTTGACAGATATATATTTTAAATGTCTCATCCAATTTGGCGTTTATGAAATTATGCGACAAACAGAACTGGCTGTGCCTCTCAGTTCTCAAACTATAGAAGTGAGGATACTGAGCCTCAAAATAAGCAAGGTTTTCGTATGAAAGCATGCAAGAGGTCAGGATCCTTTTGTCAGTGAACAAGTAAGCCAACCTTGTACAATCAGATCCTGTGCAAAACACTTTAGAAGATTAGCCATGGTACCTGAAACAATGACGTGATCATTTTCTATCAGCCTGTTTGAAGAGGCTAATAATAATAATTCTTTCTTTCCCTTGTTTTCTCTGTCATTTACAAAGAATGGATGTAATTTGCCATCTTGAGTATCTGGTAGGACAGAAGAAAGACATTTTCATGCATTCAAAGGTATGAAGTAGAAAGTGTGCAATGCTGCCAGTATTCACATCCAGTGACCAGTACTGGGAGCCTTCTGAATACTTGGTCATGGTAATGTGGAGATGTTGCACACTACAGCATGTACAATTAATCACTAAGTCTTTACCACCCAGTGTATACTGTGTGGTTATACTTGTAACATGGAAAAGATCTACCCAAAGAAAAGTGAAGGCTAGTTAGAATGGTAAAGTGTCATTTCTGGTGGAAAATCATTTGCAGAGGGCATTTTAAGGTATGCATGCATGTATTTAAATATCTTCAGAGGCAAAATCTGCAGAATAGTAATTTGACTATACTAGGGAATTGAAAAAACATCCCAGAAAAAAGCCAAGGCAATCCGTGGCAATCGATGGCAATCCGTGGCAATCCATGTTGTGGCCAAGAATAGAATGTTATTGATGATTAGAAATCAGCCCTAAGTTGTTTAGGGGTTCTTTACAGTCTGTCCCTTGCTAGAGCATGCATAGTTGGTGTATGTTTTCTATTCAATGCTATATGATTGCTTGTAAACTCTGAGACTTATCCTGGTTAATGAACCCCACAACAGAGAGGAACTCCCTGTTCATACACATCTCAGACCTCCACTTTCCTGCTGTGTATCAGATTATATCCCCAGTATTTAGAATTTATCACACACTGTAAAGTTGGGTTACAGAAGTTAGTTTATTATTATACAAGATGAGAAGGCAAAAACTACATATCTTTCATAGGAATGGATCGTTGATATATGCTCCTTGTTAACAACTGAATTAGGTTTCTTTTGACAAAGGGACAAAGAAGAAGACTCTCAAGCCTCATGGAGGTTTTAGAGATTTTCTATTTATAACTTAATTTTCCAGACTTTCTTTTTCTTTCCCCTTTTTATTATGATTATGTTCAAAGCTAATACTGTTTCATTAATACTATGATATGTATTTACACTTTCCTTTTGCTAATTAATTTAGTACAATAAGTTTTTCTTAATCTGAGATTTCTACTTGCCCATAAGTACTGTGTTGGTTTGTGTCTGGAATTCAGAGTTCTGAATCCCCTGTAAATGAAGACCGATAGTATTTTAAATCTAGGGTTATGAGTACATTCAAGAGGAATCCTTCCAGCTCTATAATTTTTGGATCTAATGTTTCTGTAAATAGCATTAGGGTTGTGGAGTTTTAAAACTTGAGAAACACATTTCTCAACACACATTTTAAAACTTGAGAAACTATCGACTATAGTTAGTTGTTAACATATTGGTAAAGTTATTTCAACAAGATCTGTTAAACATGGATGGAATAGTTGTTTGGAATCAACCTTAGGAGTGATTCTCAGAGCCACATGCAAACTATGGTGGAGGGCAGCATGCTCCACCATTGTATATCCCTCTAGTATAGCATGTCCATATATTGCATGAAGTGGGAAGTATTTGGGCACTTCCTGTAAATAATGCCAGCGACTCTGCTGCATGTGTAAGACACTAATATTCCAAATGATCTCAAGGAGAAGCAGCATAGCTGGATCCACATGTGGAAGGTATATAGTGTAGCTCTCCCATACCAGGATAGTGCCTGGCATGTTGCAGAGCTGTGTCCTTGTAGTAACTAAGGACAAGTTGGAGAACAAGTAAAAAATAAAGAAAGAACTCCGTGTAATCTTCTGGTGGTTTCCTCCCATGGGTATCATGCCAGATCTTTTAAATGATTTTAGTGTGACCTTTTCAATTTATTTATTTATTTATACTTCAGATTTAGTTACTGCCCATCTCACTCAGCGAGCAACTCTGGATGGTTTACAATAAATAAGAGTAAAAATCAATTAAAATAAAAACAGTAATCAAAAATGCATAATATAATCCAAGGGATAGATGGCATAAGTAAATTATTGACCTCTGGAAGCATCTTCAGGGTGCTAACCACCTCCAGAATTAGTTATTCCTCCTCGAGCCCCACACGAGCTGGCAGAGCCAAGTCTTTACCCCTTTCCAAAATGCCAGGAGAGTGAGGGTCCACCTTACCTCTGGGGGGAGAGTGTTCCATAGGGCGGGAGCAACGGTAGAGAAGGCTGTCTTCTTGGGATCCACTAAGTGACATTCTTTAATTGATGGGATCCATAACATACCTTCTCTGCCTGCCCAGGTGGGACGGGTTGATGTAATGGGGATGAGTTAATTAATTGTTTGCATCCAAAGGCAGGTTTCTGCCAGCATAAAGCACTTCTGAACATGCAACATGAAACATTAGCTTTTTCACCCATCTTCCTTACTCTCAGCTACATTCCCCTACTATTCCAAAGGTTCTCCCAATTTATGGAAGGTTTGCTTGGTTTTGTTTCATTGTGTTAGAGATGGAGCAGCAAAAATTGAGTGATCTTCCTCATGTAGGTAAAATTGCTTTCTGCTTATGCAAAGCCACCAACAGCTGCAAAGCAGTATCTCATTATTTTTTAGAGTTGATTTTCCATTTTAAGCACTTTTTAAAAAACTACTTCAGGTATCATGAATATGTGTCATTTTGTGCATGTACCTCCAAATTAGTGGGATGTGGGAAATAGTATGTTGGCTTGCAAGGTAGTCTCTAGATTGGAGACCCTATCTTGTATAGAATAGTATGATCTGGTTTGTAGTAAAGCTGAGCTTTGGTTGAGTTTATGACATATTGGCCAAAATGTGCCCAAGCTGACCAGTGCTGTCCTTACCATCAGTAGGAAATGTAGTGTAAAGCTGGTAACCTAGTGTGCAGTACACCTTTCATATTTTACTAAACGATATTATACTCATCATGGATTTGGCTCAATTACCCAAAGCCATGGTAGGAGGCAAAAGTTGTTGACTCATCTACTGATGACTGTGGCATCTGGAAGGTTGTTGACTTGGGGTATTAGATGAGTAAAGAGTATTAATTAACAAATTAAATGGAAGAAGGGAAAATAGAGATGTTGTGTGTCTTGGAAACTAAAAGAAAGGGAAAAGATGCAATAGATTTGAATGAACTTGGTCTGATGCAGGAAAGTGAAAGTGTAGATTTAATTATGAATGAAAGGGTTCAAAGGTAAGTCATAAAGTATAAATTAGTATCATCCAGATTGTTGTGAATGTATGTGAAAGTAGGAATCCCTAGACATGAGTTAATAGCATCTTATGCTGCATTGAATAGTGATAATAGAAGAATCAGAGGTGAAGTTTAAGAAAAACTGTACAACATTTTGAATAAATGTGATCCAGAAAAACATCATTTGTCAGGTGGCATGACAGAATGGGTGGGAATGAGATGGAAGATTACTGTATAAGTGTTTGGACCATTTGGTGACCCAAGAATGAAGAAGAATGGTGACTTCTTAATCAGTGATAAAAAGGGAACCTAAATCTAAAACGTGATTGCTTATAACAGAAAGACTGAGAAAATTAGTAAAGGATAAAAGGTTGGTGATAGGTTCTGAATGTGGAATGGACTATGATTTAGTAGTATGAAGGATGAATCTGGAGAGAAAATGGACATGGGAGAAGAATAGGAAAGGTGAAAGAGGCTGAAAGTAGAATAAATACAGGAGGAGAATATACAAAATACATATGAAAAGGTATTAGAAGTTGAATTAATCTCCCAACAGAATGAAAGGAACGTGGACACCAGAAACGAGGAGATGGAAGCTCCTTGGAAAAGAGTGAAAAGAATTATGTTACAGAGTATCACAGAAGTTTGTTTGTTATGCTACTAGAAAGTCCAAAAGAATGCTTGGTGGAATGATGAAGTGGAAGAGATTCTGGATGAGAAAACTGCATATAAAAGAATGCTGAAAAAAATGGGGGAGAGAGAAAGATATTGTACAAGTTGTGTACAGAGAAAGAACACAATTGCAAAAAATATAGTCAAAGAGGACAAAGAATGTTTAAGAGTAAAAGAGAGAGAGGAGATACAGATTGATTTTGAGAGAAATTTTAAAAATTGTTCAGGAAGTGGGCAAAAAAGGCTAAACAAGCCTCCTGTATTGGAGCAAATGGAATTAACAATAGAAGTAATGAAATTATTTGGGATGAAACTGAAGTGAAAAAATGGTAGAAGGAGTATTTAAGAGATTTATGTGGGAATGTTAGTGGTATATCAAAGAGTAGAATTAAAAGAAATGTTATAAATGATAATGTTCAAAAAAATAGATAAAAAGGAAGTTGTAAATACTGTGAGATTGCTGAAACATTGAAAGCTGCAGATGTTGATGGTTTAATTTGAGAAATTTTAACACATTCTACTGTGCTGCCTCATTGTGGTGGGAGAGGGATGTTCCTGGGAGGGATGAGAGAAGAATGCCAGGAGTATATGCCAAGAGTATATAATCCAAGGCATGAAGGTCATTCCAGCTGCCCAACTAAAGCAAGCAGGTACCTATATTGGGCACCAATGATATAGGACATGCTAAAGATGGATGATCACTTTAGTGACAATGGCAAAAGCATAATTTCATACTGTGTGGGAGATGGAAATGGTGAACCAGTCTTCTATTTTACCAAGAAAACCATATGAATAGACTATATAAAATAATTTATGTTGTAGTGCCAGATGATAGGCCCCTTTGGTCAGATGGTGCTCAACATACTGCAGAGGAAGAGCTATAGATCTTTCAGAGTACTAATGATATATATGTTGTGGCTAGATCAATGGGATGTGTAGTTGTTCATGTTGCCATGCAGGAAAAGAAAATCCAGAGTTGTAAAGACATTACAGTGGGAACATGAAATGTAAGAAGCATGAATATAGGAAAGCTCAGTGCAAGGAAAATTAATCAACTACACGTCAGCAAATTGAAATGGATGGACATTTTCAGTCAGAAGGTTACACTACTTCTACTCAGGACATGAAAAAAGGAACAATGTTGCTTTCATGGTTAGGAAGGATTTAGCAAGAATAGTACTTGGCTACAATGCAATCAGTGACTGAATAATATCAATTACACTTTGCAAACAATCCTTTAATATGACAGTTGTCCAAATTTATGCTCAAACCACTGATGCAGAAAAAGAGGAAGGTGATGAATTGTATAGTCATGTTCAATCTGAAACTGATAGAATACACAAGCAAGGTGTGCTGCTTATAGTTGGAGACTGGAATGCCAAAGTTGGAAATATTAAGGAAAATGTAGTTAGACTATATAGCCTAGAAAACTGAAATTAAGTAAGTGAACAACATATCAATTTTTGTCAATCCAATGATTTCTTGACAATCTATGGAAATAAAGTTGGACTTTGAAGAAGCAGGACTGAAAGAATATTGACACTTTTGAATTTTGGTGTTGGAAGACTTCTGAGAATACAATGGTTAGCCAAGAAAACAAACAAATGGATCATTAAACAGATCAACCCAGAGTTCTCACTGATGCACAAATGACATGGTCAAATTACCTTGGGCATATTATGCAAAGATCTAGCTCTCTTGAGAGGTGTATAATTCTGAAAAAGGTGGAAGGAAAGAGAAGATGAGAAGCAGCCAGGTGTAGATGGATTCAGTTCCAATGGTGATAGGTACACTGTTGTAAGACCTGAACAAGAAGATTGGGAACAAATTTTTCTGGAGAAAATCTGTCTTTGTGATTGCTAAGAGTTGACCCTGATTTGATGGTGTATAATCTATCAGTTAATCAATTAGTTTCCTGAAGGAGTGACTGTGCCATTTCTTTAACTTGATTCAATCTCTGCTTTATAATTGGAATAATGCAGGTATTCTCCTATACAAAAGGAAAAGTAGCAAACATTACAAAGGGTTTTGTTTGTTAAAATCTTGGGAAGGTTTTTAGCAGAATTCTGATCAAAAGGGTGCAAGAAATTAGCAAAATTTGGTAAGCACGGTGTGAATTTATACCAGGAAGGAGGTTCACAGACCAGATTTTTGCTCTTTAGTTGAAAAGAAATATACAATATAAATGTAAGAAAACAGTTTCATCCCATTCAATAGAGTATTGGATAAAATATTCAGTAGGCTTGAATTATGGAATGTTTTGAACATGAATACAGTATTGAACATTAATTTCTGAAGGTAATAAGACCAATATATAATAGAAATAAAGTATGGGTGAGAATAAAGTTTAGCAAATGGTTCAACCTTGAGCAAGGAGTAAGACAAGAAAGTATTACAGCCCTTTGGTTATTTAATGTATTCATTGATAAATTTTTAAGGCCTATTTGTGGTGACACTGACCAGTAATTTTTTTTACTGTGCCCCCTGCTCTATAAATCCATAATTCTTCAACTAGTGATAAATTCCAGTATTTTGGTACATAATTTAAAGTACATTCATATAATTATACCATATTTATCTTTGTAGCACTATATTAACACACTTATCAATGTTAAAATCAAACAGAGTAATAGTAGTTCTAGTAGATATAATATGAGTTAGTGCTCCTTCACCTGTTTTACATCTCAAACACAGAGGTTGACAGCCAACTCTTTTTAAACATTTCAAATTTTGCAACTGTTCATGTGTTGTGTTTCTTTTAAAAAATTGAGCTGAATTATTTTTCTGTATATATAATATATATTTTTATTATTTTCTTTATTCTTTTTTGTGTTTTGTTTTTTTGTATTTCTGTCTCTCTTTTTGTTCTTTTTTCTACTTTTCTGTACATTAATAGAATGAGAAAATTGAAATAAAAAGGAATGCTTGTGATGACATTAGAGGTATGTTGTTTGAAGATATGGATGTAGTATACTATTGTATGCAGAATCCTAACAGATGTTAGATTGTATGATGCAAAAAGTAATATAGATGTGAAAATTAATGTATTCAAGACCAAGAAAGTTGTAAATGACAGAAAAGATAGAGCAAATTATTGTAAATTATACCTAAATCACAAAGAACTAGAACAAGTAGATGTTGTGTTTTAGAATGTTTACTAAAATGGGAAAATGGATTGGAGATTTTAAAATGCTAATAGAGGCGAAGTCTATATGTGAAAGAAATATTTGTGAAAATGACTATGAATAAGAATGTGCTTCTTATGGAAGTAGAAGTTGGCTGTGTCAGGAGAAAGAGAAAAGTAAGTTAAGTGCAATGGGCTACCTAAGAAATGTGTGATAAAAACAAGAAGAGCTAGAGTTAAGAAGAATGGGTGCTGAATGAATGTGGCCTGAACACAAAAGTGAGTAATCAGTATGAAAGAAGTATATTCATGTGGTTTGGTCATATAGAGAGAATCAATGAAGACTGAATAGCAAAGCAAATAAAAAAAAAAGAATGTATGGGTTGAGAGAAAGGGGAAGACCCAGAATGTTATGGTTGGTTGAAGCCGAGATTCTTAAAAAGGAAGAGGTGAGAAGTTTAAGGAACAAAAGACAATGTATGAAGTAGTTTGAACACAGTGGAAGCAAAGCTGCTTTGCAAGAATTGCAAGGATAGAAAGGTCTGGAGAGGTATACAGTGGTGAATAAGGTTGGGGTAAACTAGATGTAGCTATATTTCCTTTCTCTTATCTCCTGCCTTCATTTTATTTATTTATTGGCTTACTCATTTTTGTGTTTTGCTTCACATTGCTTCCCCCAAAAGGGAGTTGTATGTTGGCTAAATCAGACAATGATCATTTGGGCTGTATGCTCTAAAATACATTTGCTGCAAACCAATTGTTTTTTGTTTGCTCTGATTTAGACAGTGGCAATAAAGATTGCTGCCCACTGAACTCCATGGTATGACATTGTGTTCCTTCACTGCTATGCCAAGATTTTTGCAGTTAACATAAAATTCTATAGACAACAGTTTTCAGGAAATGCAATTCGTCTTTAGATATACTGTTTGCAATAAAATCAGTTAATGTAAACTGTGGATATAATCAACCCCAAACTTTTGTGGTGCAACTGTGTTTTCAAGTTTGCTTGAAATGGATAGAATATATTGTGCAATGGTTGCTTGGTTTGCTACATATGCTATTCAAACTTCTTGTCATCATTGATTTAATATGTTCAAAATCTTTCTGCCACCAGATTTGTCTTGTATCTTGTCTCTTGATATTTTACGTTATGAAATCAACCCCAAGTGGGTCTGTGCCAAGCAATGTCTGACATATGAAATTATTAAAATGCAAGCACGATTTTTGTGGTTGCCTGGTGTGTAATAACCTACACACATTCTTCTAATGTTATCACTGAATCTTTTAACATCTGTTAAGCCTTCAAAATATGACCCCACATTTTCCAAACATACGTCTCTTCAACTCAGCAGGAAAATGGGTTAAATAGGATGTTTCAAAGAGCAAAATAGAACAACAGAGCATTACTCCTACATCTTTCAGCCTTTCAGATGCTTCTCATATTTTAATGAATGAACGCCCTTTGGGTTATTTTTCATTATGGAAAAAACATTCTTTTGAAAAGTTTGAAGTCCACAAAGAAAGTACAGACAAAAATTCCAGTGCTGGACTTATAATAAAATGTTTGTAGTTAGTTGAACAAAATATCTAGAAATATGTTCATGTATATTTGAGAGACTGTTATTGCCATTTTTGTTATACATTTATTAGTTTCTTAAAAGAAAATAGAGTACATCAGATAGATAGATAGATAGATAGATAGATAGATAGATAGATAGATAGATAGATAGATAGACACACACACACACACACATATATATATATATATACAGTATATATATAATCAAGAAAAATATATATGAGATGTATGTCATCTAAGACACAGATTCCACAAAACTCTTGAACATACAGTCTTACAAAATTATAAACAGTACCAGAAATAAGAGAACAAGGAAATAGAAAGTTAAGCCGAACTCCATGACTGAATTCACAGATCATGCCAGGCTAGAATGAGGTCTGTTTGGTTTGTAAGTTCTGGTTTCTAACTTAGCACTTTGTGAGAATGTGGCTCTTTCAGCAAACCATGGCTATATGAATTCCAGAAACTGGTTGAGAAAGAACCTTTATTGGCAGCTACATCTATTTCAGCATGGTGGAAAACTTTCAGTTCAGTTCAGTTTAATACCCAGTTTAAAAAGAAATTGGCTCAGCTTTCAAGCACAATGTCCAGCCATAGTCCCTCTGCGGGCTGCTGGTTCCTATGCAGGTCCTCTTGCCTTTTAGAAACACAGGGAGTACAACACAGCTGTCCCCCTAGAGCAAGTAGGTATCCCATCTGTTATTTTCAGACTTGGCAGAGTACAAGGCTATTCCATTAGCACTTGAATTGGAATTTTATAATTAATTTAGCTCATTTTGTCATCTTTATAATGCTGCTTCTCTTGTAATGTGTAATGTGGAGATAAAATATTGTAAAATACCTTAAGATGTTTTCTTGGAAATAAAACCCTCAGAATGAAGCATCTGCTTAGCTACAGTCTTAGTCAGAGGACAAAGGTATGGAATAAGATCTGAAATAAAGTACTGAGTACTTAATCATACATGCTTCATTGGTGTAAATTCAGGCATTGTGATTTATGCAGACGAGTGACGCTTACAACGTACCTAAAGTGTTATTTGACAGAGGTAGTCAAGGACCTGACAAAATATAATGTAAATAGTTGTCAACAATTGTAGCTCCCTCCCCACCCACCTATCCTCACCCCACAAAAAAGAAAAGTATCTGTGCAGCGGTCAAGTGCCCTGCAAGGATAGTGCAAGAGTACAGTTTGGAAAAGAGAAGGGGCAAGCAGAAGAAAGGTTTGCTGGGATTTGCTGGAAATGGGACGCAGAGGTTATCTCTAGGGAGGAAAGTATCTATGATTGGTGGATTTGCTACCTGATCTGTGCATCTGTATATTTTAAAAAGTATGAAAGAAGACATATCCCCAGTACTGTTTTTAATTCAAAGGAAGTACCACTGTGTAGTCTTGTCTCTGGAACTTCTTGCCACTCCATGAAGTGGAAAATGCTTTACAGTTTGCTCATCTTCTATTATACGTTTAGACATTTCAGGGCCTGGGGGAGCATTTGTGTGTCATTAATTTGCAGTGTGGAATATAGTGCAATGGATATTCAACTGCCTACATTTCTTCTTTGCCTATATTTAATGCTCACTCAAGGTGAAATCCATTCTTAAGAAGAAAGCCAACATAAGCCATGTGCTCTGGCTTTATTTATTTATGTTTCACTTAAGACAATTTATTGCCTTGTAGATATGCAGTTCAATTCTGCCACAATATGTTAAAGTCTACTTGTTTCTTTCAAGGGTTTGTAAGTGGATTTTAGATCTTGAATGCATCTTTATTTAGCATGTTGTCTCAAATGTTGAGACTGAAAGTTTCCTGCTTTCATGTAAATAGAATGCTGTATGACTAAAAAGTCTAGCTTGCTAATCTTTATCAAAAAATGCCTAGATCATATTTAATACGATTTGCAAACAGAACCATTGCCACCTACCAAATAATCTAATAAATTCACTCGAGAGATGGATAAATTAGTATGTTACATCTTCCCACAACTCTTTTTTGGATAAGTCACATTATTGTTTATTTGCTTATGCCCATTAACGGATGTGTAATTTACAGCCCATAATATGCATATTCTCTGTTGTGCCTAATGCATAGAACACTTTAAAATTCATACTAAATCAAGTACTATAGTGAGAATGAACAACATAATATTAATGTAGGAGGATATTCAGACAATAAACCATATGATCTCACTGTCTGGAGCAGTCATGGAAACAGGCCAACTTTTCAGACTGGAACAAAGACTCACGTTTTTTGAAAGGGTGTCTTTTTTGAACCTCTCATAACCAAAGTCAAGACAAACTCCATCACCTTGCTCTTAAGTGACTAAACATCCTTAAAAGGACCACATTTTGTGCTAGTAAGCCCCAATAGGTACACAATCTTCCCTTGTGGAGCAGCACTCACTGCCCTGAGTGGAATGTCTATATCACCTTTCTTTATATGCTATAGAGAAATCTGACCATCTTTATTCAACTTGCAGCTTCATTTAATGAATACATTATGCTAACTCATTTTAAAAAGTAATCAGAAGATTACACGTTAACAGGGATTTTCAAAACTGATTTATAATCTCCATGTAACATCTCAGAGACAGAAAAGAAGCCAACTATATTTATTTTCAAAAACATATTCTACTCCTCCAGTATAAGGCCAATGCTCAGAGTGACATCCTTATTTCTTATTTTTACATGATCATTGCAATGTTTCTTTCATTTTTTTTGTATGTCACAATGATTTGTAATATATTAAAAATAATCAGAAAGAACATAAAAACGAAATGGATCAAATAAAGATAGATTACTACACACGGAACTGCCTTAAAGATCAGGACAGCCCTTTTCAGACCAGCAAATCAAAGAGTTTCCCAAGAAAGATTATATTCCAGTTTTCAAATAATTTGATGATGATGATTATATTAAATTTATTACAGCCACTCACTCCAAAAGATTCTGGGTGGCTTACAATATCCAACAAATAATTAAAAGACAATTAAAAATACATAAAACAAGACAGCCTGGACAAAACCAACAATTTTTTACAGTTTTTAATGTTTGATTTTAATTGTGAGCTGCCCAGAGTCCCCCTCTGGGGGAGATGGGCGGCATATAAATCCAATAAAATAAATAAATAAATAAATAATACCAATAAAAACAGTGGGGGCTCCTCAGGCCTTGGAACAGAGCCTGAAAGAGCCTTCCAGAACACCTGGAGAGCGGGCGCCATATGTGTGTCTAGGGAGATGCTGTTCCAGTTGGCAGGGATAGCAATAGAGGATGCACACCTCTTTAGTCGCGCAAGATGACAACATTTAATTGAGGGGACCTGGCGCACACCCACTCTGCCTGAATGTACTGGGTGGGCAGAAACAACCAGAGATAGGCAGTCCTTCAGATAACCAGGCCCTGTGCCGTGAAGGGCTTTAAAGGTAGTAACCAATACCTTGAATTGCACCTGGAAGCCTATTGGCAGCCAATGCAGCTCAAGAAACAGCAGTGACACATGCGCATGAGTGCCTGCTGCTGCTCATGCTGCTGCATTCTGAACCTTGTAGCTTTTGGGTGGTCTTCAAGGGCAGCCCCACGTAGAGGGCATTGCAGTAGTGCAGTTGTGAGGTGACCAGGGTGTGAGTGAACATCTGAAGGGCCTTCTGGTTGAGGTCAGAGCATAACTCGCACATGAGATAAACCTATCCAAAGGGCCCTCCCGGTCGCAGCTGCTACCTGCTCATCAAGTAGCTGTAAGCCCAGAAGGACCCCCACGTTTGTACCAGTCTCAAATAGGGAAGTGCAACCCCATCTAAGACTAACAGTGGAATAGTCTCCAAGCTAGAGGATCAATCAGCCACAGCCACTCAATCTTGTTCAGACTGAGCTGAAGTCCTCTCTATCCATACACTGAGTCAATACATCAACAGCTTCACCTGGAGCTGAACTCCTCACAGTCTGGAGTTGAGTTGTAAAACTGAATATCATCAGTATGTGATGTGACTGTCTGATGACCTTACCAATGGTTTCATGTAGATGTTAAACAGGAGGGGGGAGAGCATTGAACCCTGAGACATCCCACAAGTGAGGAGCCATCAACACCAATTGAAAATGACCACTGAGGAAGGAAGTGAACCACTGCAACACAGAGCCTCCCACTCCCAAACCTGCAGCTGGTCCAGAATGATACCATGGTTGATAGTATCAAAAGCTGCTGAGAGATCAAGGAGCACAAGGATGGATGCACCACTTCCATCTCAATTCTACCAAAGATCATTGACAAGTGTGACCAGTGCTTTCTCCATACTACTGCATACCCCAGCCTGAAACCCTACTGAATCAGGTTCCTCCAAGATCCTCTGTAGCTGCCATCCAACCACCTTCTACACAACCTTTCCTAGAAAAAACAGATTGGAAAATGGACAATAGTTAATAATCCAGCTGGGGACAGGATCTAACAAAGAAATGGTTGAACTGACAGACTGGAGGACCTTGTCGGCTTCCTTGGGAGTTACAGAATCAAACTCAGTCCAGATAACCTCACGAGATTGTGCCTTGGGTAACTCACTTGGACCTGCCCAGTCAGAGTCAAACTCTGAGTGAATCTGAGCAACTTTATCTGCTAAATACCATAAATACTCCTCACTGTGGCCTCGCAGTCCAGCCCCCACCTAACAGCAAGCGAGTCTCTCTAAACAGTGCCTTATTCATGTTCGGTCAGACCCTTTGTCTTTCTCCAATGGCACTCCAAGGTGCACCGAGGACTGGCACACGTTGAAGGCTGCATAGCATGTGCACTGTCTTCTCATGATAAGGGGATTTAATAAATTGTCTAATATTTTAATTAGTAAAATACATAGTGTTGACATGTGATACCATAACCTTGTAGGTGATTGGCTCATCTATTCCAATACTGGTAGCTTAAATCTAATACTGGCATTCATGCCAGCTCCTAGAGGTTAACAACGCAGCTCATTAGGCTCCTATACAGCATTCCTTGCTCTCCACTCCACCATCACTCCCCAAAGAGAAAAAATGTTGACATCTCAATCATAGCAGATGGTAGCACCTAACCAACTTGGCTGATCTTGAAGAAGCTAAACAGGATTGGATCGGATCAGTACTTGGAAGGGAGAATACCAGGGAATCCCAGGACTCCAGGCTAGGTGGAAATTAAAAAAAAAAAAAAACTGGAAGAAGGCAAGCACAAATCACACCCACATTGTTGCCCATAAATTATATGTACGTGTCACTAGAATTTGAGTTTGACTTGAGAGAGTCTTTATCTTTACCATAGCAATACTCATGAGATCTCACTAAAATCTCATAAGATTTTGGTGGCCTTTTCCAAGATCAGGTGAAATTCCATTATTTTATTTTAAGATTTCTCTGAGGTCTTTTCCCCCAATCTGATTGATTCATTTATTGATAGTGCAATGACATTTGGGACCCAAAAAGTTTGTTGATCCCAGACTAAACTCTTCTACACACAGAGCATGCACTATCATTGAGGGATGTCACTGGGGCTATTTATAATTAAACACTGATGCAACCTTGTGCAGGAAAAAATGATAAATCATAAGAACTGATTATACCTGAACATCTGTCACCATTTTGCATTTCATAATAGCCTTTTTATAAATGCTTGAAGGACCAATTTAAATATTTTTGTTTATTACTGAAAACATTGAAGGAAGAAGATGGTAACCTTTATGCTGCCTGCTCTATTAAGTTGCCTTGCTTCCCCTCATGATCCAGAATGGCGAGGAGCAGATTTATTTCAGTCTCTGTAATCAAAAAGATCAGGAAGCCAAAAAAAAAAAAAAGTGTGGGGGGGCAGAGTTCTAGTATTGGGTGAAAAATGCATAACTCTATTAAAGTTACTGGAGCATTACACATTACACAAGCAGAAAATCTGGGCTGGATATTCATTGAAAATTTCTTGATAAAACATGTTACCAGTGAGTTATTGAAATATATTAGGCTGCACAGTAGCAAGGAAAGTAACACTTCACATAGCATTGTATATTAAAAGGTTGAGATGATGTTCTTACTAGTCTTAGTATTACACCAAATAGAATTTTTTGGGGGAAAGTTTGCCACTTGACTCCATCAGCAAACTTTGACACAGTATTTTAAATTTGGCCTTAAACCAGCCAGAACATAGATATACCTGTTAAGTATAAATACAAACCAGCTCCTAACTTTAAGACAAACACAAATGCACAGTCTGAATACCAACATTAGTCTGTAGGCCATGTGCTGGTTTGTATGAGTGATGGTTTGCTTTTCGTCATAGGTATTGTGTTGGCTTACATAGAATTGGGACTCTGCTTCTTACTTACAGAGTCCTGTTTGCTCAGCAAGGGATTTTTATCAATTGTGAAGAAGGAGGTTGTGTGGTGTGTAGCTTAATGACTCCGTACCCATATAGTTTTCTCTTAAGAACTATGTAATTACATTGTCAGCCTCCTGTGCTATTGTTGTTGAGAGATTAATCAGGCATTGTATTAGGTAACAGAACAAGCCTTCATTTGGGGAAATGGTATGAATGCTTGCAGCTTTATTTAAACTTGGTATCACTCATCTTCTACAATGAAAATTAAAATGATATTCTCCAAATGAATGGTTGTGTCTAGTATGAGCCTCCTTTTGCATGTATAGTTTGTTTGCGCAGAATAATTAAGTAATTGTCTTGGAACAAAGATTAGTTTTGATCCTACAGCACTGACACAGAACATCAGTGTGTGCTCCAATGCACAATTAATGCTCCTTAACCACTGGGCTGTGCCATTTTCTTCTGTGGATGTCATAGCCCTTGACTATTCATTTTCCTCCCTCTCTCCCCTCCACTTGAAATATAGATCCATCTGTGAATCTGAACTGGAGCTCTTTCATACTTCTTGAACTGATTCAAAAAGTAATCTCCATATTTAAATGACAAAACACATGTACAATACCAATCAACTGTGAATGATTGGTTACATCTAGATGCAGTAAGCATGGAAACATTCCTAGTTACCTAATGCTTTATAATTAACAGTACAACACTACATATATCTACTCTTAATTAAGTGTGCATAGGATTGGGATTTACATTTACAAAATGCTATTTATCAGGATTAAATATTCAATGTATCAATTATGCATGTTTTTCTTTTCTCTGATTTAAGGCATTCTCTAAGGAGGTTATGTGTGTTAACCTTCAAGGTAGACTAGAGAAGGGAACAGACACCACAAGAACAACTGGAGCTCTATTCTATTGTTGAAGGGGATAATAAGAGAATCCTGAAAGTCCAACAGAATTTCTCTCTTCCCTCTTTTATGCCAGAGAATCAAGGCAAGGTAATCTTGAGTTTTTTTCTCACCCTCTCCTCTTTCTCAGGCTGAGTAGGTGCTTACATAACTGCTTTCACACTACTTCCTCAAGGTTATCTCTTATGCAGGGTGGAGGAATTACCTATCTCTATGCATAAAGTTTTTTTAACTAATGTATATCTGCTCTCTAATCTGTTATAAACCACTCTGAGGAAACTTGAAGGACACTATACAAATTGTAAAAATAAAGCAATTATTTTATTGTATATCCATTAGCACTAAAACTTTCAGCAAATCTGTGCCTGTTCTGTATAGAATGCCTGCAACATAGACGCAAACTTATAAGAAAATATAAACATTTCTGCAGCAACAATAGAAACAATGTACAGATTAGCCTTTCTCAACTTGGTGTCCTTTAGATAAGTTGAGTTTTCTTGGCCTTTGGCCAAGCTGGCTGGAGATTCTGGGAATGAAGTGCAACAGGGGCACCCAGTTATGGAAAGCTGATCTAGAGTTCTGCAGAAGTAAAGAGAGAGAACATGGCGTTCAATGGAGCTGTCTCCCAAAAACGTGAGGTTAGGAATCCAACTGAAACCAGACAATGCAGACATTTGGCTTTGGGGTTGTTGTTGTTATTCTTGTTGTTGTTTTTTAATTAGTGCCAAGTTGGAGGAAGCTGCTCTCTACAGTTGAAGTTTTATTGCTGTGGATATTTTTACACTGATGTTTATCCTCAATGCATACCATATTTTCTACAAGCCAGGCAGAGCAAAAAAATTGTTATTGTGATTGCTTTGTATGGAGAGTTCATTTGGAGTTGCCCAAGGCATTGACTTCACGTTCTTTGCGGCTTAATTGATCCTGGTGAGTGAACTACAATTCCCATCACTCCAAAAGGACAATAAGCTGGGGGTGGTGGAGATATGTCCAATCCATCTAGAAAGAACTGTTTTGGTGGATTCTGGCCCTATACCATTTTGTGAATCCATTCATGGAAAAATATAATATTTCTGAATGGGTTATACATTATTCCATTTGCATGATTTTGGTGCAAACATCTTTCATGCGCTTTTTAAAAATTTTTGAAATACCAGAAAAACTACACCTTCCCAACGGATATGCCTTGCCTAATTTTTTTTGTTTGTTTGTTTAAGTCTATTTCAGATTTCAACGTGGAGTGCAAAGAACACTTGTGAGTATTTATCTAACCATGGGAGAAACAGTGGGAGAAAATATGACAGCACTTATTACTTTCTCTTCTGGTCTCTTGGAAGAAATTAAAAGGAGGTATGTATTCTGATTACATCAAAAAGAAGGTTTGCAAGAACCAGATAACATATTATACTTAGCTTCTATATGTGGGAAGAAAACTTACCCAGTAAATTCCAGTAACTGGAGAGGATCCAAATAATCACATTTTCAAAACTAGCAGGTTTCACTGAGTCACTGATCACTTGTACCACATAGACCAAGAGCAAAAGCCTCAGGTTACATAGAACTTAAGTAGAATGCTGTTCAAAGACAACTCAGGTTTGTACAGAGTTAGTAAGACCTCTCATTCCAAAGAAAATTACTTTACAACTGATACAACTGTATAACAAGGAAAAGAGACAGGTCTTCCTCACACTGTGAAGACACTAAAGTAACCTCCTTTGCAATGTAACCTAGCTACTTTGATATACAGGTGGTGCCAGGGTTATTCTGTCACAATGACCCTGAAATAATTGCGAAGAAGGAGAAGATAAGGAAGTAACCATTATACATTCTTGTGTCTGGTACTTCTCACAAAAAGCATTAAATTCTTTGTTCCAGGGTAGGTATGGCAAACTGAAGATGGCTTTGAGAGAGCAGAGCTGACAACTACGGCAAACACCAAGGAACTGATGAGTAGACCAGTTCCTTGGAATCTCTCTGGGTAAGGAGAGGATGGGAGATCACCCACATGTGCTCTGGATGGCTGGTCCTTATGAGGAGACTGCAGGACAGCAGTTTTTCATGGATTTGAGCACCAGGAGATGATGGGATCAGCCATCTTGCTTGCAACCACGGCAGAGACTTTTAAAGAACACTAAGTTCGCAAACCTCACTTTCTACACTTTCAGAAGTTGCCTATTAACTATTCTAAAGCTATTAGAGACCTTTGGAATAACAGATTTGAAGTCTTTATCAGGTAAGTTTATCTTCAACTCTGAACAAAACAAAAACTAATTACAAGGTTAAGAACTTAAAGAATTTGAAATAAACAGCAAAAAGCTAAATAAGATTTTGATCTAAGAAAGTTATAAACAGGTTTAAGGGTCCAGATAAATTTGAAATAATTACTTTTACTATAATATTTTGGAATTAACTATAAAAAATAACTTCTCATAGGAAAGTGACTTATTCTGGCAATTCTGGCTATTGCAAGTCATAACAAAAGATAAGTGATGATTTTAGAAACTGGACCCTAGAGGAGGAGACTGAAGACTTTAAGCAGAAGAAAAAAAAAAAAAATACAAGCCTGATGTCCATTAATACTGGGATTTACAGACTGATACAAAATGTTATAACATCAGAAATATTAAAGGAGATCTTTGAACAATGGAGCCAGACGTTAGTAACTACAATATCAACACTGTTAGTAATGTTGTCTGCTTCTATGGATAGACTATGGTTAAAAGATATTAATGAAGGAATGACAGATGTGGAACAGATTTATCTGGCAAGACAGAGAAAGTACAGAATGTGGAACTACAAATGACAGGCCAAGAGAACGATTTGGAAACGGTGTTTTACTGGATATTAAAAAAAAAAAACCTGTCTGAAGTTTTAAAAATTAAAAGGGAAATACAAATGATGAACCAAGAGAATGACCTGGAAAATGTTTTCTTATTGGATCTACAAAAGAGGCTTGTTAATGCCTTGAAGAAATCTGTGCAATGGGATAAAGAAGAATTGAAGAGAAATCAAATACTACAATGTTTGATTGAATTAAAGATAAAGACTGTTAGAAATAAAAGGAAGGAATATAAAGTTGGTTTATTTGATCAAGGTTAAAATAAGACTTTTTTTGCAATGTACTGGCAACGCTTTATGGACTTTTGCTGACATCAGGATTGAAAAATTGATGTTTTATGGGTTTGCTTATAGATAAGAGATGGGATATGGGATGAAGAGATATCTGTTTAACCTTATATGGGTGAAGAGTTATTAAATTTGTTTTTATTTGTTGTGATGAAGGTTGGAAGTCACTTCTTTATATATTTCTTTTCTTTTTTTTATTATATTCTTTCTTTTCTTCTTTCTTTTTCTTTTTTTTATTACCGTATTTTTCCGACTATAAGATGATACTTTTTTCTAAAATCCTTACACTAAAAATTGAAGGGCGTCTTATTCAAGGAAGTCAGCCGAGGAGAGAACCACGCGGTTGCAAAACTGCCCATACCTTGTCTCTGTGAACGGGTTTCCTCCAATCACGAGCCTCCAATCACGAGTGAAATAACTTCAGTCTGCAAACAGACTTCCTCCAATCATGAGCCTTATGTAACTGACGTCAGCTGATGCTGAACAAACCAATTAGAGGAAGGCTGTTTGCAGAGACAAGCTATCGGCAGTTTCACTCGTGCTTGAATGTAATCAGATATGCAAAAGAGCATGGAAATAGAGCTGCAGAGAGACGGTTTGGACCTCCTCCCACCGAGTGTATCAGGTAAATGTTAACTAATTACTAAATAAAAATGTGTTCTGCACTATCTTTAAAATATTGATTTCTTAATTTTGGGTTGGAAAAGTGGGGGTTGTCTTGTACATGGGGGCGTCTTATTGACGGAAAAATACGGTATATTCTTTCTTTCCAATCTCTTCTCTTTCTCTAAGTTTAGTTTGTATTCGTTTTTACTATTGTAATTAAAATTCTTAATAAAATTATACTTTTTTTAAAAATAAATTCCTTGAAGAATGCAAAGCAATGAACAAAACCTCTACAAAGCAGTAGAATATGAACCTTACTCAGAGCAGATAATTTGTATGCAATTCATTTAATATTCAATTTCTTTCTTCACATGTATATAAAAACTCTTTGGACTGTATTTGTTCAGAACTATGAAGACTTGTGGTAGGAAAAGAAAACTGAAGAATTCTGAAATCAGACCTGGAAGAAGAAGCCACTGGTTGGCTTTCATCCTTTCTTCTAAGGGATAACTGTTCAATGTTTACAAAAGCAGTAAATACTCACACATGAGCTTGCCTTAAAATGTATTTGGCCAGAGGTGTGTGATTAGGGTGAGGGGTGGGTTTTTTGTCCCTCATTTTGAAAGTTATCTTTCTTTGACTGATGTAACCCAACTCCCTGGGTAAGGATGCTATTTATTTTAGGGTTTCTGCACAAGACTCGGTTTTAGAACAAACCTTTTTCACTCTTATTTAAAAGGATAAAATATGATTGCATCTGAGGTAGAAGGGGTGAAATGGTAAACACAAGACTTATTTTTACAGAATTCAGAGTGTTTACTCTGAAGTATATCTTAATGGCTTTATTTAAAAGTAGTGCCATGCATTCACAGGATATGGCACTAAATGCAAAGTAGGTTAAAACAGTGTTCCTTTCCCTAAAGTAGGCCTTGGGAAAAAAAAAAAGATACAGACAAGCATATTCTGCACATCAAGTTGGTTCCCTTCCAGTGCAAAATATGGACTTGAGTGACTGCAAAGGGAGCTGTCAGTTTGGACTGCCTTCACTGTCAAGGGCTGTGTCATCTGTCAATGTCTGTTCCAGCTCACTGTACCACATAGAGGGGATGCACTGTTGCCTCCCAATTGATAACATGCTGCCAGAAGCATGCTACTTTCTCATCTGTCTTCTTGTAGCTGTCAAAACTGCAATCCATTAATTAGTTTGTTCTTGTGGATTTTAGTTGCTCTGAAGACATGTAAATTCCGAAAGTAAGGGAATGGCACACACTCACATGCACACAAACCGACAGCAGCGCCAAGAGAAGTCTGCAAATCCTAAATGGCAGTTATTATGGGCAGTGTAAGTGCTGGTGATCGCAACTAACAGACTGAGTGAGTGTAATGGTGTAGCCAGTCTCACTGCACAGCTTTTAATGAGATCGAGGTTCCTACAGAAGCAGAAATGGAATGACAAATAAGAGGAAGAAGGCTCCAAAAAAGGAGGTCAGCTCAGGCATGAAGGTGCAACTTGTATATAACAGCCTTTCTTTTTCTTTTTCGGTATTCACAGTTCCAAACAAATGTTCATAGTATATCTAGCATTGGCCTGAACAACTAGAACCAGATGACGATGATGATGATGATAACAACCACAAAACAACAATAATAATAATAATTGTTGTTTTGTAGTTATCATCATCATCTGGTTCATAGTATATCTAGCATTCATTCTAATCAGTAGAATGCCTTAAGATTTTTACAATTTTAAAAAAATGCTTTCAGTGTTACACGATCACACAGTTACACTCTTAGTAATAACAACCAGATTTGATTTGGGCAGAGTTAATTGCAGTGAGCTCCCACTGAAATCAGTGGAGTACATAGGTCCTGAGCATTGGCTCCATTAGGGATTATCTGGTGAAGTATAGAGGCTTACCACCTCTTCTACAATTAGTAATCTCCAACATCCTTGACAAATGGCTATCCAATCTTTGCCTGAAGACATCCAGTGAAGGGGTAGCCACTATCTTCTTAAGAAACTGATTTCAGTGTCCACTAGGTTTATCACTGGCAATTACTTCCGGGAATTCAGTCAGGATCTTTTTGCTGTAACTTAAAAGACTTATTCTGGATCCTGTACTCTGGGACAATTGAAAACAGGTATGGCATTCTTCTGATACCACTCTTGGGCACATGGAGTAATTGAAGTGACAACTTTATGAGGAAAAGGCAAAGAGAGCTTTGAAATTCAGGGCATCCAGAGAGCCAACTATTTCTGTCACTTTTGTGGGGATACCAGATACAAAAGTCCAGTTTACCATTAGATGGAAACAAAGAGTTTAGAGTTTTGTATTTCTTGTAAGCATGTCCATAAAAAGTTAAACCCAAATGTTTAACAACCTGCATCTATGAATATATGGGTGAATTTAGAAGAATGGGTTACAAAGTAGGAAAGGGCATATTCATACTGGTGCATTCATTGTGAACTAGCATTACAACCTCAATTTATTTTAAGAGAGAGAGAGAGAAGGAAAACAGGAAGGGAAATCAGAAGATCCTGTGGCTAACTATTGCTTGTAATGCGCAACCTCCAAGAATCTGGAATAAATTTTGTTTTTAACTGAAATTAAAGCAGAGAGCAGAACTTGAAGAAAGGTGTAAATCATTAACCAAATCATTCTTTAATTGGATTGATTGATTTGGTTTGATTTGATTTCTGTCCTGTTTTTCTATCATTAAAAACAGTCTTAAAGATGCATGAAATGGATTTTAAACTTCTCTTTAATATGTCCTGCCAGTCAACTTCTGAACAGCAGATGCTGAGTACTAATAGTGGAGGAAAATTCTTGCTTTCACTGATAGACCTTTTGTCTGATGTAGCAATGCTCTTGGTTTTCTTAAGCACTAACAGCAGCAGCAGTGGTAGATTTATCACTCACGATTCTTCTTGCATTAGTCCCTCTCGCAATCTGTTGTGTCATAATGAGCTGAAAAACAAGATTTCTCCTGGATTTTCATAGTGAAGTCAGGATTTAGCTATTTCATAACTGATTCATAATTCCAACTTCAGACGTTTTAAAGTTATGATAGTAAGCTATAAGAGCAATTTGCTCAGTTCATTCCATCTAATTTTGTGTGATTTGCAAATCTAAGTTGTATGTCTATGTATGATTTTTGAAAAAAATTTTGCCTCCATAATTAATTTAACATTATTTTTTACTCATCAGACAGAGTTCACAGTGACCTTTAAATTCACTTACAAATTGGAAGTCATTGGTTAATATGGACCAATTGGCTTCAGTTACCCATTCACTGGCAAATCATTATTTCTGGCCCAGTTGTTTAATTGGCTGGAATGCTCTTCCCCATCAAATATATTGTCTGTCAGAAGTGCTTGCTAGCCTTTTGCAGACTTCCTGGATGCTGTCCAGGTCATTAAAGCTACATCTTCCATTCAATCTCTATTTAGCCAAAGCCAACTCTCTAACTTCTTGGTCTTAATTAAAGCAAGGAAAATTTTGGAATGTGTCAAATAGCAGGTGATATGCTTGAAACAGATAAAGTGAAGCAAACCATTCATATATGGAACTCATTTTTGACTGTTTTAGAACCTGGATTTTACAAAGCAAATTTCCCCAGCAAATACAAATTATTTTTTCAAAGATATTGTAAAGCATGTTTTATATTTTCAAAGAAGGCACATAGTGCAATATTCAAATATATTCTAGCTCCCAAGAATGGCTTTTTTTCCACTGTTTTTGAGGGGAAGCCACGGCCTTACAGAACAGAGTAGATATTTTGTTTGTTTGTTTAACTGCTATCATCTATATCTCATGAAAGCTTGAGAAAAGTTACTAGGGTTTTCCTTAGATGTCTAGTTTTCAGTGTTTCTTTCTCTCTCACTTACTTTATGCATAAGTATACTCTAATCCCACAGTGTGATTACATATAAAAATCACTAAATAGTAACCATGTAGATGGTAATAAAATTAGTGCTTCATGCGCAAAGACATTAAGGAAGCACTAAACTCTGTGTTCTGCTTTTCTGCAGGACCACACCAATCAGCAGTTCTGGGGCTTATTTCACATCCTGAACACACAAACCCATCCTTTTCCAGAAGTTTTACTTCTGGAAAAGTACAAATCGCCCATAGAAGAGTTTGACTGACATGTTTCAGGATAAAAGCAGAACGCTCCAAGAAATGCCAGACTATCCCATGCTGGGAGCTCTGTGCACAAGAATCTTCAGAGATATTAATGATAATTTAATATTTTAAAAATCACAATTATGGAGTTTGAGAACCATTGCAGGTTACACCTGGGGAATTTGATGACCATGAAAAAGGGAGGTAGGGGAGGAGTATGGAATAAAATTTGTTCCTTAGGAGACAGTTCATGAAACTTTAATATATTTTCCTTACTGAATATCATCACCTATAAATTACTGATATATACCATCCAATCATATGGAAAATATGAGAAAGCCTTTCCACTTGGTTAGACTTTATCCTCACTGTCCAGGTGTCCTGTCACCAGAACAGGTCAGCCACCACTTCTGCATTTCTTCACAATCTATTAATCCTCTGTGCACTGCTTCTGCTACTCCTGAAGTACATTTTTTCATGTAATGCCACTTCGAATACTCCTGTCCATTTCAGAAGCACACTTCAGGTTCTTGTGGGCTAAGCTGAGCCATTCACTAGCTACTTTGCAGAGGCAAGAGCACCCTTTCAACCAAATCAGTGCTTACTATTGTTTTTTATATCTTTTAGAGCTACCTTCACCACAAATAGCTAACACTTGCCTGGTAAATAGAAGGTTGCTGGTTCAAAACCTGGCAGATTTTTTTTTAGTTACTGCTTTCTTTCTTTCTTTCTTTCTTTCTTTCTTTCTTTCTTTCTTTCTTTCTTTCTTTCTTTCTTTCTTTCTTTTTCTTTTCCCTGTGCTTTTTTTTTTAAGTCAAGTAGTGTGCTGCTTCATCATTTTTCCTGTCACCTGAAGGGTTTTACCTTCAACTCCCAAATGGCCCATTGGCCAGTAGGGCAATTTGGAAGATGAGAATGAAACCCTTCTACTTTAAATGACTGGAAAAATGATGAACAATGCATGGCTAAACCCTACCCTACCCTACCCTCCAAAAAGCAAATGGAAAAGTAGAAAGGTCAGGAAAAGGAAAATAGTAGTTTAAAGAAGAATGTTTCTGTTGGTGTTGAACCAGCAATTTTCTACTTACAAGACAAGTATTGTAATAATTATGCTATTACAGCATTTGTGGTGAAGATAGTTCTAAAAGAAATTAGAAAGCAAAAAGGCAATAAGAAAGGATTTTAAAAAATGGATGTGCATTTTAATGCTTTAACTTTGCATCTGTAAATTCAATTGAACTTTATGTGTGTGTGTAAACATACACTTACACATGCATATCCACACATAAAAGTATGTACAGAAAGACCTGATCTATGGGAGGGGGTAAAAGTCTGCTGTCTGGACTGAATGCCTTGTAAGCTGTTGCCAAAGTGTCTTAGTCTAGACAGGATTTTCTTAAGACAATTTAGAGTCAAGCTGGCATGAGTATAGGACAGGAGCAGCTTCCATGTGGCTATCCTATGAGGGTCCAAAAGCAGCTCCATGTGCTCTATGGTAGAAAAGAATACTGTATGTACAGTATAGCATGTTTGTAATAATGTCCATGTGAATATGTCAGTTATTAATAGTATTCATTTCTGGTAAGAGTTCAATCTTCTGAGCATTAAACCACACAAAACATCACTTGTTCACCACTCTATTATGTCAACCGCACTGAGATTTGTGATGATATGATGTGGATCTGGATCTGAATAGGGATTGGCATTGGCACAGCAAAGATTATGCCAATATGGAGTTTTTGCCAACTCAGAGATGGGCAGAGCACTTCAACTCAGCTGTGGAGGAAGGTCCTTAGAACAAAAACATTGCTTGTTTTACTATACTCATGGGGAACATACTCTTTCTTTCTCCCTCAGCTACTGAGAAATTGCTCTAGATTAGCTTTCATATTTTTCCAAAAAACATGGATTTAGACACGTGGTGTACGGCTTGGTTTGTGTGATATCATACTGAGCATATCTTACATGCTTATCCAAACTGATCACCTTCACTGACTGTTATCTGGGCTGTAAATGTAAATGAATTTACGAATGAGATTAGATATAAGTAAAGCTTACATATTTGTCTTTTTACATGCCTACTGATAATTACTTTTTTAGAAGCTCTGATTCTCTGAAATGTAAAGATATGTTTAGTGTATAATGCATGAGCAAATTTACGATGTAACTCTTGAATGAGCTACTAATAAAAAAAAAATGGATAACCTGGATAGTAGTTTGCATTTTTCTCCATCACAAGATTTTTATGCCTTACTATACAGAGATTTCCTAGACAGAAGTCTTAGTCCTGTAATGTTAAATGCTCTCCATATCAAAATAGTCAGTAGAAGTCAAAGATTGTATGATAGATGTTGCAGGCAGGTAGGGGCAGGTGACCACATGAACATGATGGCATGATGCAAACCCCACAACTAATAAGCTTGCTTTCAAAATCAGAACACAGTTGTAAGAGTAGGGCATGCATTGTGACATCACCATCCATGTGTCATCATTTCTTCATCTCCTCCTCGTGGACACCTGTGAATTGTATGGATGAGCCATCCAGGTTGTTTGAAAAATGGGGGGTGGGAAACTATTTTTGCTGTTCAGATTCAGTACTGTTTGTACTTTAAAAAAGATGTGAATACTTTGATTCCCACATATGTAAATGTTTATGTGCTCCAGATCTGTAGGGACTGAAATTCACAGAATTTCCCAGGTTAATCTGATTAGGAATTTTAAGAGTTACAATTCCAATTTATCTGGAGGACTGCAGAATGGAAAGGCCAAACTATATTCATTCTGACTTCAATTCCACCTCACTTCTGAAATGTTGTTAAAATTGTGACTTGGCCATTTGGGTATAGAGAAACCAGAAAGTCAAATGTATTGCTCATGAAGGTTTTGTACATTGCCCTGAGTCACTTTTAGGTGAGATGGGCGGCTACATAAATATGATAAATAAATAAATAAATAAATAAATAATGTGCTTGAACAAAACGGAGTTACATAATGTAAACAAGGTGCCCCATTAGCTTTCCTGCAGTGTAACAAAAATGCAGCACTATCTGTCTGTTATATGATATAGAAAACTTCATATGATATAGAAAATGTGCTCCTGTTACAAATCTCCAATAAACTTTTAGATGCCAGAGACAGTATGTTATTTCCACTTGAGAATACAATTACGTTTGCCCCATGAGGCATCAAGAACTGTCCAGACAATATCATAATGTCTCAGTCACTGCTAGGGTTTTCAAAGCATACGGCTAAACCTGACTACTAGCTGGTATACAACTTTTGTTATCAAATAACTTTCCATCACTCACCAACTGCTTTGCTAGAAATTACTGAACACATTTCTACTGCCATAAAATTGGCTTGGACTATATTTCTGGATTCCAAGAAAGCTTTTGACAGCCAACTATGATACTTTATGTAACAAGTTGTCAGCATACTGTGTATCACCTAAAGCTGTCACTTGGCTTAGGTAAGAACTGTCAGATTGACTGCAAAATATTGTTACTGGGAGCACGAAATCTTTACAACCTATTTCTGTTGGGATTCAATAGATAGAGTCCCTGCGCTGTTTCTTTTTAAAATTCTATCTATAAATGATCCATCATGTGTGCATATGCCTGGGAGGGGTGTGGGAGGAGAAGACATATATGTAGAGAGCAATACCATTTAGAAGACCAGCAAGTGGCATGAGTGACCCACTTTTCTTCATGCAAGAAAGCAGTCTTCATCCCCTGGAGTTAGTAGCACAATTCCCATTTATAGTAATGCTTATATAGCATGAACCTACTGAAGAAACATGAAGTGTTCACCCGGAATCAGTAGCATTTATTCATTTACTTATTGTCTTCCACCTACCTTCCACCAATCAATGGGATATGAAATAAGGAGGAAAAGAAGGGCTTACAGACTAAAAGTCTTGCTATGAAATAAAAATAGGTACTGAAAAATCTGCCCAACAGAGAAAAAAGAAGAATCTTGACATTCTTTTAAATATACAGTGGTACCTCGGGTCACGAACGCTTCTGTTCCTGACCAATTCAGGCCACGAACAGCACCGTTCGCAAAATTTTGCTTCTGTTCGCAAATGCCGGATCGGGTGACGAACAGGATCCGTGGCCATTTTCCCTGCCGTGACACGTGGTCGGGGCTTCCTGTAGGGAGGGGGACTCTCCCTCCAAACAATAACCGCCTCCCCACCCGCCTTCCTGTCCTCCACGCCAGAAGTTGCCTCAAGCAAGGTTAGTATTCTCTCTCTTCATACTGTACTTTGTGTCATATTTTTGTGGTTTAAAAAAAATATATATGTGGTTCAGAACAGATTAACGGTATTTACATTGAACCTTATGGGAAAATTTGATTTGGGTCGCAACCAAAATCAGTTGGTGACCAAATTCGTAGGGGTCAGAACCAATTCGGGTCGCGACCAGAGTTGCGGAACGAATTAAGTTCGTGAACCGAGGTACCACTGTATATACACCTATATATGTAATGCACTAATGGAAATAATATGAAAAGACTTATGGGTACGTTTTTGTTCTATAGTGATTAACTTCTTATATGAGTGGTAGGCAACCTGTGACTCATAGGCCAGTCCCATATTAAAACTGCTGATTTTTAGGAGAACAATTTTTCTCTTGGAAGTCTCCAAGTTCCTCTCAAAGTGTTGTTTTTAATATGTAAGAAGGAGCTATTGTGAAGATAAATTGGGAAGGGGAGTCCATTTCTTCACCTATTCCAACATACCATTTCCTACTTTCTTGGGACAATAAATTCTGTCTGCAAAACTTTCATTCTCCTTCACAAGCCATCAAATCCCTGATCTCTCCCACTAAATTCCAGTACAAAATTCCTTATTTTACTCTCCCTGCTCACTAGCTTTGGATCATGCAGTGATTATTCTCATCAGCAATCAGTGGTGATAATCCAATCATACAAATGTTATTCTGCTAATGAATGCTGGTAGCTGAATTTATTACCTTGATCCAAGGAGAGTCAAGCTTCTAACTTAACCATTTCCAACTAATTCTAATAACTGTTCTGGAAGCTGATGTCACTTAAACTACAAACTGGAAATTAGATCATTGTCAATGTGAATGGAAAGTGAAACCCCACTTTTTCTCCCCAGATTCATTCCTCCATGGATTTGTTTTAAACCTGAGGTTTATACATTTGTAAATATACACACACAAATATATATACTCTGTGTGTGTGCGTGCATGTGTATTTCTTCCAGATTCCAGATTTGTAGTGAACTACTAATTGAAGATGTATGCATTACTGATGAAGAAAGGAATGTAACAATAAGCAAAAGGAAAAAAATGGGAGAAAGATAAAAAGATAGTGACTTTAAAGTTTTCTTGGAAATGTTTTAAAAAGCTGATAAATAGATTAGGATACAAGCACTAGAATTAATGAGGAAATAGTTGGAGGACTGTAGCTCAACAAGAAATATTCTGAGGTAATTTTCCTTGCAATTAAATTTATTGGGAATTAATTATAAGTGATGCAGACTTTTGGAGGAGCAGTTCATGTGGAACAGAAGTTCTTTAAAGGATATGACCTGTGCATTCAGCAAATATTGCTGGAACAGGAAAGATTAACAGATACCATGCTGCACCCCCAACCCCACCCCCCAGTTGTTGAGGCAGTATCTTGTAAAGCACTATGGGTTTTCCTCACTCCCACCCTGCAGGATCTACAGATTAACACATCCAGAGTATACACATTCTCAAAGCAGTGACTGGTAATAATATGTGGAGCCAAAGAGATTATGTATATGTACCCTCTGAGGATTGCCAAAGTGAATCCTTGGTACAAGGCAATAGTAAGCCTTCCTGATCCAAATCATATTGCTGGCACCATCATCTTAATTGGGGGGGGGGAAAAAATCTGTTCCACTTGTGGCAACCTTACAACTGCAGAGAATTTGTACCCAACATTGTATGATCACTATCCATAGAATCAAATTTCCCTGGCTAACTAAAATCCAATTGCTATAAGTACCATTACTTTTCCTTTTTGCTTTGAAATCAGTGGGCCTTGGAAATGCTTGACTCAAGTTGGAATTTGTCCTTTTTTTAGACTGATTCTGAAGGCTGAAATGCTCCATATTTTATATGAAACTGAAGTCTATATAACCCTATCTATTAATGTCACCTCACACAAAATGAACCAACTGACCCAAAGAGGCTCATATTTTTCCATATAAACTGTTCTTATAGGACATGAAAAATTACCTTTGCAAAACTGGTTTCCCCTGGAGGATTCTGCCTTATTTAATCTCGGTGCTAAGTCAAGAAATGGCTACTAAACTATTTCTTAGGTTGCAGTATTGTTGCTAGAACTGTTGTGATTACTTGACATTCTTATTTATCTGCTTCTCTCTTTGAACAAATAGTTCTAGCAGTAATTATTAAATTTATGCATTTATAGAACAGCATCCTACATGTGTGATAATAGCACATTTTGATATTTATGAAGTGCTAGTTTTCTACAAACACAGAAATGCCATTAATTATCCCTAAGATGGTTGATTAAGATTTGAAAGCAGAAAAATAATGAATGGGCAGATCATTGAGTCATTAAAATACTTCTGATTATTTATTTCATTCATAAGATAACTGTGTATTTAATTTCAAAACAGATACCCTTAACACTGTGAGTTTTGAGAATCAGCTACACTTTAAGGAAAAATCAAATCTTCAAAATCAAGCTCATCCCCTGGTTACTTCATGGAACATCCGTGTCATTTTGCTTCCTTTCTGTACGAAAATGATTTGCATTGCAGCCTTCTAAGATTTTTTTTCAACTTCCCAGTCTAGCACTGGGAATCTGGAGCTCTCCCATCCAACTTCTAACCAGGCCTGAGTTTAGAAAGATAAAAAAAATACTGTTATGTGAAGATGCACTTTGAAGCAGGAAGGCATAAGTATGGGCTACAAATTTGTTAAAATCACAAGAACTGAAAGAAAGGAAAATGATACACGGCTGCCACGCTGCTGCTAATTCTGATGTACTAGATCAGAAACCAAATGCCAATCCCTAATGTTAACTGACAATGCAATTTAAGGGCATTACGCATACATGCGGGCAGTGGAGTCCCAACAGATTTTACTTTTAATGAGAAGCTGCCTTGGTTGGGAGACAAACCATGAGCCTGATGAGAACTGCATTATGAGAAAGAGAATGAGAGCAAGTACTTAATCCTTTCCCCACCAACTGTTTTTCAGTGAAAATTAGAAGGTGCTTTGGTGAAAGAGGAGCTTCATTTAAAGCTTTGAATACATCTAGCACAAAGTTAGCACATAGCCATGATTGATAATAGCCCTGTTACCCTTGGATCTAGACTGAGAAATATTTGTAGACTACGTAAAATTAATAGAACTTAAATTAGCCTTAGGTCCCATTGACTTTAATGGGTTTGCTCTGATTAAGTCTGCCCCAGCCCATGAATTATAACCTTGACTGATATATCTACAAGTTGACTTCAGCTGATATATTCTGGTGTGGTATAAAAATTGTTCTGTCTCACCCTTTTAGAATCATTTTGTGATTACTTTTGTCACAAAGTTGTGACCCAAAGCCACATTTCATTCTGGGCTCTGATCCCCTTCAGCAACAGAAAGGCTGACTGGAGAAGTAAGAGAAGAGAATTTTATGGTTTACAGATGGCATTCCAATCCTGCCCCGTTCTCCACCCTGGGCCTCTCTCACCTTCAGCAGGCTTCTAACATTCTGGAGTTTACATTTTAAGGAACTCAAGGGCAATATAACAGAGAAGTTCAGGCAAACAAGAACACCAGTATTTCAAAACAAACAGAACACTGCAGTCAATTCTAAATTGCTGAAGATTACGAAGAATTTCTATTTTAGAAGTTCAGCTTAATCTTGATCATTTTACGTAGAGCAGAAACAGACCACAGATCTATCGACCGTATAAAGTGAACTGCTGCAAAACAAAGGTTGTTTGCCACTTGGGGAATCATATCTGCCTGAGAATTCCCACTGAAAGTTTTGTTTTCATTTGACTTTAGTTTTCAGGGCTTTTTTTCTACATATACAGAATTGCAGCTTTCAGATTTTCTTATATACATTTTGTATGTGTGAGACCTGTGGGTTTTTTTCCCCACATTTTACAAAATGTTCACAAAACTTTACCTAATTTAAATTATTCTACATCCATATAAGAGAGGCAATCATCCAAATTCTAAAACAATTGTCAAAATCAGTCAAAGAATTTAAAGTAAAGACGGACTTTTCTTAGTAGAATTCAATTGCTTTGCATCAATGGTTGCAAAGCCATGTTCTCCCCACCACCACTACTTTATAAATGTTTTGGCAGACATATTTAAATTTAACTACTTTTCAACTCAACCACAACTGCTTATTAGGCCTGTATATGTTAGCCACAATTTGCCCCCCAAAAGTCACTTTGCTCTGTGGAGGTAACACTATGCATCTTGTTAAGTACTCTATATTTTTTAACTATCACCTCTGGCCACTAGAGATGCCCAAGGAAACCTCAGAAGAAATGCAACAATTTGCTTTTTAGAAGGGAATGGAATGCCGGGGGGGGGGGGGGGGGTGGACAGGCATGTTACTTCACAAAGCAGCCCAAAGTGAGTACTTCACTTGAAGCATTGTGAAGGGAAGCACCATCCACTGAAATTTGTACAGCCGTAGTATTAACCAAATATTAATATTTGTATAGCTCTAATAATTAAAATAATAAATTATTATCTTAATAATATTAGATCTAATATAAGATCTAATAATATTAGATCTTAATAATATTAAATCTACATAGGGCTGCCCTTGAAGAGTATCTGGACACTTCAGCTGGTGCAAAATGCAGCAGCACGAGCAGTTATGTGTGTTTCTAGTAGAACACATGTTACACCTCTGTTTCACGAGCTGCAGTGGTTACTAGCGAGTTTCTGGGTCCAGTTCAAGGTGCTTGTACTGACCTTTAAAGCCCTTCATGGCATTGAGCCAGGCTATCTGAGGGACTGCCTCTCCCCGATTTCATCTGCCCATCCTACCAGATCCAGCAGACAGGGCATGTTATGGGTTGCATCACTTAAGGAGCTACATTTGGCAGGCCCCGGGTGGCGGGCCTTTTCTGATGTGGCGCCTGCACTGTGGAATCTTCTCCCCCCTGAGGTGAGGTTGGCCTCATCATTGTTGAGTTTCCGGAGGTACCTTAAGACTTGGCTATGCCAGCAGGCCTGGGGACCTCAGGGACAGTGAGATAGTGAGATGGCTCCCTTATTTTTAACATCCTTTTATTTTTGTTTAAATTTCATTTTTATATTTTTAATGCATTTATTGACTGTTTTTAGCTTTGTTGTATGCCGCCCAGAGTTGCCTGTGGTGAGACGGGCAGTTATATAAACTGATTTAATTAAATTAATTAATTAAATTTCCTAATCTTGCTTAAGATAATTAATCTTATCTTAAACCTAAACCTAACCTAAATCTTAAATAACTAAGATAATTAATAATTAAGAGCCAGTGTGGTGTAGTGGTTAAGGCATCAGGCTAGAAATCAGGAGACATGAGTTCTAGTCCTGCCTTAGGCACGAAGCCAGCTGGGTGACCTTGGGCCAGTCACTCTCTCTCTTGCTCTAGGAAGTAGGCAATGGCAAACCACTTCTGAAACCTTACCAAGAGAACTACAATGGCCAGGAGTCAACACTGACTTGAAGGCACTAAAACAAACAATAATTAACCATTTCTTCTAATGCATTTTATTTTTCTATACCTAGGCATAGCACCTGTATTCCAAAGTCACTTTTCTCCACTTTCCTCCATGTCCACAGTTCAGAGTACATAAAATGTAGTTAAAGTCTGTGTTATAAAAGATGGCAGAACACTTTTATATATAAGTCATCTCTATTAACAGCAGGAAGATATTACCCAATATGTATTCTTATATAGAGAGATATATCTCAATTTATATTAATCTACTGTATAACTTTTATTTTGGATTAGTGAAGTCATATATTAAATAATAGGCCTAAATCATTTATTTATTTTTGCCAATTACAGTTACAATAGCCATGATTTCATCCTACCATGCAACATCTTGCAGACTTTCTGTCTATAATGATGGAATCTTAAAACTAGGTTGCTTTGTGATTTTTTTCCCCCAGAAATTACTTAATATCTGCCTAGGCTTCTATCTACACTGCACTTTCTGACTACTTGGGCTAGTTGGCTGCAGGATAATCTTAGCAGTTCATTGGCTCTCTTGCAGACAAAGAACCACCTTTTCAAAAGCTCTCAGAAGCAAATATAGTACTGAGAAAGGATTTTAAAAACATTTTTGTTGTGCCTGCATGTATGTGCATTTTGATGCTTTAACCTTGGAAATATAAGTCTAGCTTAAGTGTGTGTGTATAGTTACTTTGTGTGTGTGTGTACATGTATGTTATATAGGTATAAAATATGCACATACACACACACATATACACATATCCATATCCAAGAAGACCTACCTATAGGAATGAAAAAAAAAATGACCCCTGCTTTCCTGATACAGAAAAGTGGGAGAGCACAGAAGCAGGGGAACTGTCCAACAGGAAGAGCTGGTAGCCACCTTCCAGACTAACAGGCAAACCACTGTTGAAGTATCTCAGTCCAGGCAGAATTTTCATACCAGCTGAGAGTCAAGTCAGCAAAAGCACAGGACCACAGCAGCTTAAGTGGTAATTGGGATATGCCCGGACATAAGGGTGCTGAGAAAGTAAGTTTTGGTGACGTAGCTTTCCACTCTTTGTAGTGAGCCTGCTTTGGCCATGGTTTGTGCCAAGTTCCCTACCACTGGCACCACTAATTTCCCTCCGCTATGTTTTAAAATTGGCAAACAGAAAGAGAACAAGATACAGCCCCATGCATGTATGTTATGATTTCTTTGCTGGGATTTATGGATCCCTGATCATGCCTGAGAATGTATAGATTGTCAGTGGGAGTGTTTCAGTTTTTTCAATTGCAATATACTCTTTTCAGGCAGAAGGGTTCACTGCCGCAGACACAGATACAATTCAGACTGAATCCCATTTATTCTTTGCTATCCTTGTCACTCAACCTACTTTTTGCTCCTTACAGGGGCCAGAGTTGTTTAGCAAGAATATTTTTGGATTTGACTAGCCCAGTCCCTCTCAAAATTCAAAACATGCTATTCCAGCTCTGTGGAATTATTCTCTGAATATATTGATATGGATTTGCAGGTTTGGTCATTTTCACTTCACACACTATTTTATTTTATTTCCTCTATCAACTTTACATTCCATTTTGTGTATATTGTAAAAAATATTCCTTGGGGTCTACTGAAGCCCCTACACGGGGAGGATTTCCCTACTTGTCCCATTTTCTTGCTTTTCCCATGACATCCATGTGCTCAGTTACATATCATAATGCACTTAAATGTGAGCAAATTAAACATTTTCATTGCCAAGCAGTGAAGTTGAACAAAGCACTACCTGAATGGCAAGAATATCTCAAAGGGGTATCAGTTGGGCATCTTCTTTGCCAACTGAAGGATTTTGCCCTTTTTCAATGAACTGGGGAGGGGGAAAAAAGAGTACTGGCTATCAAAGGATCATGCTTACTTGGGAATAGCATCTTGTTAAACTGAGTAGCATTTGTCAACAAGGAACCTATAGCCATAGGACTGAAATTCATAATTTACAGTCACAAACATGATTTTGGGTCTTGGATCCAAGAGCATCAGAAATACCAAAAATGAATTCTGTTTCCTCTCCTCTAGCCTGAACTCCCACCAAGCAAACTTCAAACTCCCAGTCACTGTTTTAAAGGAAGGCTGCCAGACCTACGGCCTACTTCTCACTGAGATGGTAAACCCATTCAGAGTGCATATTGCCATTCATCTCCCTACATAATACACCAAGGGAAAAAGTTTAGCTTAGGTCTAGCTTTTCTGCCTAACATGTTCATTTTCTGGGTGCATGGAATCTTAGTTTATTGTTAGTAATTTTAATATTTGCTTCTTTATAATGGAACGTGATTTTATCATGTGAGCCACATCTGGCAGTCCTAATGCTAGGCCTAAAATGCCTTTCAGACTGTTTCTGTTTTGTTGTCATGCTTTACATTAACATCACAATTTAACAACAGGTATTTTGTCATAAATTCCTACTGTAAGACAGATTTGATCAAGTTTAAAGGTAACACAGCATGGAGGAAAGGCATGCCTTCGATAGACAGACATCAACAGACACCAAAAAGAAAAAAAAAACTACATTTGCAAATGTCAAGAAGAATTTTGTTTAGACTGGATCAAAGCCCAAATCTCTTCCAATTTAGAAGAAGCCTAATCTTGTTTGGCCCCAGGAAAATATATATTTCCCATTCTCAATTTGTAGCATATATTGTTTTATTTTTCAGTAGTTCTAACATCTTACATTATGCTCACACAGTGCATTTCTAGTTAGTGTGACATTACTAAAGCACTAGTGAAGTGTTATTCATTATTTTCACATTACCAGATGACTATATTTACAGGTGAAACTCGAAAAATTAGAATATCGTGCAAATGTTCATTTATGTCAGTATGGCAACTCAAAAGGTGAAACCAATATATGAGATAGACGCATTACATGCAAAGCGAGATATGTCAAGCCTTACTTTGGTATAATTGTGATGATTATGGCGTACAGCTTATGAAAACCCCAAATTCACAATCTCAGAAAATTAGAATAGTGTGAAAAGGTTCAATATTCTAGGCTCAAAGTGTCCCACTCTAATCAGCTAATGAATCCATAACACCTGCAAAGGGTTCCTGAGCCTTTAAAGGGTCTCTCAGGCTGGTTCAGTAGGAATCACAAGCATGGGAAAGACTGCTGACCTGACAGTTGTGCAGAAAACTATCATTGACACCCTCCATAAGGAGGGAAAGCCCCAAAAGGTAATTGCAAAAGAAGTTGGATGTTCCCAAAGTGCTGTATCAAAGCACATCAATAGAAGGTTATGTGGAAGGGAAAAGTGTGGTAGAAAAAGGTGCACAAGCAGCAGGGATGACCGCAGCCTGGAGAGGATTGTCAGGAAAAGGCCATTCAAAAGTGTTGGGGACTTTCACAAGGAGTAGACTGAGGCTGGAGTTAGTGCCACCACACACAGATGGATCCTGCACATGGGCTTCAAATGTCGTATGCCTCTTGTCAAGCCGCTCCTGAACAACAAACATCAGAAGCGTCTTACCTGGGCTACAGAAAAAAAGAACTGGTCTGTTGCCCAGTGGTCCAAAGTCCTCTTTTCTGATGAGAGCAACTTTTGCATCTCATTTGGGAACCAAGGACCCAGAGTCTGGAGGAAGAATGGAGAGGCACACAATGCACGATGCTTGAAGTCCAGTGTGAAGTTTCCACAGTCTGTGTTGATTTGGGGAGCCATGTCATCTGCTGGTGTTGGTCCACTGTGCTTCATTAAGTCCAGGGTCAACGCAGCTGTCTACCAGGAGATTTTGGAGCACTTCATGCTTCCTTCCGCAGACGAGCTTTATGGGGATGCTGACTTCATTTTCCAGCAGGACCTGGCACCTGCCCACACTGCCAAAAGTACCAAAACCTGGTTCAATGACCATGGGATTACTGTGCTTGATTGGTCAGCAAACTTGCCTGACCTGAACCCCATAGAGAATCTATGGGACATTGCCAAGAGAAAGATGAGGGACATGAGACCGAACAATGCAGCGGAGCTGAAGGCCGCTATTGAAGCATCCTGGTCTTCCATAACACCTCAGCAGTGCCACAGGCTGAGAGCATCCATGCCACGCCGCATTGCGGCAGTCATTGCTGCAAAAGGGGCCCAAACCAAGTACTGAGTACATATGCATGCTTCTACTTTGCAGAGGTCCGATATTGTTCTATTTCCAATCCTTGTGTTATTGATGTCATGTAATATTCTAATTTTCTGAGATTGCGAATTTGGGGTTTTCATAAGCTGTACGCCATAATCATCACAATTATACCAAAGTAAGGCTTGACATATCTCGCTTTGCATGTAATGCGTCTATCTCATATATTGGTTTCACCTTTTGAGTTGCCATACTGACATAAATGAACATTTGCACGATATTCTAATTTTTCAAGTTTCACCTGTATATCCTTTTCTTCTATACACAGTTAATAGCCAAAATAACATATATGATGTTAAATTATGTTAATTACCTGAAGCATATATTTTCATATAATAAATAGGCTTGTTTCCATTTATAATTATAATGCAGTGGTAATACCTTATGTACTTAAGTGTGTGTAGTTAAGGCAGATATTAGTTGGAAATCTGCAATCCTTTCATTTAGTGGGATTAATTCAATCTGGCTTCATTCTCCTTTCCTTGGGAATGCAGATATGGACTCAATTTTTTTCTTGATTACATGAAGTGCCTGATGTGATGTCTGCTAGAGGTCTCACAAATCTTTTAGAAATAAGAGCCAGATTTTGCCACAAGTGAGATAAACCTGAACTCCTGACTTAGAAATAAGTTCTTCCTTTGAGGCCTGCTTTTAAAAGAAAAATCTGATTCTGAATTATTGTTCTGCAAAACTTTTCATTAATACAAATCTGAGTCATGTTTTTACAGTCAGATCCTGACCATTTTAACTTGACTGTGCAATTTTAACCTGGCTCATTTAACTCTTACAAAGACAAAACTTTCATATATCTTAAGTTGAATACACTAATATACTACAGGTTCTCCTTCTTCTAGACAGGAGTATTTCATGCATGTCATACATCTCCTTGCTGACTGAGACACTATTTTTATATTCTCTAATTAAACATAGTTATGCCCTTATTTCTCATTAATTTTGCCAATGTGATATATGGAGAAAGTGAATAGCAGAGCTGTCTTCTCAACCACTAGCGGGTTCTATCCAATCAGCCAGTGTGATTGCCAGATATCCACATGCTGTATGGTCAAAGATTAGTGGCTCAATTTAAAGGCATCCTTTGCGTTTATCGAAGGCCTGTAGGCTATAATGGTTATTTTTCTTTTTAGTAAATCACCTATTCTATCTGGCAAACATGGATTTCCTTACTTAAGCTCCTCACCATTTTAAAAGTAGAATGAGAAACTGTTGATGGAAGAAGAAGCAGGCCTAACTTTCTCACTGGTTTAGGGAAGTATTGTCGGAAGATTAGTTCTTTGGTGTTTGATCATGATATTATCAATATTTACCTTTAAAATTATGGTATTCATTAACAATGCCTTGAATGAAAGTGTTTTGAATAGAAGCCTTTCTCCCATTTGTTGCTTTAATGAGCGTTCTTCCAAGCTACCACAAGCTGTGAAGAAATGGAATACAAAGGTTTTGAATAAGTAAATAAAACTATGCTTGATATCTACAGCACTGCTTCATCGGCAATGTTTTCTTAAGATCTTTATACACCTCCCTCTCCATTAAATTCCCTCCATATTAATGAGGCCTCTCCCCCTCCCTTCCGCTCAATAATGAATCTAGTCTTTTATTGGCATGGGGTATATTTCTAATTAATTCTCTTATGGTATCATCTGAATCAATGTCAGGGAGCAATAAAGGGATCTGAGATGGCATGAAGGAAACCCTGAGCATAAGACAATCATTATTTCCATAAACTTGATTCATTCCACTAGATAGTTTGGAATGTGCTTTGATTTCCAAGGAGATGACAAGCTTTAAGTGGGACTGTTGTTACTAGAGAGATCTCCTTGCCATTATTTTCCCGGCATTTCATGGACAGGTTGGAATGAGCAAGGCGAAGGTAGCTAGGCTAATGAGTTCCAAAGAGTACAGTTGTACTAATAATGAGATATACTCATTTGGGTTAGAATCCTTGCTGGCTGCCTCCTCTGATTGCTCCTTTCTATACAAGGGGTTTTATAAAATATGGTAATTAACACAGTTGACTTTAGACTACTAAATTTTTTCTGAATAATATGTTCAAGAATCCTGGTAAAAGGCCAAGGCTGGCATTCCTTTAACTCATAATTATTGTGTTTTATTGTTGTGGTTCCACTAACACCATTAACAAGCTAGGACTCTGCTTTATTAGAATTCACTTGGCCCCTCGATGCTCTATGCATATTTATTATGTGAGAGAATAAGATTCTTTTCCTCCAGCCTTTACTAATTTAAAAGAAGATATCCTCAATGAAATGTATTCAAATATTTTGACATTTTGCTTCACCTCACTTACAGAGCAGAAATTGTTTCTGACAGTTATTATACAGTACGGGAATCCTGCTGTTTCACTCTGCTGAAGCGCAGGTTGAAAAGACACAACGATTGCATTTTGTTCAAAGAGTGCTTCTTTGGCCTAGAAATAGCAACACTGTCAACTGTATGATTCACTGGAAGTTTAGATAATATCCTCTATGAACCTCCAGGAGGCATAGAGATTTGGGGATTCCCCCTCCCCTTCTTAGAATATTGAAGTAGATGATCTGGTATTCAGAAAGCTTCTTTCCCAAAACTTTTAATGGAAATAATTTGCTCATCAAACTCACACCAATGAAAAAATATTATGGTGGTTGGCGGAGTGGGAGTACACACACCCATACATCTATATTGGGATGATGCACACAATAAACTATCTTCAATTGCACAAGAAATACCAATGCTGATTAAATAATGGAAAGTTCTATGAAGATTCAGCCCCTTCCCCATGGCTGAAAAGAGGAACAAGTACCATTTCAGACCAAACTCACTCCATTCATTTACTGCAGCTGTCAGATTCATCTTGCCGTCTGCCTCAAGTAACAGTACAATTTCTGTTCACCTCTGCCATCAGTAGCCAAGATTAGTTATGTACTAGTGTCCATGCAAGTAAATCAGGGCAAGGTTTCATAATGTTTCAGCAGAGTGGGTCATTCCTCAGGAAGGCTTAAATCAGTAACTTCTTTCACAAGGCCCCCAATTTTAAAAAGATGCATAGTAACAGGCTGTGATCTCAGATTAGAATATTCATATGTTTTCCTCTTCCCCTCATTTTTAAGATTGACTTGCGATATTTAGGTTTCATCCAGAAATCTAAAGATGATTTTTATCCAGTAGGTTTTTTCCTTGAGCCATCTGTTTTCACAGCTGATTCATATGACAATGACAGGAGTAGATCATATCTATTCATTCTATTGCTTGTTTTAATTCTGTTTCCACTAACCCAGCCCTAGTTCAATATGATCTTCCACCCGCGTAACAATTATACATATTTATTTCTTCTACGCAAAATTTAAAGTAGCAGTAAATTTAAGCATGACTCATATAACTCAAAACTCTTTCATACCTTAGTGTTTGAAAAGCACAAAATGTAACCATAAACATCAGAATTCTGTCTTTCTCTTGGGAATCGCTTTAGCAAAGCCAGTCTGAAGATAGAATAGAAGCCAATAACATCATGAAGAATATTTGTCTGGCATTGTCATTGCTATATTTTTAAAATAGCATTTTGTCTTAATGGGCATTCTGCAAAAAAAAAAAAATCTTTCTCAGATTTTGTGCAACTTTGGGTCTTTTCTTCAGCAGCCTGTTTCCAGCTAGGACAAGCTAAACTAAAACAACTTGCTTCTTTTTTATTATATTTTTGTAAATCTCAAAACAGGTTGTTGACAGATTGATGTGGATTCAGTGTGGTTCTCTGTGCCATTTTCTTTTGATGGCTTTGCCCTGACAGCCATTGGTCTCAATCCCCTCCAGCAAGCAACCGTTATTGTGCAGATATACCAGCTTTCTCTCACTAGCTGTTTTTCTTGAGCAAGAAAAAAGTAGAAAAACACAAGAAAGTTACAAACAGAAAATGGCAATATCTGTATTTCTATAAACTTTCTTGAACTGTTCAGAAATGTCAGGTTTTAAGAAATAGGGCTATGCAAGAAAAGTGTAATTTTAATTCAACCTTGGTATTTAATTAATAATGTTCACTGAATGTTCACTTATTGTTATCTATTTAATTTTAGTCCACCTTTCTATGTTGGGCTGTTATACAAAACTAAGCCAACCACATAATGCAGATTAGCTGCTGCCCACATCTGGATTATATGAATTTAGGTCAATTGATTATGATGTTCTTAGCTTTGGTTGCAATTGTTTCCCGGGCAGCAATTGTTTAGGAAGAAAATGAACAATGAACTAAAACCCATTACCTCGAAATTCTGGAATATACTGTATGTAGTCCCTGGAATGAGATTCCTAGGCTATGGGACCTGATTTTATCACTGTGAGGCACACTTACTTCTTTGTCTTGAAAAATGACTTGAGGAAGCTATAGCTCTTTGCCTCCTGTGCTGTACCCCCAAAGAGCACCTGAAGTTTGCCTTGGGCCAACAGGATTTTCAAGCAGGCTGGTCTATCCATTAGCTAATAAAGTTCCATTTTACTCAACAAGTACATTGAACTGGAGGGACTGGGGAGCTGGGGCAAATTCATCCATTGGCTAACATAGCTCTGAATTGCATTGGCAAGACATCTTATCCGATGGACAAGGCAGAATGTTTAGGACTACTGAGCTACATTCATATAGGGATTTTGTATTTCAGTATATTAGGTGAAAGAATTGCATTTTCAAAGCCTTTGAAATCTCCAAAATCAAATATTCACTTTGGGAAGTTTACAATATTTTCATGTGAATAATTTGGGAATGCAAATGCTCCTTGCACTTGTTGTTCACAAGATCCTCAGAAACTGCACATCTTACTTTCTAAAAAATCTAGACTGGAAAACTAATAGAACTAGAAACCATAATGTTCAGCATGATAAGTGTAAGGGTGTTAGTTTCCAAGTCTTACAGAATCCAATTATAAGTCTCTTTTATATTTATGCACTTTTACCTAAAGAAGAGCTTTATTCTTGTTCAGTATCATTTCTCAGCAGGGGCTTCACATTAACACTGATGCTTCGTTTCACTGCCTTTTTCATTAGAAAACAACTGCCATCAGTTCTAAAGATCTTGGGGCTGGGTCTATCCTAACCTGCCCACACGATAAAATATTTCAAAACATTCCATGAGTTTCCATAGGTTTTTCAAATACCATTATGTTGAAGCCTTAAAATGTGTACGGTGTTTCACTGGTATATGAAGCTATTGAAAAACATATTCTGTCAGACAAGAAGTTATCTGGGTGATTCTTTTCAATCTACAGGGTTTTAAATTAGTAGTTTTAGACTAGTGTCCTTTTCTAAAAAAAAATTGTGTAATAATAGATATGATGGATCTCATTGATAGATTTTCCTTTCTTGTAAGGAAGGAATAAAAAATGAGGCATTTCCTAGCCGACATAAACTCAGCTGCTCATTTTCTCTAAATCATAGTCTGCAATTACATGTTACAACACAAATATGAGACTTTCAGCCCCCATGTTTGCCCTCTAATACTCCTGTAGGTGTGGAGAGCTATTAGAGAATCAGTACTTAACCCCCGCCAACTATCAGTTTTCTTCTGTAAATGCTTATTATCTGCTTAAGAGTATATTTCATTATTTATTCAGTAACACAACAATCCATAAACTATTCTATTGTTAATTCACACACACAATTTATATTTCCAAAGCATAATGTTTATTATTTATCATATGCTGTTTCTTTTTCTAATAATTTCTGTTTATCATTTTCCCTTTGGCAGTGGGAAAACAACCTGGAAGATATTTGCAATTCAGAATTACTGAGCTCATGAATGCCTAACTAGTATATCCTTTCTATGTGCAAATCCACTCCTCAGTACCTCCTTATTCCTACAACTGCATTACTCAGCAAAAGGATATTACTCTTCAGGAACATGTGGTACCTTTACTGTATAATTAATTTTTCTCCTTGATCTGCTTCACACATAATGCTAAACCATGGGGCCAACCAATTTGGTCTGGTAGGCACATCTGGAGATCATGTTGTGGAGTTGTCACAAAGAACTTCCATGGAACTGGGAATATTGCCAGTTACAACACCACACCAATTCACCAGAAGGCTATCAGCCACCCCTTCCAGTCAATATTCCCTCAGGTGGACTCAACTTTTAAGCAAAGCACTAGGAGGCAGTAGCCCAGCATTTCGCAGTTACCATGTCTTTTCCCACTTCCATCCTAGTAACCATTCTCCAGAATTTATGTTGGCAAGGGGCTGAAGTGAGTTCAAACATAGTTTCCTTAGGCAAAAATGGTTTCATTTTAGAAACAACAATAAAAAAAAGTATAAAAGAGTGAAATAAGTCATCTTTAGGTAGATAGTTTTTTGGGTCCTCCACCAGAATTGGCTAAACTTGAAATATTAATAAAACTTTAGCCATTCCATATGTGATTTGTCTTGGAAAGTCTAGGTTCATGCAGATTACATGGCTTTAGGCCATTCTTGAAATACAGATATATGTGATGGTATCTCTAACAGAAGAAATCAGAAGAGGGAGTACAACAATTACAGAAAGAAGCAGGACTCTTACAGAAAATATTTCTGAGTTCAGGGGAGGGGGGAAAGGTGAAAAAGAGACTCAGAAACACTCCACCTTAATTATGCTAGGTATAAATTGAGCTGCATAATTGTTTTGACAGCTGTCAAGATGCAGTTATATTACCCTACTAGCAGTAAAGATATTTCCAGAAATCAAGGAAGTGGTCCTTGTTCCTGAGTTTGCTTCCCTTACAAGGTTTTTCAATATAGCATCTTCATGCAAGCTAAGAAACCCCAGCTGAACATCAAGTAAGTAGGGCTTACTTAAGAGAATGAGAGTGTGATAGAGATGTTGTAGATAAAAAGAGATCAGAATGAACATAGAAGACATTATTTCATCTGTTTTTCAACCTAAATCACGATGGTGTTGTCTGGGAAGGAGTGAAGGGCACACTAGGCTTTTGTGTAGTATGGCAGAGACATCAAATTGGGCACTGCTAAAACAAGAATTAAATTTGCTTTTAATGAATTAAAATTTAATTGCAGTTTAATTTGCTTGACTATTCCAGATCTATTTCATACATCTTTCCCTCAGTCACATTAAAAATTATAATTTGCCAACAGTTTTTGCAAGACAAATTTTGCCTCTCTAACCAAAACCAACAGCCCTGGTAACAACATGATACTGCAGAACTGATAGCATCTGCCAGCAATTACACTGAGGATTTCATGAATGAGAGGACTGTAATCCAACATCTCTTTGAAATAATTTGACTAGTTCACTCTAGCTGCCAACTGGGTGGCCAAGAAGGGAATATACGAACAGTTTAAGACTGACAGAGCTTTCTGGTTGGCTGAATAAAACATGGAATTCTACATATAAAATAGCTATAGTTATAGCAAAAACACCGAGATCATCACATCACATATGTACACATCCAGCCCAGAGATTGCAATGCAGACATATGGTTATAGATAAGGTCATAATTCAAGAGGCATCCTTGTCCATTAGAAAATTTATTCTCCAATGACCAGTAGAAATTGTAAAAGTTATTCCTGAATTCCACTGCAGGATTAATTAATTATTCCCACCTGTTCTCCACATGTGTTGTAGAATAACTTCTGTAATTTCCAACCTGAATTGGCTAACAGATATGACGGCTGGAAATTACAGATGTTGTAGTTCCAACACTTCTTGAGGATTCCAGGTTTGGGAAGGCTGCAAATGAGAAAATGAGATGCAGAGGAGGAAGAGGGAAGCCTTCTGAGGCTTGTGTAGGATGCTTTGAGATGCAGCAATGACTTGCACTAAAAAAAAATCCTGTCTTTGATGATTATACTTTGAACTTAGTTTAAAGTGTTATGCTTGGGAAATACATTTCACTAAAAGAATAGATGGCAGAACAGAGATGGGTGTAATGGTGAAGCATGTTACTTTTCCAGCCTTCTCTGTATAAATACTTTGAAGTATCCAGCAGGGCAAACATGAGCCATAATGAAACATCAAGTCTATGCTAAAGATGCCACCGTTCTTAGAGTGGAAGCTCCATGATCCGGCTGGAATTAAATTCTTTCTACTGATATTAGTGCTTATATATTTCCACAGCAGTCTGCAAATAGTAAGTATAATCCATATGAAAGGATTAAGTGTGTTGCCAGCTTGTAGCAGAGTCTTTTAATGTGAAATATTCATTGTTTAGGGCTTGGAAACTGAGTGCAGTGAAAGAAAGTGTTATATAAAATAAAGAATTGTTCAGGATACTGTTGATTTCGTATTGCTGATGAGTGGAGTGACTTGGATTTAATTTTACCAAGTTAATGAATTGGTCAATTATTTGGCAATATTTTGCAACTCCTTATGATGGGGTCATCATGGCAAGGAATATTTTGGAAGCCAAGCAGGAAATTGCATAGCTCATGTTCACTAGGGAACAAAGTAAACCCCATTTACCTCCATGGAACTTATTTTAAAGACAGACACCTGCTTCTGTTCTCTGAGCACTCAAAACTGCAGGATGACTCAGAATCACCCACTCCATTGATTGTGCTTTCCCCCTTTCTTCTTTTGGGCAATTTCACAGGCCAAGGACCCAAACTAAGGAAAATTCATTTCTCTCATAGGTTAATGAACAAGTTTTAGTTTGGCAGTTGCTAGTTTGGTATAGTGGTTAAGACATTAGGTGAGAAACTGTGAGACCATGAATTTCAGTCCTGCCTTAGGTAAAAAACCAGTGGACTGATTTTGGGTCAGTCACTCTCTTTCAGCCCTAGGAAGAAGGCAAGGACTAACCACTTCTGAAAATCTTGTTACAAAAACTGTGGGGACTAGTCCAGGCAGTTGCCAGGATTCAACACTGACATGAAGGCACAAAAAAACAAAACAAAAAGAAGTTTATCATAATGGTGTGTACGGTTGGGTGCACAGCAGCAAGTCCAATTTCCTCCTTTTCAGTGATAATGTAGTCATATATTCTTTCAGTGGATACTGCTATAGGATAATGACTATATTCTCAGCAGTTATTCCAGGGCCAGATTAATTACATACTAATATACTGAAGGATCTTCCTGATGGGCTGGCCAAATACTGACCAGATGGAGATCCTATCAAATAGTTGAAGTGTCAGATGACTGGAAAATGGCAAATGTTCCTCCACTCAAAAATAGAGGAAATGAGGATCCAAGAACTACTGACAGTCAATTTAAAACTGATAGCTAGGAAGATTCTAGCACAGCTAATAAAGGTATTGATCAGTAAGCATCTTGAAAACAATGCCGTAATTACCAGAAGTCAGCATGGATTTGTCAAAAATAGGTCTTAACCTTAACAGATTAACCTTATCTCATTTTTGGTAGGGTAACTTCCATAGTAGATTGTGGGAATGCTATAGACATAATATATATTGATTTCAGCAAAGTGCTTGACAAAATCCCCTATGATGCTCTGAATAACAAGTTAGTTAAGTGTAGGCTGGATGGCATAACAATTAACTAAGTACATAGCTTGATTGAAAGTTGTATTCAAGAGAGCTCATTAGTGATTCCTCATCAAGCATGAAAATGGTATTGATGGGGTGCCATGAGTTTCGGGCCTGTGTTCATACTCTTTATTAATGACTTGTATGAAAAGATGGAGAAAATCCTTATCAGCTTTGCAGATGACACAAAATTGGATGGGATAGCTAGAAGACAGATATAAAATTCAAATAGTCTTGATAGGTTAGAGAAGTGGGTTGAATATAAGAGAATGAAATTTAACAGACAAATGCAAAATTCTTCACTTGGGATACAGAAATAGGGTGAGTGATACCTGGCTTGGTAACAGTGCTTGTGAATAAGATCTTGGAATAGTAATTTATTATAAATCAAATACGCATCAGCACAGCGATACGGCTGCAAAATAGGCAAACTCGGGTGTAGAGTGCATCTACAGCAGTCTAGCTTCTAAATCAGAGGAAGTAATAGTTCTATACTATTCTGCATTGCTCAAACCCCAGCTTGAATATTGTATCAAGTTCTGTGTATTACAAATTAAGGAGGATTCAGGAAAAAACGGAAGAGATTCAGAGAGAATGATCAGGGAAACAGAAGCTAAATACCCATGAAGAGTGACTGAAGAAACTGAGAATGTTTGGCTTTGAGAAGATTGAGCAGGGATTATGACAGCACTCTTCAGATACTGAAAGGATACACAAAACCAGTCAAGACCATTGTGCCAGAGTGCAGTACCCAAAATAATGGATTTCAGTTCCAGGAAGGTTGATTTGGATTCAGTGTTAGAAAAAACTTCCTAATAATAGGAACAGTTCAATAGTAGAGTTACTGTTTCCCCTGCATTTAACTTCTCCTTGTTTCACATGGGTTTTCTCGTCCTACATTTGGTTCAAATCCATCTCATTCTCAGAAGTGTAGCATTGGCAGCATTTGTCCTAAGCACTTAGGTTCTTTCATTAAGGATTATGGAAATTATTTGCCAAAGGCTTTGTTGGTCTTCAGGGGAAGCCCATGGATACTAAACTACCATTTCTAGTTGGTTGAAACATGGTATGATTCAGCCTTCCCTGATGATAGAGTTGCAGAGTAGCATTTGGATCTCACTGCATCCCTATTAATATTCCTAGCCTGGATACAGATCCCTTTGGTTGTGGGTTTTCTTCTAAAGGTGGAAGAGCAGTAATTTTTGATTCCTGAAAGCCCATCTCTAATATTGTTGTTCTCTTACATACCAAGGTTACAAAAGCCCATTAGAAGCTTAGGAGAAAACAGAAATTTCTTTACCATTAATTGCTATTTTCTGAGCATCACAGGGGGCATTTGGCATGCCCCTTCCTTCCATGATCAAAAGCCAACAGCAAAAACCACAAAAATCCCCAAACTAAACAATACTAGACTAAACGATATTATAAAGGCCACAGATTGGGGAGCTGGCAGATCTTCCTAAGATTGGTGGGTCTTTTCTTTTTTCTTTTTCTTTTCTTTCTGTCTTACCATTTTTAACTCTTTGTTTATGCTGCATCCTAGTACCTGGAGTCAGGAAAGAAATCAGAATTAGAAATCTCTGGCAAGGTGGAGAGATGGTTCTAATCCAATGTACAGAGAAAGAAAAACAAAATTCAGTAGAGGGAAGATTTTAAAAAAAACACTGTAGGTGCCCACAGAGACACCCAGCAGGAGAAAGGAGATGAGCGGAAGTCTGGAGGCATGACTAGGAAAAAGAGGTGGAAAAGGTTTGCCTAAAAAGAGGCAACATAAGGAGATACAGAAAATAAGAGACAAAGCTTTACATGAACGGAGAGAGAAGATTATTCATGAATAAGCAAGTGGCAAAGACAAAAAGGCACAAGGCTTTTCTCTCTGCAGTACTTTGCCCAGCTAGGATACACTCCCCTACAAGGGGAAAGGGGCAGCTTGGGGAGTAAGAAGGATCCAGGAGTATCAGTTAACAGCTTGACCAGTGGAGAGGGAGAAAAGGAGGCAAGTTTCATCAGCCAGCCGGTTTTGTGGAACGTGAATTGGAGAGGAGCTGGAAGAATTCTGCTGGGAGGTCCCCGAGGGAACCAGTTCCTCAAGCCCAGGAAAGAATCTGGGAGCTCTATCAACAGGCATCTGTCCCCACCATGATGATGCCAAAAGGATGAAACATGTGTCATGACATCATTATGCAGGCTCCGCCCTTTTGTATTTACATCACAGCATCAGACCCAAGTAGGCACAGGGTGACATTTGCATCATGAGATAGTGATGCAAACACTTCAACATTAGCCCCTGCCTTGCTCTCCCCTGCAGATGTCAATGGGGAGCCTACATTTATAATAGTAGCAATAATGGGACATTTCCACTCATAAAAAAGAAGGGGAAACATGACACCATTGCTGACTGCCACTTGTGCCAGATTCCAATACCAAAGGAAACATATGCTATCATCATTTTCATATATTTGCCTTGATTCATGGTTGTTGCTTAAAGAAATCTGTTCATGAATGAGAGGTTGAATGAAACTAGTGTCTAGCTATCCAGTAATGTTGCAGTGATTATTTTCATACTGTTAACAAGTACTCTTCCATTGTGTGAAAATGTGGGAGTGGCTCACACATATTTCTCTGTTTCCAGGTATTGTAAGAAGGGGAAATTCATGAATCTCCTCCCACCCAAAGTGTTACCCTTGTGGGTCTCTGTAGGAAAACAGTTGGAAAATAGTACACATAAATTACAAAGTAAGAATCTTGGGAATTGTGGAATCTTGGGGATTGTGGAATCTTGGACAATTTGTCGCAAACAAGAATAATATACAGGCAAGCATTAAAGTATTTTGTGCAGGCCTAGGGATACTGTGGCACAAAATCTAGACATTAAAGATCCGGGAAGCTTCACATTCTATGTTTTGTAGCCTTGGAAATGTGACCACAAAATCTGAGTTGCCAGGTGAAATACTGTGCTACAAGGTGTAATGCAGAAGAATACCAATAAGGAGAGTATGCAAAAAGTAGCCATCTTTTAAGCGAAGTGTGTACATTATTGGGACAAGATATCCAGAGAGGTTGAAAAAGAACCATTTTTCCTTGCTGCTCTGTTCTTATTAATAAAATATACCACATGTTCAAGAATTAGAAGGACATTTCTATACCAACTGTGCAGCAGTACAACTGCATTTTTTACAAGGTAGATGTGAAATCAGTGGGATTTCTGTACAGCTTAGTGGCTTAAGGACTACAAAAGGAAAATCTGACAATCCTTCTTCACTGGCCTTCTATTTGACTCATCCACAATGCACCATTTCTTCCTCACCTTCCTTGGCCAGTTGAGAGAAGAAAAGGAAGAGTAGTACCATGGAAGGGAAGGAAAAAAAAGGAGAGAGAGAGAGAGAGAGAGAGAGAGATGAAACCATGTGGTTACAATTTCCTTTCCCTTTTCAGCACTGTGAGAGTTCAGAGATTGAGTAGCTGGACCAGAGACCAGTAGATAGCACGCTAATCCAGAATATCAAAGTAGCAGTCCAAAATCTAGTCACCCAAATCACAAAAATTTCCACCTGTCTAGCGTATGTGAACTGGGTCAGAACCACATGGCTACCTTTACTTGTCTTGCCCTGATCCAATATGATGAAGGCAGTTCTAGTGTGTAAGAACTGATGGAAAAAAATTGACCATCAATAGTCTTTGAGCAGATGACCTTTTCAGCTGGGGGCTGTGTTGCTGTTGTTGTTATTGTTGTTACTATTATTATCATTATCCTTCTTCAGGTCCAGCAGGAAGCATGGTAGTGATATAGTGATGTCAGTGGAAAGCATAGATGTAATTATTTTCCTTTTATGAAAGGTGACGGGATATCTACTTAAAACAGATACACGACCTGCTGACTGAAGGCTCAACACAACTAATATTTTATTCTATTTTATTCCGTTTTTTAATTCATTTTTTCACCTTTTTTTTAAAGAAAGATTTTAAAGGGCCTGCTGCCAAAAATCAGTGATTTGCAGCTGAATTTTAATGGCATGATCTTGAAGGGCTCAGAGGGCTGGAAATGGGACTGTGGGCTTGCCATTCCTGCAGTAGTCAGCATGAATGTTTCAGCATAAATATATCACAAATGTCTTACCCGTCTGCAACACAGTAAAACTTTCCCCATTGGTCTCACAAGGTGACTCGTGTTTGAATCAGTAAAAAGGCTTCTAAGCAACTTTAGCTGTTTTGTCTCAGAGTATATTTCCTGAGTGGTGCATCGAATTCACTGTATAAGGCAACAAAAGTATTTTGTCTAGTTTGTTGTGGGCTGCCAGATCCTCTGGATTACTAAATACATTTGGGAGTTTAGCTGTTCAGAGATTAGCATATGGAGGCAACGTCCACCACCACCTTCATTACATTCTGGAAAGCTTCAGCAAAAGAAAAATGTAAAACTGAACCATCATCTTGTTCTATTGATTTATTGATGCCAATTGTTTGCTCTCTTTCCCCTCCCATCTTTTTTAAACATCATATGAGAGGCAGGAGATTGCTGCGAAGCTCGAGTTTCTAATGCTTGTGTATACATAAGAACTGTTTATAATAACTACAGTCAGGGGCTGATCTGAAAATTCATATTTAGCAAAACAAACTATTATGCTGGTACGGATGGAAGCTATAGAAAAACAAAAGAAGAATGCACTATTCCAGATTCCCTAAGGCACACCTTTTAAACTTCTAGTTGCTTGTCAAAAAGATTCTCAGGCGGAATTTATTATAATCTTAAATCACTGAGAGTACAAGGAAATGGGAGGGGCGGGGGGGCATATCCAGAAGAACCAGCATGAAATCATAAGCTTTGGGAACTCTTTTATGGCATACAAACTAAGCAAACGTTCAGCTGCTGATAAAAGAATACATTTTGCATCACAGCATCAGATTGCCATCTCCCTAGCCACTTTCCATCATGCTGCAACCTACAATTGAGATACTATCTGCTTTCCTCAAATTACCACCAAATTCTTGCTTCAGTAACCAGAAGAGAATCCCTGAGACATTTTGGGCTGTGTGATGTTCAGCACATGAAGTTGGGAATAAGAAGACAAGTCTCTGTTAGAACTGTCTTCCTAGTCTTCGTGCATTTAGGGAGTGTTTTGACAATCACCTTTGAAGAAATAGAGCTGTTATTACTGCTTTTAGGGACAGCCACTGTTTTATCAACTTGCAACCTCCATGGGTTCCTTTGGTGCCTCTCGAGGTTGTTCCTCAGTTACTCTTTCAGGTCCTTGTTTCATTATTTTCTAGGCCTTGTTTCCTTATGTTGAGTCACGCAAAAGACAGCATGATGCACTCCTGGTGTGATGATGAAATTGGTCCTGAGTCTGCATTGGTCTGTAGTAGCTTATAATTACTGTCAAAGAAGAAAGAATCTAAACCTGGCAGTAGCAGCCTGCTACAAATCAATATTTTACAGGTAGCCTGTGTTGAAGGCATGACACGTTGACACTTAGAAGGCAAGCAGGTGGGAAGGTGGGGAAGAAAAAGAATGCAACAGAGAGAATTTATCCTGATACCCTGGGAAAGGTTTTTCCTCCTGTGCTTGAGTGAAAACATGCACCAAACGCAGCGGCTAATGCTCTGTCTCCAGGCTAGGTTGCATCCTTTGTGAGAGGTGTCATTTTATACCTGCTTTCCTTACAGTGCGTCTACTTCACAACATAGAAAAGAAGGCAGCAGCAGGTCTTGAAAATTCTGCTGGGAAACAAGTGGGACACTGTGCATTGTAGCAATGCAGGGCCTATCAATATGCTTCTGTGTCCCAAAGGAAATTAGATTTCCTGGAAAATAGATTCTCAGAGTAAATACAGTATGTGTATCTGTCTCTGAAGCCTGTTTTCACTTCCCAGAGTAGCCCACAGCCCTGGGTTTCCTGCTCTCCAGGGGTTCTCTTTTCCAAATGTTCCCTAGGTAGATTTGGGTGGGGCAGGAGGAGGGCAGAGTAAGGCAAGGACAGGCAGGTTGCTTATATATAGCCACCAGCTACTTTCTGCATGACTCTGCTTCTGCATAAATGAGCTAAAGACTGCAGTTCATGCTATTCCCTTTCTAGATAAGCAGTGTTTTGTAGAGTGTAGAAAAGGAATAAGACATGGTAAAGAAATGAAATGAAATGCATGAGATAAGAAAAGCAAGCATAGCTAAGACTAGTTTCCAAGCCCATCCGCTAGACCTTTCCATAACGCTCTATCTGGCCAAACCACACTTGCTTTTACCAACGCCATTTGCTCTTTAGACTTCTCACCTCTCTCTCTTTTTGGATCTCATCAAATCCATTTAGCCACAGTTTTCTAATCTGATTTCAGGGTATTCTTTTTAGTCATATTAAGATTTATTTCTTCAAATCGCTTTTATTTCTGAGATTATTTGAATAAAGTTTATTTATTTGTCTTGATTTGATTGATTGATTGATTGATTGATTGATTGATTGAATTTTTTAAGGCCATCTAACTCCAAAAAAACTTTGGGCAGCTCCAATACTTATGTTAAAAACACAACTAAAAGCCACATGACTGTTCAGACAAATAAAGTATTCCTTAAATTCTCATTTTTCCTCCTCTGCAGTTAATTTTACTTATAAAGATCCTTGTCTACCAGTCTGTTGGAAGATATAATCTGTTGACATCACTATAAAGGTGTGGGGCATTACTGATCATCCATCTTCTGGTTTGCCAGTCCAGATTATCAAGGTCAATTTATTTGTGCAGTATATTGCATTAGAAAATTGGAAAACCAAAGCACACTATGGACATTTTCTGAAAGGTACTGAAGGAAAATCAGACAACATCAGAACATAGCAGTGGCTTAAGAATGGGACATTAAAAAGGAAACAAAAGAAATGATTGTTGCTGCCCAAGAACAAGCACTATGCACAAATGCCATCAGGGCATAAATAGAAAAAACCACTTGACAATTGTCCTGAAATAAAGATGAGACAGTTGATCCTATAATAACCAGATACAGCAAAATTGCAGAGACTGATTACCAAAAAAGGCATGATCGAGGTGGGAAGATATTACACTGGGATTTTTGTAAAAAATATGGATTTACAGTCAGTAAACAAGAAATCACAAATAAAGACATTGAAAATAACAGAACAAAAATATTATGTTATCTATTAAAATTCAAACTGATCGACACTTGGAGCATAACACGCCAAGTAAAAACATGCACCAAACATTGAAAATAATCATGTTTGTTTTATTGATGTAGTGCTTCCAACAGAGAGTAATGCTGAAGACAAGGAATTGGAAAAGATTGCAAAATACTAAGACTTGCAAATAGAGATCACAAAAATTTGGAAGATGTTGTCAACCATGATACCTATTGTATTGTAATTGGAGTACCATGTAGAATACCATAAGGACTTAGAAATAATTTGGATTGCCTAAATTTGAATCAACAGTCTAACTGCAAACAATAGCACTGTTGAGCATCTCATATGGACATAATTAGATGTTACCTTTATGATTCCCAAACCCTTGGATAGGGCTCATATCGTGAAGAAGAAAATCAGCCATCATTGGCTGTGATACACAATGAGTGGAAATGGAATAGTAATACTATTGCATTTTTCAACAAGGTGCTTAACAACCAATTCAAAATAAATAATGTGAAACCTTAATTTAGCAGACCTTAGTACAATGGATTTTGTATGTAATGGACCAAATTTCCACAACAATTTACTTCATTTACATAATGAACTTATCATGCAAATGATGTAAATCACTGCAATTATGTATTTTTATATTTAATGGATATTCATGAATAGCAGATACCCCCTCTCCCAAATTAGTGTGTTAAAATAAGGTTTTACTGTAATAAATGAGAATGAAGTGTGCTGTAAAGCAGAGTTCCAGTTTCAAACAAAACTGTATTTTCAACAATACCTCTGGGTCCAACGTAGAGAAATGGCATTCAATAGTAATAATAATAATAACAACAACAGCAGCGAATGGATACATTCTGGGAATTTGTAGGGAAATGCCCAGCCCAGCCCAGAAAAAGACAAAGGAAACCTGAGCTGGGAGAGAAGATTCTGGTTAATAGTTGTTTCTTTTATGATTGGCAACATCAGACTTGGCAACCATTTTGTGGAAGGATCCATAAGATGCTCTGAAAATTCAAAATGTGTCACCAATGCAAAAGATCAGAGAACCGTGACTCAGAGGAACACTTTCATTATCATTGTTGGAATAACAAAACTTTTGTTCGGTTTTGTGAGGGCACCAAATCATAATAGATGTTCAGTGAAAAATAGATGAAAACTTGGTAATTTATTCTAGAAGTTCCAAAAGAAATACAATATTAAAAAGGCTACCATATCTTCTTGATCTCTTTCCACATATCTTCCTTTACAGGCCAGATTCAGGCATTCTTTTTTATAGTAATTTCACTAAAAGTTACAATTAACAAGATAAAAACTACTGCAATCTAAAAAAAAAATAAAATAAGAAGAAAAAATAGAAAGTTCAGAAAAGAAAAAAATAGAAAAAATAGGAATATAGTAAAGAAAAAGAAATATATAAATATATAAAGAAAAAGAAATATATAAAGAAATGACTTCCCTCTTCATCACAGATAAACAATTTTAGTAACTTATCACCTCTTCTTAAAATAAAAACAAATGATTTCTTCTTCCCATATCCCATTTCCTATCTATGAACAAATCCTTAAAGTCTCATCATTCAGTCCTGATCAGCAAAAGTCTATTAAGGGCTACCAGAGATAACAACATACAATCATGTGAAAAAGAAAGTACACCCTCTTTGAGTTCTATGGTTTTACGTATCAGGACATAATAAAAATCATCTGGTCCTTAGCAGTTCTCAGAAGTAGGTAAATATAACCTCAGATGAACAGCAACCCATGACGTATTACACCATGTCATCATTTATTTTACAAAAAGAAAGCCAAAATGGAGAAGCCGTGTGTGAAACACTAAGTACACCTTATGATTCAATAGCTTGTAGAACCACCTTTATCAGCAATAACTTGAAGTAATTGTTTTCTGTATGACTTTATCAGTCTCTCACATCACTGTGGAGGAATTTTGGCCCACTCTTCTTTACAACATTACTTCAATTCATTGAGGTCTGCGGGCATTTGTTTATGCACAGCTCTCTTGAGGTCCCATCACAGCATTTCAATCAGGTTGAGGTCTGGACTTTGACTGGGTCATTGCAACACCTTGATTCTTTTCTTTTTCAGCCATTCTATTGTAGATTTGCTGGTGTGCTTGGGATCATTGTCCTGTTGCGTGACCCAATGTCGGCCAAGCTTTAGCTGTTGGACAGATGGCCTCACATTTGACTCTAGAATACTTTGGTATACAGAAGAGTTCATGGTCGACTCAATGACCGCAAGGTGCCCAGGTCCTGTGTCTGCAAAACAAGCCCAAATCATCACCCCTCCACCACCGTGCTTGAGGGCTGGTATGAGATGTTTGTGCTGATATGCTGTGTTTGGTTTTCACCAAACATGGCGCTGTGCATTATGGCCAAACATCTCCACTTTGGTCTCATCTGTCCAAAGGACAATGTTCCAGAAGTCTTGTGATTTGTTCAGATGCAACTTTGCAAACCTAAGCCGTGCTGCCATGTTCTTTTTAGTGAGAAGAGGCTTTCTCCTGGCAACCCTTCCAAACAAACCATACTTGTTCAGTTTTTTTCTAATTGTACTGTCATGAACTTTAACATTTAACATGCTAACTGAGGCCTGTAGAGCCCAAGATGTAACTCTTGTATTTTTTGCAATTTCTCTGAGCATTGCATGGTCTGACCTTGGAGTGAATTTTCTGGGACGTCCACTCCTGGGAAGATTGGCAACTGTCTTGAATGTTTTCCAGTTGTGAATAATCTTCCTCACTGTAGAATGATGGACTTTAAATTGTTTGGAAATGGCCTTATAACCCTTCCCAGATTGATGGGCAGCAACAATTGTTTCTCTGAGATCATTGCTGATGTCTTTACTCCTTGGTATTGTGTTATCACACACCTCAGTGTTCAAGACCAGCAAACACCTAAAATGTATTGTCGAAGGCTTTCACGGCCAGCATATGAAGGCTGGTGTGGATCTTCCGGGCTGTGTTCTGGAAGTTCTGTTTCCTAACGTTTCACCAGCATCTGTGACTGGCATCTTCAGAGTGCAGGAGCGCAGACAGGAGCAGTTCTCTCTGTGCCCAGGATGATGTGACCCTTTTGTGGGTATTTATAGAGATCTGAGGGGGGGGGGGATTGGGGGGCCTGGGGGGTGGGTTAATGAGTGGCTGCTTGTTTTGGTATCAGAATATCTGTGTATCTAGGCAGGGTTTTTTCTTCTATTGAGTTGTTAACGAGTGGCTGCTGAGGGTGATTAGCATGTTCATTGTGTGAGCTGTTCGCATGTCCTGGTGGTTGAGCTGAGTTCGTTGACCTTTTGCAGGCTATATTTTTCAGGATTGGTAGCCAGGTTTTGTTGATTTTTAGACTCTCCTCTTTTTTATTGAAACTGTGCTGGTGTTTGTGAATCTCAATGGCTTCCCGGTATAGCCTGGTATAGTGGCTGTTGGTGTTGTCCAGTATCTCTGTGTTTTCAAATAGGATTTTGTGTCCAGTGTGCCTGAGAGCATGTTCAGCTACTGCAGATTTTTCTGGTTGCTGTAGTCTGCAGTGTCTTTCGTGTTCTTTTATCCTGGTATGGATGCTGCGTTTTGTGGTCCCAATGTATACTTGCCCGCAGCTGCATGGTATGCGGTATACTCCTGCGGTGGTGAGGGGATCCCTTTTGTCTTTTGCTGATTTTAGCACTTCTTGTATTTTTCTGGTGGGTCTGAAGATTGTTTGGAAATTGTGTTTTTCCATCAGTTTTCCCATGCGGTCTGTGACCCCTTTGATGTAGGGCAGAAATATTTTGTTGGTGGGTGGCTGTTTTTCTTCTTCAGTTGCATGTTGTTTTCTTGGTTTGATGGCTCTTTTTATGTCATTCTTGGAGTAGCCATTTGCTTGTAGGACCCAATTAAGGTGGTTAAGTTCAGAGTTTAGGAATTGGGTTATGGGTTATGCCATGCATTATCAAAACCCTCATGGATCATGCCAATCGGATCTGCGAAACCCAATCCATTGGTGAACCTGAATATGTCCAATGTTAAAATATTTTGCTCCATTCTGTATTAGTAAGTCAAATTTAAGTGTTCTTCTCTTTTAATTGTAATCTTTAGTTCCTTCTGATTCCCTGTAGTGTCCGACTTTCAAAGTCTCATCTTATCATTTTTTTTTAAAGAGAATTCAAAACAAAAGCATTTTCCCACAGGAAGGATTCTTATAATTAATTTTTTTTTTTTTGTCTGCGCTCAGTCATTACTGACCCTGCAGTGACTGCCTGGATGAATCCTTGCAGTTTTCAAGGCAATTGTTTTTCGGAAGTGGTTTGCCAGAGCCTCCTTCCTAGAGCATAGCCCAGCTGGCAAGTGCAGGAGGCGGGGTTTCCGTTGCTTCACACCCTTTTCGGGCGAGCACGGTTTCGTGCTTACCAGCAACTGGTCCCGTCTCTCTGTGCAAGGCGCTGCCAGCATTTTTCCTCCCACCGGAGTGAGAGTACCCATTTATCTACTCACATAAGTTTTCGACCTGTTGGGTTGACAGGAGCTGGGGAGGAAACAGGAGCTCACCCTGTTAACGCGAAGGCTGGACTCGACCCGCCGAAGCGTCAGCTATTTCTGGCCGGCAACTTTCAGCGTCATTAAGCCGCTGCGCCACCGCATCCCTACTATAATTAATTCCAAAATCTTATTTCACATCCATCTGGACCCTTAGTCTGTTTGTAACTTTCCAAAATCAAAATCAAAATTCTAATCATCCTTTTGCTGTTTATTCCAAAAGAAAAAAACGTTAAGTCCTTAAATTTGTATTTAAAACTTCTTTCACTAAGAATTGAAGGAAACTTACCCAGTGTTCTAAAACCTGTTGATCTAAAAGTTTCTAATAGCTGAAAAGCAGTTAACAAGCAATTTCTGAAAGTGATCAGAAAAGGAAGTATGCCATCATGTGTCTTTTGAAGATGCCAACCGTGGTTTGAGCAAGATGGCTATTCCCTCATCTCCCAGAGCTCTAAACCCTCTGGAGACAGCCATCTTGCAGTCTCCTCATGAGAAGCAACTGTATGAGGCACTTGTGGGTGATCTCAAGTCCTCTCTTTGTCCCAAGAGGAATTACAAAGAGCCAGCCTACTCGCTGTCTCTTCATTCTACTGTGGTCGTCACCTTCATCATAATAACAAAGGAACAACTAGAGAAGACACATGAAACAATCAACAACATCTTCAAAGGAATAAAATTCACTAGGGACGAAGAAAACAACAACACACTACCCTTCCTGGATATCCTCATCAGCAGAGGAAACAATGGTAAATTAGAAACACAAGTCTATCAAAAAACAACCCACACTAACCAAGTGCTCCATTACCTAAGGAACAACCCAATCTTCCACAAGAGGAGCTGGTTAAAGACATTATTTAGATGAGTACAAACACACTGCAGCAACCCAGAACACCAGAAAAAGGAAACAGATCACCTGTATAACATCTTCCAACAAAATGGATACCCACACAACTTTATCAAAAAGTACCTGACCACTCAACCCACTATAGCACAACCAACACAAGCTATGAAAAGGATAACACTACCATGCATCAAAAACATCTCATAAACAACCAATAGACTATTACAAACACATGGTATCAGTGTAGCAACAAACCAACTAAAGCCCTCCAAAACATCTTAAGCAAACCAAAAGACCCAGTAGCCCAAGAAGGAAAAACAGGAGTCATCTACAACATAGTGTAAGGACTGTAACAGCCACTATGTAGGACAGACAGACAGAAGACTAGCAGAGCACATCCATGAACATCAACTAGCAGTCAGAAGACATGATGAAAACTCCTTAATCTCACAACACATGGACAGACTCAACCATAGTTTCAACTGGGAAAACTATCAGTATCCTAAACCAAGCCAAATCCAAAAAGGCTAGAGGATTCTTGGAAGCTTGGCATTCAGACAAATCATCCATCAACAGACATATAGAAATAAACCATATTTATACTCCATTCAAAAGACACAACTAAAAGCTAAGAAGGAAACAAAAAAAGACCAGAACATATCCCATCCAGCAGCCAACACCCAGATAAGCAGGGATTAACACCAGACAAACAAGCAGAAAACAATACTGTAATCAAGGAACTACCAAGGAGAAAGCCACACCCCTACCAACACTGTCAGGGCAAGCCTTTGAATATAAACAGGGAGCAAACCCCACACTCACTAGCACTGATTATTTATTTATTTATTTATTTATTTATTTATTTATTTATTCGGCTTGTATGCCGCCCATCTCCCCCAACGGGTGACTCTGGGCGGCTCACAATAAAAACAGTTCTCTCCCAGATGGCTAAAAACTATAAATAATTAAAAACATATTAAAAAACCCTAAAAAACCTCCTCTGGTTTATGGCCCTAAAAAACCTGTAAGATGCTGGGGGGGGGGGGGAGACAACCCATCATCCCACCAGCCATCTCCACAGGTGCGGGCCCCCCTCTAGCCCCCAGGCCTTCTGGCAGAGCCAGGATTTAATACCTTTCCTGAAGGCCATGAGGGAGGGGGCACACCGGACCTCAGGAGGCAGGATGTTCCATAGGGCAGGCGCTACAGCAGAAAAGGCTCTCTGCCTCGACCCCACCAATCGAAATTCCCTGACTGGTGGGGTCTGCAACCTGCCCTTTCTGCTGGACCGAGTGGGATGGGCTGAAGTGACCAGGGCGAGGCGGTTCCTCAGATAACCTGGTCCCGTGCCATAAAGGGCTTTAAAGGTAATAACCAACACCTTGAATTGGACCCGGAAACAAACCGGTAACCAATGCAGCTCGCGCAACAGCGGTGTTATATGTGCCCTCCTAGGGGCATTAAGAACTGTCCACGCCGCCGCATTCTGCACCAGCTGTAGCTTCTGGATACTCTTAAAGGGTAGCCCCATGTAGAGCACATTACAGTAGTCCAACCCAGAGGTGACCAGGGCATGAGTGACCTTGCGGAGGTCCCCCTGATCCAGGAAGGGGCGTAACTGGTGCACCACACGAAGTCGTGCAAAGGCCCTCCTAGCCACGACTGCCACCTGCTCTTCGAGCAGGAGTCATGAGTCCAGGAGAACCCCCAGATTACGCACCGGGTCTGTCTGGGGTAGTGCAACCCCATCAAGAACCAAAGATGACAAAGTCCTAGATCTTGAGGCTCCCCGTATCCACAGCCACTCCGTCTTACCAGGGTTCAGCTGAAGCCTGTTGTCCCCCATCCAGGCCCCCACAGCCTCCAGGCACCGCGAGAGGGCAGTCACAGTGTCACTTAGGGCACCTGGGATGGAGATGTATAGTTGGGTATCATCAGCATACTGATGATACCTCACCCCGTGGTGCTGGATGATCTCACCCAGCGGTTTCATGTAGATATTAAATAGGAGCGGTGAAAGCACTGACCCCTGTGGCACCCCACAAAGTAGGGGCCGGGGGCTGGACCTTTCGCTCCCTATCAACACCGATTGGGTTCGGCCTTGGAGAAAGGAGCTGAACCAGCACAACATTGTGCCACCCAACCCCAACTCCTGCAGCCGACCCAAAAGGATACCATGGTTGATGGTATCGAAAGCCGCCGAGAGGTCAAGAAGAGCAAGGATGGATGCACTCCCCCCATCCCACTCTCGCCAGAGATCATCTAGAAGTGCGACCAATGCTGTTTCTGTCCCATAACCGGACCTGAATCCTGACTGATAGGGGTCCAGATAATCTGTTTCCTCCAGGATCCTCTGAAGCTGCTGCGCAACCACCTTTTCTACCACCTTCCCTAAAAAGGGGAGGTGGGAGACTGGACGAAAGTTGTCCAGAAGGGTGGGGTCTAGCGATGGCTTCTTGAGGAGTGGGTGGACCAAAGCCTCATTGAAAGGCTTCAGGAACACCCCCTCCTGCAAGGATGAATTAACCATCGCCAGGACCCACCCTAAGGTCACCTCCTTGGTAGATTTAACTAACCAGGAGGGACACGGATCTAAATCACAGGTGGTCGCACTGACAGCCCCGAGGACCCTGTCCACTTCCTCAGGGACAACAGGATCAAACTGTTCCCAGATAACTGGGCAAGAACACTCCCCGGGCAACTCCTCTGGACCTACTCCACACTTGGCTTCCAACTGGGAACGGATCTGAGCAATTTTATCCATCAGGTGTTCAGCAAATTCCTCTGCACGACCCTGCAAGTAGTCCTCCACCCCCCCCTTTTCCCAGGAGGGCCCGGGTGACCCTAAACAGGGCTGCAGGGCGACACTCTGAGGATGCAATAAGAGCGGAGAAATATTGATATTTCGCCGCCCTTACCACCTCTAGGTAGGCCTTAATAGCAGCTCTAACCTGTGTTCGGTCTGATTCGTCCCCAGTTTTCCGCCAGCAGCGCTCTAGCCATCTCTTAGCCCTTTTCAGCTCCCTCAGCTCCTCCGTGAACCACGGGGAGCGCCGGGAGTGATGGGCCAAGAGAGGACGCACAGGCGCGATCCTGTCCAAGGCCCCAGCCACCTCCTTGTTCCAGGCTGCGGCCAGAGCCTCCGCTGGACCATGCAGCAAGGCCTCAGGAACACCCCCCAGCTCCCTTTGGAACCCATGCGGGTCCATCAGGCACCGGGGGCGGACTGTTCGAATAGGTCCCACCTCCCTGCAGAGGGGGGCAGCATAGGAGAATCCTGCTGCCACCAGGGAGTGATCTGACCATGACAGGGGGGACAATATAAAATCCCCCACCAGATCACGCTGCCACTGCTCCAACAAGAAAACCATGTCTGGAGTGTGACCACTGTCCCGGGTCGGGCCATTGATGACCTGGGATAGGCCCATGGCTGCCATGGTAGCCATGAACTCCCGAGCCGCTTCCGAGGCCAATCCCAGGGATGGCAGATTAAAGTCCCCCAAGACCATAAGTCTGGGGAACTCCACTGCCAACCCCGAGATGGCCTCCAGCAGCCCAGGCAGGGAGGCTGCTATGCAGCAGGGAGGCTGGTACACTAGCAGCACTCCCAACTGATCCCGTGTGCCCAACCTCAGGAACAGGGTCTCACATCCAGCAACTTGTGGAGCAGGGCCCCTGAAGGCCAATAGGGGTTCCCTGATGACTACTGCCACTCCCCCTCCCCTGCCCTGGGGTCTCGGCTGGTGCCACACCCTAAACCCAGCTGGACACAATTCCGAGAGGGCTACTCTGCCCTCTGGTGCCAGCCAGGTCTCGGTGATGCACGCTAGGTCAGCCTTCTCCTCCCCAATAAGGTCGTGAATTAGGGGGGCCTTATTATTGACTGACCTGGCATTCAGTAGCAACAGACGAAAACTCGGGCCTCTGTAGGCCTGCTGACCAGGGTCTGGGCTTGAGCTCTGAGGGTTAGAACACACCACCAGTATAACGCATCGGGGGCGTCTTCCCCTGAAACGGCCTGCCCTCTGGCTCCCACCATACTGCCCCATGCCCGTCACCACCTGAATGCCCGCCCTAAACCGCCCGAGGTCCTCCTCCTCCCCCCCTCCAGGCCTCCCACTTAAGGGGCCCGCCATACCACTCACCAGCCAAGGTAGAGGAGACAAAAAAGGGGTGGGGGCTGCACGCCCCTGTGGCACTTCAACTGACCGCTCTCAGCGCCAACAGGGGGTCACCACTCCCAATCCCCCAACAAACACTCACCCTCTCTCCACCGACTTCTCTCACTGGCCAGGGAGAGAAGGGCCCCATTCACTCCTACCCTCTGCCCGTCTCCCACCCAGGCAGAGAGCAACCCATTCACCTCCTACAACCGCAACATCCACTCACACACACACACCTGCTTGAGTCCCCCCGAGTCTTCTCTGGGGGAGGGGGCGCCCCTTGCCACATAGGGGCTCATCACCCAACCCCCAAAGTCTCAGAGTCACTGTGGCCGCCGGGCTCTGGCCTCCAAACTCCTTCAGCCTCGCCGCCGGCATCCCACTGTCAGCGCCTGCGCTCTCACCGCAGGCGCTCCCACCGCCGAGGCCAGCCGCGCTGGACCTGGGCCACCGCCCACTGGTACTCTCAGTCTCGCAGGGCCCGCTTCCAACTCCAGCGCCACTTCCCTCCAAACCGGGCGCTGTTCTCGGCTCCGCTGCAGCAGCCACCCACACTCTCCCACCGCCGCCTCCTCTGGGGCCGAGCATCGTTCGCTGCTGCACCTGCCCACATCCTCTCCTCTCAGTCCTTGCTCCAGCCGCCGCCGTCACCACCGCCTCAACTCCTCTCCCCACAGCCGCGGCCCGCTTCGGACGGAGGTAACACTGGGGGTTCTCTTCATTCACCCCCCATTCGTACCGAAATCCCACACCTCCAACTCTCCTCACCCACATAGTTCGTTATGGTTGTGGTGGAGGCCACAAAGGAGGTTATGGCTGGGAGCTCCGCACTAGGCGTCCGCTCCCTACCGCCATCTTGGAGAGATTATGCTACCTAGTCAGGTAATGAAATGTCTGCAAGCAAACAACCAAGCTCAGAGAACACCAAAGACTCCACTGTTCAATCCTGAGCTACATATATTCTCTTCTATTGGTTTATGTTTATGTGGGCAATGTATGCCCTTGCAAACCAGCATTTTATTTATTTATCACATTAATACTTCATGCTATCTTCAATAAACTTGAGACAATGGACATGGTCCAACTCCACAAACATTTTATCCCCCCAATAATTTTATGAGGTTTGACTATAGTGAATTTTCATAGAATGGGGTTTTGAACAAATGACTCTTTGGATTTCAGTCCTCACATTTAAATTTAAAAAGGCAAAGTCAACTTCAAATTAGCTTGACTCCTGGTGACTTCATGGAGAGGTCTGTGGGGAGTTGCCACTGCCTTCTTACAGATCTTTTCCCAATTTTCCTGTCTAGCCTACAACCTTCCTACTCCCTGAATTCTGAAGCACTATCTGGATTTTTAAGACCAGACAAGTTGATGAGGTGCTGTCACCTGCAAAGACATGATGGCATATTAACCTGAAGGCCTAAATAGCGTGGTGTATAAGGATTGAGGAAATTGAAGAAATCTTTGCTACCAAGTCTCGCCAACCCTATTCATCCCAAGAGTAAGGATGATGAGAGCTACAGTCCATGAGTTTTGGAGAAATACATGTTGTGGGAGGCTGGCCTAGAGCACAGTCTCTGTAACTATGTAACTACAATACATTTTCACCATCAACTCCATTCTTCCATCAGCCACCCTCTTTCTGAACCACCTTTCTCCAGGCAACAGAGCAGAAAAGCAATGGTTATTTTGCTTCACATTGGAGGAGCTAGAGGTCCAGCAGATACCTTGAAGGGGTGCCCTGACTCTTATAAATAAAAAGGGCAAACCAAATATATTAAATGGTATAGCCCTCATTTCTGAGATTCACCACATAATATTTGGCTGTACCCTTCAAGACACTTGTAAATGTATTACACAGTCTAGTGCCAGGAAAATGCAAAATATAAACTAGGAGATTCATATATGCTTTGTGTTTTCACTCAGCCTCTTTTCAAAATACTGATGTCTGCTTATTAGGCTGACATCTTTCATGCAACTTTATAGGCAACACATCTGTGACACTGTTTTCAGAAACAGTAAAGACAGCTGTTGGAATGATATTTTTTCCAGTCTGAGACAATCATCGACCTGCAAGCCTTGTAAACATTGCTAAGAATCATCATACCTGAACCCACCCTCATGTCTCTGAAAATTCACAGGATATCTTCAACATCAATATTCAGGGTAATCCTTCTGTAATGGAGGTCTCATTTATTTCTCATAGCTACTACCCATTGAGAGATCCTTAATTTATTACTACTACACCCTCCCCCTTAGAAGGATTTGCATCTAGGCTAGCTTCCTCAGCAGAGCACTTTTCAGATATTTGGGGTACCTCTTAACTTTCTGGGATTAATAGGCAGTGTAGTATGAAAGATTTAGATAGGCCCACATTGGGGAAGACTGACCTGGAGTTATCATTCAACCATGTTTCAAAGCTAATTGCAAATAGTGATACACTTAGCATACAAATTAACAGTAAGCTTTTCTAGAACTCGTCTACCAGAACATATGAATTAGATCTTCAGAACCTAGGTATGAAGCTACATCCATCCATCTCTGTCAAAGGAATCTTTCCATAAGTCCACTCCATCAGATATCCTGTCACTAGATCAGGACAAATTAATTTACTAAAGAATGAAGCACAAATAAACTTTGAGAAACAAATGACCCTCAAGAGGTATATCAAAATAAATTCAACAAAATATCCACCATACAGTTGGTCAGTGTAATTATATGTTATGTTTATTCCAATTTTTGCTTACATATTTGGTCACTGAAAAGAAATGACACATCTATTGATGGAGACCAGTAGGACACAGTGCTCAGAAGAGAATTTGTCTTTGTCTAATGTGTGTTGGCTGAGAATTATGAATGTTGTAATCCTACCACATCTAGAGGGTACTAGATTGAGAAAAATAAGACTAGAGTCAAACCATTCCAAACTAAGGAACCTATCAAGTTAGGAGTTGTTGTGGACAAACAGGGATAACCAATTGTTTATAATGAAAGACCACCATAGTCCCTGAGCACTACCCTTTCCAGTCTGTATACTGCATTACAACACAGTTACCATGTACATGAAATAGCCACAAGAGGCCTGATGGTGGTTTGGGTTTTTTTCCCCCCTTTCAGGTTAATATTTTCTTCCAAGTTTCATATTTTGATTGAAGTTCTGTAATTCTGTGGCATCTGTGTATGTGTGTGCGTGAATAAGTGATGCTTCTGCTACAACTAGCTGGCAATGATTAGTTTCAGTGATTCAGTCAGGTGGCCAAGAATAAATAAGGCATACTCTTGAGTTTCTATATCGCATCCATTGCAGCCTCTCACCCATCATCCAAAGTAACAGGCTACCTATAAGCTGCCAAAAGGTTTACAAATTAATCACAAAGCCTTCACATGAAAGCCAGTTCTGGCACCTATTCACTGCCCTTCTAAAACAGTTTCCGAATTTAGGAACAGCATTCTGGAAGCAGGGCGCAGGACCAACCTTGTAAAATTCAGTTTGCAAGACTTTTCTTCATGGGAAGCTAAGATATCTGAGTGTGTAGCGCTTTTCCAATTACAATTTCCATTTCTGTTAAAATATTCTAGTTGTTTTCAATGAGATTGTGTATGTGTATATGCGTGTGTGTATACACACACATACACACACACACATAATCCTCAATGAGAATATATAAATGCTGCAGAACTAACCAACATTTGACTAAATCAAAATGCCCTTCTCCCACCTCCAACAACTTGTATACAGTGATCAGGTAAGATACATGGTTATTGCACCCCAGATATCAGTGTTCCATACCACTGTTTGTTTCTCATTAGCAAACATTTTCTTTAAATTATCTTGGATGTTCATTAAATAATATCAGCTACTTAGAACCAAAGGATAATTATGAGTTTAATGAAGCATGTAGTAGCTTGCTGAAGTCTAACGCTGGCTTCTCTGCTGGGACTCCATTTTATTCTGCACTTATCCTTCAGCAAAGCTACTCTACAAAGTCACTTTGGCAATAAGAAGTATTTAATTAGATTAATGAATTTTTATCACCTCTCTCAGGGATTAGGCTTGTTAAATCCTGGCGACCAAAGAACAACAGATTTTTTATTACTAAATACTTGGGGATGCGCTAGTTCTACTGCCATGGCAGTCTTCATATTCTGTCTGCTCTGGGCAGGAATTTTTTTTGTTCTGTTTTGTTGTCTTTTACCTTTTAAAGCCCCTTGACAGGTTGCTGAGATTTGGCAGGGGCAGAACTGGTGCCTTCAGTTGAAGCAGAGAATCAAAATGCTAACAAAGGTATGCCCAAGCCTTAGACAGATTTTGGCGGCTGACTTTCTTTCGGAGTTTTAACTGTAACAGTGAAGCATTCTTCCAATATTTCATGGCAAATCTTTGTAAGAAATAATGTGAACAATAAATGCAGACTCCCTTTAGCTCTCTGATTTCACGGGCGCTTTGCCTGCTTCTGACCAAAATGCCTCAGTGGTGAAGAGGGAGAGGTGGAAAGAGAAGACAGCACCCTGGTCAACCGTGCTGTTCCTGGCAGCTTAAGGAGACATCTAAGGAGATCTGTCACAGCAGGTATTTGGGAACCCTTCACAGAAAATGGTCACCTGAAATCATCTTCTGTATGATTCCTCTATAAGAAATTCAGTACAGATTAGGTAAGATGTGTGTTCAGCACCAAAGATGTTGTACCATTTCCACAAGCACTATCAGCCATTTCCTTTCTACATGCATTATCTATCTGGAAATCAGCATTTATTCTGCTGGACACACATGATAGACTTCCTCTCTCCTAGTACTTCCATTCTCATGACAGATGATGATGATGATGATGATGATGATGATGATGATTTGCAAGACCACCTCTCCCTGAGAATATCTGCCTGTCCTATCAGATCAACTAAGGTGGGCACGCTCCAGGTCCCTTCCCTGAAATCTTGCCACCTCGTGAGACCTTGGAAGCATGCCTTTTCTGTGGCTGCCCCTACCTTATGAAAAACCCTCCCCCCACTGATTTGGCAGGCTCCCACCTGTTTAGTCTTTCAGAAGGCCATCAGGACCTGGCTTTTTACCCAGGTGCTGGGATAGAGTGAGGATATCTGGAGCTGGCTATGGGGCATCCCAAGAGGAGAACTGAGGTGCTGGGTTTTTGTTTTTGTTTTATGATTTATGATTTTTTTTTATTGTTGTTGTGAGCCACCCAGAGTTGTGTTTAAGATTGGCAGCCGTACAAATATTTTAAATAAATAAATGATCTATGATCGTGATTATTGATTTATATTCCACCATTCTCTTCAAAGCGCCTCCATTCAGCCACTTTATGTAAACAGTATTCTGCTATGCCCGTTTACTCAGGAGTCCCACTGGGGTCATTAGAACTTACTATCTGATAAGTATGCAAAGAATAAATCTAAAAACCAAAAGATGGACAATATGTCAAAATACAGTTAATGCACTGATGATGCTACCTAGCTGGGTAATGAAGCATCTGCAAATGTCTGCAAGCAAACAACCAAACTCAGAGAGCACCAAGAATTCCACAGTTCAACCCTGAGGTACAGATATTCTCTTCTATTGGAACAGTTAATGCAGTTTAAAGAAAATAGAGAAGCGATACCAAAAAGTCACATTTGAGTGTTAGTTAAACCTTCTTCCTCCCTTCTCTTCCTCCTTCTCCAATTGATTTCAGCTCCTAGTCATTCCATGGACACATCCATCCAGTGTTCTGGCAACAGTGCAAAAGTAATTTGTCAATGTCTTTGTTCTTTAACTTCCCAGCTAGCCTGCTACCTAAATTCTGAGTGTCTAAAATACTGTTACTCAAATGCAGGGAAAATCAAAGATTCACCATCAGATGACTCTCCCTATGAGCAATATTCTTCCATAGGTCATGCTGTGATCAAGAAAAGCCTCTATCCAGTCGCAAAGTACCCAGCTTCAAAGATTAGATAAGGAATCTAAAGAAGGAAAATCCCAGAGATTGTTCTTAACAAGAAGCAGGTTCATTTAGAAGTAAACAAATCTCTCAGAATGATAGAACATTTCTCCTCTGTATTTCTGGGTGCTCCAGATTGAGGAGTGCTTACCCCATCAATCAAAATACACTATGCAACTTATCGATTTCCCTCCTTCCCCTTCATGGATTTCCTCCAGAAAGAAAAGAAAGATGAAAAATTAGTGGAGAAATATTAAAAGATTCCAGTGGAAGAGAACATCATCTAGAACTTTCCTTCCCTAAAATTCTCTAAAATCAGATTGCCCTGCAGTAGGGGTTTAGGTATGATCAGTAGGTTGATGATACTCAGTTATACCCTCAACCCTAGGCCCTCCAAAGTATACCAGCAAGGTTCTGTCTTGGTGTCTGGAGGGGGAGAAGAGGCTCAAACTCGATAGCCACAAGGCTAAGTAGCTGTGGACTGTGGAGGACTCTCTAGATGTGGAGATTCTCAATATTTGGTTCTGGATGGGGTTGCATTGCCCCATAAACATACAACGTGCAACGTGGGAGGACCAGCACCATTCTGGGGAGTGATATTTGATTTGGGCAATTCAAAAAGTAAATGCTGCTGCCACTTAGAGCAGATCAGCACCTTCTGGTTAGCCCATCACTAGTTTCCTGACTGCATGAATAGATGATGTCATCCTCCTTGCACTGCCAGCCCATTGCAAATGTGCCCCATGCCTATGCTTTCCAGCTTGGATTCAAAACTGCTGTTTCCAACTTGATCCATCTTAAGCCCTTCAGAGTGGATGGTCTCCAGTGCTTCATTCCATTCTAGGAGCAGCCGCAGCCCTGATTGACTGCAGTGCATGGCAGGACCCTCCCCTCAGCACCTGGTCATTTCATCCTGGGCTGCTACATTCTCTGCTGGTCAGCAGTTACTGTTATTTTTATAATCGCAGTTAATCCAACGTCAGCCCATTAAGTCAATGAACTATCCTTAACTCTAGACTCTCATGCTTCGTTCAATCTTTCCATCTTTCCCGGGCAGCCTTTCACTTTCTGCCTAGACTGGGTGAACCCTGTTCCCCTAGCTTTCTCACTGCCAGTCCTTACTCCACATAACTTCCCTTCCCTTTCCTTAAAATAAAACTTTAAGCTGCAATGTAGGAATGTTGGTATCTGGTTTCCATGAACCTGAACTAATATTTCTTCCTGGCTGCAAAGTTTCTACTATACCTACAAAGAAAGGTAGGAACAAAAGAACAACCTGATCCCCATTGTTTTGATTATTGTAGCCTCAGAACAAGGATGGAACCATAAGGGGGGGAAAGAGAAGAGAAAGGGTCTGCAAAGTCATCCTTTTGTGCAAAGATCTGGAAAAGCAAAGGAAAGGCATGGGAACTAATGAAGAAGAAACAATCCATAAAAGGGAAAGGGTAGATAGACAGGTCTAGATAGGAGTCAGCCCATGAGGCTCGCCTTCCCTGCAGGGGAACAACATGGTGGCTGGAGTGCAAACTGAGCACCAGTCCAGCCTCACTGACAACCCACTGCAATTTGGACTGGAATTTCTGAAATCCTGAAGCCAGGAGCAGCACGGGAGAGAAGCAGTTTAGGGAGCGGGGCTGAATGGCCCCCAATCTGGTCCACAAAGATTGCAGCACTGCTGGGGAAGGAGCAGAGAACAAGCCTGCTGCAAGACATTTATCTGTATTCTGCCGAGTGCCTGGCTGAGTAATAAAGTCACCTTCTCCAGAACCCTTTTGCCCAAGAGTGAACTCCATCCTTCACAGCCTGTTTGAAAGAGTCTTCTGAAGCATCTGCATGAATAATATGGGAACATGAGCTGCTTGTAAAACTTTTAAAGAAGCAAGATTCAAAGGGAAATGGGAAGAGGTGGAGAAGGCAAGGAAGATAAAAGGAAGAAGGTGGGAAATGAAAGAGGTCAAAAACAAACCTCATAGTTAAATCCTAAAGAAACTTGGCAAGAAGTTAGATTTCCACCCTCCTGGATTCAGGTTACTGAGAGGTGCAGCATGAAAGCCAATCTCAGTATGCCTGCCAGCTCTGAGAATGGCAGAGGGGACAGAAAAGGGTATTTTTATTTTGCTACTGTGGGGATGTGGCAGCAGCAGGCAGACCGCAACAAGGCAGGGATCTCTATTCGCTGATGTTGGGGTGGAGATCCAGGTCTCCATCCTGGAGACTGGCACCTCTTCTCCAGTGTAGCATCTTTGTTCCAGCTCCCTTCTTCATATTAAAATTATTACAACTCACCTTCATTGCTCTGATGCTATTGCTGAACACCTTCCCTACGGAATCCGAGATGAACAATTGCAGGATGGGAAGCCATCTTTGTGTTGAAACAACATCCCCCTTCATGGATAAATTATTATTTATTTGTAAGCAACAGTAACCAGTTGTATCAGCAACAAAGATGCAATCAAGCCCCTATACCCCAGAAATAACCTCCTTTTTAAAAGGATAACCATGTGATAGCAACCAATACCAGCTAAGCTTGCTGTTAGTATAGTATGACAGTGAGATTTGGACAAGAATTGTGCATACAGCACAGCTGAAATGAGTAGAACAGTGATGCTTGATGGATTGTACCCTTACATAGAGTACTATCTGCTTAAGGTGGCTATGTGTCCTACTTTATGGAGACTGGTACATTGAGCCTATTCAGTCCAAATCTGGATTAAAAAAATGGAAATTGCTCATCTACCGCCAGAACTTGGACAGCAAACTAAGCAAGCACTTCAGCTAATCAGTCTTTTCTTTAGTGGTGAAAAGTACTGTACTTTTATTGAAATCACAATCCTTATTCCCAAGTTGATTTCTTTACATATGTGTTAGAGCAGTGTTTTTCAATGTTGGCAACTTTAAGAAGAGTGGGCTTCAACTCCCAGGATTCCCCAGCCCACCATGCTGGCTGGGGAATTCTGGGACTTGAAGTCTATTCATCTTAAAGTTGCCAAGGTTGAAAAACACTGTGTTAGAGCCTTAGGAGGATGAAGCCTATAAATTTTTGTAAATAAATGAATCCATAATGCATCCACATTATTTCCAGATATGTCCATGAATATGCCCATGCAAATCTATGCCTTCTTTTTGAGAGATGCAAAACTGGCCATAATAAGGACACTTCATTTAAATACGCTAGGTTTAGCATTAAATACACAAGCAATATTTCTACCTGGGATGGTCATCCTCTTCCACCAAGTGCACAACTTCAAGAGGGATGCATATGGAGCGGTGGGGGAGGAAGGGGACACCCACCTTGTCAGCCAGACCAGCCAAGTTACCCCTAGTGATCAATGGGGTAACAGATGTTATAACCAGATCAGCCTCACATCCATACATGAGCAATAACTACCTCAGGCATGGGGGTTTCCCTTCTTCTCTTTGCAGCCATGCTGCCAACAGATTCCTTTTCTTCCATTTTGAAATTAACCAGACTTTCATATTACATCTGGAGTGATTCTAGATCATTTCAATCCAGAACCACTTGGTCAGTTTGAACCAACATTTGCATCACAATCTAAGTTATGATTGTCACTCCAACCATGCTATTCTGTACATAAAGGCCAATTCTCTACTAACACCCCCCAAGTGACTATGCATAGAATTGTAGCCTCAATTTTCTTTATTAATGTATTGTTATTTTAAAGGAGCAAATTGAACATTTCATCTGGTTTCAAAAGATGTAAATGTGCTTTTGACAATTGACTATCAATACTTAAACACTGTGGGGGTGACTCTTCTGCATTTTTAAATTATTTATTGTTATCTCTTTTTCCTCCTTTTTTGCATGTATGATACTTTAAAACCTAATAAAAAGACTGTATCAGCACATTCCTCTTCTATAGTTTTTTTGTTTTTTGATCTGCTTACACAGCCCAGGGATTGAATATATCCACTCCAGTGCTGACTTATGTGAAACATAGTCTTTACACCATACATTTAGACCCTTTATAACCCAGCATCCAAAAGTATTGGATAAATTCAGATGACCACTGGGAGGGAGAGAAACACAATCAGAGAATGCATAAAACAACTGATTTCTTGCCTCTAAAATAAAGTATGGAATGCAAGCTGATAGATCTTTTATATGAGTGTTCCAGAACTGGACAAAGAAGCATTATGCATACAAAACATGTAAGTTAATGCTTCACATATTACAAAGGAAGTACATCAAAAGAAGTAATTGTAATACATCTGTACATATGGCTTTTACAGTACATCCCAGCCTCTGATCATCCTTAGCTGACTTCGCATATTCTCCTTTGTTGCAAAATTTGAATCGCAGCCAGTAGTGATCCAGGATTTATGATACTTTTGTTCCGGCATTTGCAATTTTTTGATGGGGCCAAAAGGCATTTGCCCAGGCTTATTAAGCATCCGCCTAGGCACATTTGACTTTAGCCTTCTACTTAGCCATACAGACTTCAATGGTACCTCTCCCCACTGTATTTAAGTCCATTCATGGCTATGTGAGAAAACTGGGAGCAATATTTTCAGCTGATCCAGCGTGGGTCTTCTTACCTTCTTATGTATGGAGAGACACCAGCTCAATAGCTGTTCTGCAGGTGTACGTCTGCCTTCAACTGGTGGGTAAGTAAAAACTCAAGCCATTTGTGGAACAGTTATATAGCTGCACCATCTATTTGTGACAAGCATGAGCCACATTTACATACATGTATACAGAGAAAGAGAGAGATACAACACTTGAGTGGCTGCTCTGCTTCTCAGCTTTAGGAAGCCACAATGAAGTAGCTGAAAAGGTGATCTGTAGTGTGATTAAAGTAGGAGTAGAAAACTACTGGGAGGCAGTTTACTTCTATTCCCACCCTTAAAACCTCCCTCAAGTATGCAAAAAAGGTGCAAAATTGTAACTGGATGGATGTTTTTAGTTGCTTTATGTCCAAAAATAGACTTGTAATTTTGATGAAAATGGAAAAAATGGACCACTGAAAATTGTCCATTTGCTACTGAACTTAGGCAACCTGATCTCCACAGGACATGAGGGGGCCACAGGCAGATTGAAGGTTGCTCATCCCTGCTTTAAATTCATAGGTAGGCAGAACTCTAAATAAAGTACTAGACCTCCATCATTTTAATTTTCTAAGAGCTCCTCTGGAGTTTAGGGAGGGCCCAGGGGCGCTCTTGGAAATAAAGGTGATGTTGCAGATCGATCCTTGCCATTTAATGTCAAAATAAAAGCAATCTAAAATGAAGTAAACTTAGGTGGGACAAAGAGCCTGGTAGGCACGAAGGGAGAAACTGTGGCAGAATGGAGGCCCAGTTTTTAGGGCCATGAGTTGGTTCTGAAAATGAGCACAAGTATCTGGTCTTAATGAGTTATTTTGGTGTGACATTTTATATATTTGGACTGTCTATGTTATTTAATGCAAAAGGCAAAGTGAGATTCCAGGATCAAGTTGGATAAAAATAAACACTCATCAATAATTCTGAAATATCAAGGGTAGTGTGGGAAACAGAAACACAGGAGGATGTGAAGTGGATAAATAGGCAGAGAATTAGGGAGGAAGGGAGCAGAGAGAGATAGGCACTGCTGTAATGCGCATCCTCACCCCATGAAAATTAATGGCAGAAATACTTTTCAGTTGAGGAGAACCGTATCTCTGCACTGAAATCAAAATAATCACCCACACAAAACACGATAAATAAATGAATCCCAGTAATTGTGAGAATGGAAAAGGACGCAATATGAAGGTGCCTAGGAATAAGAACACTTGTGACTAAGATATAATGCTATTTTTCATTTCATTTATCGGCAGCTAAAAAGACACAGCTTAAAATAGCTGAGTGGTTGCCTTTGTGCTAATATAATTTAGCACTACAGTTTGAGTGGCAGCTCTGATTCATCAAGGTAGCAAGATCTGTCCTGGTTCAGGCGGCTTTTCTTTATGTGAAGACAGCAAAGTGAGTGGAGATTAAGAATCTCCTCCTGGGAAGGCAATCCTATGTCAAGACCTCCCCCTAGTGGCCGTCGTGAGGTAGCCCAGATGGAGAAGACGGGGAGTCAGTTTATAGCTCCACTTAAGGTTCATTTTTGCTAAAACCTAACAAAAATAAACGTTCCCTGAGTTTTCGTTTAAAATCTGGGTGCCTCAGCAATTCCCTACACAGACAACAACGTTAAAATTATGCTCAAATGCTTGTTTTATTTACACACACACACACACACACACACACTATATATATATACAATATATACATAAAATATATACAAATATATATTTGTGTCTCTGTGTATGCGTGTGTGTGTGCGCATGTATATGTATCTATGTATACATGTGAGTATATGTATATAACAAAAGATCTTACATATTTCTTCTCAGAAGGCTTGCAGATGCAACAACACAGGTCAAGCCAGTTGCAAGTTAGAATGAATGTCAGAATATCAGAAGGCAGATATCAGAAGGCAGTCATTTACTAAATACTGAAAAGGCATTTTAATACCTGCCACATAGTATGGAAAATCATACACTTGAAAATAATTTGCCCTCCTGTAAAGTGCAGCTGTGAGCAAGGCAGGTGGATATTAATACCACATAAAAGTAATGACAATTATTTACGTGAGCTCCTAGATCTAGATTGACAAAAAGAGCAGTTTAGAAATCAAAGCCAAAAATATTACAGGTTTGTCTTGATTCTAGTTCTGTCTACAGGGCACATTTGGGTAGATGGGCTAGTTTAACAAAGTTCCATTTTTAAAAAAAGTGGGTGAGAACTGTGGATACTTTTCCTGTTTCTCTGTAGTGATGAGAACAAACCTTTTCATTTGAGGATTAGTAGAACTGTGAGTATTGGACAAAGGTGGGAGCAACCAAAATCTTAATTGTGCCTACACCCCTCTCAGAAATTACTGGAGCTGGTTTGGACAGCAGTGGGAAAAGAGAAGGAAACTACAGGTAGTCCTCATTTAGCAACTGCCTCATTTAGTGACCATTTGCAGTTACGACAGTGATAAAAAAGTAACTTTGCAATCAATGCCCACATTTCTGACCTTCACAGGTCTGCAAAGCAAAGGAAAGCTGAAGTAAGATCATAAGCACAGTTGTGGTTTCACTTAGTAACCGCTTTGCTTAATGACCAAATTGCTGGTCCCAATTGTGGCCACTAAATGAGGACTATTTGTAAAGCATCTGTTACCTTTCAGAGCACAATACACTATCTTGACATGGCTTTTTCTATGCTCAAACTGGCCAGGAGTGGTCAGATGCACAGAGCACAGCTCCACATATTGCTGTTTAACATACTGCAAGACAAATAGTTGCTTAGAATGCTTAAATATGAACACTTATGTACATGTGAACATACAGAGAGAGCGAAAAGTGGCATGCAGAAACATACACATGAAAAGAAATGATAAACAGCACAGTCTTCCCGCCTTTCCCCCTTCCTCTGAAAGCATTTTCATTCACTGGTTTATTAGGGGCCCACCTTTGAACGCATTTACCAGTAAGTACATCTGACTGCTTTTCAATCTTAACTTCCAGATAACTGTATTTTTTGTCATTGATCAGAAGCCCTTCAGGCAAAGAGATCTTTGCATAAAATTGTTCCTTGTTTTGAGACTTGGAATGGAAGACTAGATCAATCAAGGCACATTCGCATAAATAAATTGGCATCTTCAAGATGCTACCCTCTTGGTACCAAACCATTGCTAGGGGGCTGTTCGCTCCCCTAGGACAGAACCCTAACTAAAAACTATCAAGCAGACCTTTTTGAGACATAATCCACGTGCCAAGTCTGTGCAAAAGGGGAATGTAAGCAAGGCATTTCCAGTAGAGGCCTGCAATCATATGCCATAAGATAAGCATGCTTAGGTGTAAAGGTATGTGTTTTTCAGAGGCTATCTGTGGCATGGTTATTTCTGATGCCTCTGTGGGTGCAGCTTATTCTTACCCATCATCCTGATTTAAATATGCTCATAAAGGGAGTTGCATCTGCTTGGGGTCACCTTTGAAATGAGCTGCACAACATCCCCAAGAAGAGCAAATGTCAAAGCACAGGGCTCTGAAGCCCATACAGGTGCTGCCCTGGTTCTCTAACACTGCAGGTACCAGGAGATCATGATTCTTGTCATCCCAAGATAGCATATAGTCTAATATATCTAAGAGTACCAGGGCTACTTTAGAGAGCCTCTTGCCTTTTCTTTTGGTCCTGATGTTGAACCATCCCTGGCTAGGGGTTACCACCGTCAGCTTTCTAAGATGAATTGTATTTTTATTTATTTTTTTACTAGCTTCAATCCATTTTCCATCTTACAAAGAAGGCTTTTCTAGGAAAATGTCTGCAGGTCTCTGGCCCCTCCTACTGTTCATAATTATAAAGTAATCAGTGACCCACTGCTCAGTCATGCTAACTTCTGCAAGAATGCTTGCTTTGCTTTCACCTTTCCTTCCTCTCCTCTTTCACGTTAATTCATTTCAAATACACATTCTTAAAACATAAGCAGTGCTGTCTGATCTCAGTAGTGAATACACCAGTAAGATCCACCTTGAAAAAAGAACCAGAAAATGCTTATTGAGAATGGAATTTTTAAAATTAAATTGTTTTGCAAGAGAAAGGGCTGTGAAAGAGACATTAGAGTTAATGAGCACAGTAACAGGGTCAGTTGTAATAAATGCTACCAGAATCTTCACACTATAAAAAGTATTGGATTAGCCATTGTAGCAGTTCACCACCATATCAAAGCATTATGGCAGTCTGGGGTAAGATTGCCATTATAGTACAATAGAAAGAACATACATATCTATTACTGTATGTCTTCTCTTCATACAAAATCATAAACTCACACATGTACAAGTGTTCAGACAGGTATGGGAATTTTCTTAAATATATAACCTTCAAGAACATGGGGAATAGCTACTGTATAGTGACTGACAACTCAACTAACCCCGCAATTCCAAGTTACAAATATTATTTTTAAAATACTTGCGCAGGTATGTAGCTTATAGCTCAGTTTATATATCCATTCCCAGCATACATATCAAAATAAAACTTTTAATAACCCTACCATCAATAAATAAAATTGGAGTTAGGATTTGGCAAATGAGAAATGGTAGAGCAAGGGTGGTATACACAAGGAAAACTTGAATGCTAGTGAATGGCGAATGGACACACTGAAAGAGGAAACATAAGGATATAAGCAGTGCCCTGTTGAATTGGACCACTGGCCCATCTAGTCCAGCCGTCTGTTCTCACAATGGCCAACCAACTGCATAAGGAAGCCCACTGGTCCAGGGTTTCTCAACCAGGGTTCTGCGGAACCCTAGGTTTCTGCAAGAGGTCACTAGGGATTCCCTGAGAGATCATGATTTATTAAAAAAATTATTTCAAATTTGAGCCACATCCTCTCACAGTGATGAGCAGAGACCAAACAAAGATCTAGTTACAACTCTTTCTGAGCTCTCTGGTAGTGCGCTGTAGGATTATTTTATTTATTTATTTATTTATTTGACTTGTCCCCGCCCATCTCCCCACAACGGGGGACTCTGGGTGGCTTACAACAACTAAAATCAAAAATACATAATTAAAATTATAAAAAGTTTAAAAATTATAAAAGTTATAAAAACCAGAAAAGATAAGGATAAAAAGGCTAAAAGATCCAAGAGGCCGATAGAGGCCACACCAGGCCACTAAGAGGCCAGCCAACCCCATTTCTGGTATCCTCCCTCCCCGCCCCAGGCCAGTTGGCAGAGCCAGGTCTTCAAATCCCTCCGAAAGGCCTGGAGTGAGGGGGCCTGCCTCACCCCCGGGGGCAAGATGTTCCAAAGGGCGGGGGCTACAGCAGAGAAGGCAAATTATGTTTATTTGATTGAATCCGTTCTTAATTTTTGATGCAAAATGGGGAGACTGTTGATAACAGGTGAATACTATATTTCAGGAAGGGAAGGGAGAAGTGCATTTTTCAAGAAATTAATGGACTTATCCAACTTAGTCTGTGGCGTCAGTCTGTCCCTCCCACATCTTTTCCCTGTGTTTTCCTGTAGTTATTTTATCCCGTTATTTTAAATAAATTGCGTACACATTTATTCAGTCATGTCTGAGGGTCCAATGTGGTGATTTTTAAAGAGGAGGAGTGAGAGAGAAGAAAAAGATTCTAGAACAGACAATACCAGTAAGTTTAATGATGATAATGATAATGATAATGAAGAATTCAAATCTTCTCAGGCATTTCCCTGCACTGGTATATCAACAGACTCAAAAAAAGTCTTTCTTAACAATGAAAGCTATTTATCAATGGGTTTTATGTGGACTGGTGTTCCAACTTGTCCTATTCCATTGTGCCTCATCCATAGCAAACAACTTACAAATGCAGCAATGGCTTCAGCAAAATTAAACACTTAACTACAAATCACAGCCATATGACAAGTAAAAGTTCTGATTATTTTAAACAGCTATTGGAATCACAGAACAGAGTAAAGCTTTTGTTAGTAAAATAACAGTCAGTAAAAAAGCCCAAGAAGCAAGTTATTTAGTAGCAGAACTTATTACATAGCAAAGGAAAAGTCACGCTTTGGGTGAGAAAGTAATCATGCCAGCATGTAAAATAACAGTGAGAAAAATGCTAAGACCAGATGCAGTACAAGAAATTGAAAAGGTTCCACTGTCAAACAGTACAATAAGTCGGCGTATTGATGACATGTCATATGATGCTGAAGAGGTTTTGTATGATAAACTGAGGAACAGCAGCTTTTCTATCCAAGTTGATGAGTCAACAGATTTCACCAATAAATGTCATGTTATGGCATTTGCAAGATTTGTAAAAGATGGTGAAATTCAAGAAAACTTTTTCTTCTGTGAAGAACTATATGAAACATGCAAAGGCCAAGATGTATTTAATGTTTTGTCTTCATATCTGGAAACAAAAAGTCTTTCTTGGTGGAACTATGTTGGCATCTGTACTGATGGTGCTCCATCAATGGTTGGCTCCATGAGAGGTTTTGTTTCCCTTGTAAGAAAAGAAAATCCTGATGTTGTCACAACACACTGCTTTCTTCACAGAGAGGTGTTGGTGTCAAAAACTCTTGGAGATGAAATGAAATAAGTTCTGTATGATGCTACAAAAATGGCTAACTTTGTTAAACAAAGACCAGTTCACTCAAGAATGTTTAAAAAACTATGTGGGAACCTGGACAAAGAGCACATAAGTCTCCTGTTACACACAGAAATATGGTGGCTCAGCAGAGGAAGAGTTCTCAACAGGGTGTTTGAGCTGAACGCAGAATTGCAAGAGTATTTTCAAGAAAATAGTATTCCACATTTTGCTGAGTGCTTTGAAGATGGAGAATGGTTGCAGAAACTAGCATACTTAGTGGACATCTTTCACCATATGAACCAGCTGAACAAGTCTCTGCGAAGCACCGGAGAAAATGTTTTGACTTCAAGCGACAAGATTCTTGGATTTAAAAGAAAACTGAATGTTTGGAAAAATCATGTTGCAAAAGGAAATATTGAAATGTTTCCACTGCTGCTTGGGTTTGAGAGTGAGGAAGGATACCAGAAAGTCTCAAATCTAATTGAAAACCACCTGAAATACTGCAGAACAAAACTGATCAGTACTTTCCCTCCCTTTCAACACAAATGTATGATTGGGTGAGGGATCCTTTCTCTGCTTCTTCTGCTCAGCCTGAGAACTTCACTGTGAAGGAAGAGGGAGAACTGTGTGAGCTGCAGTCTGATCGTACACTCAAGATGAGATTCCTGATCTGCCCATGGACAGGTTCTGGATTTCTGTGAAAGAAGAGTATCCTGCCATTCATAGGAAGGCACTGGACATTTTGCTGCAATTTTCAACTTCTTACATGTGTGAACAAGCTTTTTTCTTATTTAACAAGCATCAAAAGCAAAGACAGAAATTGTCTTATTTCAGCTGAAGATGAAATCCATGTGTGCTTATCTCAAGTTTGGCCAAGAATGAGTATTTGTGCAGAAAAAAAAGAAGCACAGGTTTCACATTAAAGAGGTACGTTTTATTCTTTATTTTTAGTTTAAGAACACTGTTAATGCATATATACAGGCCTACATATGAAACAAATTTAATAATTTTGTAACTTCTGGCCTTTATTTGAGCCTAAATGTGCAGGGGTTCCCTGAGGTCTGAAAAAATATTTCAAGGGTTCCTCCAGGGTCAAAAGGTTGAGAAAGACTGCACTAGTCTCACAGCAGATGGCCTCAGAGGCAATCACACTGCCATCAAGGCTAATAGCCATTGATCCTGATGACTTCCATAAATTGGTCCAACCCTTTTTCGAAGCCAGCCAAACTGGTAGCCAGCACCACATCTCGTGGTAGCAAATTCCAAAGTTTAATTCACATTGTGTAAAAAATATTTATTTGTCTTTCCTGATTCTTCCAAGATTCGGTTTCATTGGGTGACCTCTGATTCTATATTTTAGGAAGGGGAAAATAGCTTCTCCTCATCCACTTTATCCAGACGATGTATAATTTTGTACACCTCAATCATGTCCCATCTCATTCACCTCTTTTCTAGACTAAAAAACCTCAAATGTTGCAATCTTTCCTCATAGGGAAGTTGCTCCAGCCACTTGATCATCTTAGAACTGCACACAATATTCCGGAGGCAGTTGTACCGTTGATTTATATAAGGGCATTATGATATTGGCACCTCTATTTTCAGTACCATTTCTTATTATCCCTAACATGCTGTTGGCCTTTTTTACAGCAGATGCACACTGTGTTGACAACTTCATTGAACTGTTCACCATTACTCCAAGATTTCTTTTGTCATCAGTCACTGCTAGTTCTGATCCCATTAGTTTGTAGGAATGGTTAGGATTTTTAGCACCAATGTTCATCATTTTATATTTGTTCACATTGAATGACACCTGCCATTTTGACACCTACTCCCCTAAAGTGCAGAGATCCCTTTGGAGCTCTTCATAGTCTCTTATTGTTTTTACCATTCTGAACGATTTAGTGACATCAGCAAACTTGGCTATTGCACTAGTCACACCCAATTGCAAATAATTTATAAGTATGTTAAAAAGCACCAGTCCTAGGACAGAACCCTGGGAGACCCTACTAGTTGCAATCTTTCATTGTGAAAAATATCCCTTTACTCCTACTCTTTGTTTTCTATTCCTTAACCAGTTGCTTAGCCACAAGACGACCCGGCCTTCTATTCCATGGCTGATAAGCTTACTGAAAAGTCTGTGATGAGGGACTTTATCAAAGGCTTTTTGAAAATCTAAGTAAATGAAGTCTACTGGCACGTATTCCTGCTGCACTTTCAAAGTAGTGTTTTCCTGCTTCTGTTGGCTCAAGCACTGCTCTCCAGTTTGCCCTAAACTTTCTTCTAGGACCTTTGATTGGCTACTTTACAAATGCAGCTCATTTTCCTGAATAAAGTCTGCTGAAGTTTCTGGATGGAGAAAGATAGGTTAGGTGATTAGATGATTAGATGATAGATTGATTGACTGATTGATTGATTGATTGATAGATGATAGATAGATAGATAGATAGATAGATAGATAGATAGATTTAATATGTGCACTAGTGCACCATTCCATCATTTTAAATGGTGCACCAATGATTAAAACAAAATCAAAAAAGCTCAACAGAAAAGTTGGTAGCTAAGGGGAAAAAAAGTTTTGTTGTTGTTGTTGTTTTAATTTTGCTGGGTTTCCAACTGAGGACATTCTGCATGTCAGATAAGTATTAGAACCACTGTGGTCGTGAAAACCAAGGAAAACGCAAGAAAGGAATTTGTATGTTAAAACTGGTAGCTGTGTGTGCATATATGTGCATTTTGATGCTTAAACTCCTTCTATAGAAATTTAACATGGATTCAAATATTGGTACATGCATACATGCAAACATACATGATTAGCGATTGCTTTCCCAGAATGGGGAAATGAGAAGGCCCAGCTGTAGGGGACCTATCCAGTGAGAAGTCATAGCAGCCAGCTCTCTGGGCCGAATACCTTGCCAGCCACTGCCAAAGGATCTCTGTCAGACAGGATACTCTTACACCAGGTTAGGTCCAAGCCAGCAAGAGCCCAGCACAGGAGCAGCATAAATGCAGATATGCCCTCAGTCAGGAAAATCCTGCTTGAGGGAGAGGAATGTTATCTTTGAATGGCTGAGCTGTCAGTGAACGTGAGGCCGGGGTCTTGCCTACCCATTCCCCAGGGTCTGATCTAATAGCCCGTATTCTATAGGAGAAGCATATTTAATCATGCCCGTTGGTCTTCCCTGCACAGCTAATGCAGGGGAGTGATGTAATCATAACAGGACAGCAACAGGGCTTATCTGTGGATCATGATTCCTACAGTTTAATTTCTCACAACGCACTTTTCCCTGAGGTGAATTGGAAAGCTCTTGTGGACCACTTTCAGCCTGTGAGAACCAGGCCTAATTTTACTAGAGAATCCTTAGGAATCCATGACCTACAGAGCCACAACAGGAACTAATTGTGTATCTACAAAAAATGGTTCTATTTCTCTGTTATTTAAGATTTAGTACAACATTTTGTATTTTTTCTGCAATACACGTTGAACCTCGGTAAAGTCTACCCAGCATGGTCTCTAACTACATGCAGCAAAGCCTTTGACAAATACATAAAGTTTAATTCAATATTGCTGGTTTTCTATTTTAATACAGCAATAATTCCAGCTTTATAAATCTCTTTGTTTATCTTGTGTACAGAGAACCAGAATGGATATGTCTTAATGTTATCTACCTTGCTGCAAAGAGATTTTAATTTAATTTTGGGTTGTGTGGCATTTATTTTACCAGTTAAATGATTAAATGAATTCTTCAAGGGACACTAGAAAGGTAATTGAAGGTGACCCCGATAATCTCCTAGGAAGATTTACATATATGGCCTTCTACCCAGCTAAGATGTGAAATGCCATTGAATAAGATTAGAGAGTGTGTTTAGGCAGTATCAATGTGACTTGCTCTAAGAGAGGATTTTTTTATTATTATTTAAAAGACTGCAAATAAAGTAGGAAGCATGATATAATTTGGAGAAATAAGGATTAAAGTTTCCCCATTCATGCTGTTTTTACTGTACATATTGAGATAACAACATGGGATTGATCCAAACAAAAATAAAGCCTACATAGGAGACTAGAGTGATGCAGATAAATCCCCACAGCTTCTTGTAATAAATGCAATGTTTGTGTCATGTCTGTGTGTGGTGGTAAATAGTTTTAGGTTTCAGGTTGGTGTAATCAGGAGAGATGGTCGCTTGATGTGCTGTGATGCACCGATAGTTTCAGTCCTGGAATAAAAAGAGCCCCTGAGATAGAGGAGCACCAAAGCATCTCTCGCTGCTTATCAACTTCTAATATATGAATTGTCAAAACTTCAGTGTGCGAGCTGCTCACCTGTGGTGCTGGCAGCTTTATTTTCTCAAAGATTACTTGAGCTTTATGTAATTGGTAAGCATAAACCTTGCCAGTGCTGCTGTGCAAATAAAATAAAACTGACGAAGTTAGGAAGCCCAGTGGACAGTAACATATGCATATAGGTGGCCTGATGCTTTACCAAACAGACATGAGAAGAAGCTGTGATTGAGTTTATCCTTAAATTCCCCAGAATAGATGCTAAAGGTTATTTCTAGACTGTATGAGTTCAGGCTGCAGGGACTGAATCCAATATTATGTGAGCAAATGTCTGTTTATGCAATGGGACTTCTCCTCATTTTGTCTCCCTGTTTGTCCCTGCACAATCTCAAACTTTATGTGCAGAGGGTTGCAGGAAAGAAAGAATCCCTCACAGAGATACACCACTGGATTCTGCTCCAGGTATGTTGGGGAAAGAATTGAAGTAATGCTGGGGCGGGGCGGGGGGAGGGAGGAAGGAAGGAAGGAAGGAAAATGTTATCTTCATTATTTAAATGACATTCTTGACACCTTCCTTCTACCAGCACCTGAAAGTTCAGACATTGACTATTCTATTGTAGTTTTAACACTCCAGCAACATGGGCCAACATATATGCAAATAATATAAATATGGGTACCATGTGTATATAATGCATGTATGTATGTTATGAGCATAGCTCATATAATTTACACAACAGCCTCCCAATTTGGTGCCTACCTGAGACACTGGAACTGTAGGCCTTGAAATTACCAGACATTATGGCCATCAGTGTGTTCCTGCTTCTTGCAAATCTGGTTATTTTGCCCAGCGGAATAAAGCCACTAAAATAATCTCCTGCACCTTTTCTACTTATTATCTAGATTTGACAATAGTAGAGAAGTGCTGTAGTCACACAAGACCTAAAGTACTTCTTCTAAATAACTTATAAAGCATGCACATCCCTACTAGATGCTGCCCAACGAGAACAGGGACTTGAAGCCAATTATATCAAAGTTGGTTTATGTGCTGTACTGCAACTCTCAAAATTCAGACAGTTTGACTGTTGGCCATGCGTGCCAAGAATTTTGGGAGTTGCAGTCCTAAGACATCTAGAAAGTACCGTGCTAGAACGCTGATCTATGTCTTCCAGTAAGCCTTTAAAGTGACACTGAATGCGATCAGCACATTTGGACCTTACCAAAGGAAGGGGCAGGCTTCCATATAGTTTAGCAGGACCATCACCAGCTTTCCAGATCCTGTGAAAGACCCTCTCCAGGACAGAGAGTGATTCTTTAATAATCTAGTGATGCCTTCCAGCTTGCCCAAGTCCAAGGCTTCCTAACTTTCATGATATGTAAAGTACTAGCTAGGCATAATCAATGGCAGCAGGGCAGGGCAGCTATGGAGTCTGATGTATTTACGGCAAGTGCTGCAAAGTCTGTGCATATTTATATGGCAATGAGCTGCTTCAGCATTCTGAATCACTCTCAGCAGTCACAGAAGAACAATTGAGAGTAGACTTATGCAGGCAAGTACAATTTTTAAGAGTTACTGCCATGGTAGCATTTGACAGGAATGCTTTTCCACTTCTATAACACAGGAAAGGGAAACCATCAGCATTTTTAATCTTAAAAAATGAGGAGGAGGTGAACAGCTATTTGACCCTGCAAACAAAGAAACAAACAAACAAAGCCAGGATACAGAGTAGACCACTGAAAAGCCATCACTCAGTGGAACTAAATACATTTTCCTAAGAATGACCTCAAGTTGCAGAGTCTAGTAATAGCAAGAAAAACATTTTGAAACTGGCAAAGTAACAGTGAGCTACTTTGAGTCACTATCAACTAAACTGACCATGCACTTTACATTTGAAATGATGCACATGTTCAAGTTTGGGTCTCAGTCAGAAGAAACTGAGAAACACGCACTGAAAATTGATATAACTTCTTTTTTTCCTGGATTGCATTCCATATGTTAAAATATGTAGTCAGAATGGGTTCCTGAAGAACCCAAAGAGGAAATGAGTTCATGTCCTGCTGAAATACTTTCTATAAGTTTGGGATTGGCCACTGAAATAGGATGCTGGACTAAACAGGCCTTCTGTCTAATCCTATGTGTCTCCCTCTAAGGCATTCCCAAGTATAACATATTCTAGAACAGGACTTTGCCTTGCAGTAGAGAAGATTATTCCAGATTTCACTGAAGACTGATCCCCTGAGAAACAGATGAATACTATGCATTTGATTATTAAGTTGGTGATACAGATTCCTTATACTACCACTGGTGTTGCTGCTACAAGTTAGAAATGTTTCATCTATCCTTATCACAGGGATATATACTGTACAAAAGAGTTTTAAACAGCTATAGAAGCTTCTGCAAGACAATGCTTTAGAAGACGTGCAGCCTTGAAAGAGGTCCACATTCTTGTGTATTATTTCCATCAAAATGAATGAGAAACATTCAACTTTACCATGGTTTCCATATATTCCACTGGGGCTTGTGCCAAACAGCTTCTTAATGGAATAGACCCAACTGTTAGCCACTTAGCTGCAGTGAGACTCCCCAAACTCTCTAAATAAGCCCTTCCACAAAAATTGTGCAGATTTAAAAAAAAATAATCTCCATAGAACAAATCTACATAACAAGCACAGGGTGGCTTTTAATCCCTTCTGGCTTACTCCATGCAAAATCATACTGTCACAGAAGATATACAGGTTGCACTGAAACAGAATAAACACCATGAATAGAAGAATGTGGACCTTTAATCCATGCTGATATGAAAAAATGATCTAACCTGGGAATTTTCTCTGAAGTCTTCTTGACATATGAAGGAGACAAAGTGACAGTGTTTCAAAGGCATATGAATGGTTTTCACTAGTTCACCACAACTGATCCTGGCAGTTCAGACACACGGGGTGTTTAAATTAGGTGGGTCCTCATCAGTAATGGAATTAGGATAGGATTAATCTAGTGGTACCATCAGCATGGCTAACATTCTTTATTCAGGTGGGTTTCTTGATGTCCTCAAGCAAGGGTGTGTGTTTGTGTCACTCTCCATGTGTGTGGTCTTATTTTACCTAGAACTTCCTAATTTATCCTAGAAGTTACAACTAGAATATGGAAAGTGATCATAATAAGTTGAGAGTGAGCATTAGAGAGAAAGAATCTAGTTAAGGACAGAGGGTTGTTGCTTCATGGTAAAGTGTTACAGTTAAAATCATATGTTTTAATCCCCCTTCCAACTAACAGATTTGAGTCTAACTCGAGAAAACATGCAATCATCCACTCTTTCTGGCTGTCATAGGAAACAATCTGGGGTACTGGCCAATGAATTGCATTGCAAAAGACAGAGTTAAGGATAGTTTTACATCTGTGTGGATATTATTGACCTGTTTGGGCTTAAGGTGTTGGAACATCAAATGCCACTTTTTTCTGTGGCTGATAGCCCCTCAGTGAGCAGGGTTTTTCATCTCCAACATTCCACAATTCCAACAGATTGACATGAGAAATGCAAATAATGAGAAATAATGAGAAGTGCAAATAATGAGAAATCATTATTCTTTTGCACCCTATTTCTTAAAAATTTAATGCAGTTAAAGGGTACTTTATGAAATACTGTGGCCTGGCTATGTTTATTTAGGGTGATCTAAAACATTTTAAAAGACTAGATTGGAAAAGTACATTAAAGCCATAACAATATATTGTCAAATGTATATTAAGAAGAATCTCTCCAATGCTCAGTGTGGATTTCTTCCCTGTCCTATGTTTCCATGTAGAAGACTTACCCTCTTCCAGAACAAATATTAGAAAATTATTTAGAAGTAATAATTACTGTATTTAGAAATAATAAAAATAATAGAACATTGGAAAAGAGTGAAAAGAAGCCTCTGTTACAAAGATGCCACCTGCCTATCTCCTGGCCTGGTTTACACATGATCTAAGCCCATGCACTATGTTTAGCCCAGGATTTGACCAACTCTAGATCCAGACCAGTTAGGTAAAAACATCTTTTGTAATGTTAATACAGTGAACAATCATTACAAGTTCTTCAGCTTCCAAGCAATATAGGTATCTAAACTGACAATGCCCATTCCTTTTCTGAAGAAAAGCCTCTATTGGCCACCATCCATTTATAATGATTGAAAACCACTCATAAAGCTTACCATTCTTGGAGGGTATTCAAATATAAACAAACAAACGTGGAAATGAAGCTAAGACTATCTGGTCACAATTGTGTACTTCACCTTGAATCCTGCTGGATTCCTTTTCCAAGATTACTATGTATTTATGCATTAGACAAGAAATAATGCAATTCTTCTGGCCAACAAGGAAGGTTCTATCTAATTGGAGACAGTTAGTAAGAAAGATAGGTATATGTTTAAAAAAAAAGAAAAGAAAGGTTTCAAAAGAATATTTTATAACCTGTGGGATAATACTGACATTTGGTACTGCCTGTGGTAGCCAATATTGTGCAGTTTAAAGCCCAGGCCTCCAAAGCCTAATATATGGCCCCTAAATTTTGTATCTAATTTTCATTTTTAATGTGACCCAAAACCAAAATAATTAAATATGTGATGGAGGACTAATAAGGTAAGCCACACTTTCTTTTAATTTAGTTCAAACACAATGGAAATGAACTCAATTTCTGTTTTTATCTTGGCCTTACCTACTACTTTTTGGAGGGTGGTATTCAGCATGCCATTTAGAAGAGATCAAATGTGGCTCTCAACTTGAAAAAAATGACTATCCTTGTGTTAAGCAGTAAATAAATTGCTATTATAATTATAACCAAAATCTGAATTATTTTCATCTCCTATGCTTCCTGCTCACATGAATTGAACAGAAGAGTGTCTGGGCTATAAATATCTGTAGAGATGTTAAGTAACTAATGAATTTATGCAACTTTAGCAGTATTGCTTTGACCCTTAATTCCAGTAGTTACTGGGAGGAGGTTATTACCAATTAGGGTTTTTTCATGAAATTCAGAAAGGAAGGAATTGACGCATTACATGATAATTCACTGTTTATCATACTTGAAGACAGCCTGTATAACAATGTTTCTCAACCTTGACAACTTGAAGATGGCTGGCTGAGGAATTCTGGGAGTTGAAGTCCACACATCTTCAAGTTGCCAAGGTTGAAAAACACTGCTGTATAATATGTGGAAGATGGGTTTCTTTTCTGTGTTCTTGGGTGTATAACTCCTAATAGAGCAGATTCAACTCTAAGCCTTCTAAGCTGATTATAGGAGACTTGGTTGGTTCTGGTATATTGCTTCTGCATTACACTGGATTCTTGATCACTAGCCACTATAATATCATCCCATCATTTGGCTGGATTTATTTTGCATTGATTTGGTAGATAATCCTTTCTATTTTCTCTACTCTAATGATTCTTTATATGGTCCTTTTAAACTAAAATGATTATATATTTAAAATAATTATAGTATTTCTTCCATTATCCTGTTCCATACTCTCTCCTTATGGAACACTTCCATGTCAACATGGAATATAGTAAACTGACCAGCTGCCTTCCCTTGATCTTTAATCCTCTCTAATCTGTCACAGGAATGCTCACATTTTCTACTTTGGTTCATTATCAAAATATATCCCTAGAATAATTTGCAGTAATACAATATATTTAGCAAAATAAAATAAATGAAGAAGAGTTTTCTAAACCATAATATTGCTTTTATTTCTTACACCACAAAAGAATTAGTTGTGATGGACCAGTCACAAAGAAGGAAATTTATTCCTATAAACATGTTACTAAATGTTTCTCTGCATGATGTTGATATCATGCCTAACTAAGCTTAGGGGTTAATATGATATATAAGCCCAAATGATATGCAATGTTGCTCATAATTTAGGTTCTAGTTAGATATACATACATACATAGCCATTAAGCTATTCCCTTTTATTTAAAGCAAGTCACATAAAAGGAATAAGAAATATTAAGTAAAAGAATTCAGATATGAGATAAAGTAAATGAAGCTAAATCTACTTTGTACCAACTTTATCTTTCCATCCTTGCAAACCATCATTATTTCCTCCATGCCCATACACCATTTCATACATTTCCTTTTGTACTTCAAATTTTTCACCCCTCTCTCTTATAAGTGGCTTTTAAAAAGTAAATATCAGGCATGAGTACCTCATCTAAAAATGAACCATGAGGATGGGTGTTACAGCTTTAATTTTTCCAGTCTTTTTACTGCAGCCCTAAATACAAGTTTCTTCAGTTCACATTTTAACATTTGTTAAAGTCTGCCCTCCTTTCAATTTTGTTAAGAATATTTTCTATCAAACGTGCATTAGGAAAAAGCATACAAGATATATATAATGTCTAGAGATTTCAATGCTTTTTAAAAAAACAAAAAAACAAAAATGTAGAAACACACCTGTGGAAGGAGCAACACATGTTAAGATCAGAAAAATGAGAAATGAAGTGAAACCAAAATAATAGATTTGACCATCCCTAGCTGTGTCATCAGCTGAAATGACTCAGCAACACTTCAAAGGGAAAGAGTTAACTCTCTCCTATTCTGGTTTAGGATCCCATTCCAGATTGGTGGTATAATTACCACTAACTAAAAAATGTATATCAATAATTGATCGTTGTGTGAATGGCCTTTTATTGCATTACACCCTAAGAACAAGTCCTCTTTGTGGTGCTTTTGAGCATCCCTTATTGTTGGAGATGATGAAATTATTATTGATTGATTGATTTAAATTTATTGGCCACCCCATTCCAATGGACTCTGGGCAGCATACAAAACTAGGAAAAAAACACATTAAAACAGGTAAAACATTAAATCAGATGGACAGCCCAGACAAAAATGATCTAATAAACAACAAAATCAGCAAAACAAAGCAGAGCCCTTAACAACATCAACCCCAGGCTTGGGACCAAAGCTGGGTTTTCAAAGGTTTCTGGAATTCTAGAAGAGAGGGTGCCATTCTTATCTCTGGGGGGATGCTGTTCCAGAGGAAGGTGTTACTACTGATGTTGTTTTCTCGCTATTACTTTAAAATCTTCCTGGCTGCTTACCTTTGGTAAATTTCCATGGAGGAATTCAGTCATGATATCTTCATTTGGGGTTTAATGGAAGCACAGGAAGCCAGGAGTTTGCAAACCATTGGAGACATAACTGTATGAACGCATGCACGTAAACTGAAATCCTCTTCTCCTTCAAAATACTTTTTAAAGCAAATATTCCTTCATTACACATATGAAGACTAATACAGGAAAATGATTTTGCATAGAAATATTATCAACACGCAGCATTAAGGCAATGCCTCTTCTTTCTGATTGGTCCCACTATCCAATATTAAATCTAGCTTTGTCCGTGGCTCTTCCAGTTACATTTGTTAGAATTCACCTTTGCATGCATCAGTTTTCTATCCCCAGGGGCAATAGATGAAGGAATAGTTAGGAGAGGAAAAAAAGGGAAAGGGTTCTATAACTGTATCTCTTGTCCTTGTTTAAATACTTTGCATGTCTCTCCATAACATGCATCTTATTGGTTCATCTGCTCCTCTCAAGCTGCATCACCTCTTTCCTTCTTCAGCCCAGTCATCTTTGGGGTCTATCTCTGACTCCAGACTATTTGCTGTCTTTCCATAATGAAAGAGAGAACATTGCAGCTGTAAATAGCTTCACGTATGTCAGGCTTCGCTATCACTATTTTATTTCCTAACTAAAGCATATTTTTATTTCTTTCATGCAAGCACAGCCTGAAGAATGCTTTCTTACTATAGTTAAACTCCTCACTTCAGCGTTTCTCTTTACATACATTTTTCCCACTGTGCAAACATTGCTAACTAACAATGCTGTTCCCAGATCTGGGAAACTGAGCAGCAATTCTTATTGTAGCCGATAAAATAAAACATGTTCCTCAGTATGTGAACAGCCCTCCTCCCTACAACACTAGAGGAATTGCTGTTACTGTTGCAGCAGCTTCTCATTTTTTGATGACACTATGGAAAGGGACAGAAAGAGAATATAAGTGCATTCCATGCAATTAAAGGCATCACTAATTCTTCAAGGCAGACCAGAGTAAGAAACTAATGCCATGTGGGCCAGTACTACTTTTATTGTAAAGCTATAGTAACAGAATCTTGCATGACTGAATGTAGTCCCCCCCCCCAACTTTCTTTATGTTTGTGTGAACAGGGAAGGGGTTGTCTGAGATGTTTACTCACACTACTGTCTTGGCCCATGCTCAGGCCCCTTTTATCTGACCATTGCTTTGGTAGCGGCTCTTCCTCCGGTCCTTCAAGGCCATTCCCTCCATCTACTACATGTACTGGGCATATTTGCTCAATCTGGAGGGTGCCCAGATTCAAGGTAGATGTATCAAGAAGATACATCTTCTCTTTTAAAAAATCAGCAGAGGTCCTGTCTTGTCTGGGCTCAAACTCTTTTAAATGTTAAAGAAGAGAAAGAAAAGCTCCCAGTGCGGCTGCTTGGCTGGGCAGAAAAGGAAGAGGATCAAGAGGGGATAACAAGAGGATCAAGAGGGAGTAACAAGACAGACTGGAGTTTGTGTGTGCGGCGAGAGAGCCCCAGAGGCCATCCTGTCTAAGACTCCTCAATCATGGCAGCTGTATTGCATTAGGACAGCTTGGTGCAAACATCTGTAATTTTGATAGCATCTCATGGGCATTCTTGCAATCTGAATTTGAAGAGCTTGCTGATTCACAAAATGGCTGCCAGATCAGGCATTCCCGTTCAGTGTCTCCTAGTTTACCTTTTGCCTTTCTCTAGACAGAAAGGCACATTTTCAGTTAAAGCACTGGGTTGTAAACACCCTCCACATCTTTTAAAAAGAAAACAGCCAGAAGCAAATTTGGAAATAAAGATGATGTTGGAGGCAGATGTTTGTTTTTCCGCATGCAAGCATTCATTCACATTCTACGTCTGTCTGTCTAACTACCCATCTTCCTATCTCAGATAGGGAGGAAGGCTGGAAAGCCCCAAGAAAAATGTCTGTGGAAAACTGGTATCCACATGTGCCTTATTCAAGATCCTAGGTATAGTTTACTTTTGTCCTTGCATGCAGGTCACCTCTTGGCCTGAGTGGAAGTTCTTTGGTATCCACTAAGATTCAGAGTAGCTGCTCTTTAACTCCTCTTCTTTGCTGCTGGGAACATGGCTGAAAGCTGGCCCACAGAAAGCTGTAATTGGTGGGTAAGGTACAAAGCTAAATTTCAGAAATGATACTTTAAATAAAAGTAGTGAACCTCTGGTTTCTCTCCTGTTCTATTGCTGTTGTTCTTGACAGTTCTGTGCAAATCTGAAGGGAGAAGAGAGATAACTCTTCAAACACAAGAGCTGGGCAAAGACTATGCATTTATTTTTATGTTGTTTGTATCTCTTTTTCCCCCCATGTCACAAGATTTTAGATCACTAACAAGTTTGAATGGCTGTTTAAATATGTTAGAGATTCTTTTTCCCCAGTGTGTTAACTGGTGCTATATTTATTCTGGCTTGAGATACAAGGTGTACTTTTCTCCCTCTGAAATTAGATCCTGATTTTTATGTTCAAAGACCATAAAATAAAGGGAATGGCTTAAACAAGGTTTTGTGTGGGACAATGCACAGATATGGACTGCAAGGAACCTACATAAATATATGAAAATACAATATGTGCATGAGAGTGAGAAAAAGATTGTTTAAACTGCAATAGCATTGTGCCATTTCATGTTGTTCTTATTTTCTCCCATTACAAAATCAGCTTTTACTTTGTGCGTGCGTGAGTGTGTGTGTAGATGCCTCCACATGTGTGCTTAAATCTGATCTTCTTTCAATGAAGCCCTTATCAGCCTGGCTAAGTGCTGTAGGTTTTCGAGCACTACAGATGTCTGCCTGTTGAATCACATGGCAGAACCAGCTTCCAAGGATCCCCAGAGCCCAACATGGATCCAGAATCATCTTGGTGCCCGATCCAAACCGCCGTATCCCTTTCCAGTTCATTAGGAGTGCCTATTGTTTGCTGCATTTATCTGCCATCACTGCTGTTTGTGAGCAAATGGAAAAGGAAGTGCCAGGCCTCCTCTTCAAGCTTGCCCTCTGAATGAAGGAAAGGGAGCCCAGCCACTGAATAACAGATGGTCTTTGAATGATATACAGCACCTCTGCCCTTGGGCCTGCTCCGAGGAGCTGTTTTGGATTGTTGCTCCTAAGACGGGGAGGTTAGTCTGTGATATGTGATTATTCCATAATCATTTTAATTATTTTGCCTGTTTTCAAACCATCGTTGCAGCTTTTTTACACTCACTGACTTGTGACACAAGCATTCTGTTTTTGTTTGTCTGAGGTGGTTTTGTTTGTTTTCCCCCCCCCACTTTTATTTTTTTATTTTTAAGGCAGGACGAGAATGTTGCTTCCTTATGCAAAAGAAGATTAACAACCAACTCTTGTATCCCTTCCCATTTTATAAATAATCCTTGTCCAAATAAATCGCGTCTGTCTGGGAAAGTGAGTTACAGGGCATTCTGTGGGCCTGTACAATGGGAAGTTGAAAAGGAATACGGAGAATTAAATGCAAAAAACCTGACCAAGAGGTGCGGTATGTTTTTTGTGGAGACTGTCACAGCAGCAAGTCCCTCCCCCTCCCCCCCAAGCCGCAGAGAACAGGACTGCAGGAGGCTCATTTACATGCATATGGGTGCCTGATTGGATCTGTTCAAAGGTACAGTCAGAGTCAGTCAGATTGTATATGATGTGCATATAAATGAAGATCCCCAAAGTGGAGCATGGTGCTTCAGGAGAGACAGGGAAAATGTGCTTGCTCTGGTTCATCCAAAGGTCCAATAGGAACTTGTGCTCTTTTTTTAAAAAAATGTGTTTAGAGATAAGCAGAAAGGAAATGCGTGTGTGTATGTGTGTGTGTGTGTATATATATATATATATATATGAATTTAAATTTTATATTAACAATTCCTGAAAGCTCAGAACTTCAGTTAGCAGTGCCTCATCCCTCCTATAGGTGCACTTGCTTGTACACCCCACTGTGTGCACAAGGATGATCAGGGTTACTTCCTTGACAGCATGTATAATGTGAACACCATGGCAATGATGACATTTTTGGTAGCCCCCAGACCCTGACACACTGCAGAATAAGCCCCGATTATTCTGCTGGTAGGATATAAGCTGCAATATCTCCTAGGCAAAGATGCCATATACAGGAATTAACAGTTCGACTTGTATTCCTGTGCAAGCATGGGGATTTCTCTGCTGCTGACTTTCTATTTTGGAAGTACAGGAAAGGCTAGCACCTGAGGAAGGAAGGGAGGGAGGGAGGGAGGGAGGGAGGGAGGGAGGGAGGAAGGAAGGAAGGAAGGAAGGAAGGAAGGAAGGAAGGAAGGAAGGAAGGAAGGAAGGAAGGAAGGAAGGAAGGAAGGAAGGAAGGAAGGAAAGAAAGGCAGGCAGGCAGGCAGGCAGGCAACTCTAATCTAGTTAATACACATTTGCTGAAGTTGATTTTATTATTCTGCTTAATATAAACAGTTATGCTTATATTCAGGAAGATCACAGAACCAATGATATGGTCTATGCTTTGATGCAAAAGAGTCCAGATTCAGCCTTTCCATTCAATTAAAAGGAATTGAATTGGCAGCTCCTGTCAGAATAACAGAAATGAGTTCCCTTTATACCATAGGTCACATTGATTATGTACCATCAAGATATTGTCAACTCTTAGCAACCACACAGATAGATTTTCTCCATGATGATCTGTCCCTAACCTGGTCCTTCAAATTTTCCAATAGTGCACCCATTGCCACTAACTGAGTCCATCCACCTTGCAGTGGGTCATCCTGTTCTTCTCTTTCCTTCCACATACAGTAGGTCATAACCTATCTCTAAATCTGCCACTGCCATCCTCTTTTTATTTAGGAATAGTTAGTACTAGTCATCATATCATTTTTTCCCCATTCCTTGGATGTTCAAGGCAGCAAACAGACAACACGCATACACATAGGCACACAGTCATACCCCAAAAATAATATAAAACAGTAAAAACCCAGTTAAAAATTCCAGCTAAAATCATCAACCAATTCAGAAGCTCTGGATGAAAAGGAACTCCTTTCCTAAATGCACAGAATGTGCAGTCAAATCACAGCTCCTCGGGGCATGTGCTCATTGGTTTGACATAATGATGCAGGGGAAACCTTTTTCCTATTTAGTCCTACAAATTGGTCTTTGAAGTCAGAGGTATCTTTAAGAAGGCTTCACCTGTTGACTTAGTGCCCAGACAGATTCATCCTGAGATAAAGGGTACCTTAAGCTGAATGTTAAGTCATCTAGGTGATTCAAGAAAGCCAACAATTATATTAATATTGCTGTATTTAATGATATCAAAAATAAAGTTCACAGTGACTAAGAACAGGATGAATGAAGTAGTCACGGTTTCTATGAGCACAAGGACCCACTAAACTATTAAGAAATACATTGTTAAAGAGACTAAAAATGAAGACCACATTTGAATAAAACTATCCAAAGTTAAAGAATCCTTCAAGAGTCTTAATAAATTACTTTAGTCTGTACTAATACCTTGCTGAGCAGAAATGCCGAATATGAAAATGTAAAATTTTGTATTTCTCCTTTAGATTTTATTTTTTTATCGATGCTCACAGATTGCATTTCTTTTCCTTTTGCATTTCCCTTTCCCATTTCTTGTTTTTCTTTATTTTGCTTTCATCTTTGTGGCTTCAATGTTAAATAAGCATTTCTGGTCTAAATTTGACTTTCTGAGAATAAAACTTGAAAGTGTTTCCTGCTTGTTCTTCCTTCAGCAAGTTGGATCTTCACCAAGTGAGAGCTTAGGTTTCTGTACTAAACTTCAGATAGAAGCCTAGAATTCCATGTGTGTTCAGAATCAGAATTCTGGGTTAGGATTAGTTCCCCCAATTCTCAACAAAGCTGTACCGGCTGGATAATTCTGGGAGCTCAACTCCACCCATCTGGATGGTGCCTTGGTAGGGAAATGGGGTAGTAAGCCCATGATTGCATAAAACAAATTGAATTTGGGCATCGTTCTGAGTGAGAAACAGAATTGGAGCACATGAAGAGAATGAGAAATTTTCTTTCAGGTTCTCAACCTTGGCTACAAGATGCAACAACCAGTCATATTGTCTTCAAAGAATACTCCCCCCGCCAAAAAAGAATAATCCAATCACATTTACTAAGGGTTTTTCATCAAGATAAGAAGTACTTGGACTAGATGGGTCAATAATAGGATAATGAACTTGGAATATAGTTGTCATCGAGGCTTATTGAGCAATATTTTATGGAAATGAAAATCAGTAAATCCATGAAAATGGTTATAATAGTCCAATGTAAAAGCCAAAATTTGAGGCAATTATGACAAACTATTGGCCAATAGAAAATACAATTTTTTTAAAAAAATCTGCTTAGTCAAACATCCAGGACAGTCAGGAATAGCCTATATTTTATATAGCATGGGTAAAAATGGAGGGTCTTTACTAAAACTTTGAAAAAATATTTCTTGATGAAAGTAAATCAATGTTTTTAAAGCAATAATAATGTTTTAAGTCATCACTAAATACATGTTGTTTTATTACTTTATGCTCATTGTACCTTTTAATGGAGTCAAGTGATCCCTAGTGTGGCCAAAATCAAAACATTTTTTAAAATGTATTTTTTTAACAGTTAAAGTCTGATGAGATCACCAAATCTTATTAGATTTTGGCCTTTTTGCTAAAAAACTTATAAAATTTCCAGTGGGAACAAAGAACATTTGTGATATTTAGTGTTTTCACCAGATTTCACTGATTATCATGACAGGGAAATTCTTCTTGGAAAAATAAAAAAAAATCTAAAGCAGTAGTAATACTATTATTCCCAGAGTAAGTCCAACCATTGAGGCAAAGTCATGAAGCTGTCTCAGGCAGCAGATTTCAAAAAGAAATCAAATTGTTTACAATGTCATTTGTTGTCATTCCAGTTTCATTGCAGTGGGGAGAGGTCCTTGTAGACCTTCTTATTTCATGTACCAAAATGGTTTGCGACAGAATATTTTGCACTCTGACTTGGTGAATGCTAGTAGGATAGCATTTCAACTTAGCTTACTATAATAAACTGAACAGAAAGAAGCTAAAATAAAAGGTTGATACTCAAGTTGTTCTTTTGCTGTGCAGCTGCTATGAAAGGTTTTGGCCCATATTAGCTAAGAAAATTTCCTTGATTTTTTTATTGATTTATTCATGGAATTTTTAGGCCACCTCAATCTGTTATGACTCAGGGCAGCTTACAAAATACACAGTAAAAATACGATTGAAAAGAAAACACACCAAAAAAAATCATCAGAAAGTCCAGAAAAAATGCTATCAATCATTTAGAAAAAACAGAACAACACACAAGGGTCCATAACTCACTCTAACCCAGGGCCTGGGGATAGAGTTAGCCTTGTTAAATAGGGCCAGGGTGGGGACTGTATGAATTGGGGGAGGAGAGGATGGCATTCCAGACAGTAGATTATCTTATAGTGTGTTCCCTGCATCTCAGATTCATCACCTTCAGTAGCTCTCATTAAGTGCAATTTCTGGGCCGAATTTTCCTGTCTTGAAATGAAGGATTTCAAGATGAAGGGTGTGTCTGTCAAATTCACTCAGTGTCTGGATTTGCACACTGCAGTAAGCCACAATTTTGTCACCAGAGGTTGTTGAATAAACCACAATGGTTTATGGGTTAGGTTTATGGGTTGGGTTCTCACATGGCTATACATCATGCTTTACCAACCACTAGGGTGGGGTTCATCAAACATGTCAAACCAAAACCAACCAAGCTATGTTATGGCTTAGCATGATGTGTAAACCCTATGAGCAATTCTCTCCTTCCTTTTAAGCAAGCTTCTGGCTTCAGCAGCAAGTGGCCAAGTTCTCAGCTATGGCACCAACTCTCTATGCACTCTCTTTTGAAGCCTGTCTCTCAGATCACTGACTGAAGCTTCCCCTTAGTAAAAACAAAAGCCACATCAATGGTGTTCTATTGGAACTCTGTCCATGTTTATTACCTGGCAAGTTTGACTGAGAATCCTTACCCCCCCTTTTTTTAAAAAATAATGGTTGGAATGTAAAATATTCAGAATCACTATGAGAAGCTAGAGATCTAGGACAGAATGACATATTGAAAGGTACCTGTTCTTCTAAAGAGCAGAGCTACCAGGGTCACCGAACCCAACTTGTCCTGACTGGTTAGCTGGCCGACACCTACTCAGAGCCACAATGCTATAGCTCAGGTCACCAAATTTAATTTTGCAGCCTTAAACCCAAGAGCAAATAGCTGCTGCCATCTCCCACCTCTTATGTAGAGCCAGAAATATGTGGAAACTGGCTGAAATCCTATTTGCCCTCACTTAACTTGGCATAAGATCTATTACACTTTCTGAAGCAAGCCCGTTGAAGTATTTAATAACAGAATAGCTCAAGGCGATTGATTTCTCAAAATCATGTGCACTCCCACACATATGTGAACATCACAGGTGCATAATATTAATATAAGAGTTACCCCAAATAAAAGAATGTGTTAAGAGAAACAGGAGACAACCAGCATCTCTAGACACAGAGTATTGGAAAAATATACAGCATGCATAGAACAAAGGCGCTTCAGAGTTACAGAGATTCAAGTAAGACTTTGATGCTTAATACAAAAGACAAAACCGCCCACAACATCCAGCTGCTACTATATCACACAATGGTACAGTATGAATGAGAGATACACAAAATTTCCTGCATGCATATGTCACCAGCCAAACACTACATTTTAATAATTTTATGCACTTCAAAAATTCACTCAACCAGAGGAGATAAAATTGTTGTCTGTTTCTGTGTGATTTAAACACCACCATAATAATGCCAGCTACATGACCCCTGCCTATTCCTATTTAAGCAGTGCAGCTGCAACCAGAATCAAGGAAAATGTTTCTTGCTAGTCAATGCAGTTGCAGAGATTCACATATATTGGAAGGACCAATACACATTTCAAACAATGTTGTATTAGAAGACACAAATAGTTGTACATCTTGACCCCTGATCCCACTTGAGATGCTGTTGACAACTTATCCCAGGAGCCTAGAGTCCATTAGGATGTGGATGGGAGAAAACAGGCTTAAATTAAATCCCAGTAAGAGGGAACTACTGTTTATACATCAAGATTCCTCAATGTTCCCTGTGTTGTGTCTGGATGGGAATGCACTGCCCTGAAGGAGCAGATCCATATTTGGGTGTCCTTCCTGGACTTGCAGCTCCTGCTGGATCAATAGGTGGAAGCCGTGAACAAGGATGCCTTTACTCAGCTGCAGTTGGTGCACCAACTGTGGCCTTTCTTTGGGCAAGAAGACCTGACTATAATGGCCCATGCCCTCATCACCACATGCATAGGCTATTGCAATTTAGATTACATGGGGCTGCCTTTAAAAACCACCCAAAAATTTCAACTGGTGCAAAAGGCAGTGGCCCAGGTTTTCATGAGTGGCTGCAGGTAGGTACTTATTACACCTATTTTGTGGACCCTGCACTGGCTTCCTAACAGCTTCAGAGTGTATCAGCCTTGTGAGGTAGACCAGATAGGAAACGTGGCCAGATGAGCTAATTCTACTTTATTGTTAGGTTACATTAACAGAATCTTGCAAATCTGAAAGTACATTTCTCCCCCCATCCCCTGTACAGCCTAAGAAACTAGGGAGGGTCCTTTCTGAGTTGCTTGCCCCTCCCACATTCCTGCTGTGGGCTAAGTTGCTTTTGTCTGACCATTCCCTTGGCTGTGTCTCTTTGCCCTGTCTCTCAAGGTCATTCCCACATACCATTATATAGTGCAATTTAAAATGCTGCTCTTAACCTATACAGCCATTTATGGCTTGGTGCTAGGTTACCTTCAGGAACACATCTCTCCACTGTAATCAGTCTGACTACTTTGATATGCTAGAAGTAGCTAGTTGTCCCCCATTTTTATGAGGTCAGGTGGCCAAGGACTGGAGGCATTGTTTTTCTGGCCTCCTGCAAGACGTTTGTTTGGCCCCAACTCTAGTTGCCTTCCAGAAGCTTTTAAAAATGGAATTTTTCTGGAGGGTATGTGGGAGCTGATTCCATATGCTATCTCAGATGTATGTTTGTCCTGTGGAGTCCTTGAGGTTCTCTGAGCTTGATTTTTCTTGAAAACATTTCATTACCTGGCTAGGTAACATCTTCTAGCACTGAAGATGTTACCTAGCTGGGTAATGAAAAGTTTGCAAGAAAACAACCAAGCTGAGAACCCCAAGGACTCCACAGTTCAACCCTGAGCTACACATATTCGCTTCTATTGGTATGTTTGTCCATTTTTGAGTCTTGGTTCTTCTATTTTTAGTTTCTATTGTTACTATTGTCTTTCATGATGTGAACCACTAAGAGTCTGTATATGACTGTAGCAAGATATAAATATAATAAATAAATGGTTCTCTCTACATCTCCCCCCAAGTCCTGCTATGTTGCCTCATTGTGGTAGGGTGTGTGTGTTTGTGTGCTCCTGGGAGGGATGAGTAAAGAATGCCAAAAGCATATGTTCCCAGCAGGGTCATCCAAGGTGTGAAGGTCATCCCAACTGCTCAGCTAAAGCAAGTAAAACAAGTGTAAAGCCCACTTACATTGGGCAGCAGCAATATAGGAAGATGCTGGAAGCAGACAATCACTTTAGTGACAATGGCAAAGGCATCAAATAATACTGTGAAGGAGAAGGTAGTGATAAACCAGTCCTATAGTTTTACCAAGAAAACCACATAGATAGAAGATATACAATGACTGACAATCACCTGGCTCTCTTGAGAAGGCTCTAATGGTGAGAAAGGGGGAAAGAAAGAGAAGAAGAGGATGACCAGCAGCAAGGCAGATGGACTCAGACACAGTGGCAATGGGTGTACCATTGGAAGACCTGAAGAACCAAGTTAGGGACTGTTCATCATGGAGAAAATTTATCTATGTGGTTGCTAAGCATCAACAACAACTTGATGTCATATCATCATCATCAATCATCATCATCAATCATATGCACATATTAAAGCCTGATGATCTATTTCATATACTTACAGTATACAGTAGAAATCAAACTTTTTTTTACCAACCTGTCTTTCAATGTTCAAAAGAGAAGGCTCAAATCACTGAGCAGTTGCAGTTACCTCACAAGTTGGACTAGAAGAAACAGATACTGAAATGAAAATTGCCAGGAGAAACATCTACCGTCTCAGATATGCTGATACCACTTTGATGCCTGGTAGCAAAAGAACTTAAGGAATCTTTTTTCTGAAGGTGAAAAAAGAGAAGGCAAGACCTAGTCTGTTGCTCGGCATTAAAAACAAAAACAAAATAAAACCTTAAGATTATGTCAAAAGGCAATGCCAGCCCACAATAAACCAGTGGAGGAGAAGTTGATTTTATCTTCCTAAGCTCAAATATCCACAGAGGTAGTGACTGTAGCCATGAAATAAAGAAAAACCTTTTATTTGAAAGAAACACTATGACAAGTCTAGGTAAAATAGTAAGGTGCAGAAATGTCATAATGACAACAGAGGTTCATATTGTCAACGCTAGTTGTAACATACAACATACAACATACATGAATGCTGGACCATCAAAAAGGCTGAATGAAGAAAAATTGATGCCTTTGAATTGTGGTGCTGGAGAATATGGTTAGAAAGGCACTAGACTGCAAGAAGAACAAATCACTCAGTCCAGATAGTCTTTGCTTAACTATGGTAACTGGGACTGATAACTCCATCACTAAGTCATGCGGTCGTAAAGCACAATGTGATATGACTGTGCCAACTTACAACAGCAGTTGCATCAGTTCTGGTTGCCATTGTTAAACAAATCCCATGTAGTCATTAGGCACATCACATGATCACCATTCGTGACCTCCTGCAAGCTTCCCCATTGACTTTGCTTGTCAGAAGCTGGCAGTGAAGGTTGCAAACGGCAATCACGTGACTGTGGGACGCTGTGACTGTCATAATTGCAAGCCAGTTGCCAAGCACCCGAATCACAATCACATGACCACGGGGATGCTGCAACAGCTGCAACTACAAGGACCGGTTGTAAGTCTCCTTGTTCAGCGCCACTGTAACTTCGAATAGCTGCTGAACGAATGGTTGTTAAGTGAGGTCTACCTGTATTATAGGAAGTAAAACCAAACTGCTCACTAGAAGCATTAATCATGAAATTGGAGCTTAGATATTTTGCACATGTAATGTGGTCGCAAAAAGTGTTGGAGAAAATGGGAAAAGAGGCTGACTGAAGGCAAGATGGCTAAATAGTATTACTGATGAAGCAGTTACTAAGAGACAATCCTCGTGAAATTATGTCAACAAGTTTATAAAAATCTGCAAGGAACTGAATGACTGAATAACAATCTTAAGCTCAAAAATGGAATGGGCAACCTGTGGACCCTGAGTCTCCTTTTTTCAACTTGGAGCTCTGCCCACAAAGGCCAAAAATGGGTGGAACTGTTTCCTGCAATGCTGAGGTAGACACAGAAAACAACCGTAATGTATATCCTAAAATAAGGGCTTAATAACAAACAAACAAACACCACCTTCCAACATCCCACATAACACCGGAAAGAACAAAAGCCATAGCTCAGCCCTTATGTGTGCCGGGACCCCATCCACTTTACATCATTGCCCCCTCACCAGCATTCCTTGATTCAGTATGGGCCTCGTCCATTAAAACGTTATTCGCCCCTGCTCTAAAATAAAGGTGCTAAATTTGGGGGGTTATGTGTTTAAAAATGAAGGAATTGGAACAAGGTGTTCCAATACAGAGAGAGAGAGAGAGAGAATTTCACACAACCATAATTCTATTTAGATTGCTGTCAGTGACAGGCAGAACTTACTTAAAGATATTTGTGTGCTTTCCAGTTACTCATTCATGCAAATAAAGATAGCCCTTCAAGCGCTGCCCTTGTAATCATCCACCTTGCCCTTTGTAGCTGTGGAGAGACTGCTAAATTAAAAATCTGGCTGCACTGGCAGAGGTGGACTTTTTTTATATAGCACCAAGATAATTATTCAGACATACTGTATGTTTACAACTGGAAGGTTATATTTCTGAAGACTTTTAAAAAGTGAAATATGCCATCTTGTGACTAGTAATATTTCTACAAATATAACCAACGAGTTTGGTTATGTTTCCTACTGTACACTTTCTGCTTGACCATCACCCGTATGAGCCACTCACTGCTTCCAGGAACAGATGACGTTATCCTCCTTGCACTGCCAGCCCATTGCAAATGAGCCCCATGCCTGTGTTTTGCTTGGATTCAAAACTTCTGGCCCTTCAAAGTGGAGGGTCTCTGGCGCTTCATTCCATTGTAGCAGCAGCCCCAGCTCTGACTGGCTGAGTGTGTGGCAGGACCCTCCCCTCAGCACCTGGTCATTTCATCCTGGGCTGCTGGGCTGCTATGTTCTCTGCTGGTGGAAGTTACTGTTATTTTTATAATCTTGCAGTTGATCCAACATCAGCCCATTAAGTCAATGAACTATCCTTAACTCTAGACTCTCATGTTCCTTTCAATCTCTCCATCCTTCCTGGTCAGCCTTTCAAATTTTGCCTAGCCTGGGTGAAGCCTGTTCCCCTAGCATTCCCATCCCATGTAAATTGCTCCACATAACCTCCCTTCTCTTTCCTTAAAATAAAACGTTAAGCTGCAATATAGGAATGTTGCTATCTGGTTTCCATGAAGCCAAACTATCAGTTTTTCCTTGCTACAGAGTTTCCATAGACCTACAGAGGAAGGAGGGAAGGAAGGAAGGAAGGAAGGAAGGAAGGAAGGAAGGAAGGAAGGAAGGAAGGAAGGAAGGAAGGAAGGAAGGAAGGAAGGAAGGAAGGAAGGAAGGAAGGAAGGAAGGATTCCCTGTTCCTTTGATTATCATAGCATTGGAGTCATGGCAATATCATAAGGCAAAAAATAGCAATAGAAAGGGTCCGCATCAGTATTTGTAATGGTATGTGGGAATGACCTTGGGAGATGCTGCCTGGGGAACAGTCAGATAAGAGACAGCATAGTCTACAGCTGGATGGTGGGCAGGCAAAAGGCTCAGAAGAGACCCTCCCTAATTTCTTGGGGTGTAAAGGAGATGGGGAGAGAATTGTACTTTCAGACTTGCAAGATTCTGCTAATATAGCCTTACAATAAAGTAGAATTAACTCATGTGGTCATGTTTCCTGTCTGATCTACCTGGTAAGTAGACAGTAATACTGACAGTATTAAAGAAGATATTGTGGGGGTGGAGGAGAAGGCATGGGGACTAGTGAGGAGGGAATAATCCATAAAAGGAGAAAGCAGACACTGATAGACTAGTCCATGCAGAAGCCAGCCAGTGAGATTTGCCTTCCCTGTATGGATGGAAAGGGCAGGAAGCATGGGAATTATCAGTCAGGTCTTTCAGTGGCAATAGTCCAGACTGAGCATCAGCCTGGTCCTGTTGCCAACCCACTGCAATACAGAATTTCTGAAGCTCACTTAAGACACAGGTGGAAGCAACACAGAGGACAGGTAGCATAGGCTGTGGTACAAAATTGCTCCATGGTAGCTTGTGTTTTTTTAAACTATTTTAATAATGCAGAAGGGGGCAATGAATCATCTATAACAGTGTTGTCCAAACTTGGCCACTTTAAGATGAGTGGACTTCAACTCCCAGAATTCTCCAGCATGGCTGGCTGGAGAATTCTGGGAGTTGAAGTCCACTCATCTTAAAGTGGCCAAGTTTGGACAACACTGATCTATAAGGTCATGCTTCATTTGATGTATTTGAATGGGAGTTCAAACACTCTAGCTAGCTATCCAACCTATAAATAGAATTCTCTGCATGGATTTCAAGATTAATAATCTGGCACAGGGATAAATTACTTGTATGAATGGCTATAGTGGCAATGAGGAGAATGAACCTAAGGGACAGGATCTCTTCAGTCACAGCCCTACCTTTGTATAACTTTGACCCAGTTAATTTCCACCCGTTCCCATCATTACAAGTCTTCAGGTGGGCCATCCGGACTCACTTGTTTACCTAAATGTAAGATAGCATTCTGGGGTGAGCCACTGAATATATCAAGGATGGACAACTTTTTAGTGGCCAAGGTCTGTGTTTGATGTTTGGAGGCATTAGGAGGGCTGTGGAATGATGTAATTTGGTGAATTCATGCCAAATGTAGGGGACGCGGTGGCGCAGCGGCTTAATGACGCTGAAAGTGCCGGCCAGAAATGGCTGAAAGCTTCAGCGGTTCGAGTCCAGCCTCGCGTTAACAAGGTGAGCTCTTGTCTCTATACCCGCAGCTTCTGCCAACTCAGCAGATCGAAAACGTACATGAGTAGATAAATGAGCACTCTCACTCCGGTGGGAGGAAAATGCTGGCAGCGACTCCACAGAGAGACGGGACAGTTGCCGGCGTCTGAAAAAGGGGGGCGCGAAGCAACGGAAATCCCGCCTCCTGTGCTGCCAGCTGGGCTGACGCTCTAGGAATTAGGCTCTGGCAAAGTCTAATTCCGAAACTAGAAAGATGCAATTGCCTTGAAAACCGCTAGGGGGCGGTCACTGCAGGGTCAGTAATGACTGTTAAGCAGATTTAAAAAAAAAATGCCAAATGTACAGCTAAGCAAGGATATTCCAATTTTTTTCTTGGAGTTTAGGAAGGATTCCTTTATTTTTAGACATTCTTATGTATGTTTTAAAGTTTCCATTGAAGCTTTCATCTGATTCTTGCTTCAGAAAGTTGGGGAGCTATGCTGCCAATTTTCAACAGTTAGGAAAATGGCCTCAGTGGAGGCTTTTCAAACTTAGTGCTGAGTATGAAACATTTGCTTAAAGGACCACAAATATAAATTGTCTTAAGATATGCCTTGCCAGACATAAACAGATCTGCTTGTATAATCAGAAGGAGGAGGGAATCAGACTTTAATTTAGAACTGTGAAGCACCCTGAAGCGATCAGGAATGGAAGGAAAAAATTACAATGGAAAAAAAAAAGAAATTGTCATTGGATATTTTGATGCTACTTGCTCCTCAAGCAATTGGTAACAAGACAGTATCCAGCACAGTGAAAGATTCTGCTCTCAGCCCCAAACTCTTGAGCAGTGATATATCTAAAATATCATAATAATGAGTCACACTGATGAGGCACTTGAAAGGTCTCCAAACATGGTCCCATTTTTCATTTTAGGTCCCCTTTAGCCTCCAATAAGGACTGCTCTGAAAGAAAGCATGTCTATATGTGTGGGCAAATTATTCACTTCTACTCAAGCAGCCAAAAGATAAGAGTAGTGAAGATCAGTGCTATGTTGGCTCTCTGTGTGCAAGAACAAGTCAATGATTATACTGCATCTTACTGTGGTGCTGTGGCAGTTTTTATATGGAAACTGTCATAATCAATAATTTTAACAATCGGTGTGGAAGATATTGTCAATATTTTGTGCTCAACAACACTGTAAAACTAAAGCAAAATCATCATCTTTTTTTAAATAAATTGAACCGTTTTTGAACTCAAGCAAGCCTTGAAATCCTACCTTTGAAGAACCCTTATCTGAAAGTGATTGTACTTACTTTACACAAAAGGAACTGCATTTTGTACATGCTCAAAAAAACTGACTTGCACTGTTCTAAGGAGCTCAGGTTGGATAAATGGGCTGTCCTACTTTCTGCCTTTAACAACATAAGAAGGGACCCAAAGTAATGTGATTTTCCAAGGAGATGCCATAATAATCACTCCTAAACAGAAGATAGAAGAACGCAAGAACCCATGTGATGGAATGGTGTTGGACTAGAATTGGGGAGACCCAGGTTCTAGCCCCTGCTCAGCCATAGAGGCTTGCTGAGTGACTTTGGGCCAATCATTCTATTTCAGTCAACCTACCTCACAAAGTTATTGCACACAGAATTATACCTGCATACCACCACCACCACCACCCTAAAATTGCATATTAGATTTGAACCACTCCAACTTTGTCATTTCTTCATTGTATTGCACTCAGTACAATGCACTCAGTCTTTTCAAATGAGATACCTATGGAGATGCTACTAGGGAATAGCCTTCAAAGTTTTCATCTTGATACCATCATGATAAGAATCATAATGAGCTTCTCCCAATATCTGGCCAACATCACTAATGCTTCATTGAGGAAGGCTCTCTCATTTCTCTGTCTTCAGCCTTCCACATACCTCAAAGGAAGATGTTGTAAATGTCCAGTGGAATAGTGCCTTTGCCCCTGTGATGCCAACCAAGTGGAGAATATTATCCATTATGTACTCTGTGGTCCTATCTATGTTGACATTAGGGGAAAACATTGATGATAATCAAATTTAAGGAGTCAGATGCTGAAAAACTGAATTAATTTCTTGCAGATGTGATTCCAACTGATAGCAGTCAAGTCACTACTTTTGCTATTCTTTCTTTTAAACTTAGAAACATGTTTTTAAGCTCTTAACTGTAATATTGGTTCCATCTTAATTCTTTCACTGAACTAAAGTGCTTCTCTGTTCTACCACTTCAGATTGCAAGGACAGAATCACATCTGTGAACATTTTTTAAAAGCAAACAAATAGAAAACTAACCTTGCCGTTAAAAAAGGATTAGGCTGAGTTAAATCTTTGTCTCTGAGATGCAAAGCTTTTTTATTTCTTTGCATCTCAGAGGCAAAGGTTTAACCCAGCCTAATGCTTTTTTAACTTTTTTTTCTTTCTATGTGATCAAGAATATTTTTAAAAATTGGATTGTGTGTGGCATATACAGTATTTTGAAAGGAAGATGAACCTGAGTTTATGACTACATACCCACAATGGAAGATTAGACAGAAAAATTTTGATTTCCACATTTTCATCTGATCTAAGATGACCCTCTCTTTTTAAAGATAATGTATTTATGAAAAAAAGGTTGTCTTCTTTTCAAATGAATGCAGTAGTAGAACATATTCTTCCCATCAGTAGCCCTCCAACTGTAGATAAACAGTTTCTATGAAGAGACAGTACCTGGAAGGAGATTTGGGGGCTATTATTGTTCTTGTACAGGAAGTCTTTGTAATGAACCAGAAATCCTTCGATGAAGGACAATTCCACAGTCATTGCTTCACCTACTCTATGTCCCCCAGAAGTTGAAGCACAAGCCAAAAAAGAAATTACAAAGGTCAGATCTGATTTTATGATTGCAACCACAGGCAAAGAATGGATCTATTCCACCACCTACATTGAGCAACTCAGCGTACTAGTGAAGTCTATGTTAAATGGGTAGAGAAGGAGCATGGGATAGAAAGAATGACTTTTTTGCGCAGTTATGAAACCTGCACAAGTTTGGTAAGTAAGGTTTCTTTAATTAGTTGTATAGTCCAGGCAATAACTTAAGCAGAAGCAGCTGAAAGAGAAGGTTCCAACATGCTGAAGGGTTCTACAAAACTTTACTAAAATCATAGTAAACAGGATAATCAACAGCAAAGCCATCAGCCAGTCAAACAGCTCATAAAGAGAACTTGGCTAAGCCACAGAACAGAACAGAGCAACTGTCATGGAATGAAAACACTATTCAGGACATGCTAGAAATGTGGACTTAGAAGCAACTTTTTGGGGGTCTACTTGGTATCTAGGTAACATGCATATAAAGCTGTTACTTAGCAGTGCATCTTGAATGACCCCAGCAATTAAATCTTTAACACATGCTAGTATTGATGAAGACTGACATCTGTTAATACTCCTGGGTGCAAGCTGTTGTAAAAGGACAATGGAGTAATATGATGGCTGTAGTACCATGGCATGTAGTACCTTAACTTTAAAGCTGCTTGTCACCCTAGCATGGGCTCAGATGTCTCCTATTTAGAACCCAACCTCAGCAGGGCATGCATTTTTTATGGTATATTAAGCTGATAACTCCACATTGATATTAAGCTAAGGTACAAGATTTTTCTTGAAACATGAGGCCCAAATGAATAAAAATGAAGCATCCTTCATGTTGCGCTCCACCCTTGGTGATTTCATAGACACGTCCTTTGCAGTAGTATGAAAATGGTTTCTCACTACCTCCTTCTGGGAGGATTTTTCTGCTTCCCAGTCTAGCCTGTAACCCTAGTGGCCTCCCACCTCAGTACTAACTAGGTCTCATCCTGCTTAGCTTTTCAAATGAAGCTTAGCTGTGCAGTCAAATAAAATAGGACATTCAACCTGCTAGTGGTATATTTTCCTCTTTCTTTAACTCCAGAGCAGTTTAACATAACACCAGAAGTTCAGATCTTTCACCTGGGTCATTTTCCCCTGAAAAGTGCCCATACTCACAGCCACACACATCCTATAGCTGCTCTTTGCCTGTGAAGCTCCTATTGACTACAGAATCAAACAGCAGCTTCAGGGGCCAAAAGCAACCCACCCCACAGGCAGCAGCAGCCACAAGGAATCACAAGACGGCAGACACAGCCATGCCATCTAATCTCTGTCCCTTTCTATGTATGGTGTGATGTTGACCATGCATGCTTTGATTTTTTGGCCCACGCACCCACCCACCCCACTGATGGATGCCCCTGTCCACAGGGCTCTTTCTAATAGGAAATCTCTCTTCTGTAAGCTGCCTGGAGTCACTGTGTGTGAGCTGGGTAGCCCTATAAATTTCCTAAACAAATAAACAAATAAAACACTTAAATGATTCCAATCAAGCTCTTACCACCATTTACTAACACTTGAGTCTGCCTAAGCAAATGTTAGGAAATGATTACAGCTGAAGGAGACATAAAAATATCCTCCCAGGCCTGGATGATGCCCAGACCAGGTCCTGTCCTGAATTTGGGAAAAGAAACTTCGCACTAGAAAAAGGAAATTGAAAACTGTAATATTAGGGTGTACATAGCCTGGCAGCCTAGTGCCTCACCTGCTAATATAAACTGAGACTATCTAGCACAACCAATGAAGAGCTTAAATAAGTCTCCACTAAGCCTTAAATGAATCCCCGTTCCGTTGGCTTCCATGGAGTGAAATGGTGAGGTGTAAGAGAGAGTGTGGATGGATGGGTGTGTGTGTAGATAGATAGATATAGATAGATAGATATAGATGTAGATATATTTTCTTCTGAATTGCACTGTTCTGTCTCTTTTGTTAGATATACTCTACTTTCTAAAGCAGAGGGTAGCTTCTTCCTACATCCCTGACACGATTGCTCAGGTTGCTTTCAGAATCCAAAAATCCAAGAAATATATTCACAGATGTTCCCTTGTTTATTTGTTGACTCTGTGTAATTTGTTTGCCCTAATTTGTTTTTGTCTGTCAAGGGACTTCCCTTTTTAATTTTCCTTTCTCTGTTTACCCCTCTTTGTGGAGCAGCGGTCTGTTAAGCTGTGAGAGGCACATGCCAAATTAAAAAAAATAAATATAAAAAAGAGGCACTGCAGATTGTTTTAAGCCTAGGCTGCCCCTTTGGGCCTGCAGGCCTTGCTTAAAGCCTGCACCTGCTCCTTCCCCTGAGACCAAGGGCTCCTGATCTTTATCCCTTGCCTTGAAGCTGCCTGATTCCTATTATCCAAAGTCAAACAGCGTTTTCTACATTCACGCCTCCAGCACTTGGCATGAAATTAATAAGCCTGGCTGATATATTTCCCTGGAAGCTTGCCACTCTTTAACAGTGGTGTTAGATTAAAAATTTTGGCATGGTTAATGAACAGGGAAAAGTCAGAGCCAAAAGTTTCATGCAGCAATGCAAAGATTTGGGGGGGGGGGGGGTATGAAAAGAATACCAACTTTGTTCACATTTTCTGAATGCCATCCTAATTACAGATCTAGACAACACACTCAACAGAAGAGACGGAGCTGGAAGAAAGGGCATGTTCTCATCCTGCCCTTGCGTTTAGATTTTTATCACCAGTCTTTTCAAATCACACACTATTCTGCCATATTATCTCAAAAAGCAATAATAGCTGTTGTGCTTTTAAAAATAAGAGGGAAGAAATGTTATCTTGTTGTTAGCTGGAGTTCCAGAAAAGCCCATGCCAAAAACATTCAGATTCACATTTGAACAATAAGGACATGATCTCCAAACTTTGTGAACATTAAGACATTGACATTTTTAACTAAGAACAAGATTTAAGCTAAGGATGTTCAGCAAGAATCTTATATAAATATAGATATTTGCCATGGAAGTCAAGGTCTTACTCTAAACCAATGTTCAGCTGGAGACCAGTTTGGGATGCTGTCTGTCTCAGAATTAAAGGTATTCAAGACCCTGTTTACTTAATGAACAAAACAGCATTAAGTGAAATCAATTTCTGTATGATACTCAAACCTAGTGAATTAAATGTGCTCAGCCCCTAGTCTCCCGTCTTAATTCAGCCATCACCAAGTTGATTAGGGCTAGGAGATGTGGTTTGCAAAACTCCAGATCACTTTTGTGTGTATGCCTTCAAATCAGTTTTTGACTTGGACAAGTCCCTGCAGTTTTCTTGGCAAGATTTTTCAGAAGTGGTTTGCCATTGCCTCCTTTCTAGGGCTGAGAGAGAGTGACTGGCCCAAGGTCGCCCAGTTGGCTTGGTGCTTAAGGGAGGGCTAGAACTCACAGTCTCCTGGTTTCTAGCCAATGCCTTAACCACTAGCCCAAACTGGGTCTCCCAGTAGATCACTAGATGCCAGCAAAAAAAGATACAGAGAACTCTAACACTCTTTACTTGGATTTTTGCAGCCCAGTCTGGTAGCTCTAAACCTAGTGAAACCAAGTCCTGGGATGATGAGGAATGATGCCAGCTATAGTCCATCCAACTGTTCTAAAGGGCAACAGGCTGAGGCAGAAATTCTGCTGGAAGCCCATATTTGATAATAGGGCTGCCAGTTGACCACTAGATGGCAGCATAGTTAACCAGAGCCTTACCCTTTTATTTACAAAATAGCCTTCTCAGTAGCAGCCCCTGCCCCATGGAACACCCTACCCCTGAAATAGGGCAGGTCTCCACCCTTCTAGCCCTCCAGAAACCTTTAGAAGCTGGCTCTTCTCCCAAGCACTGGGATGAGAAGAGGCTGGAGCCCAGTGATTGTTGCTGTGGTTGTTAGGAAGTGCTGCTTTGGGGCATCAGATGTTGATTTGGGGATGTTGGGTGGGGGACGGGGCAATTATTTCTTATATCTTTTTATTGTTTTTCTATGAGCCATTCAGAGTTATGCCATATGGTATAACTGATATGGTATCTAAGATGGGCAGCCATATAAGTTTCCTAAATAAATTAATAAAGTTAGAGTTGTCCATATCTGCTCTCTGCCCTCTAATGATAATTTTTGCAGATTTTTGCAGCCCAGATCTGGTAGCCCAATTTTAGTGTCACAGAGAGGACTCCATGAAACCTTAAAAATCCTCCCCTAGCCCCAGGTCATTGAAACCAAAGGAACCTTTGATTTTTATTTTATTTCTTTTTGTTTCCTAGTGCTAACTGCCATGGGCAGGAAGAAAAAAAATTGCAGGAACATGACTGTGAGAGAAGGGTTAAAATTCTCTAGATGGGCTGTGGTCCCAGTGAATATGATACATATCCTGCATCTAGTACTATTTTTGAACAAAATGCTAACCTGCTTGCTAACTACACAATTAAAGTAATGGGAGAACAAGTTGCCTGTTAAGGAATATATATCTAGGACTACCGTATCTCCCAGAGTCATTGGGAGTCGGGTGGCATCTAAATTTAAATAATGATCATAGTCATAACAATCTGAGTTGTAAAAACTCAGATCACCGCTAAATTGCAGGACAGAGAGATAGAAAACTCTAATTCTTTGTTGCCATCTGGTGATGAAACACTACCAGTCTGTTTAGAAGGATGTTTTTTCTCCTGAAAGCCCTTTCTTGGGACCTAATTTTTAGTAATATTTAATGTTCATCCAAGTTCCAGTCTACTTTGCTCTTTTATTGCCATCCAGGACTGCCTAGCCTATTCCTATCACATTATTCTGCAGGAATTGTATAGTATTTAGCACAACTAGCCATAGAAAGCCTGGATCTTCCATTCACATCCAGCTTTTTTTTAAGTAAGGATAATGTGTCTTTCCCAAAACAGCCTTGAAATTGCTTTTAGCCCTTTAGAATATGTCTTCACCAAATCTTTTAGTCTTGTTTCCCCAATTCTTTTTTTCCCAAGAAGTTTTCAAGATATGGCAGTAACAGATGATGCACATCTTCCACTCCACATTCTTACTGAGAATATGTCTGTACAGTGATATGAGTTCAAGGGAATATCAATGTTTTCTTCCCACTTTTCTCCTTTGCTGGTAGGCTCTGGATTTTGGATTTAACATCTGCAAATAGGTCAGAGTTATCCTGTTGTGAGAAGAAACCACCATGACTTCGAATTGGTTGTGCTGTCACCTTCAGGCAAGGGAAGATGTTTTGGATAATCTGAACCTTTCTTTCCAGAAGTATGTCTTCCTTTCTAAGTATCTAAATCATTCTTCTATAATAGCTTTCCCCAATCTGGTAGTAGTGTTTACATGGCTGAAGGGGAACTTGAAGCTGGATTTCCTTGGTCCCAATTTAATGCCTTAACCATTACAACATTATTCTTTAGAAGTCACCGTTACTCTTTAGAAGTCACAGAACTCAACGGAAACTGTAATAGAAACACAAGTGATGATGCCATCACTCACATAATCCATTCAAAGCAGATTCCCTAAGCAGTTCATGAAGGTATCTCTGTGGTCACAATACTAACAGGAAACTCCCTAGTTCTACTAGGGCCAGTATCTGAGAGAAAAATCTATTTCCTTTAAGCCCAAGCAGATTTCTCAGAGGAGATAGAGCTTAAAATACCACACACCCCCATAGAAAATATATAATTAATGTTCATTGTTGAAGTACATTCCAGGTTCCCTGTATCCAGCTGATTCTCTCTGCCCTGGATTGGTAGTGGATTGACCATGCATAGTCTTCAGGTTACAACAGCAATTGGGACAAGGATTGCCGTCACTAAGCGATGTGGTCATAAAGCATGACATCATGTGACCACATCACTTAGTGACAACAATCCTGGCAGTCCCAGTTGCAGCTGTAACCCCAAGATACAAGGGTCGTTAAGTGGGAAGTGGTGGGAGTCCCAGGTAAGGAGTATGGGGGTGTGGCAGGAGTGCTGCAGGGGGTGGGGGGTGCTGAGAGGGGGTGGGGGAGGCCCTGGGTGGGCCATTATAAGTCCCACATGAGTTGGTAGAGGCTGGGGGAGGGCTTGGGAGTCCCGGCACAGGCCGCATGTGAGCACAGGAAGGTCCAGGGATGGATAGCATGGTGTAGCACAAGTGAAAGAAGGCCAGGGGGACTTACCAGAGTGACCTGCAACCTTTCCTGCCAGCTTCCCCATTGACTTTGCTTGTGGGAAGCTGGTAGGGAAGGTTGCAAATGGCGATTACATGACCATGGGATGCTGCAACAGTCAGAACTGGGAGGACTGATCATAAGTACCATTCGTTCAGTGCTGTCACAACTTTGAACTGTTGCTGAATGAGTCTTGATGTCCTACAAACCAGACTATATTTCCCCTAAGCTTTGCCAAGACCCCAAGACTGGTACAATATAAAACATTCATAGATAAATCTTGTATACTGAGCCTCTACATAAAACAGTTTTTACAGTTGTTCTGTGTGGATAAGGTTATCTAGATTCAAAAGTCTAGTATGGGTTGGTAGATTCATACTTCATCCATGTAGCTTTCTACCACCCATTAAACTTCTCATCTAGACTTTTAAGACATGGACTTTTAGGATATGGACAAAGATGTAGTCAAGCCCACATTGCTGGAAACATCTCATAAACCAAAATCCCTTTGTTTCAAAAGTTGTGCATGGTAACTAAATATTTATTGTTGTTGTTTTAATGTCCACTAACAACAATAACATGGAAGAATGAAAAGAAAGTTTAAAAGATACCAGCAATAGTAAGAGCATTTTCTTTTCAGACCAGAAAGGAAAGCATACAATATCCTTTAGATAGTACATTTGAAAAGTACTTGGAGAATGTCCAAGAGTGATGAAGGGAACCACATCTCTCCTTTTCTCTTTCTCTTTCTCTTTCTTTTCTTTTCTTTTCATTTCTTCTCTCTCTCTCCCCTTCTCCCTCTTTCTCTTATCTCTTTTCTGGGGAAGGATTTAAATCTCAAGTGTGTAAAATGCATTACAGAAAGGGCATCTGCAACAAAATGTAGCTGTGTGGAGTGATTCTGGGCAGAATCTGAGTTAGGCAGTCACGCACTCATCTGGACACTCCAGGGAAAGTAAATACATGAATGGTGGTGGCATTCTGCTGATGCCAAAAAATACACAGTGGCTTCAAGAAGGGTGGGGGAAAAGATCTCCTGGGAAGAATTATTTGTCTTCCAATCTTCAAGAACAATAATTTTACACCGTTGTCTAAGAAACATTTTCACCCACTTCCTATTACCTCCCAAATTCTTAAACAGTCTCATTCCATTTCCACCTAGATTTCTGTCTCATTTTTCTCCTGCAAATGGAATAAAATGGAGATTTTTTGTCTCTTTACAGTGCCTTTAGAGACACCTCCAGGACCAGCCACTCTAACTGGAAATGGCAAAATATTTTCACTGACAATTTTCCCCTGACATTTATTAAAAAGCTATTTCTCCATTTACCAATTATTTGATTAGACATTTTCTCCCCTTTTTTCTCTTTCTTGCTTCCACCTCTTCTCTGTAGTTTAAAATAAATTGCTTTCACGTTTTGCCATGAGTGCCTCCCTTTCTTTTCTGCAGAAAGAATACATTATCCAAACATAGAATCTCAAAAACTTCATTCTATTTTTTCTTCTGTTTTTTTTTTTTTTAATTTTCTATACATCTTGTCTCAGTCAAGCTCTGTGCAAATGATGGAAGACAAGATTAAGCAACCTTAATAACATCCAGAAGACCTGTTCACTAATATGCTCCTATTTTAGTTGAATAAAGTAGTCTTATTTAGCCTTCAAAAAAGAATAAGCTCCAGCCTTCTTGTAGTTCAAGTGTTATTCTGGAAGTTGCAAGCAGATAGTAAAATACAATGAAAATTAAGAGAGTGGAAAATATTAATATTGCATCACTGGAGTACGGTAAAATGCCCTGCATGGAACAATTCTACAGACACAACCATAAGAAATAAAGAGCATGTGTACTGATGGGTCCACATAGTTTCCTAGCAGTGAATGAAGACATTAAAAAATGTGCACCTGCATTTGCATGAGGCAGTGCCTGGAAGTATTGTCATGGGCCTTCAAGAAAGAAAGAGATAGAGAAGACAATTTGTGACATTTCGTAAGCCCTTCAAAGTAGACCAGACTAGGAAACCAAAGTCATGAATGTTAATATTACTTTTATTATAAGATCACAGTAACAGAATCTTGCAAGTCTGAATGTGCTTTTCCCCTCCCTACCTTTACCTTCATGAGAACTAGGAGGGTCTTGTCTGAGACACTCGCTCAGATTACAGGTCTGCTTCGGACTCAGATTTCTTTTATCTGACCGTTGTCTTGACAAGCTTCAAGCCTCAACCTGGTAGTTGTCCTGTTCCTCAAGATTATTTCTTCTGCCGATTATCCTTTGAAGAAAGAAAAACAATTAAGGAAAGCAGGCAGAACATGGCTTCTGGAATTCTTGCCAACATTTTTGCCAATAGTGGTTGTAGTTGTCTCTATTTTCTCCTACATAATAAAAGAAAATGTGTGTTTGTGCATGTGTTTCTGCTTTCCGTTTGTGCTGCATCTGTACATGCTATGTGTGCACTGGGAAACCCAGGGTCGGGGACATACGCTCTGTTCCAGGTCACATGACTAGAAGGGAGAAGGCAGGGAGGCTTAGAATGGAGCAGTGGGTAGCATTCTGAGCCGCTGCCTAACTGCCTTTCTCATTGGAGGATTTGTTTGTTTGTTTTTGCTGGCATTTTTCATTGTAGTCCCAGTCAAATCTAGGCCGTTGTCTGATCTGATCTTTCTTTTGCCAGCTTCTTCCACTGTACCAAATTTGGTTCCATTCTCTTCTGTTTTCAGAGAGCTGTCCTGCTGATGGACAGATGGACAGAGATTTAGGGTCACAAGCTTGTTTACACATTTTTGTTCCAGAATTCCATCGACCTGGAAAGAATCAAAGGCGGGGGGGGGGGGGGGGGAGATCAGATAGTAAATGACACGGCAGCAGCACTTTTTGTTGGACTAGAGGTTCAAGTCGTAATACTTAACCTATTTATGAGTTCCAAGAATTCAGCTCTTCCTATTGACACTGTAGAGTAAAGGATTATTTTGGAGATATCTCCAAAAGATAAATTATTAGTGTCTACAATTTGCTAACAATCACAAAAGTTTGGTTTACCATATAAAATGTAAATGTTATGATTTCTGCTTGGATTCCTAATATTCTGCATGAATTTTCACAGATGCCGTATGGGTATCAATAGGATTTACAGGAATCTATGTGGATTCAAGATTGTGGGCTATGGGAACAATGGCTGCAATTAAGGTCAGACTTTTGAAAAGATAAGAACAAGCAAGGAATATTCATGCTACTCATAATTCCTGCTGGCCCCATGTTTGGTGATTAACTTTATTTTCCAACACCAACATATTGTGCTGATGCTGGAAGCTAACATCAGTAGCAAATGATCTTCTTAAGGAAGTGCAAGTGGCTATAGGCAGTGCCAGGGGTGAAAAACACAAAGGGTACTCAAACCAAAATAAGTTCTCCCCTCCTGGGTCCCCCTGTTCAAGTGTGGCATCACTTGAAATGTGAATCCAGAGGGGTCAGTTGAGATGGCAACGGCAGCATTCAAAAGATCAGACCCATCTGGGGTGAAGAAACCGTGCTTGAGCATCAAGCAATAAGGGTTGAAAGAAGACAAAAGCATTTACCATATGAGTAAGAGTTAAAATTTACTAGGCACATCTGCTTCCTATACAGACCAACCTACTTACAATGTTACGCAAAACTGGGAAGAAAATCTAGCAACTTCCAAAGAGCATTTTTTAAAAAAATGACACTTCATTTTTTTGGAAAGGGAGGCAGGTCCTTTCAAGAAATTCTGAGGAACCCATGCTACATCCAACTTCTGATGTCCTTAGCCATGATTAAAAAATACTGAAAATGGAAGAAAACAAAATAAAAATACCCAATAAATCTAACCCATTTGTGAGATAGAAGTTTGATATATGAAGTAAGTTTATATTTTTAATTAAAAAGGCAAATGCATAAAGCTGAGCCTCCTTTAAATGTGAGGCTTGGGCCCATTTCCCCAATTGGCCATGTTCAAGTGGCCAGAGGCAATGTAAAGTTAGACATGGCTACATGTCTACATGACAGCACACGGCTAAAGCCCCCAACTGGATTCAGAAGATAGCCTGGTTAGTACTGAGACAGGAGGCCATAAGGAAATATCATGGCTATAAGTTAGACTGAGAAGATTGAAAAAATATCCTGGAAGATACATTGGCATTCAGAAGGAGAGAAGACAAGCAAGAAGCAAGTGATGAGAAATGTGCTGTAAACTCTGCCCCTTATGCACACTGTCAGCTATAGGAAGAAGGGAATGGCAAAACGCTTCTCTACTGTGACTGAGAAAGTGCATGGTTCTGCCCGAACTGCACTCAGCTGCGGCCTTTGCCTTTTTAAGCAGCATAAGGGGAGGCATTCACCAGAACCCACTCTATGTTTGTATTCCTACATGGGGACAGGGAGCTAATGGGACTGTGTTTTTGAGCATGGCTGTTTCCCTCTTCTACCTATGAGAGGAGGGGAATGTATTAAATACATGGCTTGTAGCCATATCAATGTATATGGTTAGTTTATTTTAATTAAATTTAAAATGGAGTTAAAGGATATTTATAAGACGCCCATATTTGAACTTTCTAAAAAGAGGACACTTCTGAAAAAGGGAAATACTCCTGTCAGTATCATCTACCTCAGTGTTTCTTAAAGTTTTTTCTCTCAGGACCCCTTTTAAAAATTATGGAGGACCCCAAAAGAGCTTTTCTTTGTATGGGTTATATTTATCGATATTTACCCTATTAAAAATTAAAATTGCACATTTGCTGCCACTACCACTTCTCACAATTGTTCGATGGGATTTTAATATTGTATTACTTTCAACATAGGCTGGCAAATAATTTTGATCCTGTGGACCCCTGAGATGGTCTTGGGGGACTTCCAGGGGTCCTTGGATCACACTTTGAGAAACACTAGTCTATCTCATACGTCCATTTGTTATATATAATGTATCCAACATAGGAATAAAGTATAAGCATATAGAATGAGTAGCAAGAAGGATATGACATGAGCAACACACACATGCACACACACGTGTTCTATGCATTATTTACAGTATTTATAAATATGAAATACAAAAAAAAGAGAACTCAGGCATGTTACAGAATAATCTTTGCCTCCTCAATCAGAGGGAGCAAGAAGCATCAGGGCTGTGCAAAAAGTGTTTTGAGTGCGCAGGAGCATGAACGTATCACCTGACTGCAACACCCAAAAACAGCTGCACCTTTTCCCAGAAAATTGCCATGTAAACCTGGGGAAAGATGCTTTACGATGTTGCCCATGAGTGCTATATTCACACTCTGAGGCACCTTTTGGAGATAAACCCAAAACATTGCACAGCCCTAATGAGCAGTACTTGAAAATAAAATCTCTCTTCTAAATAAGACAACTCTTTCCCTGGAAAAATAGGCAGTAGTTCAAAATAAAATTTCCATCTAAATCAGAAAAGCCCTGCCCTGCATAATAAGCGATGCTTCAAAATAAATTTCCTATTATCAGTCCGAGAAACCCCTCTTTGCTGTCCAGAAGAGGACTAATAAGCAGTTTAAGGTCTTTGACTTCAGAAGCAAACTTGCCAAGCTATCTCCTAAAAGCCAGACCAGACAAAGCCTCTACACATGGTAGAATTGTGAAAGTGGTGTTGTTGTTTTTGCAACTGAGCAACAAACACAGAAGTGAGGGACCAATATGAAAGAAGGATATTTAACTGGTTTGATCGTACAGAGACATTTGATCATATAGAATTTTTGTTTGTTCCTAGTAAAAGTGAGGAAGGAACACATTTAATAGAAAGGTTAAGCATGTCACTCTAGATAAGGTATAACCTTCTTAACATGTGAAAATAAATGTGAAAGCCAACTTGGCGTAGTGGTTAAGGTGTTGGTCAAGACCCCATTTCGAGCCCATTGCTCAACCACCGAAGTTCATGGTTGTCTTGGGTCAGTTGCTCTCTTTCAGCCAGGCTTCCTGACAGGCTTTGTGGAGAATAAACTGAAAGAAGGTCTTGGAGAAAAGGTGGCCTATAAATCTAACAATAGATAAATATGATACCATCTTTCTTGGTATGGCATTTTGCTGATTAAGAAATATGTAATGATAGGAGCTGTATTCCTGGCAACAACTCTGCACACAGAGAGAACATGGTTTGTTTGGGGACATCTATGGAGTTTGTGATAAAGATTCAAACCATTTCCTGATTCCTATCTCAGTTGTAAAGCTCCTCCATTGCACATTTGAAGTTTTATTTCAGACCAGATGCTACAAAATCAGCCACTGGTTAAATTAATGCTATCTCAGTATTGATGCACTTAACTCATTGGAAGCAACGCTTTGGATAACTTATGTGAGACGTATAAGCAAGTGATAAACCCAAAGGTCTACAGAATCTAACCATTTTGTCAAATGAAGAAATGAGCAGCACAGTGGTGTGATGCAAGCCTTGCCTGTTTGGTACCTGTGGGGCCTGCACTGCAACAATGCAATGCTCATTTTGACTCCCCCCTCTCGGGCATAGGCTTTCCCAGGAAGGGGGCCAGGAAGGACAAGTGACAAAACGCATATTGCAACATCACAATACAAACAGTATGCCTTACATACTTACATGCAACAGCACAAAGCAGTGTTAGAGTTTCAGCTGTGGTGTCACAACACACCTTTTATCATGTTGGCATCACTGTAGTTAGGAGCAGATGCCTCTGTCCCTGATCCTTTTTACTGGAGAGGACAGAAACTAAACCTGAAATGCTGGCATGCAGTATGAGTTTTCCTACTAAGCTCTGATGTCTCCTCTTGTAAGCTACACAAAGCCCACCAAGTACATATTATGGCCATTTGATAGACCCATTTTGTAGGCAGAACAGGCAGGCCATTGTACCTTAAAAATGTTGCTGCTGAGGCAGGGCAACAAGTGCCATCCCCTGCTGCCCACTCAAGTCAGGATGCAAAGTATCTAAAGCTTTTCAAATTAATTTTAGCCCATGAGATCTTCCCATTGATGGCAATGAAAAATGCAGCGAAAACAAAGTAAGTACAAACCATTCAGTATCTGCTGCCTCAGGCTAGGTCCACCTCACAGAAGGACCAGCCTAGGACTAGTAGATCTCATCTTAGTGCAACCCTAAATTAGGGCAGAATATACAATGTTTAATAAGGAGGTCACTTCCAAAAACGTCAGCAGTACCCTAGCACTTAGGGCACATTGTGTTATTTTCAGCAGCCCACAACATAGAACGGTGACAATGATGTGACACAGTGGATCAGGATTGCTCAAGAAATGGCTTTGGGAACGTCACATAAAATGCATCCCTTCAAGGTATTTCAAAGCAAATGATTTATGAAAAACAATGAACATTTCTTCTTGAGGTCTGTTCTGTATGTTACAGCTAACATGCACAGTGCATTGTTCATCTTAGAAAGTAGCCCAGAGCACCTTTTCTAGCCAAATCCATTATGTTCAGTTTCCTCTGCCTGTAGGAAAACAGTTGCACATATGACAGTTACCTGGCTTTTACACCATTGGCATTACACTCACACATTTCACCTGTGTGACTCACATGAGTTTGGTCCTTGAGGTCACGAACTGCAAAATACAAGCTCCATGTGCCCAGAATCAATGCAGCACAATCATATTTGGAGAGAAGAATTTGTGCTAGCTTACCTTTTCTTGCTGCAAAGCAGCAGTGGAACGGTATGGGGAAAATAGGTCTAACAATTGCTTGAAGCTAATTTCAAATAAAACCATTGTACTTGAAGGCAATGCATTCTGAGCAGCACAGAAACAATACTCTTTCATCATGAACAGCTTGGAAGCTTCTGAAGACAACTTGTCTAGTGGCAATCACTATGGACGGAATATTAGGCTATACCAATTTGGACTGATATAGGAAAGCATGTTTTTAAATGCTACTAAGCCAGTGGTTCTTAAACTGTTTGACCCAATTACCCCTTTTCCCAGTCTTGAATAATATCATTACCCACACACACACACACACACACACACACACACAAATCAGTCTCTTTTGTTTTGCAGAAGCATCTTGGCAACAGCAGGCTCAAACTGGATTGTCAACTCACAAACAAGCAATGACAGATTGCTCCATTACCCCAGGATATGCCCAAATTATCCTCTTGGGGGGAATTACCCCCAGTGTGAATACCCCTGCAAAGGAATACTATGAATCCTTGGGTGTGATGACCAGCTCATGTCTGCAGAATTAGATTCCCCAAGGGAATCTAGTGAAAGGCAGGATGAGCTAAAGCAGAGGTGGATAATGTTGATGGTTTGGGTGTCATAACTCTGCTTCCTGACCTTCTAGAGGGCCCAGAATGCTGTAATGATGTCATTGGAAGGGATAGATTCAATCCTTTTTTATTGGGGGCGTCTCTCTTGGGCCAGTCCCTCTCTCTCAACCCTATGAAGGAAGCAATGGCAAACCACTTCTGAAATCTTGCCAAGAAAACTGCAGGGACTTGTCCAAATGGTGGCCAGGAGCCAACACTGACTCAAAGGCACACAGACATACATCACCACAAAACCTGAGCCCACGGTTTTTGACAAGATCAGAATTTAGCATTGCAATTCTTCATCCTTTTGCTTGATTCTGGATGTTTTTTTACAGGTGGGAATAGAAGTAGTTGACCAGCCAGAAGCCCCTTATTTCCTTTCTCATCCTTAAATTGTTGGAGGGGAGGGAAGTAAATTAACTGCCAAAATCTGGCCATTTTATTGCTGAAGTCAGGTATGAGGTGTTAGAGTCTGCATGCAGGCCGCAGGTTGCCAACCTCTCAGCTAAAGGAGGAGTTAGAGCAGGTTTAGGGAGAAAATTATGCCACATTGGAAGAGCAGTTACAGTTTCAGCAAATACATGTGGAGCAGTTTTCTGCCAGCCAGACATGTAGCACAAAATTAGATGAAGAAAGAATCTATTTGGTACTAGTAGATTTCAGGAAAATTTACTTTTCCTAGAAAAGACAAAAAATGGGTGATACAGGGAGATGGAGCAAGAAAGAATTCAGGAGAAAAATAGTTTAGGAAACAGCACAAATGCATTTGAAAGAGAAGAGGGGTATTTTTAGAAGAAAAAGAGGAAAATCAACCAGCAATGGAGCTAGGACAGCAAAAAAATGCATATTCAGGGAGAAGAGTTGTTCAGTTCAAGAAAGTATGACAGAGCCCAACACCAATAGAGCTGTTTACAGTTTCACTGGAATTCCTTGTACTTCAACCATTTCTAGCCAGAGCAACCTTGGCTAGAATTCTAGTTGTCCAGCACGTCTGAAGGCATTGGGCTGTGGGAAACTTAGAAACTAGAGTAAGTTTCCCACAGTCCAGTGCCTCCAGATGTGGTGGACAACTCCTAGAATTCTAGCCATGATGAAAATGTTCTGACGGACTTTACTTTGTAGGACTTTCACAAATCATAAAAGCTTTGTTGACAGAGGACAACAGTGGTGTTGGGTAGGAAAAAGAACAAGGCATATTGTCTTACCTTCCTGGTTGAAAAAAAAAAAAGGAAACAGAAACCTGAGATTGGTTAACTGACCAGGAGGCTCAAAAGGCTGCCCATTTTGTACAAGGTTGTGACCTCAGAATCAAGAGAACCTGAATTGTTTTGTCAGTACTAACTGATATGCATCGAAAAGAAAAGGTAACAACATCTGTAATAAAAATTCTGTATCATTAGACAAAAGCAGAATAAACTCAGTGATAGAGAAGTAGGTGATGCTTAATGACATCTTACTAAATGTAGATACAGAGATGGAAATATACACAGTAAGGGAATATTTTTCATTGGAGCTGAAAGGGTCAGGTTTTTAAAGCATTGTATGGCAAGCTGAAGGATGTTTATTTTTGTTTTTTGTACTAAGGAAAAGGTTTGACATCAAGTATATAAAAGATGTACTTTAAGTTGGGCAGATACATCTTAGGCAGCAAGATTATGAAAGGTGTGCATGATCAGTGTGTCTGTGTTGATATATGTTTTATAGGTGAAGGCCCTTCTTAGCTTTCTTTGATATTCCGTGACCTTAGTTGACTTTGAACTGAGCTTTTTCTACAGCAGCACAAGGTACCACGTGGCTTGTGATGTTAAAGAAATGAAAGCCATAGAGCACGAGGGCTCTGCAAGGAAAAGCCAACAAAGAAAGAAAATATTGCTTCTGTGCAGCTCAAACTTTTCCTAGCTGTTTGCTTTCTTTTTGAGAAGCAAGTCCTGACCTTGAACAGTCTGTAGCACTTGTTACTCTGTACAGCTTTTGGCTTTAGCCAGTGAACAGGACCTGAGATGGTGCTGCTAGCCTTCATTTGTCATGCATTGGTGAGAGGTGAAACCAATCAAAGTATGAAGAAAATGCATAAAGCATGGTACAGAACTGAAAATCACATCCCCTTTCTGCATCAGTCTTTCTAACATTAAAAGTTCAATGGGAGGGAGGCCAACTGATTACAATATACAAATAAATATCCTGGAGCCCGTTCACTTAATTCAAGTGTTTGACTACCCTCCAGTGGTCCCTCTCAGAATAGCATAGGATAGTTTCTCCACAAGAAAAGCAAAACTAGGAAGAAATTTTTAAAAATTAAAAAGCAATTTATATAAGAACTCATGGTATTCAAGCAATGCTCTGAATTAATAACCAAAATACAAAGGAGATTTTCATGCTAATAGTCAATGTCACGGAATTTCTCTCAGCACCAGCAAAACACTGGTCGCTACAGATTGGTACTTAGCAGCAAATTGTTGAATATTGTCTATGGAAAACATGGCAAACAATATAAATGAGAATGAGAGTAAAAGGTCATCAGCTGGGGCATTAAAAAGGATTAGAAGGTAGCAGGTGGCCCCCTTCTCAGATAGCAGCTGACCTTCAGGCTAATTTGCAGGAGCATCCAGGCTTTGCAGCAGGGAAGTTGCAGGCCTTTGCATCTCTGGTTCATTCCTTTGTTTCCAAAGATTTTTGCTTCCATCAGTGAAAGTAAGATAACACCACTTTCACATGTAATTTTGGGGGGGAAATAACATTATCCCTACTTTTAGTCACTGATGCCCTGGTCAGCTTCCAAATGGACTACTGTAACGCGCTCTACATGGAGCTGTCCTTGAAGAATATCTGGAAGCTTCAGCTGGTGGAAAATGCCATGGTGCAGGCAGTTAGATGTGCTCCAAGAAGTACACATATTACACCTCTGCTCTGCGAGCTGCACTGGTTGCCAGTCTGCTTCCAGGTCCAATTCAAGGTGTTGCTTTTGACCTTTAAAGCCCTTCATGGCATGGGGCCAGGGTATTTGAGGGACTGCCTCTCCCCGGTTACATCTACCCATCCCATCAGGTCCGGCAGGAGAGGTACATTGTGGGTCTCATTAGCCAGGGAGTTTTGTCTGGCGGGACCTAGGAGGAAAGCTTTTTCTGCCATGGCCCCCACCCTATGGAATGTCATTCCCACCAAGGCGAGGAAGTCCCTTAAAACATTATTCCTTTTTGTTAATAGCAATTTTATTAAAGATTACACTTTACAACAATAAAAATTAATGCAAACTAAAAAAATAAAAGAATAAAAATTAAAAATAGAAGGTCCAGAAAAGAAAAAAAGAGGAAAAAAAGAAAGAAAAATAGAAAAGAAAAACAAAATAAGAATATAGTAAAGAAATATATATATATATATAAAGAAGTGAATTCCCCCTTGTCAGGGAGTGAAGTTGGGAAAAGTAGCTGTAGCCAGGCAGAAACACTTCTCGCCCCATTTCCCTCATATGTTCAAACTTTACTCACAAACATCCAAGCCAGTGTTCCAGCTGCCTGTGATAATTGAGCCACACCCTAGCATTTTTGAAGGACCCACCCAGGCTCTTAGCTTACAAAAGCAAGTGCTAATGTTGCAGAAAATTTAGAGACAGGATGCTCAGGTCTTCATTCAGGAGAGGAGTTTATTTGCGCAAAGGTTCAGCATAGGCAGCAAAAAGTCTGAACCCCGAAAGGTTCTTGGCACAGGCTTTTTATACATTTTGATCCCAGGGGTCTTGATGCCCACTCCCCTGTTTTCCTTAGGGATTGTACCAGCGAATCAGGGTGTGCCAGCCTGGCATTTCTCCTTATTTGGAACTATCTCCCAGTTTTACCTTATTAGGTATTCTCTTTCATTCCTTTCCTTATATGGCATCTTCTCCTATTTCTACCTTCCTAGCCTTATATGGTCATCCTGCTACATTCCTACAGTCATTACCTTATTTGGCCATTTTCCTACATTCCTAACCTTATTTGGTAACTTTTCTTGGTTCTACCTTATTCCCCCCTTTGAAAGTAGCTAGCTCAAAGAGCGGCTAACTTTCACTAATCGGGCTTTTCAGAGACAGGGATTGGTTGGTACTCCCACATGGCCATGACCTGGGCCGTGGCTTCTCGCCTGGCCAACAGTGACATGCTAGTAGTGATGGTGCGTACAAAAATGGGAAGAAAGCATGGGACAAGGATGCAACCGGCAGCGATTATGCCAATTAGAGCAACTACCACCTGTAGTCCTGGGAGTTTGGGAAACCAACTCCCAAAGATCTCACCGAGGTTGAAGCCTTTCCATGTCTGAACAGGGACATGGGTGATCTTGACCATCCTATCGGTGATCTCCTTAATGACCTTTCCACTATCATCAATCTCAACACAACAATTGGACAAATTAAACTTCACACACACACCACCTTCCTTAGCCAGCAAATAGTCCAAGGCTAAGCGATTTTGCATGATATAGGTCCTTGAGCAAACACTTTCTCAAGCCAGGTGAGCCATCGCCCGGACCGTTTCATTGGTGATAATTTCAACAATGGCTTGTAAACGAATAAGCCTATTAATTAAATAAATTGGGGTGCAGTAACCCCAAGTACCATCCTCTGCCCATGTTGCAGGGTCGTAATAGTGTATGATCCGCTCAGGGGGCCATTCAGAGTCTTTCCAGTTCCCAGCCCTCAAATTGGAGGTATCAATAGACCGTTGAGGGCGGATATTACCTACTTCCTCATAGATGGGGACCCCTAAGACTTGCCTTGTTTTCAGGGGTAGCAAGAAGAATCCTGGGCGAATAACGGCAAGCACGCAGGACCCAAACCATCCTTTGGGGAGGGAACCATAAGCATGCTTACCACAGACCCAATACAGGCCGTTGGGGGCCTGCCAGAGAAGGGAGTCGTTCTCTGGGTCTGCCAAAAAGGGGAGATGGGGGTCATTAATTAAACCCCTAGAGGGGGCCATGGAGGTTGGCGGCCACCAGGTGTGGTTGTTCCAGGTCCCTGTACAGCGGAGGTACCCCACACTGATGTTACGAGACCCGGTCTGGTTCTGCTCGTAGCAGACATGACCCACTAGGTTTGTTGTCAGAGCCCAGATCTCTTCCCCACGAGTAGAGAAGGTCCAGCTGGCAGATTGAGAGAGGAGGCTAGTCTGGCTTACCTCCTGAGCCTCCCATGGCCATTGTTCCCCCATATTGGTTCCTCCACATACGAAACAGTTTTTAACTGTTAGTTCCTTAGCAATACGCTCTGCAAGCTCAAGGAAGAGATTAACCGCCTTAGGTGGGAGGTCTGGGAGAGATTCCTTGTCCATCTCCTGATAATAAGACCAGAATAATGACTTCTTTTCCACCTGGAAGAGTGGAGTGACCTCTAATCCCAGGTACGCCTGGGGGTCTTTTCCTGCTCCATCAATGCCAAAACCCCAGATCTTATAGTTGGGTAGCAAGGAGACATCCTGAATCTGTACAATGACTGGGTTAAAGTTATCCTTGGTCGTACTTGGGATGCCCCGCCTTAGGTCGTGCAGCTGTTCCTGCGGATTGTATCCGCCTCCTGTGTAGTCATAAATACAGGAGTATCCAGAACAGCTCCTCCACCCATCGCACGGCACCCAAGATCCTCCAAGATGAGAGGTGGTTCTTTTAGGGCACAGGTACTTATGGTCATGTGTGTAAGCTTGTTCCCAGTCGATGGAACCGCAAGAACGGTCTCCTTTTTTTCCTCCAATGGGCGCCAAATTAATTGCCTTACACGCGTCCCATTGCAGGATCCCAGACTTTTGGTCCTGGGTTGTGCTAATTATGGTGGAATTCACATAGCTTTTATGTATGTAAGCAAACTCATTGTTAGCAGTCATCGTAAACTTAGAGACCGCATAGAGAGAAACGTTGTATTGCTTAATTGCTCCGGCTAAATAGCAAGTAGTGTGGTTTCTTAGTTTACAAGACTGGTAGGCAGTTCCATTGAAAATGCACATGCCTTGTTGGCTACAGTTGTCTGGCTTGTGCGTATGATAAATAAGAGTTTTGGACACTCTCCCTGCTGTCTTAGTGTCCTGCAAACAGGCTGAACAGTTATTTCCAGTGTCTCTACGAACTCTCAGAGGGGGTTCAGAAAGCTGCATATGGCGTCGCCCCTCATGCCCTTGCTGGTGGTGACGGGGTATAGAGACCCGGCAAGTGCCCTTCCATCCCTCAGGGAGGGAGGCCAACCGTCGGGGTGCAAGGTGGCTAAGCCCTGCCTCTGAATAGAGAGTTATTGGTTGCCCGCAATTCAACCTGATTTCCTGGCGTAGCGTGAGGCCACGGAAGGGATTTCCCCAGCCTCCACACATACTGTGTCGCAGGATTACCCCTAGATATTCACATACTGTAAATTGATCTCTTCCTGTACATAGCCTAGCGCATTCATCAGCTATCACATGGTCAAACAGGATTTGGTTCCAACAGGGATGCCACTCCTGTTTCCATCCCTGGGGAGATATCTGTATTCCCCCCTTTGGGCATTCTGGGGGGGCAGAACCCACCATAGTTCCATTGGTTACAGTCAATGTCCAGTCATCCCACCATCCCAAGCTGGTGATACAGATGCCTGGTGACGTGGCCTGTCCCTTGGGTAGAAATAACAATATCAGGGGGATGTAAAGGGATGTGGTCCCCCTCATCGGGAAGCGACTCGTCATGGTTGTCATGGTTGTCCGAAGGAAGGTAGCGCCACAGCGCCACGAGGATCCCGAGGAGCAACCCAACAGCCCCGCACACCAGAAAAAGAATGTCACGGTGCCGCTCCCTCAGGGCCATCCAGTCTTTCCTCAGGGCAGCCAAGTCGTCGTGATGTGTGTACAAGGACAGAGCGTGAATCGTGGAGGTATCCGTCTTTGCCTGTGCGCAGGGAGGCAGCCTCTGGGGTGCCTCAGCAGAGGATGAAGGTCAGGGCGAACCGGGAGAGTGGTATTTTAGCAGCGGCGGATACGGAGACGAAGTGGATCAGCAGTTGGGAGAGCCTCCCACGCCTCAGTAGCACGTTTCAGGCGGGTCCAGTGAAGCCAACTCTTACTGCCGGCGATCTTAACTGCAAGGGGAGAAGACATAACTACGGTATGTGGGCCCTTCCAACGGGGCATCAAGGGTGAATTTTTCCAGTGCTTAACCCAAACCCTGTCCCCTGGCTGGAATGAATGACAGGCCGTTGTCAGGGGCGGAGGGGATTGAGCAACCATGAAGTGGTGGAGCCGATTTACAGCAGCATTGTGGGCAAGAGCCTGGGAGAGGATTTCTTTGTTCCCGACGTGTCCCTTATGGGTCAAGTCGGGAAAGCCGGTGAGTTCCTTATGCAGAACTGTTGGTGGTCTGCCAAATACTAGTTCATAGGGGGAAAGACCCGTTGGGCTTCTTGGGGTTACTCTCAAGCGGAAGAGGGCTATAGGGAGGGCGTCTGGCCACTTGAGCCGTGTCTCCATGCACAGCTTAGTAAGCTGGGTTTTCAATGTACGGTTCATGCGTTCCACACGGCCTGCTGACTGGGAATGGAAGGAGCAGTGGAGGCGCCAATTGATTCCCATGGCTGAAGCGACGTCCTGGCTTATTCGGTTGGTAAACTCAGGGCCATTGTCGCTGGACATGCGAGTAGGGCAGCCGAAGAAAGGGATGATGTGTTTGAGCAAAACCCTAACAACCTCCCTAGCCGTCTTGGTTCATGTTGGAAAGGCCTCTGGCCATCCTGAAAAAGTGTCAACGATGACAAGCATGGCCTTGTAAGAGCCTGCGCGGGGCATGTCAGTGAAGTCCAACATAATGGAGTCCATCGGAACATATCCAACAGGTTGACAGCCGGAGGGTAGGCACAGACCTTGCTTGGGATTTGTCTGAGCACAGGTGGAGCACTGGGCGGCCATGCGGGCTGCAAAAGCATGTACATTGTCCATGAAACATTCTTGGAGGATGAAGCTCGCTAAGCTTGACTTGCTGAGGTGGGAGTGAGCATGAACATCCTGGACCAGGGTCCATGCCAATGACTGGGGCACATACAGGCGGCTGTCCGGAAGCACATACCAGCCGCCTTCCTTAGAACAGTCCAGGTCCTTTTCAGCCTTCTGAATCTCAGGGGCCGTGTAGACGGGATCGTAACGGATGCCACCATGAAGCTGTCCCAGGGCAATGATGGTGGCCCTCCCTGAGTTGGGGCTGGCGGCCGCCTCTCGGGCAGTTTTGTCAGCGAAGCGGTTTCCTGTTGCTTCAAAAGAGAATCCGCGTTGGTGTCCTCTGCAATGTATGACTGCCACTTGCGTTGGGAGCTGGACAGCGGCGATAAGCTCCTCGATTAGTTGCCGGTGTTGGATCCACTTCCCTGCCGAGTCAGTGAAGCCTCGCTCTCGATAAATGGCAGCATGAACATGCAGGGTCAAGTGGGCATATTTGCTATCTGTCCAAACATTAAGCGAGTGGCCTTCAGTGAGGTGGAGTGCACGGATCAGGGCCCAAAGCTCGGCTGCCTGGGCACTAGTCCCCATTGGCAAAGGCCCGCTTTCAATAATCGTGTGTTCACTAACCACAGCGTAACCTGCAAGGCAGCGGCCATCAGTGACAAAACTAGAGCCATTTGTGAACCAATTGAGGTCGGCCTGCTGCAGAGGTGCGTCCTGCAGGTCCGAGCGGCAGGAAAACTGACTTTCAAGGAGGTGCAGACAGTCGTGTTTAACTGTGTCTCCTGGGATAGGCAGGAGGGTGGCAGGGTTTAAATTGTCAGTCTGCTCAATGCGGAGGCTAGTATTGTCTAGGAGTATGGCCTGATATTGGTGCAGTCTTTGGTTACTAAGCCAAAGGTGGCCTTTGCTTTCCAGCATGGAGCGAATGGCGTGCAGGGTGCGCACAATTAGGTCAGCAGCCAAGGTGAGCTTAGCTGCTTCCTTGGCTAAGAGTGCTACAGCCGCAACCACCTTAAGGCAATGAGGCCATCCCTGCGCCGGGGCGTCAAGTTGCTTAGACAGGTATGCCACCGGGTGGTGCCAGTCAGCGATCTTTTGGGTTAGGACTCCTAGGGCCAAATTTTGTCTAGAGTCTACGAAAAGAAAGAAGGGCTTTTCCAAGTCAGGAAGGCCCAAAGCTGGGGCCTCCAACAGGGCACGTTTTAAGTCATCAAAAGCTTGTTGTTGGGGATTTTCCCACACAAAGGTGGCTTTGTCACCCCCCTTTGTGGCCTGATATAGGGGAGCTGCAATGGCAGCGAACTTAGGGATCCACAGGCGGCAAAATCCGGCCAAGCCCAGGAAGCAGCGCAACTGTCGCCGCGATGTCGGTACCGGGCATCTGGCGACTACCTCTTTGCGTTCCGGGCCTAGAGCCCTGACGCCCTGGGATATACAGAATCCGAGGTAACGGACTTCTTCCCTGACTAGTTGTACCTTCTTTCGAGCTGCGCGATACCCAGCATCCTCCAGCAACACTAATAGGCAGCAGGTGTTTTCCCAGCAGTCCGCCTCTGACTGTCCTATGATTAGGACATCATCAACATACTGGAGGAGTATGTCGTCTTGTGCGACAGGGCAGAAAGCCTTTAAATCGTCAGCAAGGGCGGCCCCAAAAAGGGTGGGGGAGTTTTTGAACCCTTGCGGTAAGCGGGTCCATGTGAACTGGCGCCGCTGGTTGGAGGTAGGGTCCTCCCATTCAAAGGCAAAGAGGGGTTGACTTTGTGGGTGTATCGGGACTGTGAAGAAAGCATCTTTTAAGTCAATGACTGAGAAGAAGCGCGCCGAGGCTGGGATGGAGCTCAGCAAAGTGTAGGGGTTGGGCACTACTGGGTGAATAGTCTGTGTTGCTTCGTTGACAGGCCGAAGGTCCTGAACAGGCCAGAAGGAGCCGTCCGGCTTCCATACCGGCAGGATCGCCATGTTCCAAGGTGACTGTGCGGGGACCAATATGCCAGCCTCTAAGTACTTTAGGATGAGCTCTTGGATTGAACGGATAACCTCTGGTGGGTAAGACCGCTGGCGGACCCTCACTGGGCCATGGTTCCACTTAACTTGCACCACAATAGGGGGTTGGTATTTGGCGAACCCTGGCGGGTTATCTTCAGCCCATAGGGAAGGGACCTTGAATTCTTTCCACTTTGGGTCCTGGTCCTGTGATGTTCGCTCTTTTAGACACATCAGCTTCCAGGCCATCTCCGGATTGTGGGCCAACCGTAGGTGTGACCCATCTTCAGAGAAGCTAATTGTGGCTCCCAGCTTTGTCAACATATCCCGTCCCAGAAGTGGAACTGGGCAGTTGGGGACATACAAGAATTCGTGCACCAGTTGCTTTCCTCCAAATTCACAATAAACAGGCTGTATGAAAGAGTGGTGGGCAACCTCGCCCTTAACTCCCTGAATTGACATTCCCTTATGACCTAGGCTCGCTATAGGTTTATTGACAACAGACACTCCGGCTCCGGTGTCTACCAGAAAGGAGATAGGAGTGTTTCCCACCCTAAGTTTAACCATGGGTTCGGGGGGTGGGGCCCGTACACCCTGGCCCCGTCACTGGGACCGATCTGCTCCTGCTAATCCTATCAGCCCTTCTTCATCATGTACCGGGAATCTGTGCCCTGTGCGCCCCTGGCCTGGGTGTCTCCCATAGTTAGTGGGGCCAGGACCATTCCGCCATCCCCTCATCTCTTCCAGTTGGGGGGGCCTGCCTTGCCCCTCCCTTCGTCCTCCCCTTACAGCCCTCTCCCATCCCGGGCGCCTTTCTCCATTTCTACGCCTAGGACACTCGTTCTTCCAATGACCGTCTTGCTTACACACGGCACATTGGTCGGGGCCTAGCCTAGTATGCCGGCCGGGGCCCATTCTGGTGTTATTCAGGGCCACAGCCAACAGACCAACTTTACGTTTCATCAGTCCCTCCTTTTTATCCTCTTCCACTTTATCTCTATTAACAAACACCTTCTTAGCTATTTCTACTAACTCACTAGTATTTTTGCCCAATGCCCCTTCCAGCCTTTGAAGCTTTTTCCAGATGTCTGGTGCACTTTGGGAAACAAATTTTTCATTGAGCATAAGCCGGTGTTGGGGGGCCCGGATGTCCAACTGGGCATATTGGTCATAAGCGCTGACCAAGCATTCCAAAAAGGCCTCAGGGCTTTCTAAGGGCCCTTGAGTTATAGATGCTGCTTTGGTGAAGTTAATGGGAGGCTTCCCGGCTGCCCGGAGGGCCCGCATAATTAAGGTGCAGTAGTCATAAAGAGCTGTCGCCCCTGCCGGGTCATTAGGGTTCCAGTTAGGATTTGCTTCTGCCGCCCTCTGGAGTCGGTCAGCCGCATGGGCAGGGGTGTCTTGGGGAAACATTTCCTTCAAGATTTTTGCTTTCTCTCCTCTGACCTTTTCACGGTCTTCTGGGGTGAGGAGGGTATTAAGGAGTTGTTGAATGTCTTCCCAGGTCGGAAGGTGTGTTTGCATAATGGTTTCCAATAGATCACACACTTCTCTGGGTTTCTCAGAAAACGGCCCATAATGCTGTCCCCAGTTTAAAAGGTCCGTTGTTGTGAACGGGGCATATTGGAAAATGGATGCCAGGACAGGTTGACCCTGGCCATCTAAACTCCGCTCTTGGACCTGCCGCAGAGGGGCCATTAGTTCTGTTTTTCCCTGGGTCTTGGAGCGGGTGCGCTCCGCCACCGGGGCCTCTGCCTGTCCTCTCCCCTCCAGGGACCCAGCCTCTTCATCTTCCTGCTTTGGCTCTGGTGGGTGCACGGCTGGGTCACGACGCCGAGGAGCATAAGGGGGGGGGGTTCTGGAATTCTTCTGGCGCATCAGCTGGTAACACAGGGGGTTGGTGTAGCTTTCTTTTTATCTCTGCAGCTTCTTGGCCGGGTCTTCGGGCCAAACAGACTTTGGTGGCCTCGCAGGCGCATTTAACCAGCCATGCGGGACGCCTTTTAACAGCCCATTGCCACTGGTCGATATAGGGATACTGGTCCCAGTGGCCATCTTTAGTGATTTTTTTGTGGACTGCTGATATAATAGCTGGATTGAATGTGCCCTCTTCCGGCCACCCAAGGCCGAAAGTAGGCCACTCGTTGCAACAGAAGAGTTTCAAAATGTCTGGATCAAAGGTAGGATCCCCATAATCTCCGTCAAAAGCTACCTTAAAGTTCCTTAACATACACTTCAAAGGGGTGTCGGGGGTGCTATTCTTCCCTCCCATCTTCCCGGCAATAGAGTAACGGAGTGGTATGGCTGACCCTCCCAGCAGACGCTGGCAGCTTTTAAAGGATCTGCCCACACCCCTGGCCTCCCAGCAGCCGCTGGCTTGGGTTTTTAAAGGCCTTCTGTTAGTCCTGGTCAGGATAGACACACACGCTGCTCCCAGGTTCGGCTTATAGTCGCTCACTCACACACTCACAGCCTGTTGAGGCACGTGGATCTTGTCAGCCCCCCTTGCTTTCTACCTGGGTTTTCCAGATAGGTGCGGCTGGAGCAGACAGACACACAGCCCTGGTCAACAGCGGGAAATAATTGGGGATACACACAAATCACTTCCAACCGAACACTGAGGCACGAGAGGTTCTCCCTTCAGCCAGATCCTCCAGACAATAGAGTAACGGGGTGGTGTAGACGGTCCTCCCAGCAATCGCTGGCAGCTTTTAAAGGATCTGTCCACACTCCTGGCCTCCCAGCAGCCGCTGGCTTGAGCTTTAAAGGCCACCCGTTAGACACAGTCTAGAGGGAGCAATACAGCTCTTCCTCTGGCTAGAGGGAGAGTCCCTAACAGCCCACCCATACACCTACACACACTACAGCCGACCTACGGTACCAGACGCTCAATGGCTACCAATAAGAACTACGACTGTTTAACCACCCACACAGCCTATACGGACTTCATTAGGCACGCCGGCCCGAGTCCAGGGGGATGTTCCTGCCCCCTCTTCTGTCTCAAGTGGACAGGTACCCAAAGTTACAATACTTGCCTTCAGAAAGGTCTCCACTCGCTCCTCACACGCTCCTCATTTGCACGATGCCGGCCGGGCTTTCGTTCAGACTTCTCGTCTCCTGACCATGAAGGGTTCTTGGATTCGGAGGAAGAGGTCCCGTTCCCCGTGGCCGCCTTCCGAGGCCAAGGCCTAGGGAAAAATTCCCCGTGGCGCGCCTTGGCGTCGATCTTCGTTAGTCGTCCAGGGTCCCGGGAGTTCCTCCGATCCTGCAAAAGCTCGCCCTTGAAAGTCCCATCTGGGGTGCCAGAAATGTTGCAGAAAATTTAGAGACAGGACACTCAGGTCTTCATTCAGGAGAGGAGTTTATTTGCGCAAAGGTTCAGCATAGGCAGCAAAAAGTCTGAACCCTGAAAGGTTCTTGGCACAGGCTTTTTATACATTTTGATCCCAGGGGTCTTGATGCCCACTCCCCTGTTTTCCTTAGGGATTGTACCAGCGAATCAGGGTGTGCCAGCCTGGCATTTCTCCTTATTTGGAACTATCTCCCAGTTTTACCTTATTAGGTATTCTCTTTCATTCCTTTCCTTATATGGCATCTTCTCCTATTTCTACCTTCCTAGCCTTATATGGTCATCTCGCTACATTCCTACAGTCATTACCTTATTTGGCCATTTTCCTACATTCCTAACCTTATTTGGTAACTTTTCTTGGTTCTACCTTACTAAGACAGAGTGGGAAGATGTGTGTGTAGGAGGAAAGGTGATAAGCAAACAGCATACAGATGAGGAAGTGGAAGTGACGTCTGAAGATTGGCAGCTATTACAAGCAGGCAAGAGGACTTTCAGTCAAGTGCCAGGACCACAAACTATGATGATCAGCATATCCAGCTGGGAGTCCTGCCTGGAGCTTTGCCAAGAGCTTGGTAGCGACTAGAAGAGGAGGAACCACACTGAGACACCGCCTCATCCCAAGAAGTTTCCAATAAGAACTTTTGGAAGGAGGTGAAGATTGTATGCCCCTTTACAGACTTATAGACTTTTTTCTGAATTAACGATTAAAGGACTGAGTATTAAAGATATATTTACATGGCAACACTACCTTGAAAGTCCTAGATAGGTGGAGAGCAATAGTCTGTTGTTTGGCAAGGTGCGTGCTGCAATAAAGCATTTTGTACAGATTTGCTACACTGTGTAAATTGGAAAGTAAAGAACCCTCACACCCCTTCATCACAACAACTATAAACAATTTTAATAATTTATCATCTTCTCTTAAAATACAACAAATGATCTCTTCATCCCATATCCCATCTCTTATCTACACACAAATCCATAAAACCTCATCATTTCAGTCCTGAGATTAGCAAAAGTCCATTAAGGGTTACCAGAGATAACAACATATCTATTTTAACCTCGATCAAATAAACAAGCTTTATATTCCTTTTATTTCTAACTATATTGATCTTTAGTCCCGTGAAATAATGTCCTAGAACTTGATTTCTTTTCATTTTTTCTTTGTCTCTTCTCACAAAATTTTTCAAAGCTTTAACAAGTCTCTCTTTTGTAAATCCAATATAGGAAAATTATCCAGGTCACTGTCTTGGTTTGTTATTTGTATATCCCTTTTAATTATTAAGACATTGGCCAATTTCTTTTGTATGTCCAGTGTAGCATCTTTTTCCATGTCATTCTTGTAGCCTGTCATTTTTAAATCCACTTTCAAATCAGTCTCAATCTTGTCAGGTAAAACTTGTTCCCCTTCATAACATCTTTTAAGCACAGTCTATCTATAGATGCAGACACTCTTAAAATTAACTTCTGAGTCCATTGTTCAAAAATATCCTTCAATATGTCCAATGTTAAACTATTTTGCTTCATTCTGTAATTGTAAGTTGAGTGGTCTTCTCCTTTAATTATAATCTTTAGTTCCCTCTAACATCCAATTTTTAAAGTCTTATTTTTTTTAAAGAATTCAAAACAAAAGCATTTTCCCATGGGAAGGATTCTTTATAATTAATTCCAAAATCTTATTTCAAATTTATCTGGACCCTTAGTCCATTTGTAACTTTCTAAAATCAGTTGTAATTACCCTTTTGCTATTTATTCATAAAAAAAAAAGTTCTTAAACTTGTATTTAAAACTTTGTTCACTAAGGATTGAAGGAAACTCACCCAGTGCTGTAAAACATGTCAATCCAAAGTTTCCTAATAGCTGTAAAACAGTTAACAAGCAATCTCCAAAAGTGATCAGAAAGGAAGTGTGTGAACTTGGTGTCCTTTCAAAGGCGCCAACCGTGGTTTGAGCAAGATGGCTATTCCCTTATCTCCCAGAGCTCTAAGCCTGCTGGAGGGCACTATCTTGTGGTGTTCTCATGAGGAGCAACTGTCTGGAGCACTTGTGGGCAATCTCAAGTCCTCTCCTTGTCCAGAGAGGAATTATGAAGAGCTGGTCTATTTGCCAGCTCTTAATTCCGCTGCAGTCGTCGGCTCGCTTTTTGCAGAGCTGTCTTCAGTTCAGCCTTTCTTCCTCAGAAGTCCAAGGCCCTTAAAACATGATTCCATCAACTAGCTTGGGGATCCCATGATAGAGTAGAGCATGCTAGACGGCTATATGATAGTTAATTGAATGCACTCTTTTGTATGCTTTTCTGCCATTTTGTTTTTTGTCTTATTAATTTAAATAATAATGGTTGTTTTTAATGTTTTTTTAATGTGTTTTGATTGTTTTATTATGTACACAGGCTAGAGTTATTACCTGAGATGGGCAGCTATATAAATATGATAAATAAATAAACAAATAAATGAATGAATAGATGAACACTATCTTCCTATTGGGTAAGTACAGTAAAAGCAAACAGAAATTGTGTGCAATTCTTCAGACAGAGTTAACATAGAGATAGTCCTCGGGGCACGATGGCATTTGGGACTGAGACTGCTGTTGCTATGCAATGCAGTCCCAAAGCATGATGTCGTGTTACTGCATTGCATAGCGATGACAATCCTGGAAGTCCCAGTCCCAATACCCCCAAGACACGTGGGTTAAGCAGGAAGTGACAGGAGTGCCAGGTAAAGAGCATGGGGATGCCACAGCGGGGTGGGAGAGGCCCTGGGAGGTCCGGCACAGGCTGCACGTGAGTTGGGGGAGGCCAGGGTAGGGCTTGGGATGCCTAGTGCAAACATGACAATGCCACCACAGACAAGTCGTGCTATTTCATACCAATTTCCTTTTTTTTACTAGAAATAATTTAGATTTCTTATGCATTAAATATATCTGGGATACATACTTATTTCTTTCTTTTAATTCCTGAAAATGTTCTGCGGCAAAGATAGCTGAGACCTTCAGTTTATTGGCAAGGTCATAGCAACGTTGGGATACAGCATTAATAGTATCTTTGGCTAAATAACCACACCAAGAAACACGAGCCTGAGAGTGGCAGTAGGGCTCTACAGTACTTTGGATTTGAAAGCAAAAAGGTGCTTTGAAGTCCACAGAGTAGGGGTGGGAATATGTAGCATTCCTTAAGCCTGCATTTCCTTAAACTGAACACACTTTCCCTCACAACTTGCAGCAACTGTGGAAGGAAGCCATGAAATCCTAGGAAAAAACAAATTGCTTCAAGGAGTTGCGCAAATAAGTGCTATGAACACACCTTGAATGCTCTGAGGTGCATTTTTGCCCTTGAATCCAAATATAGCACCCCATTTAAATTTTATCTATATGAAAATAAGACAGATGTCTAGCAAGAGAGATCAGACCCCTCCAATATCTCTGGGATTCTCAGTGTGGCACCTCCAGGTATTTACATGCTACAGGCACCTCACTTGGCACCTGCCAGGCTCTTCCCCAATTGACTAAAAAAAAAAAAGATTAAGATGATTTTAAAATTAGAAGCTGGGATGCTGCAAAGGAAAGCACCAGATCCCGGCATTATTTTTATTCTCAAGTATAAAATACTAGTGCTTCCTTTGAAGTCATGGCTGTCACCAAAAAGGCTGAGGAAGCTGCCAAGTGTCCTCACCAATTTGCCTTCTCATAAATCTGTGTACTATGACTGGCCATGTTCACCATGACCGCCATTTTGTGAAAGCACCCACAGCCTGGTCTAGGTTTTTTTTCCCTCACAAATATTAGCATACTGGGTGAGGATTGGTTGGATGGAGCAATGAGTCTACTGCTCTGCCTTAGGCTTTAATATGTCTAGGTTAATCAGATGAGTATTTAAATTAAGAGACACTCACCTTAAACAAGGAAAAGGAGACAGGGATATTTCAGAGCTGCCAAAGAGACAGCCACCCTCACAGCTTGAGAGGGGAGGAATGTGTTAACGTAAGACCAAGTCAGTGAAACATAATGAGTCCCAACAAAAGCTCTTCAGATTTCACTCATGTAAATCAAATTAGAACCTTGAATGTGAAAATACACTGAGCCTATAAATACACTTTTGGTTTTCTGTTATGCTAGTTTCTACTTTCACTGCATAAAGTCACAGAGTTAGAAGAGACCATTTGCACCATCAGATCTAACCGCCCAGTCAGTGCAGGTATCCAGATTAAAGCATTGTGGCAGATGGTTGTCTCGCCTCCCTTTGAACATGACTGACGGAGGATTTATCTGGGTGATTCTTTCCACTATCAAACTTCTCTTATGGAGAGGAAGTATTTTTCGAACATTCAGTTGAATCAGAGCTACCTTTTTGTAATGTAGAACATCTAACAGCAGTGACTGCCAAAGACTGGTTTTTGTATTATGACCAAACATTGTATATTTTGCTAAGGTTTTGTAAGTTGTGAAACCGTCTTTTCTTAATACCTGAGACAAGAAGAAAAAAATGACAAACGACATATTGGATATCTATTCATTGTAATTTACACTTCAACTACATATGCATTGAAGCCAAATATACAGAATTCCACATATATGTATATGTATATACACACACACACACATTAATCAACAGAGTGCACAATTTAAAAGTATGTTACACTCAAGTGCACAAGTTTAAACATGGCTTTAAAAACTAGTAGTTGTAACAGTGCTAGAATAATGAATGCCTCATGTAGCAATCAATAGCATTGGTTTGTCACATACCAATGTGTGATCGGTAGTTTCACACATAGTGCCGATAGTTTCAGTAAAACAATGTTGGCTTCTATTTTCATACCAGCTACGTGCACTGCATACTTTCCACAATCACAATGACCCTGTTGTTTTCAGTGTTCTTACAACTGAAATCATAAACAAGATATTGGGACAATAAATGTAGGAGAGTTGTGAGAGAAACAGTCAGAGAAGAGAACGGTGCAACGCCATTAATTCCTGCATTCTTTAGTGAGGTTTAAGCAATAGCACCAAAATGACAGCTGTCAAAATCCTGGTTATTTTGTAATACTGGCATCACATTCAGTGATTTGACCGGGGATGTGATAGACTTTTGAAATGGAGGATGTTCTATCATTAATTCATCAAAACAGTATTGAACTGGATATAAGATGCATTTTATATGAGAGCCAATGTGGTGTAGTGGTTAAGATGTTTGACAAAGAGTGAGGACACGCAGGTTCAAGTCTATCCTCTGGCATAGAAACTGGATAACTTTGAGCTAGTCTCTGTTTTTTAGCCCAACAATTCCTGTATTGTGGGGAAAGATAGGAAGAGGGAGTTGTATTTACGCTGCCTTGAGGTCCTGAAGGAAAGACAAGGTATAAATTTAGCAAACAAACAACAGCAATCATGGTATTTGGACAGAATACACTTAACTGAATTTACATACATTGCTAATTTCATTTTATGACCTTGACATGATCCCTTACATAACCTGCAGTGAACTTTGCTTTAATTAGATAGATTATGCAGCACGAATGGTGACATCAGCTTCCCAGAGAGTTGATGTGATCACTTATACCAAGCGAAGACACTTCATGTTAACATATCTCAATCAAAACGTATAACTAAACTTTCTTCTTTATATATCTCCATTTGCTAAATTTATATTTAACCATATATAAGGACATTGTGAACATAGTTTCATTAGAATAAATATGAATACATAAATCAAATGAGAAAGATTTTCAAGGAGGCTTCTGTTAACATACACAGTATAAAGAAAATACCACTTTATAGTGATGCTTTCCAGTTGAAAATCGTTCCATTCTTGTTGAGTGGTAGGAGATCTATGGTTGTTAATGTCACAAAAGCAAAATACACAACGCTTCTTTGAATAAAAGGGCCACCAGCTAGTGTGATGTCTGTTGAGTAGTTATACTATCAATATATATCATAGCTTCTGCTCCATTCAAAATTCCATTCATATTCCAGATGTCAAATGGAAAATCAAAAGAGGTTTAATCTTGGACAGCAACAGGAACAAAAGAACAAACAGAAAACCTGGATATATTCTTAAAAACCTGTCAAGCTACTTCTAACTTTAGGTTAACACATATTAGTAAAATGAAACATGCTCTCTCTTAGGTCTGCAAAATCAAAACTGCTTCTTTAGCATTATTTTGGTGAAGGAAAAGTACTGTTGAAATAGTCATGCATCCATCTGAACCCATTCTTGGGTTTCCAGTGCAAAATTAAATCAGTATGATGTGTGGTTTGTAATTAGCCAGGCAAGGAACTATTCGACTTCCCCATCATTAATTATGGATGACAAGGAGAAAATTGAAAAAGGGAAGACAATAGGCATAATCGGATTTATTGACAAACTATCTTAGTCAAACTTCCGTATCCATTTGATTTCCTTCAAAAAAATTATGCATTATACACTTGGACAAATGTTATATTGGTTTTTTCCTCAGATTTGACTTCCCAGTCCTTGAGGACCACTTTTGGCAGAAAGGTGGAGTATAAATAAAATAAATAAGTACTGGATTGCCAAATGAGAGGGCTGCTCCCAGCCCCTCAATGGATTAAGTTGGAACAAATTTCTCTTAAGCTATATTTAAAATATTTTCAGATTTAAAAAATATATATTTTTTGTTTATTACCTGGAGGGAGGTCGGTACAGCCTTTTTGTCTGGCTGAATTTATCCAATTTATCCAAATGATAATTATTAACCAGATCAATTGACTTCTTACCCCAATTTATAGTAGGTTCTGATTCTTAAAGACTTTATAATCAACTGTGAAGCATTCTTTAAAAACTATATTTCTGCAACAGAAGTTTTCCAACTATATTTTAGAATAAATATATTTAGATATTTGACAGATGTATGTACATGTTTAAGTACCTTCATGCTCTATGTTATAATTCTATTTAAATTTGAGTAATTAAATTGGATAATGGGGGAAAAAGTAACATTATTTTTTTTTAATTTCGTCATAATAATGTGAGGTTTCCAAAGAAATGGAAAAAATTAGAAAAGCGTGCAGCCAAAAAATGTGATAAGCTAGAAAGATCTGTCGCATTTTATTTTATTTTTTGAGGAGGAGGAAAAGGAGGAGGAGAAGGAAGACCACTCCACAAAGAGGCCTAAAGGTATCCAGATCCCAATTAAGTACTGAGTTTTCCAGATTCTGGTGCTAAAAAAAGTAACTTGAATTCAGACAAAACAGGATGGGTCAAACATCAAGAGGTTTGGGATCAGCTGCTCTACATTAGATCATACTTCCTTAAAAGGAGATACACAGCCTAGCCCTGCTGGATCTAAGGGCCGAAGTACATTTTAGCAGGTGAGATAGAACTTGGTTAGTAAAATACCTGGACTAGTATTGTCTGAATTTAGACTAGCACAATGGGACATTATTTATATGGAGAGATTTGAAGATACCTAAAGGAAAATGGTGCTATCTATTTACTAATAAAGATATGTGCAAAGAAGGCAATGTTAGTAATGTTTTTTAAATTTTGATGTTTTACGTATTTATATATATTTATGGTTTTAATGTTTTGTGTGAGTCGCCCATTGGGGGGAGATGGGTGGGGGAGAAATATAATAAATAAAATAATAATTTAAATAAATAAATAAATAAATAAATGCATTGAACTTAAATAATCTGCAGTGAGTGCATGATGCTATAAAGTCTTTCTGCAGTCCCTGTATAAATACATGTATATATTTATACATATATAAACATGTATATATTCATATATGTTTCTGCATTAATCTAACCTTTTAAAAATTCTGCACAATGTTTACATCTAAATATGTTTCCCCCCCCAAAATTAATCTTTCTTATAATTATACATTTTAAAACACATTTTGATACAGCTACCCTAGATTTTCAGTTCAGCTGTCCTTCAACACAGAAAAGAACCCAATAAAGGAAATGAGGCTTAGCCCACATCAAACCTAAAGAACCATCAGCCCAACTATTTGTCTGCAGCAATTATCGAAATGGGGATCAGTGAGGAAACTAGACTCAGAAATTGAGATTCTGCCTGTTTGGAATGGGGTTGAAGCTTTCTTGAACGAGGTTTGCTGTAAGGGGGTGCTCCTTAATCCTCAGCTGTGACTAGCAGGTGAGTTGCTGTGACAAGGAACACCTTTGCAAAATGATGTCTAGTGTGCCAGCTATGTCCCTTCCCGAGCTGGTGAGATCCAGCAATGGTTATCCACCACATCTTAGCTATATCCCCTCTTGACTACTGCAATATCCTCTCTATGAGGCTATCCTTGAAAAGCATCTGAAAGATACAGCTAATTGATATAAGATACAGGGACCATATGACATATTGCTGCCCAGTGTGTGTGGACTGCGGGGATGGTGGGTGGGGAGCATCTATAAAGATGAAATGTGAAATGAATGAATGGCCCCTGTACTGAAAGAATTGAAGTGGTTGCCAACTGCTTACAAGGCACAGTTTTAAATGTTGGAATTGACTTTTAAAGTCCTAAATGGCCTAGGGTCTGATTATAAGGGACCACATCTCCTGTTACAAATCTTCCAGTTGTTAAGCCCAGGAGGAGAGGCCCTTCTGAAACATGGACATCCGCAGCAAGCAAAGCTTCATCAAAACAACAAAAGCTCTTCCCCTTACATACTTGCACATGACATCACAATGGAAAAGAAAAGGGACAGATTGTACATTGCAACATCATATTTCATCTGCCCCACCCCCATGGTCACCCATGTTTTGAAGATGCCTCCCAACTGTCAGAAGCTCGTCTTTCTGGCATGTACAAGAAAGCCTACTCCTACTTTGCTATGTTATTTGCCTCCCATTCTCTCAGCATTAAGAAAATGTGAAAAGGGCATCTTTCTCACCAAGTTTTTAATTGTTCTGTTTTTAAATAAGATATTCAGCTTCTTCTGGATCCCCTTCCCTAAAGATAGACTGGTAGTACTAGTGGATTTGGACTTTTTAGGCCCAAATGCCTTCTTTAGTATGCTCTAGTTTGCTTGCTTGCTTGCTGGTTTATTATATTTGTTCACTGCCTGACTCCCAGTGGCTCCGGGCAGTTCACTAAGTAAAAACACAGAAAAATAACAAAACAAAAGACAAAAGGAACAAAAGATAGCAAACCAGACAACAACAACAGACATACCCACATAACTCAGAAGGGGCTTCAACTACACTCGCCAAAGGTCTGGGCAAACAGCCAGATCTTCAAGGCCTTCCAAAGCAGGGTGGGAGCCACCCAGATCTTGGGGGGGGGGGGTGCTTCACTCCATAGGGCAGACACTGCAATAGAGAAGGCACACTTCCATGGTCCCACTAGATGGCATTGTCTAATTGAAGGAACCCAGAGTGTGCCAACCCTGATGCATAACAGCAAATTTACTAGAAGAGGATGGCAGGAAGGTAGAGGAAAAGGTAGTTTATGTGCTCTTTCAGCAATCCTGATGAAAAGGCTGATCACTGGCTGAGAAGCAAAGGAAGTCAGATTTGAAATAGCTACATTGATTCCTAGTCCATATTCAGATACAATTCCAAGTACTAATAGTGTTATAAAGCAATAAAGAACTTAGCAATTGAGTAATTCAGGCTCTTTCACCTCTAAGCTAAACCTCTCTCAAATATTCAGATCTGCTTCAGAGGTCCTTTGCCTGATCTGACAAAAGTGGAGTAATTCACAGACCAGATAGTCTAGAAGACTGGGTTCATACACTGTGCTAAGCTCTGTCTTGATTTAATCATGCTTTTTTAAAACCTGAGAGTTACAGTGCCTAGAATCACACATCTCACTAAGTCATATATCATGGTTTACAACCCACTGAATTCACACACTATACTAAGCCAAAAGCAACAAACCACATTATGTCTCAACGTGTTATATAATTTAATCTCTGCTATCTTTTCAATGAATTGAAACTTCTTTTTTTCCTCGTGGGCCTCTCAGATTTCATCTGGTATAGAATTTTCCGTGGATTCGGTTGGTGTCATACATTATATTTATTCATGGGCATATTCATTCAGATTATATACTGTATATATGAATTGGAAGCCTTTCTGAAATATTTTATTAAGGAGAAGGGTATTTGTAAAATAAAGACATTCTGCATATCAAAGGCTACCTGGCCCTTGGAATGCAACAGTATTTCAGAGGAAGGAAACAAGATTTCCCCACTCACAAGACTTAAGGCTTCAGTTGGATCCACTTCCAAATAATAAGATCATAGACAAGGCACAAGGGATTTTACTGCAACTGTCAACCTTTCAGTCCTTTCTGGTGTATCTGAAACCAGCAAAAGGAGAACAAGAGGGGGAAGGAAGGAGAGAGAAACAGGCCTTGTTAATTTCAATGAAAATTCCTGAATGCTACTATGTTGTTGTTGTTGTTGTTGTTGTTGTTATTATTATTATTATTATTATTATTATTATTATTATTTTGAAATCTAACAGAAACAACAAAATTTCTATGGATCTCTGATATCAGCTACTATTCACATCCTATACTTTAAAGAAGATATGGATTATTCAGTTATTAAAAATCAACTGACAGATTAATAGGTTTAATGGAACAGAAATGGAATTGCTTGTTTTGTCAATGACTTTTGCTTGGAACTAAATGGAGGAAGGGTGCCCCTCTTGGTCCTATTAGGCCCTTCAGTGGTGTTCAGTGCTATCAGCCATACTATCCTTCTGGACCACTTGCAGGAGTTGGGGGTGTTGTGACTCTACTTGGGCCAAGATGCCCTGGTAATGGTAACCCATGCCCTGATCACCACATGGGGGTAGGAGGATGATAACGGTCCCTACATTAGAGACATGTTCTACGTTCTCTACATTACAGAAGTTACAGCTGGTATAAAATGCAGCAGCTGATGGGAAGTCACTGAATGAATTGCCAGTAGAGTTTCAAGCTCACTTCAAAATGCTGGTTGTTACTTTTGAAGTTCTTTACAACATAGCTCTGGGCTATATCAGGCAATGCTTTACCAGAATTGAACCTGCCTATGCAGTCTAATCATCAAGAGTGGGACAGATGTAGGTGCCCCCTCCTCAAGAGGTACATGGGGCACAGACCAGGAACATTCTTCCACCCAAGGAATGGATGGCCCCAAACCTGCTGGCATTTAGTAAACTGGCTAAAATAGTTTAATTCCAGCATGCACTGAGCCCTTTGATTAGATAAGTTTAAGGGCAGCTATGATGGTTATTACTGGCTTTTAATGATATTATTTTAACAGCTTACATGGAGCTTTTATTTTTGCTTTTTGCTTTTGCACTTGATTTTGTGGTCTCACCCAGGATCCATTAGGATTAGGATGGGTTATAAATATTGATAAATAAAGAAATAAATGAGCACTGATCTCAGGACTGCATGCAACAGCTACACAGATGACGTGGCAAACAAGATCCACTACATGGAAGGGAAGGGAAGCTACAGCAGCTATCTCTGATGAAAGGCAGCAGCCCATTTTAAGAACCTGCCAGGAGGAAAAAAATCCTACAGTAGAGCTTAACAGATACCAGAGCCTCTTCAAAACTGTTTTGGGTTCAAAAAGCAGAGTATGAATATAAATATAAATATAAATATAAATACAATTAAATAAAACCCCAGAATCAGTCTTAAAAAACCAAAGCCATCTGCTTTGCAATGTGAGGTGTAATAAATAGGATCCTGTGGTTAAACAAGTATCTATCATTTCCCTTAAATAACTGTAAACAGACCTACCAGGTAAAGACCCGAGGGGCAGAAGTTAGAGCTCCCAGCAGCATTTCTTCTTCCCAAAATTAAACCCTGTACAATCACATTGGTTGACTTTGCAAGTGTTTGAGAAACTTGGCTACATGGTGGACAAAATAACCAAAAACAAAATACTTTATGTATACAATTGTGATACTACATCCTGATATACAGTAGACGTTTGCAATATTCACATAGCCAACCCTGGTTGTCCAGGTGATTGGCCATGAGCAGAAATCTTGCCATGATTATAACCAATAGGTGTTGTATGAAAAGAGATTTGTAGACTGGGATGCTATCAGTGGGAAGATGCAATCTGTTGTAAGATCTTACTTAGTAAGAGGCTACCTGTATAAGTGGAAAGGCAGGACATAAATCCAATGCATAAATAAATGAATGCAATCATGTATTTCTATGAGAGAAAGTAAAAGTTGGTAACTTCTCCTGAGTGAAGACTAAGTCTGCTTCTGCATCATGGTGGCCCCAACCACCCAAGCCAATGAGAATCAAGTTTGCTTCACAATGCACAATCCAATTCCTTGCCCCTGTAACTTGATCCTATGATCTTTTGATATAATTATTATATTCTAGTCTGAATAATTATGGCAGCAGGATTTATGCAAAGGACAAAAACAAAGGATGATGCATTTTCTCTTTTAAAAAAGTAAGACTGTCAAAGTATATTAAAACTAAATAAAAATAAATTTTATCAGAAAGGAGCAATAAATTATTGGTTTGAATGCAAAAACAAAATAGTTACTTCTTCCTTTTGCAAACATTTCTTAGAGCCCACATATTTGAAGAACCTGTTTTACAACAAAATGCAAGGGGCCACCTGGCACACCCAAAGCAGTAGAAAGATGTTATCATTCCTCATTGTGCTGATTTCACTACAACGTATCCTGGGGGCAGGAAGTCCACTGAGGAGAAGATTAGAACATCAAAATGAGATTTTCTTGACGCTTTGCTTCTCTGTATCATTCTGGAAAGTTCTGTTTATTTTTTTTTTTAATATGAATCCCCCTCCTCCCTCCCATTACCTTCCTTGTCATCTTCTCAATTTCATAGTGCGCAGTATTAAAAACTGTTTGCCTAGGATCCATTGGAACTCTTTTGCAAGATGAAAAAAAGATGAAATGGTCCAAAGACCATATGGAAATAGCATTGAGCGTAATGGTCTCTTCCCAACCAACAAGGGGCTCTTTGAAACCTGAGTCAGTTTGCATGAGTCCCAAGAAGTATTAATGCTTCTGACACAAAATGGGCTAACATATTTTAGACACATCACTTGCATGGTTCATGATCTGTGCAGTCATCCATATCCACGTCAGAATCAAAGAGGGAATGCCCTGTATAATCGGTATCAGGCGTTCGGGAAAAACTGTTATCAGGTCCTTCATCATCAAATGTTTCTGTCCTTGAATAAAAACTGAAGTCCTGCAGCGGTTGACTTTTACTTGCTTCACTGCTTTCTTCTGATTCATACAGAGTGTTGTCTTCATCATGATGCCACTCTGGCCAGAATTTCCTCCTTATTCTCTCACAGTACATAGCAAGGTTAATCAGTTCTCCTGGAAAAACATGAGGAGGGGATGGAGAACAGTGTTATATGGTTACCAAGCTATGAAACTTCAAACTGCAATATCAGGAAAGGGATAAGGAAACTCTTAATTAGCAAGAGGCAACTTTCATGTTCAGAGATGACATGACAAATATATGGCCACAGCTATTTCCATATCATCCCACAAATCAATATCTATCTATCCATCCATCCATCCATCCTTCAGCACTAGGGTAAAATTTATCTCAGTAGAATAACAACAAATAGTCCATATCGGTTAGACACAATGCTCTATTCTGTTCTACTTTACAGTAAGGTCTAAGGTTACCAAAACAGGAAGAAGACCCAAAGTTCCAGGAAACACTTTGAAAAGAAAATATTCATTCCCCCAGGAGTCAGCATCATTTTCATCAGTATCAGGGTGGGGTCATCTTTTGTTTTGGCTTGGGAAGTGCCCTTTTGATAATGATGATTTTGTCTTGAGGGTTCCAAGGAAGAGATAAGGGCTTTTTTTTAATATAATTTTTATTGGAGATTTTAAGATAGATTCACCATTCAAGCTTGTTGTTCCAAAGATTTCTAATAGCCTTAAGATAGTTAAATAGGCAATTTCCAAAAGTGATAAGAGGTGAGGTTAGTGAACTTAGTGTCCTTCAAAAGACTCTGCCACAGTTGTGAGCTTGATGATTGATCCCTTTGTCTCCTGGTGCTCACACCCATGGAAGCAGGCATCCAGAGCATGCGTGAGTGATCTCCCATCCTCTCCTTGTCCAGAGAGGTTCCAAAGAACAGGTTCTTTGGACTTTGCCATGGTTGTCGTTTCTGCTCTGTCAGAAACATGTTTAGCTTGCCATGCCTCCACCAAAAGTCCAAGGAAGAGATTTGATGACAGGATTAGAACACCAGGAGGTGAGATAGAAATTTCACCTTTTTTTCCTTTTTCCTTTTTTATTTTCTGAGTTTCCTTTTTTATTTGGGGAACTGTCAAATCTGAAAATAGATGTGTTAACTTAAGATGCCTAATATGCTTTAATTGGTAGGGCTCTGGAGTGCTTTGCTTCAAGACAAAAGATATTCTGAAGCACACAGAGATCTGAACAGAGTATTTTCTGCAATTCCTTAAACAAATGTTCTTTCTCCAGGATCAAGCAGCAATGGTGGAGAGCACCAGCATAATCCCTGGAAAAAGCATAGTTACTTTAAGGAGAGAAGTCAGGTGCTCCTTTCACACGACCCATGTGTGTCAAAACACTTTTTACCTTGGAATCCAATGCCCTGCGTAGCACTCTTAAAGAGTCCCATATAGCAAAAACCAAGCCAGAGTTTTATGCCTCAGAATTTCAATGGCATGATCCGGGGCTGATCAAGGAGGCCACAGTATAAAAGCAGGGGCTGCAAGTGGGCCCTGATTTTGCACCCATCAAATGCATGGCCTCAGGCAGTCACTCTCCACTCCTGCTACAAACTCTCAGTTGAATTAGAAATGCTGACTTGCTTCCCTGGTTGGACCAGCATCCCAGCCTGCTACACTTTATACCTGAATATTTCCTTTTTTTATATATAGTAATTTTATTAAATATTACAATTACGACAATAAAAACTAATACAAACTAAAAAAAGAAAACAATAAAAAGAAAAAAGAAAAGCAGCAGAAAAGAAAAAAGAAAAAAAATAAGAATATTGTAAAGAAAAAGAAAAGAAATATATAAAGAAGTGACTTCCCCTTCATCACAAGTATAAATAATTTTAGCAATTTATCACCTTCTCTTAAGATACAACAAATTATCTCTTCTTCTCATATCCCATCTCTTATCTATACACAAATCCATAAAGCCTCATCATTTCAGTTTTGATGTCAGCAAAAGTCCATTGAGGGTTAGCAAAGATAACAACATACCAGAGTTACCCATTGGGGGGAGATGGGCGACATACAAATTTAATAATAAATAAAAATAAATAAATAAAAATTTTAACCTAGATCAAAGAAGCCAACTTTATATTCCTTCCTTTTACTTCTAACAATCTTGAACTTTAATCCCATCAAATAATATTGTAGAACTTGTTTTCTTTTCATTGTTTCTTTGTCCCTTCTCACAAAATTCTTCAAAACTTTAACAAGCCTCTTTTGTAAATTCAGTATAGGAAAATTATCCAGGTCACTCTCTTGGTTTGTTATTTGTATATCCTTTTTATTTATTAAGACATCAGCCAATTTCTTTTGTATGTCCATCTTTTTCCATATCCTTCTTTTAAATCCATTTTTAAATCCACTTTCAAATCAGTCTCACTCTTGTCAGGTAAAATTTGTTCCCTTTCATAACATCTTTTAAGTACAGTCTATCTACAGATGCAGACACTCTTAAAATTAACTTCTGAGTCCATTGTTCAAAAATATCCTTCAATATGTCCAATGTTAAACTATTTTGCTTCATTCTGTAATTGTAAGTTGAGTGTTCTTCTCCTTTAATTATAATCTTTAGTTCCCTCTAACATCCAATTTTTAAAGTCTTATTTTTTTTTTTTTTTTAAGAATTCAAAACAAAAGCATTTTCCCATGGGAAGGATTCTTTATAATTAATTCCAAAATCTTATTTCAAATTTATCTGGACCCTTAGTCCATTTGTAACTTTCTAAAATCAAAGTTTAATCACCCTTTTGCTATTTATTCAAAAACAAAATTTAAGTTCTTAAATTTGTATTTAAAACTTCTTTCATTAAGGATTGAAGGAAACTCACCCAGTGCTGTAAAACATGTTGATCCAAAGGTTCCTAATAGCTGAAAAGCAGTTAACAAGCAATTTCTGAAAGTGATTAGAAAAGGAAGTATGGGAACTTAGTGTCCTTTCAAAGGCGCCGATTGTGGTTTGAGAAAGATGACTATTCCCGCGTCTCTCAAAGCTCTATACCCACTGGAGACTGCTATCTTGTGGTCTCCCCACAAGGAGCAACTGCCTGGAGCACTTGTGGGTGATCTCAAGTCCTCTCCTTGTCCAGAAAAAAATTACAAAGAGCCATTCTATTTGCTGTCTCTTTATTCTGCCATGGTCGTCGGCTCTTTTAGCAGAGCCATTGCCATTTCTTCCCTGGAAGCTTCACTCTGTACCTGAATATTTCCCAGTGTGCTCAGACCTGTCCATAGTCTGGCTTCTGCTTTTGAGTGCTTGTTTCCGAAATGCAGCTTATGTGTGTCGAACAGAATAGGTGCATAAACTGTACCTACTGGGATTTGGGCAGGAATTAAACCTCCTTGCATCTATCCTCTATGAAATAAATTTTAGAGTGGTTCCTACAGCAAAAAAATGCAATTGAATTTTACTGGCTATTATTTCACTGTTTCAAGGCCCCCCAAAAAGAAATCTGACTTCTGATTTTTCATTTCTATTTACCAATAGATTGTGATTATTTATTTGAGAGGAAGACTGGCAATTTTATATACTACCCTGAAAAGTGTTCTTTTTCCAAGTTTCAGCTCTGTTTCTGTTAATACGTTATAGCCATTTCATTGCCTTGCATAAAGCTCAAAGTTCCACTAAGTCCATATTAGGAGAAAATCCAATCTCTATGCTATTCGTCACAATACTCACCTTCATTTAGATGGGATTTAATCTAAATAAACAAGAGTTTTGCAAGAAGTAGCACAAGGGGTAGTATGGCACAAACCAAAATCTAACAAACCACAACAGAGCAGTCTCTCTGATGCAATTTTTACATTCTCCATTTAGAAACAGAGTAGAAACGTGTAATAGAGTCAGTTGGTAACAACTTTAAACCACCAGATGGCAGCATTGCTTGAAAATTCCATCAGAGAGAGCTTGAGAAGGAGAGCGATGCTCCATCCTCCATTCCTCCCCAGAATCTCCAAGTACAGAGAGAAGGGTGTAGAAAGGAAAGGAAAGAAGAGGAGAGGCATGACTACAGAAATTTTTCTCAAAACAGCAGGATGCTTTGCATATGAACATCATTTACACATCGTTTGTCACAGCATGAACTGTCTCATTGCTATGAACCCAAAATTACAGCTTTAGTTTTATGCTAATGTGTTTTTGCCCAGGACAAAAAAAATGGAATATGTGCCTCTACAGGATGGGGGGCAATGGGCGCTTCCCTCCCACTCCCAATAAGCCATAAATCCCAGATTTCCAGCTTTCATTTTTATAAAGAGCTAACCTGTGGAAAATATAAAAGAAAACATGTAGTCAATCTTCTGGTTGTTTTCTAAGCCTGTTCCTGATCTTCAGTGTCTTTAGCTACTGAATGAACAGTCCTAGCAATGATTCACACAGAGCTGGTCTAAAGAAGGGTTTTAATCTTCCTAGTAGAAAGAAATTGCTCCTTCCTACAAAACAATTCAGAGATCCAGGGCTGTGATAACTCAGGAATGCGTCTAGCTGAGTCAAAGACAGGGATTCATCTTTTCAACTCAAACCCTTAAAAAAAAAAGTCAATTGCTTTTTTTGAAAATTCTAAACATGCAAACAGTTATCCAGGCAATGCATGCTGAGAAAATCCATCACTGGAATATTCTTGTTGCAAAAAGCAGGCTGGCGAGTGAGAGATTGTGACTAATGACAGTCCTGCAAGCTAATCCAATATAGTAAAGCCCATCTTCAGGAGTGGAGGGTGGGGAGTGGAGTACGAGGATTCTGCACAGTCCTCTAGTGTTGGTGATTTAGTCTCTTGGTATGTTGGGACTTTGGTGGGGAAATACAGTGAAGTTGACTATAGGAGCAACGAGGGGGGGTTCTGGTCTGTTATGTGCAGAATTAAACAAGGCTGCAAATTTTCTTTTCTCTCAGCTCCTCTTTGGTGCTAAGGCGACTTGATGAGTTTAGCTCATAAATTAATGTCTTCTCCAGCACCTAGCTGTCCTTGGGTGATTTGAAGATTTTCTTTGCAAAGCACTTGAATGGGAGACCAGCAGAAAATTCCAGAGTCAGCGCTACACTGGACAGTGATGATAAAATCCCAGGAGAAAACAAGAGTAAAGCTTGTTTTAAAACTTCCATATGGTTGTCTCTGGAGTCACCAGGATTGGAGCTCGGCCTGAGGGAGTCCTTTCTGTGTTACTCTACATAGGAAAAAGCTTTTCATGGAGACATCTAATCTTCACAAGAGAGCAGAGCCTAGTGATGGGCAGCAAGCCAGATCAAGCGCTATCAGTTGAAAGAAACTGGAGAAAGTATTTTATTTATGTATTAGTTTTATATTTCTTTCTCTCCAAAATGGCTGCACCTTTGCCTTACCTGTATTAAGGTGTTTGTTTTTTTGTTTTTTTATATTTTGTTTTTCCCCTTTATCCAGTCCAAGACTGATATTATGCATTGTGTTAGGACCTGGATAGCTTTCTCAGATTTCAACCCTTATAGATTTTAGCTGGATATTGTGTAGATGCCAAATAAGCCAGTGAAAAAGACAGGATGGACCTTATACACCAATGTCCCAAGCTCAGACTTATTTATGTTGGTAGACTTGTTACTCAGCCTTCTAGATCACAAGAACTGCTATAAATAGCAGTTCTTTAACCGTCTCAAGTTTCTTTTTCTACTCTCTATAAAATGTTCCTCCAGGTTTCCAAGATGAAGCAAACAGCTGTAGCTCAGCAGCAGATCTCTGCTGGACATACAGAAGCTCCTGGGCCTTATCCAATGCCACTCGGAGGTCTAACACCCAGCCAGTTTGTTTACACAGTATTCGAAAAGTCATTTATGACTTCCATGTTCTTATTCTAGATTATAGGCCTTTTAATGACAAATTACATGAAACTGTGGTATTTATGAAAAGGGTTATGTTGAAGTCCTTTGCTAAAAATATCCAATAGAACACATATAAGAAAAAGTGGACAGATAGATACAAATTACAAGCATATGCACCTTTTTATGGAACAGGGTAAAGGACGAATGCCCATCACACACAGTCTTCAAGAGTTGAGTTAAGCTACGTTTGCCTCGTACCAAATCTGTGTGACTCAGGTTCACTTTAGAGCAATAGTAAAGTGCATTTAATGCACAATCTGTGCAACATACTTCAGATCTGTTGCACACATTTGTGCTATGACTGTCAAAGGCAGCTGTCAATTTTTTAGTGAAAAAATGGGGCATAACTTTTCAGAACAAATAAATGAACTGAGCACACAATGGACTGCAAGATCAGAACTATATCAAAAGCAGTGCTGCTGCTTGTCTTCCATAGTATGTCACACTTCCTTTGAACAAATACTTATCCTTGTGCAACACTCCACCCTATCAACCAGTGAATTCATGGCCCATGGAACAGGTCAATGAGAAGCCCTGTCAAGCTGGCATCCATACATTATTTGTGAGGATCATCCTAGCATTTTTTCTGAATTAGCTTTCCCCAACACTGTTGCCTTTAGATTTGTTGAATTAAAAGTCCCAGGAAACTCCATTAGCACTGACCAGATAAACTGGGACTTATGGAACTTGTAGTCCAACAAATTTGGATGGCATCCATCTGGAGAAGGTGGTCTAAATTATCTAGGGTGCTTTGGAACGCTGTTAAAGCAAAAAGCTTGGAGATAGCAGGAAATTTCCAGGTGGTGATGTGCAAACTAATACTGTACCGTCCACTATAACCAGAGTTCATAACCTATGCATCCTCTTACTGTATTAATAGAAGTTACTCTCATATGATGCAAATCATAGGAACTCTGGATATATATTTTCCTAACCACCAAAGCACTATGCTAGCTAAAGCAAACAAAATATTACCTAAAGTGATCTAGTTAAAATTATGGTGGAAGTGTCCTTCATCTTGAAGCAGCTTTAATCTCTGGAGAAGCCATCAGGTTATCACGGATAATAATTTAAATTATAGCATTATCACCAAAGAGCTAGTTTCTAAATGTATTATTGAGCCTCTGTAAGACTGTACTTCAGCAGCTAAACCACTGGGCTTGCCTCTTCCCTACGGTCTCACAACATCCTTTGTGTCCTTTGCTGGTAAACTTCAGTTGCTCTAAGTCCAGACCCTCAATATCACTGCAGGACCCAGCGTTTACAATATTCTGTCATGGTGACAGTTCATACCCATTCCATTGCACCACTCCTGGCCCTTTCCCTTCCTTAAGTGCTGCCCTCACTTTCCAGGCCTAGAGCGTTCACCCTTCCTGTTCTCATATTTCTCCTCATCTGTCAGAACGCAGCTTTATCCCTATGCACAAAGGCAACTTCCATTTTAACAGAAATGGAACTTGGCATGCTTAGATAGGCTTCAATTCCACATACACTGTCACAATGTACGGAACAAGTGCAGATCGTCCCTTTGAAAGTTATAGGCAGATTGGTGTCTCAGAGTGAAAGGAAGTAGGAAAATGGTTAGAAACTGTTAGCATTGTTCATTGCTCACTGATAAAAAGGCATTTTGCAAAAAAAAAACTGGTTGGTTTTGAGCTGAGCAGAGCAGAGCTTTTATTTACCTTACTATCCTGCTTGCAGTAGTTCAATTTATTCCTAGATACAGAGGAGAGAAGGCAACCCTCCATTTTAGCTTTCATAACTAAAGCTAGGAGAAGTTGGAGCAGTTGTTACTCTCTCTGAGCCCCCAAATTATGGTGAGCTACTAGAAAGTGGGGAGTATTTACTATACTAAAAACTATATGTAGCATATAATTCAATCTGTCTTGTACACACACCTGTTTGATATCCTTTTATTTCCATGATGGCCAACTACTTATGTGCAGATGTGCATGTATGGGTATGGGTTACACACATACATACTCTGTGTGTGTGAATGACCAAGGGCATCTGGCCAGAGAGTACAGAAAACCAGAACTCATCATCCAGTTGACAGAATCAAAGGTAAAGTTTCCAAAAACAAGAAAGAGAAAACTCTTCCCTTCTGTAAGTGTCTGATACACCACTCACATATTTTCTGTCTTTCTGTAGGTTTCTACACCAATACTTTGGTCAACTTTCTCAGATGTCATTTCCAGGGAGCTCTTCCTGAAAAGCATCAGAGTACATATATGGCTCCCTGAGAATCCCAGCTTTCATTTTTAAAAGAACATTCTTATACTTCCATTATATGTTTGAAAGTGTGTGGCAATGTCAGGCAGAGTTTTCCAAGACCAATATAAGATTTAGGAACAGTACCTACATACAGTAGTTCTTTGTTTCTCCCATGACAAATTAAGCAGAGTGAAATATGAGAAAATCAAAAGCTGAAAAATTATGACCATGCCCCCCTACCATCCTTCATAGTGCTCATCAGATCTGATTTGCTTCCCCCAGTTCCATGATTAGATTTAACATGTGAATTGTATCAGCTCCTCCACATATCTATTGCCCAGGACTTCCAATCAGCTGGCAAATCCTATCCAATGGCAAATCCTATCCAATGGACCTTTCCTAACAAGCAGATGCTGGAAGGGGAGGATTACTGTGGAATCCAATCCCTTTATTCACACATTATTGGCTGGTACATGAACAAGGCTTGAAGCTGACCCAGAACAGGAGCTGTAATTTTTTTCTTATCGCTATCATATAATTCCTTCTTGCTGGATTAAAGTGTTCATACCTTTAATGAGGCGCTCAGGCCTAGTTCCTGGCAATGTCCACATTGCCTGAGCCAGATGACCAAACACTGTAGCGTCTACAGTAGAAAGCCTGGGTCCCATTATGTACTTTTTATCACCTAGAAAATAAGTAAATGTCAAAAAATATTTAAGTGGGTTGTAATATTTTATCTCCTTTGTGCTTTTTAATACACACACTACATTTCAGTCTCATATTGCTGAATGCTTGCTATTTCCTTCAAAAAGTAAACTTAGCAGTCAACCCATTAGACACATATGATGGTTTGATACATACATTATAATTATTCTGTAAAATGGAACTGGTTACTGTGATCTCTAGTCACTGCATGGATTTTTCACTAATTAGCTCCTTAAAAAAAGAATATGGAACATTCAGTATGTATTTGGCTGTATCTATAGCCTATTGCTCTGAAGAATTTTATGTATTTGTGAAGATGCAGTTTTTCCACAGGCAAATTGGCTCTCATATATATATACACAAACACACACACATACACATACACACACACAATTGAAAATGATTTGATTTTTTTTTCAAATGCAGATGACTCTTAGTTATGGAAGAATCATCATTTTCTCCCATATCAATATTTTAATCAACATTTTATTTAGCCGAGACTAGTCCCCTCTAGTGAGCAACACTGTTTCCAGGTGACTAGGCAAAACACAGGTGATGATGCCCAATACCAGGAACATACCATTTTCTCACAGTCCCAACAAGGGCATGGAATTACGTAGTATGAGAATCTTGAGCAATTCAATATCACGTTATGTACTTTCTACACAGAGAAATTCCTTGTGCAGTTTTTGCAGTGGAAACCTAGGCTTACTCCAAACAGTCTTTGCCTATAAATTATTATTTCAGACAGTCTTTGCCTATAAATTATTACTCCAAACAGTTTTTGCCTATCAATGGGAAGAGCAAACACTCAGGGCTACTTTTGGAATGGAACTGAAATCAGTGACCTCGCTGATATAAATGGAGAAACGTACCTTTAAGGAACAACACACGCGACTCAATTCAGCCATGAAGCTTCTGCAGCAGTGCTTCAATATGCACAGAACATTTAGGTGACTCATAGGGGCTTTTATATTTAATGACGGGGAGACTTATAATAACTCATTATACTTTCTGGAAAACATGCCTGAATCTTGGAATTCTGATTCAGGTCTCCAGTAACCCCAAATCTCCTGTCTCTTTCATCAGAAAGATACTTTACACAGATATGATTTGGATTTGACAGGCAATACTATATTGCAAATGTAATGAAAGTGCATCTTTCTGAACATTGCACAATTAAATAAAATGTTACTTGCCCTATGAATGCTTCTTATAATGTCTCATAATGAATACCAATATACCCCAATATGTTAGGCTGAAACTATGCAATATTGTATTGGTGAATATGCCATAAGCAATAAGACAGGAGCCCTCAACACCCTTTCAAGAAATTAAGAGGGTTCTGGAATGGAATTTGACAGCTTCTCACTTTGGCCAAGTCTCAGTTCTAAGGCAGAAGTTTCAAGCCACCTCTCCAATCCATTTGTGCTTTCAATTCATCCCATTTCAATGCATTACACTACTGTAATAGTTCCAAACTATTTGGGTAGGTGAGTCAAACTGCTTCTTGCAGAGAATTATTAAATAAATCATAAGTAATTGTTACTGCTCAGGGCACTTGCCAATTCCAGCACCAAGCTGAAGAACAGCATGCTAAAATCTAGCCTGCGCAGTTTGTGGCCCATTAACCCCAACACGTTTGACCAGCCAGGTATGAGAGAGAAATACTGACTTAAGAGGTGCTTCCGTTAGGGAAGTTCACAACTTGTGTTAACTTCACAACAGTTAAACTGAATGGGTCATTAGGCATGCAGGCCTAGGTAAATTCAATAACCTCAAGACAGTCATGTGACTAGCTAAAAATAAATAATCTGAAGTTTAACCAAATAGCAGAAATTAGAAAGGAAGAAAGATTATGCATACAGAACTTAATGAAATGTACTATGCATTACCCAGAAGACTGGCCAAAGAGCGCATATCTTTCTCCATCAGCTTGTATATCTCTTCCTCAGAGAAGCGGCCAATGCCATGTCCATACATTTCCCGCTTCACAATTCCTTTTGTTATGTGGCACAGAATCCACTTCAGTAAGTCACTAAAGGGCCCACCAAGAGAAAGCATCTTCTGGGTCTCATGGAGATTGTCCACCCATTGGCAATATGCTAAGGTCCTAAATATTGAAGACAACCACAACATTGATTTCCAGCAGTGCTATATCTGCAGTAAATACATACAGAATATGACAAGACAGCAGTTTCCCCACACTGTTGCTGTTGTCCCTGTTGTACTAGATGGAAAAGGTACTTCAAAGAAGCAGCACTGGCTGGCTTTCAGGCAACACTAGCCTATCTTTGTATCCAAAAAACAAATATTATGGGAATGGTAGTCAAGCTCATATGGAGGATGCCAGGTTGGGGAAGAATGGATTACAATGCCTTACAATTGGTTGCCCTTTCAAAAAAAGGGGGGGGGGCAACTGGATGAATGTTTCACTTTAATAAAATATATTATAGGCCATCTTTCTATAAAATGAGCAACATTTTCTTGAAAGACTGAGGTTTGTCTAAATCTCAAATAAGGAGGATTTTCATGCAGAAGTAGAAATGGTTCAACTAGCTAGTGCAGCTTCCTCCAAACTAATGTCCTCTTGATACTTTGGACTTCTCTATAATCCATAGTCAAAATGGTGAACAATTGGAGAGGCAGAGTCCAAAACATCTGGAAGAGAGCAGGTTGGAGAAGCTAAGGCTGTATCTTTCATGAAAGGGTTTTAGATGCCCACATTACAGTGTTTGCCCTGGGTCACTTTTTGGAGCCATCTAGTGCTATTTGTCATGTGGACATCTCACATTCTCTTTCCAACTGTATATTTCAACTTTAAGGATTGATGCTCCTGTTTCATGTATTCATCTTCTCTTTCTTCGCAATCCCTTTCTCCTTTTGTTTAGATTGTTGGCTTGTAGACATCAGATATCTTGTGTTTATTACTATAGGTGAGCCTTCTAGGTGCTTTTTGGTGGAAGAGCAGGATGAAGCTGCTTGATGTAAAACAAACAAATATTCTAGCTTTGAAGGACTTATGCAAGTAGAGTCCTGGATTGCAAAAGTGAGTTGATCCCTTTTCACTCTTCCAATTGTATGATGTCAGTAATTGCAAACGATGACTAGGAAAAAGTTGTGAAGCAAAGGATTGTTTTGTAGACTGATAATAACATACAATAATATTTGAGTGTGAAAATTATGTTGTATGGGATTGTTAATTCTCCCTCACAGCAGTGACCTCACACAGCCTTCTCCTGAGACTATTTGAGACGAGACTATTTGGAAAGCAGAATAAACCCCAGCTTCAAAAGGAGAGGGAGAGACTGTGCTGAAAACAGGCCCAGTAGTTTCCCAACAATATTCAGGATTAAATATTTATAAAGCGCAGAGTATTTTGTAAGTGGGGTCAGGTCAGGTCAGGTCACATCCTGACAGAGCTTATCTGCTACCTCTCCCTTTCCTCACAACCATCAGTCAGGTTACCACCATGACTGATAATAGGCCTTTCTCCAAACATACGCTTTGTGTCTCCCAAGTAATGCCAAATACCCACATCAGGCACTTCCACCAGGTGATTCTGAGAACTCTTGAAAAGTTTGATATTGGGGACTCAGTAGCTTAGCTGGTGCTGGCAGAAATCATTCAGGATGGCTACAGAATGACACAAATTCATTTATTTCCCTTTTCTTTAAAATGAGCAAATACTTGGGGGGGGGGCGTCATCCAGGATACAGCACTGACCCATGCAAATTAGAGCTGCTGAGAGCTTGGAGGGAAGAGAGAAAAACACCAGGAGAAAAACCAAATGCCTTGGTCTTCTGTGGATCAGCCTCTTAATTATTTATGATGAGAAACGTCTCTTTCAAATGGAAGAAAACACACATCAATAGAGGCACGTACAAAGGGGATAACAAGGAAGTGGGTTGTCCTTTTCTCTTGTGTCCTGAGCCTCTGCTGCTGAGCAGGAAGGCTCGAAAAAGGCATTGAAGATGTTAATTTTTGATCTTAACAGTAAGATTTGAACCTTACTGATGTGCTTTCCCTAACATTACAAGAAACTTACAAATTGCATCTGTAAGTATGTACTTTGATTCCTTCTTGTTTTCCTCCTTATATTTGATTTGTTCACCTTTTTCCCCCTTATTCATTTTATACACATGTGGCATGAGAGGCCTCAGGATCCTAGCAAAAGATTCTAAAACTGCTCCAACTGGGTTCGGCAAAAGGCCGTCCTTTCAAACAAACCAAGAGAAAGACAGTCCTCTGGGTTTGCCTGCAGAGGTACTGCGAGAGGTATAGGTTGAGCTGTGTCTTCAACTTGCATCAGCTAGTTTTGTTGAAGACAACGTGTATCCATTGTCTCGTGCCCTGGACTACACATCCTTGAAACAAACCTCCCTTAAGCAGAGGGTTTTGTGTTTTCATCTCCTCCTCCTACCCCCATCAACTAACTGATGCATTCGCTTATTTTGGGAAATGCTTTGATGGGGAAAAAAATTAAATCCACATAATGACAAAGTATTTTTAGGAACATGAAATCCCTCTATGGTGCTCTGCTTATTTCATTATCATCAATCCTCCAGCTCAAGGAGGAGGCTTAATGAGGATTAATAAAAAAATAAGCTGGGTGCAAACTAATGAGAGGAAATGGGACTATATATTTTCAGCCACTTTTATTACCCTTCCACCTAATCTATGTATAACTATTACATTCCTTCCTAGTCCATTAAATAGATTCAATGGATAGGAACTGAGGAAAGGACACAATGTTTGGAAAGTTATTACAAAGTCTAAAAAGTGGTAGGTATACTTGTGTGTGTTTATGCACATCTCCTTTAAGATAGGAGTGAGCAATTATTTTAATCTCTTCACTTTGGTTTTATTCTGCATTTAGTCCTCATTTAACCCACTTTGTCTTGTGGCCCTGTCCACTGTGGCTATGAAAAGATTGCTGATGTGTGCCAGCAGTCCCGGGCATAGCCATGCGGCATTACAAGGGTTAAATTGGGGAGGGCTACGTCTTGGTCTTCTTCTAAAAGTGGGTAAAACTTTCCACAGGGTTGGAGACTCTTATGACTGAGAACTCCCAAATGTGCATTAAGTCTAAGTGTATTCAGGTCCTATGAGCAGAGTCTCCCTTCAGGTCTTGCCATAGAGGTAGCTAAAGGAGAAACACGTTGGGAGCAGCCCACTGCACACACTGCATTCAGTCCTGGGCTCCTTGCAAAAACTATGTTGTCCATTGTAAATGTCTCACAGGGCAATGAAGTGCAGCTACATCCTTTAATTCTTTCAAGAGCACTCCTATTCCTATGGCAACTTACCAGTAGAAGTGCTCCTCCACCATTTTTGTTACTGCTCTAGAAACAGCTCTCTCATGTGGGCCAAGGTGTTTGTTTAAATTCACTCCAAGCTTCTCTTCCAAAAAATCAATAATGAATTCTGTGCCGGATACCTTTTTGCGATTGTATTCGATCCAGGGCATTTTCCCTTGGGGAGAAAGCTTTCCATCAAAGTAGTTCTATGAAGCAAAACAACAGAACAAAAATAAAGCAATCACATGGAAACACAAAGAGCTAAGTCAGGTTTAGCTCTTGCCATGAATTCAGTTCTGCTCCTCCATAAAGCTGAAATGATCACCTAACATTATCTCAAACTTTTTTGCATTCTAAATCATGTTGTTGCTGGCACAAATGTCTAAAGAGGCCCTGAATCTGTTGCTCTCTCTCTCTCTTACAGCTTTGATTTTGGGGCTACAAAGTTCAGAAAATATACAGAAAACCCTGATTCTTTGGTGCCATCTAGTGGCCATCTGGATCTTTGCAGCTCACATATAGTAGCTGTACACTCCCCTAAAGATTGAGACAGATTCTGTCATGAAGACAGGGAAGCAATTTATAGCAAACCAATCTATTTCAAAAGATATCTGGGGGGTAGGCCAGGGTGGAAAGGAAGAATGTTTCTCTGACTAGTTCAGTAAGTCTTAGTGGTCCTAAACCAGTGTTTCTCAACCTTGGCAACTATAAGATGTGTAGAGTTCAACGCCCAGAATTCCCCAGCCAGCTGAGGAATTCTGGGAGTTGAAGTCCACACATCTTAAAGATACCAAGATTGAAAAATACTATCCTAGGCAAAAGGAAGGATACAGTATTTGGACTCTGCTTCAGTCTCTTTAACATCTTGGGATGACAATGCTTAACAAAAATGTTGTAATGTAACTACAAAACAAACAAAAGTCCCCTTTCATTCCCTAGCTTTTTAAAAATTGTGTTAGTAACAGTGTATTAACATTCCTCTTAAGCTGCCAGCCCATGTGTTCTTATTTGGATTTTATATTATGAAAACTATTCTATAAATATTTTAAATAAATATATTCCTCATGTGGTTGCTATGAAGATAGAAGAAATGGGCCATCAAGGACTTTTCAAGAAACAAGATCTTACCAGAGGATTGGTAACAGTACCACTGCCATTATTATTACCACTACTACTGCTATTAATGACAAGTAGTAATAATAATATAGGAACTTGGAAAAGTGTAAATAACACACAGGATATTTCCAGATGATATTTTTTGTCTACACTACTTTCATTTACATAATTTTAGGGTACAATCAATGTGATTTTCTATTCAGCGTCTATAGGGTGAGAGTGTCAAATCTGGCAAACGAAGGGTGATGCAAGTCCCACACTTTTTGTCCATGTGTGTCACGTGGACATTCAAAAGGGGTGGGGCTTGCATCACAACACTCTGTCTGCAATCTTTGCTAATGTTGACACCCTCACCCTATACAGTAGATGCTGCTGCTTCTATTTATAATAATTTTAGAACCAAAAAGAACATTGTTTCTTTCTCTTTGTTGAAAAGGATTGGTTGTAAACAACTGCTATTGTGACAAGTGATTTTACAGAAAACTCTTCCCAAAGTTCCTGACGTTTGAGTTAACAGGCTTAAGAAAAGGGGGCTAATTACAATAGATGAACATTTCAATTTTTCCCATTGTTCTCAAAACAATTCCAACTCTTCTTTACCCCACAATCTACTGCATTTTATTGCTTAGCAAAATGTCCATCTCAGTGGCTCATTTATATCTTGCTGGCCTTCTGGAAGGCCCTCAAAACTTGGGATATGCCATCAGGCTTGGGGATCCCAAGGAAGTATGGAGCCTGTTAAATGGTTACACTGTATATAAGTTAGACTGCACTCACTCCTGTTTTTTTGTTATCATATTTTTTAAAAAATTTTAATATACATATTCCCCCACAAGACTCCCTCTGCCCCCATTCAAAGAGATCAGGGTCTTGTCTTGCCATGGCCCTTCCTCTGCTTGAACTTTCTCCCATGTCTGCTTCTGTCTCAGGTATTCTCTCAGCAGCTCATCTTTGGGTCCCACCTTACTGGTGTACTCCTGGATGCTCTGGGTTTCATCCAGGACAGTGGCTTTGACACCACCAGACCCCATTCGCCCTCTTTCTGGCTTTTATACAGTCTCTGGGTGTTGGACTTGGGGTGGAAACCTCCGTACATTGTGAGAGGCTTCTGGGTCTTCACATTGGCGGCCTTCATATCCTGCTTTGACCAGCTCACTATATCGGCAGGGTATCTGACGACTGATAGGGCATATGTGTTGATGGCATGGATCTTGTTCTTCTCATTGAGCTGGCTGTTCAGGACCTGTCTTATCCTTTGGTGGTACTTGGATGTTGCTGTCTTCCTTGCCTCCTCATCATGGTTCCCATGTGACTGTGGGATACCAAGGTACTTGTAGCTGGTCTCTATGTCTGCTATGGGCTCGCTAGTAGCTCCACCCCATAGCAGACATACAGACCAGCTACAAGAACCTTGGTATCCCAGAGTCACGTGGGATACCACAGTCACAGTTACAAGTACCTTGGTATCACACAGTCAGTCTTAATGTCAGGTTCTATTGCATGTCAGACAAACCTACACACGCACACACACGCACACACACACACACAGAGCCTTCTGGAATCATTCTTTACCTTCCCATGTCTAAGCTTTCCATGAAGAATAAGACACAGGAATGCAGCACTGTGAAATGCTTTAGTTGCATAAAAACTATAGCATTTGAGCAGTTTCACATTTCAAATTGTTTTTAATAAAATATTGCTATTTAGTGAAGCTAAATAATTCTGGTCTACAGTCCAAGATGCAAAAGTTTACCTGGTAGGGCAAATCAGCCATCCTCAAGTAAGTCTCCATTTTCAAACAGAAAGGAGATAAACTGGGAATATTATTGTCTGGCCTTGAGAACTGATGTAGTATGATGGCATCTTTTGAATCGACTTCTTGTTCTTTCCTAGAAGCAAAACAAGCAAGGTTTACAAAGCAGAAGACATCACATCTTGGAGAGCATCAAAGTACATAAAACACTCAAAGTACAATGCAGTTGCTGAGACAAAAACTCTGTCTTTTCTTAGATTACTGCCATTTTTATTCATCATTTCTGAAGTTTCTAAGTAAGCCAACAAGCCAAGCTGAATTTGTATTAGAATAGCTACAAGCCTTTCCAAGTTTCACTGATACATATGGCAATGTGCATTATGATTATAGTGACATCACATATAATAATAATGTCATGTTCTCTAGATCTGCATTGTAGGTTCGAGCCTTGATTCCACTTACTTGGTATCATATAGCAAACATCAGTTTGTAGCAATTTAAAAACATATTGATATTAAACTTAATTGAAAACAATACATACTTGTAGTGGACAACACAATTTGTAGCTCTGATCCTAAAGTATTCATAGAAAAGCCTAATTTTAACTAGGGTTTTATTTCAATTTTATTTCTTTCAAACAAGCCTCTCATCCTTATGGTACTACATGTATTCATTTTACAGCTACTGAGTTAGGAATGTACAACAACTAATTCAATTTTCTCAGGTTAGTGGAAAATAGTTTCAAAATAAATTTTAATTAGGGCTGCAATCTTGCTGTGGGCAAACATGATATTTGAACTTCACAAAGAAATCAGCAGATTGATATCTAAATTTAATATCATTGTTTAGTTTTACTATTTTAGATTGTTTAGTCAGTCAGTTATAAAATCATGTTTATTTTTATTTACTATTCCTTTTATTTCTATTCTGTCCTTTCCCCAAGGAGCCCATGGCACTAGATAATAAAGATTTCTGGATTACACAAATATTTATTTAGAACAGCTAAAGCATACAACCATAACTTTAAAAATAAAAGAGCACACAAAAAAACAGTGTAGTCATTGTACTGTGACTCTCTCAAATTTCCAAAGATAAAAGAGAAAGAATTTAGTTGAACTATCGATAAATAGGGATATCACCCTGAGCCAGTCATTAGAACCCTGTGCATTGTTCATCCAATTGTTTCCCTTAGTGTGATACCAACACAGATGTCTTCATGAACTGGAAGAGCATTTGAAAGAGAATTATAGACCTTTGCCCCCATACTGCCAGGCACTGCCTTTGATTCTGTTGTGGGATTCACACACTGTGCTATGCCATAACGTGGTTTGCTTTGGCTCTGGCTTAGTGCAAGGATGAGCAATCCATGGCTTAAGGGCTATGTACAGCCTCCAGGCCTCCATTAGATTAACATGCTGAAATCTGATAGCCGAGCACCAACTTTTGGTGGATTTTTTTTTCCCAGAGTGCAAAATAACCATGTGAAGCCTCAACATTGTTTAATTATCCTAGTCTTCACCTTAAATTCCTCCCCAACCAGAAAAAGGACAACATTTATCATGATTTGACACAATATATGAACATCACTACAATCAGTTGTATTATTTACAAATATCCTATATGTGATTCTGCATTTCAGCCAGAGACATCCTTGTCATCACATGTCTTAATTCTTCACTCCCTTTGCCTCCCTCCACTCAGCACTTAGAGAAACTTCTCTTCTAGCAGAATAAGCTAATAATGCATTATCCCAATTTCAAAATGTGCCATGGGTGTGTTCCAGCCTACTTCCAGGAGACCAGACCAAAATTTAGCTTCAGTTCCAGAATGTAAACATTACATCAACGCCAAGAGACCAAGAGCAGACATTGTCCTTCAGGCTGGAATATTAATTATAAAAAGAGCCACAAAGAGGACAAGACTAGTGAAAGTGAAGCAGGGCTCCTTTTCCTTTCCTATTCACTCTTCTCTCATCTTACCTGCTTCATCACTTCAACCTGTAGTTTCTTCAACTTTCTCTGAGGCAGCAAAAACAAAAACAGCCTCTTCTAGATTCTCCCATGGGACTATTTACTTCAGGCAGGCCATTGGGAGAAATTCTTATAACACCCATGATTCTGTGGGGCAATCTTGGTGCTTTGGAGACTGCAGCTCCTACAACATGGCCAACTTTCTTTCAGCTGGTCAAACCCTTTTATTTACTGGCTCAAAGGGCCTCAGAGGGCCAGATTTTATTTCTGGCACTTTGGGGTGGGAGGAGGGGGACTTGCTCAATAAACATGTCTAACAACCCCATAGAGGTTTAATGAATCTATCTGATGGCTTAATTTGTTAATAACAATAAAGAGAGGAGAAAATATGGCATCAAATGTTGGCAGTGCAACCTTGAGAGGTTCTTGGGACAACTTGTGATCCGCAGGCTTCTGAGCCCTGCTGTATAACAGAATATTAATCAAGGCTGAGTACACAATCTCTCTCTGTTTAGGAGCTGGGATCCAGGGAACACAACCCTCCATCAGGTTCTTTCTCTCGTTGGTAGACTGACAAAAAGCAAAGAAGGCTTTTGTGTTTTTATCTCTGCCGTTCATGATGGATAGGTGATATGGGTCTTACTGATATCTAAACTGTAAGTGGATGCATCAGTGGCTTTATTGCTACATTTCCCGCTCTCAACCACACACTGTAGCTAATGACATTTTGAAAAACTGATTGTTGTTGTTACAAGAATATGCTCTTCTGATGACTCAGGCCAACACAAATCATATTTCAGGATCAATCCATCTTACTAATTCTACAAGCTTGCTGAAAATATAGCATAAAGGCATGTTTTCCCTACTTTTAGTTAGTTGCTTCTCTCCTAATTATTTATCTATTTTTATTTATTTACTGGGGCTTAGATGCCACTCCAATCCAATAGGATTTTGAGAGGCCCACATTCCCTTCTTCAATTAGAATCATAAATCAGTATAACAAAATAACAGAACTACCACAGCAGAAATAATAACAGAAAATTACAAAAAAGACGAAGGCTACGAGAAACAATAACATCCAAGCACAACCCAGGGTATAGGATGTCCATCAATAATCCGCAATAGCCGATAATTCAGTTTGTATTATCTGCAGTTCTACCCTGATTTGTCTTTATTTTGCATAGATGCACAAGTTTTTAGATATAATAGATATTTGCTTTCTCCCACTTATCAGAATGATGGCTATTTTACCTAGCAGAATTAATCTATCAGAACAATTTTTAAAACATCCCCCTTCCCATTAATCAATAGATCTATCTATGAATTGCTGTACCGGGCACCCTTCCAAAACAATTAAGATTTGAAGCTCTGGTCCTCAAAGCTTGATCTTAGCAGCCTTCCCTGATATGGAGCTGTCCTGATATAATGGGATTGCAACTCCCAGAATTCCCACCCAACATGACTAATGGTCATGGAGACCAGGAATTCTATCTGTAACTGTCTCAACTTATCTGGAGGACTCTGAGTTGGTGAATGCTGGTTAGCAGCAATAAAAAAACTACTATTCCTTATTGAGATCTTTTAATCAGTATAATTAGTATAAATTGGCTTTCCTTCCAAAATTCAAATTCTCATACATAACACTCCCTCCTCCCCTTTCTTCCCACAACAACCCTGTGAGACAGGCTGGTTGGGCTGAGAAAGAGTAACTGGCCCCCAATCACTCAGTGCCCTTCCATGCCTTAAGGTGGACTATCTCCCTGGTGCTAATCAAAGACCTTGACTGTTATGCCAACTGGCTCAGGTCCTGGTGTAGAGCAGTCAGAGCCACATGGAGAGCCACAGAGATGACCTTATGTGGTAACAGTTACAAAAACATGTTTTAAATGCAGGAAATGAAGAAAACATCAGAAAGAAATTCAAAGTGGCTCCTCCTTAACTCTCTTTCTCAACCTTGGGAACTTTAAGATGTGTGGACTTCAACTCCCAGAATACCCCAGCCCACACAAGTTAAAGTTTCCAAGGTTGAGAAACACTGCCCTGGGGTATAAGAGGAAAGGAAGGGAAAACACAGTCAAGCTTTCAAGATTCTGTTACTGTAGCCTACCTCAACAGAGTAGAGTTCCAGTCATTGTTGTGAAGTCTGTTTCTCCATCTGGCTTACCTCTAAGGGCTGACCTAACCAGGGCCCTCCTTATTCTTATAGCTGCCCAGAGTCACCCGTTGGGGGGAGTTGGGCGGCATACAAATTTAATAATAAATAAATATAAATAAATAAATAATTTCTCTTATGTTCATTTTAAGTTGCTTGCAGCATTTAAGCAAGCACATCAAATTGCCTTAGAAATTAGTCTGAGTTCAATAAACATATTCTTTAGAAGTAATACTGTTTAATTTAAATTAGGAGTACATGCATACCTCCTTAGAAAAGAGCCCTATTTAATAGGATTTACTCATGATTAGAACTGTGCTGTTACAAGGTAATGCAAGACACATCTGCTCGGCCCTCCTGAGTTTAATGGGACTTATTCTCAAGTCTATAATGTCATAATCACCTATCAATTTGCTTAGGATTTAAAGATTACCAGTAATAAATCAGATCAGTTAAAGGTAAGATACAATTTACAATAAAATATACAATTTTCCCCCAACATATTTCCTTCCAAATATTTAAGAATTCTAGAGTTATGTTCAAACACATCTAATGGGCCTCAGATTGTTGCCTTAAAGAAACAAATTTAAGAGATTTGTATAACAAAATCTAAATCTCATGAGCCATTATGGAAGATATATACTACAGAAGAAAAAGAAATGCAATGAACTCCTTTAAAACAATGTAATAACTATATTATATGCAGTCTATTGTGTTTGTAATTTAGTCATCATAAAAACAATTAATTAAACAAATATGTAAAAATCCATGCTTCCATATCTCCCTTAGTAATTTGTGAAAGTTTTGAGAATGTATCAAGAGAGTTTTATAACTGGGTCAAGACAATATAAATCTATTACATCACTCAGAGTTACTCTTTTGTGAGATTGGTGGCTATATAAATATGATTAATAAATAAATAAAATAAAAAATAAAGCAAATTCACACTTAGGCATAAAGTTGATTATATTTAGCACAACTTCTTTCTAAGCAGATATGCATAGAATTGCTCAATACAATAAATTCTATTAAACTGGGGAGGTTAGTAGTTACCAGTTATGATAGTCACTGGTCTTACTCTCCAATGTATTCTTGCAGAAAGTTCAAGAACTGATTAGTCAACTTTTAATAACAAAACAACCACAAATAAATAATTCAGAATGTACTATGTGAAACAATGCTAATATAGTGTTAGACTAGACCTGGGTAGACCCAGCTTTGAACCCAACTATATAATCCTCTTTAATTGCTTTTAGGGCAATTATTAATTATCAGTCTACCCTACCTCAAAGAGTAATTGTGATGATAAATTGAAGAGAGGACAATGCAGGACAGGTACAATATAAATGAAACAAATGAAATAAACATATCCAATCAGCTCCAAATAAACTGATCCTCAGATTTACCATGATTTTAAAACTATCAACTACTTAAACATTGGAAGATCAACAGATGGAAGAGATGGACTTTGGTAATTCTAGGAATCCTCTTTCTGGAAGCACCCTACAAATCCCCTAGACACATACCCACTTACTTAGTATGATAGTCCCTTGAACTTAGAGGTGATTCTTCTGAAGAGACATGAATTAGTGCTGATTTCATTAGAAAAACAAAAGCAGCATTGTGATTGTGCCACAAGCTCCACCCCCTTTGTGCATGCATGAGATGTTGTGGTGCTCAAAGTAAAGGTATACCATGGATGATGGGCTACAGGCAGGCAGTGTCAGGCCTTTTACAATGTGTTATGGGCACAGAAGGGCTATTAAACCTGCCAGCCCTCTCTAGAGTTATGTTTTTGAGTAGCTGGTCCCACAAGATGTTTAAATTAAATAACTATCTCCAAATTCAGAAGGACATTAACCCTAGCATGTTTCAATTACTTCCATGGAAATTTGTTCTTGAAGGAAAATTTGGGTGGTGGGGAATCTTTTATATTAAGCCTGTGCTCTGGTAGAGAAGAGGAAATTGAAAATATGGTTCATATTTTGCTGCACTGTCAACTATTTTAGAACTCCCTTTTTACATTTTCAGACCGTTCACATCTATTCTATGTATGGCTGCTATTCACTGATCTATATGACTGAGTTTCACTGAATGTGGCCAAATTCTATTTTACTGTTTGTAAAAGTTGCCATGACCTCATCACAGTGACCATACTACTATTTCTGCTTTATTTCTTCGCTTTATGTTATATGTTTTAAATGTTTATGTTGCTTTTAGTAGAACTCTGGTCCGTGACCAACCACAATGAAGTCTGAACTATGATAGAAAAGGGTCAGGGTTTGCTTTTGTCAGTCTCATCCCCCCTTGCCTACTCCTGCAGACTCTGATGGATAGTCTTTCAGTGCCCCTCCAAACGTTTCCATAAAACTGTCACTTTTAATGTGATTGAAAGACAACGTGATTAAATACATGGGAAAATCATCGTTAATTCTACTCAAGTAAATGCAAATTTCAAGTAAACAAAATTTAGTTTTTGCCTGGCTGCACCCATTCCTTGGCCCTGGTTCTGCCTACTTTTGGAAGGTGGCCCCTGGCAGGCCACTCCAAGCCCAAATGTGGCTCTTGGTCTGAAAAAAGCTGAGCGTTTTTTCTATGTAATGTTGTCTCCAATGTTTGCAGGTTATGGGACAAAACTACCTTAGTTAATACACAATGGGGAGAAAACTGTTCTGAAGAGAAATCTGAACTTTAGAACATTGTGATTTGTGAACAATAACTGAACTGATATAAAGTAATTATGGGGCTTGGCTCCTGTTCCCATCTTTTGCTACATATTTTAAAAATTGCAGTTAGTCATACTGGTTGACACAGAGAGATGAGAGTGGCAAAAACCACAATAACAGGCTTTTATCAGAACTCATAAAAGTATCACAGCATAGGAAGAAAGCTTTCAAAGTCTTCCAGAATTTCTTCCTTTTTTCAAGGGTGATGCTAAACCCAAAAAGGCTGGCCACAATGGAGGCTGGCAATGGAGTTTAGCAGTTTCCTATTGAGTTTCACAATTATCATACAAACAAAGAGAAAACAGACTTCCCCAGTACAGTACTGACTTTTGGTGATGGGGTGTGTAGTCCAGCATATCTGGTGGTCTCTAAAATGAGGAAAAGCTGATTAACCCAAATTTGCACACAGCCATTTACAGGTGAAAAACTGTGAAAGAAAAGCCTTTTTTCTTCTTCTGTTTCCACCCCCACCTCACCTTTTCTCCCCATTTTGAAGGAAATGGAAGCATCTGTTGTTAAAGATCACAACATATCTCATATTTACTGCATATATTTCAGCATAAATGTTACTTGGTTGGTATGCAAGTGTGTAGAAATCACAATGCCACAGTTCTGTAGAGGATCTTGCGCTGTTTCCATTAATCTAGCGGAGATCATGGGAAACCTTGTAGTGGGCCCTATTCCTCTATGCCTAATCAATATGGCAGCCAAGTAGGTTTAGGCCTGATTACAATTTGGATGGGAGACCTTATGGAATACAGCAGCTGTTGCTGAGACTGGGAAATTAAGAACATGTCCATTACTGCCAGAGAAAGGTGCAAGGATATGTCCATCAGAAGTGGAGGTTAACTGGAAGACTTCACTTTGTGTACAAAGTATTCATAACTACATCACCAAAAATGGTGCTCTAAACTAGGTCATATTGAATGTTGGCTCTAAATGTTTTATGGGGATATTATTTCTTCTACAATTGAACTTCAGTTTAAAAACATACCGACTGTAAGCAAAGAAATCTCCCTTCTAATCGAAGTTAAGTAAATTAGTAATCCCAGTTTTACAAGAGTAATAGTTCACAAGAGATCACAGCAGCCTGCAAATCACACTTTACCCTTTAATTCTAGAGTGCTACTAGAAAAGCACTCTGCTTATGCTCAGAGGCCCTGCACAGGGGCTTAACCCTGGCATCGAAAGCAGGTTGTGGGATTACAGAGCCTCCTCTTAAATTAAGGCCTGCATTCTTAAAGCGCGACCATCTGTATCCTATTCGTGTCAGCCAATAACCCTGCCCGTCTCCGCCCTCCCCTTCCCGGCCCCCGTCAAAGAAACCTTACTCTAAATGAAAGCATAATCCTCACGATCGTTGCCCCTGCTGTGTTATCTTGCATCTATGACTTCCTTCCAAAAACCCGGATCTCTCGCTCACCTAATAGCCAGGAGTTCGTGGAAGAGATAGGCAGCAGCGGCGAGCAGGGCCCCCCCAGTCAAATAAAGGGTTTTCTTCCACCACGAATCAGATCCCAGCCCTGCCATGATCCCGCCGTGATCCTGCGGTGGGAAAGCAATGATCTCCCCATAAAAGGAAAAGTGATCGTCGGACCCCGCGCACCAAAGGCTCTGATTCCTGCTTAGATCCACCACGCACGACCTGGATGAGGCGAAGCCAACCCCCCAGTGCATGCTGCGCGACGCGGGCGTTGCTGGCTCCCGTTTGCCCACGGATCGACGCCAGGGCCGTCTGCATGAGGGAGAAACCGGGCGGCGTCAAGGTGCTGATGGCAGGGGCAAGCTGGGAGTTTAACAGTGGAGGAGGAGGAGGAGGAGAAAGAGAAGAGGGAGAAAGCGGCGGCGGCGGCGGCGGCGGCGGCGGCTCTGCCGAGTGTCCTTGGCGCTCGCTGCAACATCAGCACCACCATCCCCGGCGGCGGCGGCGGCGGCACTTTTTCCCTGCAGCTGCCTCCCGTCTTTATGTCTTCGCATGGAGGAGGGTAGGAGGTGATGTCATGGCTTTCAGTCTGCCTAAAAGCCGAGCAGCAAGTCAAGTCCCCTCCGTGAGAAATTAAACACGAAAGCGGCTAGATTAGCGGAGAGGAAAACAGAGGTCACTCGTAAGCGAAGGGCGTGATTTAGGGAGAGCTTTACGGCCGTCGGCACCGGGAAGGGAGGCAGATCGAGGGCTGGTTGGGAGATTAGCGTATATACCGCTCCGGGAAGTGAAGTTCCGTCCTATTGGCTCATTTTGTTGTTGTTGTTGTTTCCTGCAGCTTTCGCGGCATCGGCCCGGATGGCGTCACGTGGCCTCCACTTCAAGCGCTGAGCTGCATCTTCGGAGCAAAAATAAAATCGCTTCTGTTGGGTACACCAACCCTTGTTTTAGTATGTACGTGTTTCAGTATTTTATACAACCGACATCCCTCTATTTCTCTCCCTTTTAACTTTTCATCACTGCCTTCATCTTAAAGAGATTGACTTTCCACTCTGCAAGATTTATGTTTGGCCAAATACAATGTCATGGCGGATTGGAAAATCCAAGGTCAGGCTGCCTCTAAGTTAGTAAGCAAATAATTTTGAAAAGAGATTCCTTGCAGCAAGGAAATGTTTTAAGGGGGATATAAGCCGTTCTCCAGTCCTATTTCCTCCAAAAGTTTAATGACCTTAGGGTGGGTCCTGGCGATGGTTAATTCATCCTTGCAGGAGGGGGTGTTCCCGAAGCCTTTCAAAGAGGCTTTGGTCCGCCCACTCCTCAAGAAGCCGTCGCTAGACCCCACCCTTCTGGACAACTTTCGTCCAGTCTCCCACCTCCCCTTTTTAGGGAAGGTGGTAGAAAAGGTGGTCGCGCGGCAGCTTCAGAGGATCCTGGAGGAAATGGATTATCTGGACCCCTATCAGTCAGGATTCAGGCCCGGTTATGAGACAGAAACAGCATTGGTCGCACTTCTAGATGATCTCTGGCGAGAGCGGGATGGGGGGAGTGCATCCATCCTTGCTCTTCTTGACCTCTCGGCGGCTTTCGATACCATCGACCATGGTATCCTTTTGGGTCGGCTGCGGGAGTTGGGGTTGGGTGGCACAATGTTGTGCTGGTTCAGCTCCTTTCTCCAAGGCCGAACCCAATCGGTGTTGATAGGGAGCGAGAGGTCCAGCCCCCGGCCCCTACTTTGTGGGGTGCCACAGGGGTCAGTGCTTTCACCGCTCCTATTTAATATCTACATGAAACCGCTGGGTGAGATCATCCAGCACCACGGGGTGAGGTATCATCAGTATGCTGATGATACCCAACTATACATCTCCATCCCAGGTGCCCTAAATGATGCTGTGACTGCCCTCTCGTGGTGCCTGGAGGCTGTGGGGGCCTGGATGGGGGACAACAGGCTTCAGCTGAACCCTGGTAAGACGGAGTGGCTGTGGATACGGGGAGCCTCAAGATCTAGGACCTTGTCATCATTGGTTCTTGACGGGGTTGCATTACCCCAGACAGACCCGGTGCGTAATCTGGGGGTTCTCCTGGACTCACGACTCCTGCTCAAAGAGCAGGTGGCAGTCGTGGCTAGGAGGGCCTTTGCACGACTCCGTGTGGTGCGCCAGTTACGCCCCTTCCTGGATCAGGGGGACCTCCGCACGGTCACTCATGCCCTGGTCACCTCTGGGTTGGACTACTGTAATGCGCTCTACATGGGGCTACCCTTGAAGAGTATCCGGAAGCTACAGCTGGTGCAGAATGCGGTGGCGCGGACAGTTCTTAATGCCCCTAGGAGGGCACATATAACACCGCTGTTGTGCGAGCTGCATTGGTTACCGGTTTGTTTCCGGGTCCAATTCAAGGTGTTGGTTATTACCTTTAAAGCCCTTTATGGCACAGGACCAGGTTATCTGAGGAACCGCCTCGCCCTGGTCACTTCAGCCCATCCCACTCGGTCCAGCAGAAGGGGTAGGTTGCACACCCCACCAGTCAGGGAATTTCGATTGGTGGGGTCGAGGCAGAGAGCCTTTTCTGCTGTAGCGCCTGCCCTATGGAACATCCTGCCTCCTGAGGTCCGGTGTGCCCCCTCCCTCATGGCCTTCAGGAAAGGTATTAAATCCTGGCTCTGCCAGAAGGCCTGGGGGCCAGAGGGGGGCCCACACCTGTGGAGATGGCTGGTGGGATGATGGGTTGTCTCCCCCCCCCCCCCCCCCAGAATCTTACAGGTTTTTTAGGGCCATAAACCAGAGGAGGTTTTTTAGGGTTTTTTAATATGTTTTTAATTATAGTTTTTAGCCATCTCGGTGAGAGCTGTGTTTTTATTGTGAGCCGCCCAGAGTTACCCGTTGGGGGAGATGGGCAGCATACAAGTTGGTTGAATGAATGAATGAATGAATGAATGAATGAATGAATGAATGAATGAATATCGGAACTGATTGCAGCCATTTCTCTTTGTATGAAGGCATCTGGACTAATCTATATTTTTATTTAAGAAATATTCTTTAAAATATTGCTTATACACAAAAGAATCAGATCTGGAAAGCCTCCATCCACATCGGTAATTCTTTGCAGGGTCCTTGCATATAGAAAGATCATCATTCATACACATCTGTATGTACAGATTGGGATTTTTTTTGCAAAAATTAGCCAAATTTGGATGAGAGAAAAAATTTAGTATTTGAAATTCAAGACTTCCGAAGACAAACCCAAGAACACTTGGACTGCTCCTTTTGCCTCTGTTGACTTATTTGTATATCGTATTTATATAGCCGGACTCCTGCTTGTGACTTAGAGCATCTTCTAACATCATCCAGCCATCACTGAGGTGAAGGCAAGCCCAACCACAGGAAGATGCTACAAGACGCTATACGTACTATGAAATTAATATAAGCTTAATCCGTTTCTGGTTACCATTGTTGAAGACAGCCTTTGGCAAGGAATGAGGTCCATTCAATCAATGCACGAGCTCAGCTGTTTTAGCAGACCGAAGCAGAGAATACTGTAGAAGACTCCATTCAAGAAACTCAGTGTAGTAACTTGAAGTTCACTGAATACATTTATCAATTTAAACCTGGCAAACAGTTTCCCCTTGCAAGCAACTACTGAAATATACTGTCACTGTCTTTTTCTTGCTATATACGGAAAGAGGGAAAGGGTTCCATTACTACTGATTATCAGGCATCAATGGCACCATCATAACCTCATATAAAATATTTATGCTTGCTAATGCTTAAAATGTTTGTGGCTTGCTCTTAAAACATGATAGGTGCAATGCAGGTCTTAGGCCTTCTAAGACTATGCCTTAGCTATTGCTATTTTAAACACATCTTTAAAACGGTCTGTAATTATTGCCTTTTCAATGTAATATACTGCTTCATCCTTTGTGAAGCATGTTTTCAATCCATATTTTGCAACCCAAGGTTCTTAAAGCAGGTGACATCAACATCCAACAAAATAATTCCCAGCACTTTTGCAGCCAGGATACAATGTGAAGATGCAACAGTGGCAAAACCCAGACACTTAACACTTAAAATGTATTCCTCAGTGGTGCCAGTCTGACGAGATCATTAGCGGTGTATTTGCTGGTGTCATGGTTTCCTTCTGCCCATAAAGTAAAATAACTATACATTCAAAGAAGCCAGCTATGATCATCTCCTACCAGCTGGGTCTTCCAGAATTCTTGCATTTAACACTCCATCACTACCTCCCACCATAAAACAAAGATAGCTACTGAAACAGGTACAGAAAAAGTGAAGGTTACTCTTCTAACACAGAGGAAAACTCTGTGAAGAGAAGGAAGGCACCTTTTGTCAGATAAAAGATCAAGGATTTATATTCTCAATTAATAATTCACATAATGCATCCCATTTCCTTGTTCTTTTCTACAAAGAATGTGTTCAGCATCTCTATGTGCATCAATGTCATGAACCAAAGCTGTTATAGATTCAGATTCACACATCACACTAAGCCATGTGTCATGTGTTATCTTTGTTTTTTGTCTTAGCATGGTACATGAACTCAAATGTGATTTATTTAATAAAACCTGTTTAAAAACCATGGTATCATACAATGTACCAGCTAGCCACACTATAGGATAGGAGTCCCCAACTTGTTCCAGGCAGCGCATACATTTTACATCTCAACATGTCATGGGCACTTCTGCAACTGACTGCCGTGAGCTCTATCCATAAATACATACATACATATGTACTCAGTTGCAAAGCACCAAATTACCAGACCACCCCATTTACCTCCCCACACACAAAGGACATTCCCTACTACCACTGCTTATTTCTGTCCCTTTTTCTGAGTAAATGGGCTGAAGTTACCCATTATTTTTATTCCTAAAATAGTGTTTGAAGCCTGTTTGGTCCCCGTGCTTTTTTAGAAATAAAGATGATGCTCAGGGCAAATGCTTTCTGCACTATTTCAATGTCTCCCTTTTTAAATTAAAAGATCTATTCTTATTTTTTTTAGATACAAAAGGCAGGTGAGGCTTGGCAAACAGGGTTACCAGATCTGGGCTTCAAGAATCCAGATGGCCACTAGAGGGCAACAAAGAATTAAAGTTTTCTGCATCACTTTTCTGTCCTCTAGTGGTCATCCCAATTTTTGAAGCCAAATCTGGTAGCCCTATTAGCAGCTACTATAGTGTCTCTGAATATGTGGGTAACTTGGAGCGACCAGTGCAAATTCTAGCCTCAAAAATTGGTCTTTATATATAATTAAGCCTCACTATCTTTTATAGCTCAAAGTTAACCCTGAAGAAGCAAAGTAAGTGTTTATGATTTTACATTAAAAAATAAGCCACCTGTTGAATTTGAGTAATTATTTTACAAATGGCAATGAAAGCCAGTAATTCTAAAGTCTTAAAAGCAATCATTGTGAGAACTATTTCATGCAGAATCAGACTTCCAGCAAGTTGCATAGAGTATTTATCTACATGTATCTGATATTATGAACAACAAATAATTCCTCTACCGTGTGTGCTGAGACTGGCAACAAACACTTTATCCAACACTTTGAACATGAGGCTGCTTGCCCCTTTCTGATTTATTACAGATATTTATCATATCTTCCTCTGTGCTTCTGTAACAACTAAAGACATTATGTCTTAGCCAGCAGTTCTGAAGTTAGCTTCTGCTTGTTGATGCTCTGTGGAGGCTTCCTTCAGATCCAGTTGTTCTTGCATGCTTGCTTTCATCGCATGGAGTGCATAATTAATGCTAGTGCTTCCAATCCAGCTCCAGGATCCAAAAAGAGGGTTGTAAAACATGCCTTTGACTGCCTTAACTGAAAAGCCATCTGCAGGGGAGGAAAAGAAAGGGGAGAGACTAAGGCAATTTTTAAAAATAAGCTATCATTTACACTAAAAGTCCCCAAGCTCTTGCAATATAATTCTGACACAATGGTGGGATTACTACAGGTAGTCCTCGTTTAGCCACCACAATTGGGACCATTAGTTCTGTTGTAAAGCAAAGCAGTCACTAAGTGGAAAATCACGTGACTGCAACTGTGCTTTCCTTTTTCCCACTCCCCCACCCTTTGGAAAGCTCACCCTGGCCCTGCTTGGATAGCTGTCTTGAAACTGACAAGACTAATCAGTTTCATACCTATAGCTTTTGTTTGTTTCCTAACCATCCCCCACCCTTTGGAATGCTTCCACTAGGGCTGAGATAATTAGCAAAAAGGTAATTAATGTTTGCTTTTACATTCATTGGAGAAGAAGAGATTACAAGAGAGCACACAGACAATGGGGAACACACATCAAAAGCAATGTGCAGCCCCAAGTGCGCTATGCAAACAGCCTGGTTTATTCCCCATTGTGTACCTGCTTACTCTCTTGTAACCCCTTCCTCTTCAATCTCCTCATTCGGGGGGGGGGGGGGGGAAACCCAAGCAATTTCTGTAAGCAATCTCTCCTGTGCCTGACCAATTTTTTTCCTCCCCTCATTATTCAGTCCTGGTCAAGAAAAATCCATTAAAAGCTATTAGAAGAAAAATCATATATATTTTAACCTTGAACCAACAAACTTTGGTTTAGAACTTTATAATCCTTTTTGGTTTTAAAAGCTTTAATGTTTCTTCCTTTTAATTAGTGTCCCAAAAGCTGGTTTCTTTTCATTCTCTCTTTATCTTTTCTCAGGAATTCCTTCATAAGTATAACACATCTCTTTTGTAAGTCCAAGATAAGAAAGTTGTCCAAGTCACTCTTCTGAGTTGAAATCCACACATCCAAGTCACTCTTCTGATTTATTATTTGTGTGTCCCTTGTAGCTATTAAAACATCAACCAGTTTCATTCGTAAGTCCTGTGTAGCATCTTCATCAATATCATTCTTGTATCCTGTCATTTTTAAATCCATATCTAAAACAGCCTGATTCTCAGTTGTTTTTCTTCTATCTCCTCTTCAAAACCAATTTTTATAGTATCAGACAATCTTAAGAGAAAGTTCTGAGTATATTGTTGCCAAATATCCTTGAATTCTTCCAGAGTTAAAATACTTTTCTCCATTCTGTATTAGTGGGTCTTCTCCTTTAATTATAATCTTTAGTTCTTTCAGGTTGCCTCTAGTAACCAGCCTTTAAGGTCTCTTCTTACCGTGAAGGAGGAGGTCTCCTCTTATTTTTCTCTAATCCACATTTTCCCATGGAAAGATTTCTTATACTTAACTTCAAGATCCCCATATATTTTTAATAGGATTTTAAACAAACGACAGGAAGGATTCTTGTAATTAGTTTCAAAATCTTATTTCCAGTCAATCTAGCCTCTTAGCCAGTTTATAACTTTCCAAAATCAATGTTCTAATCACCCTTTTGCTGCTTATTTCCAAATATAAAAAATGTTCTTAAGCTTCTTTCATTGAGTACTGAAGGAGAATCACCTAGCGAAATGAAACTTGTCCTTTTGAAGGTTCTTAGTATCCAAAAAGCAATTTACAAGACATTTCCAGAAGTGATTAAGAGAGGAAGTGGGTGAACCCAGTGTCCCTTTGAAGGCTCCGAACTCTCCCAACTCCCAGAGCTGTAAAACCCACCAGAGACCACTGTTTTACAGTCTCATCATGGGGAGCATCTGTATGGAGCCCTATGGCAATCCCAAGTACTTCTCTTTGTCTGGGAAGGAATGTTGAGGTGCCGATCTGTTCATTGGCTGCTCATTCTGCCACAGACATTGGCTCCACTAAAAGCAAAGCTGTCTTCAGTTCCCCATTGCTTCCCCAGAAGTCACAGGACAGGATGTATTGACTGTAATGGCAATCATGTAATGGAGGGACGCTGCAAAAGTCATAAATCCGGGCATTGGTCATAAAGCCATTTTTTCAGCACTGCTGTAACTTCAAGCAGTCACTGAATAAGGCAGTTGGTAAGCGAGGACTATCTGTATTTAGAGTGGGATGACAACCTAGGTCAGACGTCATTAGCAACATACAGTATTTTAGGTCTTGAAGCCACTGAACTATTCAGGATGGTCCACTCCAAGTAAAAATATATACTGCTTGTTTGCTAAAATATTAGTAGCTGACCGATTACTTTCCTATTGTGATCTGCAAATTAATAAATACAATGCCCCAATATATTTAAAATCAAATGAGATTTAAAAGTACAGGTTCAAACCAAGAGCCTTAAAGACTAACATGTACTATAGTAAATAACTTAAGCTTTCATGAACCAAAATTGCTCACCATACAGTTATTACTCTTTAAAGTGCCACAACTCTTCATAGAATTAACACGGCTAACCCTTTTCAAGCTTTTAAATTAAAGACGACAATAATGTACACCAAAGAATTGTAAGGCTTTGAGTTCCATCCAGATTATTTGCAAGAAGGGGACATTCCCCAAGCAGTTTCACTCAAAACTCCCCAACCAGTGAGAGCTGATCCTTACCAATTTCCCTTTACACCTCTTACGTTACCTTGCCCACCTGCCTGAAAATCTGGAAGCACTCCCCAAAGGTTGCTGTTAAATGGAAGTTTAATGCAAGACAAGGGTGTTTGCAGGGAGGAGGTCAAAAAAGTAAAGTTGGTATTACAACCACAAGATCAACATTTTATATGTGTTGTGATACCTCTTGAGGTAAGAGAAAAAGTACAGATTGGATGAATAATCCAATCAGATACATTAAATTAATGTAATTCAATTCTATCAGATTTAGTTTAAATCCTCATTCTGCCCTCTTCTTTGTCCTGACCTTGCTCACTTTTTGCAGAAGGACCCCAATATCAGAGTCAAAGGGCAAGTATGGCTTCAAGCTCAAAATCGTAATCCATCCCACTCTGCTTCCTTCCAGCTTCATTATACAAGGCCTGCAAACCCAAGCAGAATGTATAACTAGGTTTCTAGCTTTTGTTATCTTATTTCCACACCAACATGGAAATAATGGATTTTCTATCATCTTATTTAAGTTTCTTAAAACAAAATCAACTCAATCAGTAATCGGAAAAAAAAAAAATTACTTATGAAAATTAGTAGACTTGGAAGTCTCCAGATGTACTGTGACTTCAACTCCCTGAATTCTCAACCAGTAGTGCCAACAGTTGGCTAAGTGGGAAGACACTGGATTGAGCAAAGGTGCACTACCACATAGACTATTAACTTTTCATTTTACAAAATCATCTGACTGAAGTGTGTTTTATTTATGCAACATCTTTGTTACAGACAACTCAAAGTCAACTAGCAGTCATATTTAAAGGATATTACCACTTGTCTCCTTGGGACTTAATACGTACTTGATTCCAGGAGACGCTCTAATTCTTCAGGTGCTATGAACTTCTCCCAGTCATGAGTGCCTGCTGGAACAATGCCCAGTAACCTCTCAGCAACCATAATGCCAAAAACATAGGAAAGCTGTGTTTTGTTGATTGTAGTAATAAAGAGGGAACCTTCAGGCTAATATAAAACAAAGGGTCATTTGCAAGGTGGTTATTTATACAACAACCCACATCACCAATAAAAAAGCATACAGAGAACAAAGTTTATAGATTTTTTTTAAAAAAGTAATACAAAAAGTTTAAATCAATTAGATCTGTATATGGATAAAAGAACTCTACTGAAAAAAAGTCTGAAAAAAGTACTCTACTGAAAAAAATAAATTCTATTTGTCCTGGTCTCTTGGGAAAAATAAAATACTGTACAAAATCAAATAAATTAATAACATTCATATTTATTCATCATTTAGATTTATTTCATATTCTTAATTAAGTATTTAGTAGTTCTGTTGCCTGAATCAATATTTTCTGAACAGCAAAAGGCAAACTATGAAGATTCTGTGTTCAGTCTAGATATTCAGAATGTGAAATACATTATGGACCAAATTCTACCGTGGAGCAATGAACCACTAAAGTAAAAGGAAACATATATATAAATGCAAAAAGGTCTTTACAGTAAAAAATATATATCACTGGGATCTACTTTAACATTTATTAAACTTACTTTTAACACTTCACCAAAGCACCTGATTAACTTTTCAACATCAGCTACATGTTCTACTACTTCAGAAGCAACAACAATGTCAAATTTTTCTGATTCCTCTTCCACAATATCCTCTAATGTACAGGTTCTGTACTGAATCCTCTTAGTAAGGACTGGATCAAATGATTTATGCATTTCTGCTGTCCGAATGTTCTCTTCCAAAGGATCAATTCCAGTAACTGAAGCTCCCAGTCTACCTAGGGGCTAATACCATAAATATGTCATCTTCTCCTGCATTAAAATATGAAAAAGCCTCCATATCAGCTACAGATACGGCTAACATTACTTAAGCTTAAGATAAGTGCTAAAGCTTCCTTGCCCTCTAAAAATAAATACTGCAATAATAAAATATGAATCCTAATATTTCGTTATGGAATTTCCTTTTAGTTGATCATCCTCAACATGCCTAAAATGTTGGCTACCAAACAATGTTTCTTAGACAAGTTGACAATTATGTTTTCCTTTGTCTTAGACCAATTCTGCCTCTTATTTCATATCTGATTAAATGAGACAATTAAATATAATTATAATTAAGTTTAAATTGAAATTATAGTATTTAAGTATATTGATATCATTTTTAAAGGATTTAGGAAAAAAAAATGCTATCTGCCCAAAATTGCAGTTTAACATTACTCAAATGTAGGGTAAGGTCCACTGAACCCAAAAGAAGATAACATGATGGTAAATGTGGTGGAAATTCCAATAAAGCAGAAGGATTTAGAGCCAACAATCCATACTGTAGTGCTTGGGAAACATTTTATTGCCAGGAGATACACAATTTCTGGGTTAGGAATCACACGTGTGTATAGACCCATTCTAATGCCCACACACCTTCACAAATACAGACACATGGTGTTCCCTTACATTTGCCCACATACTTTCCCTCCTTAATCTTCTTCTATCTAAGTAACCTACTGCAGATGGAGGAGTTCCCTCTGTAATCAGCAGTGGGAAAACCAGCTATCTAGTCCCTGCCATCCCCCAATGAAGTTATTTGCTGGCTGGTAAGGATCAGGCTGCTTGGTTCGTGCTCTAAATGGCAACATAAAACTTGTGGCCTGTTTCTTGCTAGCTACCTGATCTGGGTAAAATGTGAGAGAGATTCCCATGATGTTGAAAGCAAATGTTCTTGCGGTTGCACGAGAGAGTTAACCTTAGCTAAACCGAGTTTTGAAAGAAATAAAGAACAATATTTAAAAGTTAAAAGCTCAGTGCTTCCTCGGCAAAAAATATTGGACATAATATACATATGCAGCAATGGGAAAATATGTGGTCTAAAGGATTAAAATTTACTTTATGTTATCATTTGAAAGAAAATTTTTATAAAATGTTGTATCGATGGTACATGACACCCCAAAGACTATCAAAGATGTATGGGACAATTTCCAACGTTTGTTGGAAATGTAACCAACAAGAAGGGTCGTTCTACCACATGTGGTGGACATGTAAAATTGCAAAGAAATTCTGGACTCAAATACAAACCTTGATGCAGAGCATACTACAAATACAGATTCCATTTAAACCAGAATTATTCCTGCTGGGGATAATGGATTTTCAAATAGGAAAACACCTTATTAGAATTACTCAATACATGATTATCGCAGCAAGACTTCTTTATGCACAATTTTGGAAAACCCAGACACTACCAACAATACAAGAATGGTTGTTAAAACTGATGGAAATGGCAGAAAATGATAAACTGACTTGTTTATTAAAAGAAAATTCAAATAATTATTACCTTAAAGAATGGAAACCATTGATGGACTATTTGCAAAATGCAGGCGGGGCGAAGCTTACATGGGGATTTGAAGATTAGATTATAAATGTAATGGGATATGTTTTGACAAAGAATTAATCCTACTTAATGCATTAAAAACTAGCACTTATGACACTCTTATTATTCCTAAGACCAGAGATAAATTGGAAGTTATCTATTTTTTATGTCTTTTTTCTTTTTCTTTTACTTTATCTCACTTTTTCTTTTCTTTTTCTTTATAATTTGTATTTTCAATTTTCTTTTTCATTTCTAACTTTTAACTTTGTAATCTTAAAATTTCAATAAAATACTATTAAAAAAATATATATAAGCTCAGTGCTTCCTCCTATTAATTAAAGGCAGAAGAGAAGAACATTAACCATCATCAAATGTGTAATTGCTACCTCAGTAAGCAATCCACCGCCACAGCCAACATCTAGGATCTTCATGCTAAAGAGAGGGCTTCCTAGCTGATGGTCATTTTTCATATTCAATATAGTATCTCTTGCACAAATATAAAACAAATATGATTTAATTAAAACCAATAATACATTTGCACATTATAAAACAAATATGATTTAATTAAAACCAGTAATACACTTGCATATTACCAAAAGCTCAATATTTTACTCTTTTAAAATTGTCATAAAGGGGAAAAAATCAATTTAATATCAACAACTGCATTTTGTTTTCAACATCCACTATTACAGTATTTACCACCACACCCCTCCAGAAGCAACAGTTGCTCAGAATAATAGCTATAACTGATTAAAATATTCCCTAAATAAAACTGCTACTGCCTTGCAAACTTTGGTGGTAAAACTCAGTAACTGACTTCTGAGTTGACATATATACAGAACTATACTACTTGTTTAATTTACCAATAATTATACTTTACAGTTTTGGGATCAATACAATTTTTAACTAAGCAATAGTAACTAAGGCTATGCTTCAATTTCAAAAGCTGATAATTCTCACTAATTTCAAATTCCTGGCAAAAGCATGAAAACATCAACATATTTTTAAAATTTACCTAATGAAAGGCACTCTAATGTCATTCATAGAATGAAGGGCTGCATATTCTCCATACTCATCCCACCACTTGTGTGCCAACAGTCGGAATTTTTTCATTTCCTCTGGATCTACTGTTTGCCAAGTGCTGTATGGTTGACCTGTGAGCGACCTAAACATCAAAAGCTTCATCATGTCAGTAATTAGCAAAAATGACTGAAAAGTGCAACAAGTAGCTTTGTTTGTGGAAAATGTGGATTTGTCAAACTATACAGTATACAATTTTCAATACTTAGTTTCATTTCTATTCAAAAAGTGAAAATGAAATTCCATTCAGATTGCGGCAGGATCCAACCTTCAGTTCTACTCATGGAAGTGATATCTGAGAAAACACTGAGGTATTTGCGGCTTTTGTTTTAGGGCAAACCAGTAGCAACATAAAAAATTATGAATGAGAGAATGGAAACAGCAAAAGACAAACTTCTGTTTCAAACTGTTAATATTCTGGGCGCCACAGTTCCATTGACTGACAGAAGACAACATTTCAGGCAATCCATGATGCATTAACACATTTAGTGTTACAACATGTGGTAACAGACATTGTCTTAAATGATTTAAAGGATGCAAACAAACTAGAATTAAATCTTACAATTAGGCAATGGAATCTCTATATTCAAGAAAAGACTAGCGCGAGTTTGAATACCAGTGGGCATGTCCTGTTTTTGAACATCAAAAAAACATCTGGTCAACCTCTGTTAGGTTAGATGGAACTTTGGCCAGGCCCAGCAAAACGCTTGTTAAAGTCTTTCTCATAATATCTATAACATGTACTACAGATTGAAAATATTTTTTATTTATTTGTTAAACAACTCAAAGTTGTTTAGAATAATAATTAAAACACAATAGTTTATATATTATAACCAATTAAAAGCAGCACCATAAAACAGTGCCATAATTATCAGGCATAATTATCAATAATGTAGTTAGGACAGTGTCCAATCAAAAAGAAAGTCTTCAATAATCAGAAAAAAAGATTCCACTTACAGGCTGCCTAATCTCAACAGGAAAGTCTTTTCACATAGTAGAGATAGTGGAAAATGCCTTTCTCCATATCATCACTAAATGAATGTTGCAAACCTACAGTATATTAAAGGAGGCATCCTCCTCTAACTGTAACAACTGAATAAATTAGAAAGGAAGAATTTCTCAAATAACCTGGTCCTAAGCTATTTAGACCATTATAAATGAATAAAACATCTTGCATATAGCTCAGTAGCCAAATGGAAGCCAATACTTTTCAGCATCAATAAAGAGTCCACTGAGCAAATGAATCCCAACCTGTGACCTGAGGTGCACTGGTGAGATAAACAGACAGACTAAAATGACTAAACTCTTAGGAGATTGAGAAATTTGATAGGATTTCAAATTTCTCATATTATGCACCCATCATAGAGGCACTTAATCACAAGTACTGTGGATCAAAATGCTAATATCTTTTATATATTTATCTGATTTCTATATTGTCATAAACTTCAACAAGTTTAACAACTGGCAATTAACAACTGTAGCAAAATGACTGGGCCCATAGAGTTGAAGGTTGGAGGTCTCAAAACCCCTCTCTCAAGAGCCCTCTGCATCTTCAGACACTGGCCCTCATTTCTGCTTTGGGTTAATGGCTTCATAGTTCATGCCACTCCCACCTACTTTTTGGGAGTGCCTCACCTGCTGTCCTTCTAACCTCAGTGTGTGAGAGACATAGGCTCTCATAACCACCCAAGCCATGTTTCTGGTGTTTAAAAAGTAAAAAAAAGTGAAATAATTTGAATAGGGCTACTTCCTGGCCTTAGTGTAAAAGCATACGGCTAGAAATTTTGGCCCTTTCTTGGAAAGAGAAACTCATTTTACAAGAGATAAACAAAACTTTCTTAGAAATAAAAAAAAATATAACCCTCTTTTTAACTTTAAATATTAACATGTAACCATTCTTTGTTAAGAGTGAAATAAAGAGCTGACTCAATAAAGCAGATGTTTCCAAGTGCACTATAAAGAAAAAAAACTGAAAATAAGATGCAAAGTTCTTCTCAGTCCACAAGTTATAATTAGCTTTTTCATTGCCCTAATGTCGCCATGGAAAGAAATTGGATGGCAAATTTCAATTGACTATGATAGGCCACAAGAGAAAGAAAATATCCTCACAACTCACTCTCTATGTATGTGTACACCCACATGCACACATATATATACATGGCTGAAATACATACCACTGTAGAACTTGGACACAGAAATAAAGAATAACAGACTTACATAACCTTAGCCTATCACTACATAAATAAAAGAATCTTTAAGCAGATTCCCTCCACTTTTCATGTTATTTTGACTTCTCCAGGGATTCTTGGACATTCAAGCCATGTATCAGGCAGTTTGGGGATATGGAATACCCTCTCTCCCCCAGTGTTTTCTACCTCCAGTCCAGCAACTTTGACTCAGTTTTAAAAGGATTTCTTTCTATACCCAGCAGAGAGAGGAGATAAGGTAAGTGATCCAGAACATGCATCTTTCCTTTGTAGATTTGTGTACTGAGAATGTTTGCAGTCTTTCAGAGACAAGATGTACATTGTGTGTCTGAATCTGCAGCTTATACAGGTGAAACTCAAAAAATTAGAATATCGTGCAAATGTTCATTTATGTCAGTATGGCAACTCAAAAGGTGAAACCAATATATGAGATAGACACATTACATGCAAAGTGAGATATGTCAAGCCTTACTTTGGTATAATTGTGATGATTATGGCGTACAGCTTATGAAAACCCCAAATTCGCAATCTCAGAAAATTAGAATATTACATGACATCAATAACACAAGGATTGGAAATAGAACAATATCGGACCTCTGCAAAGTATAAGCATGCATATGTATTCAGTACTTGGTTTGGGCCCCTTTTGCAGCAATGACTGCCGCAATGCGGCGTGCCATGCATGCTATCAGCCTGTGGCACTGCTGAGGTGTTACGGAAGACCAGGATGCTTCAATAGCGGCCTTCAGCTCCGCTGCATTGTTCGGTCTCATGTCCCTCATCTTTCTCTTGGCAATGCCCCATAGATTCTCTATGGGGTTCAGGTCAGGCGAGTTTGCTGCCCAATCAAGCACAGTAATCCCATGGTCATTGAACCAGGTTTTGGTACTTTTGGCAGTGTGGGCAGGTGCCACGTCCTGCTGGAAAATGAAGTCAGCATCCCCATAAAGCTCGTCTGCAGAAGGAAGCATGAAGTGCTCCAAAATCTTCTGGTAGATGGCTGCGTTGACCCTGGACTTAATGAAGCACAGTGGACCAACACCAGCAGATGACACGGCTCCCCAAATCAACATAGACTGTGGAAACTTCACACTGGACTTCAAGCATCGTGCATTGTGTGCCTCTCCATTCGTCCTCCAGACTCTGGGTTCCCAAATGAGATGCAAAAGTTGCTCTCATCAGAAAAGAGGACTTTGGACCACTGGGCAACAGACCAGTTCTTTTTTTCTGTAGCCCAGGTAAGACGCTTCTGACGTTGTTTGTTGTTCAGGAGCGGCTTGACAAGAGGAATACGACATTTGAAGCCCATGTCCAGGATCCGCTGTGTGTGGTGGCTCTTGATGCACTAACTCCAGCCTCAGTCCACTCCTTGTGAAAGTCCCCAACACTTTGGAATGGCCTTTTCCTGACAATCCTCTCCAGGCTGCGGTCATCCCTGCTGCTTGTGCACCTTTTTCTACCACACTTTTCCCTTCCACATAACCTTCTATTGATGTGTTTTGATACAGCACTTTGGGAACATCCAACTTCTTTTGCAATGACCTTTTGGGGCTTTCCCTCCTTATGGAGGATGTCAATGATGGTTTTCTGCACAACTGTCAGGTCAGCAGTCTTTCCCATGCTTGTGATTCCTACTGAACCAGCCTGAGAGACCATTGAAAGGCTCAGGAACCCTTTGCAGGTGTTATGGATTCGTTAGCTGATTAGAGTGGGACACTTTCAGCCTAGAATATTGAACCTTTTCACACTATTCTAATTTTCTGAGATTGTGAATTTGGGGTTTTCATAAGCTGTACGCCATAATCATCACAATTATACCAAAGTAAGGCTTGACATATCTCGCTTTGCATGTAATGCGTCTATCTCATATATTGGTTTCACCTTTTGAGTTGCCATACTGACATAAATGAACATTTGCATGATATTCTAATTTTTCGAGTTTCACCTGTACAAGTTACAAACACAACCACAAAAATATACAGTAAAGCACCCTTGGTACAACATATTAAAACTAATATATAATGCTGGACCTGGGCTGCATTGTAATAGTTATTATGTTCTTATCTTGTGATGGCTGTTTTTTTCTTATAAGCAAATGACTTTGTCTGAAGTAAGGCAGTATAGAAATGTTGTTATAAATACATACATATAAATATAATACAATAGCTCGCAGTCCATATGCTGGGGAAGTAACACAACCCTATCTTATCGTGATGCCTGGTTTGTTGGAAATTCTGGGACTTCAAATCCCAATACATCTAGAGGTCATTAGTTGAGTGCACTATAATTTCCTACATATGAAAACTATATAAAAAAGAACAACTTGAATTACCATTCTTGTTAGAATGTTAATACAAATGATAGTTTATTATGACATACATTTTCCCATCAAAAATAATTATCAATAATTACTAGTAAATCAAAATACTGTACTTACATTTTGTTTCTCACTTTAGGCAAATTAACAAGTACACCATAGTTTAACTGAACATTCATACAGAAGGATTCTTGAAATATCTGATGAAGTTGACTATTGTGATTACCTGGTAAAAAGCAATACTGTTAGCTCCCAGGTTTTCTAAAGAGTGATTGTATGAAACATATATTTTTATAAAGTCATCTAAAAAGACACATTTGTTGAAGCCATAATAAATTAGTTTGTGACCACATATTAATTCCAATAATATATATTGGCTGACTAAAATCCATTAGCAAACCAGATTCCTCATTTCCCCAATTTCCATTCATCCCTGAAATCTGTTCTAGATGTTTACAGGACGTATGTAGAAGGGACAGGAGACTGAATTAAATTCCATTTAATTTAATTTAATTTAATTTAATTTAATTTAATTTAATCCTGCAGCCGAGCAAACTGCCTGGAGATGCTGGAGATGCTTGGAGAACACTGGATGCAGTAAATCTTTTAATACACTAGACGTGTACTGTGGAGTGATTATCTTAATAATACGTAAGGGTTAGGGTTAGGCACAGCTTCATATACATTCCAGTTTTATTTTCAGTTTACACTTTAAATGTATTTTTGAACAAAAATTATCAAGAAACCTAACACTGCACCTAATGCCAGAAATGCATGTTTCTGTTCCTACAGTGGTTAGTATTCTTGGCCACACAGGTTCCACTTCAGTCACCCTCTCACTTCCAATATTAAATCAATAAACCATATAGGTTAATAATGTGAAAAGACATATCCAAAGCCAAAAGACAAACTTTTTTATCTCTCTTAATCTATTCCATTAGTATGCATTTGTACACTGGCTGAGCAGCATAAACAGGTCTCTGCTCTGAACCTTTAGGAAGCAGAGTATTGGCAAAGGAAGTTAATCACAGGATTGTATGAGATCTAAAAGATTGCCAGCATTTAGATGAATCAGAAGAGTATTTGGACTGACTGACCATGTTTACAAACAAGAATATTTTTCTTCCTTTGAAAAGGAAATGGTCTGTATTCTTTCTGTGTTCTAACAAGCAGGTAAGAATTTAATTCTATATGAGTGTTGCAGCCATAGAGAGGCAAAAATAGTGCAACTAAAACAAAAGTTGTTCATTTCAAATGTTTGGAAATTTTATTCCAGTCTGGCAACACACTCAAAAATATTACATTTTGTGTATCATTCTCATATTGCAAGGTAAAAAGTAGTAGTGTTAGGGATGTAACATAAGAAGGTTTGCAAATGCCAATGGATCTACATAACTTTCACCTAGGAATACAATGGTTAAAAAGCAGACAAAAATGTCCATTAGGCAGAAATGCAACAGATGCAGTAGATGCTCGATTTTTCAAGGCGGGGGAGGAAGGTTTCTCTCAGGCTACCGTAAAGCGCAACGCCCAAAAGCAGGCCATCTGACCAACGCCTGACTCCACACTTAGGGTAGCCTTCCCACCTGATGCCTTTAGACGGGCCAAACGTCAGCGCCCATAATGCCACAGGACTGCCATAAGCTCGGGAAAGGCTGCCCAAGACTCTTTAAAGAGATTTGCCTGGTCCTCCTCGGAGAATATGCAAGACCCAAATCTCCAGGCAGTTAGCTCGGCTGCAGGCGGCCGAGGCCGCGCCACTCACGGCGGGGGGCGAGGAAAGGTTTCGGACTCACCCGATAACGCCCAGAGATTCAGGGGGCGCCGACAGACCGTCCGGCTTCGCGCCACGTGGGTGCGAGGAGCCCACAGCCGCCTTGCCCCCCGCAGCAAGCTCCTAGCCCAGCCCTCCATGCGCTACGAGGGCCTCCCGAGTACCGGAGCGGAAGGCGGGCAGGCGGGCGACCGGGCAGGCTGGTTCTGCCGAGCGCGGCTCCGCCTCCGAGCTCCCGCTTGCCAATCAGCCGCGCCGTTCCTCGTCTCAGTCCGAGTCCAGCCTCCAGTTCCGGGGAGGAGAAGCTGCGCCGTGTTTGTCCGTCCTCTAAATAACTTTGGAGGGAGAACGGGAAAGCCTTGCTGGTCGTCGAAGGAAGGGGGACGAGCGGATGCCTTGCAAGCTTTTCTTCTGACCTCCAGGTCCCCAACCGGACTGCAGTTTGGGAGGCGAGCTGGGCGCCGGAGCCCTAAGCGTAGCAGAGCTTCTCTCCAACCCGAGCAAACGTGCTCAGTTTTAGGGAATAACTAGAGCGCTGCAGAGCAAAAATGGAAGCCGGTGCAATGTCGGGGGGCTGGACCGGGAGACCACGGACCTCCTCGGGTGGCTCACTGTCATTCAAACCAAACGGCTTCCAAGGTGATCCTTCAAAGATTAAAATGAAGGGATGATGCACCCACGTACTCCGCCTCGAACTTTCGAGAGAAAAGGCGGCTTATAAATGCAGCAAGGGATAAATAAAAACGAAGTGACCGTGCGAAGCTACCGACAGATGCTTGATAGTGCAATACACGCTCAGGGGTTTCCCCCCCCCACACCACAGACGGGAGGAAAGCAGTCGCTTGGAAAATCCCTGCCCGCCCGTTGCTCTTGCCGGCTTCTAAATCGACGCACGGAGGGCAAAAGATCCGTGCTTTGTGAAGAGAAGGACGACCTAGGGTGACAGGGATCACCTGGTGGGATGTAGCCGCACAGGTTACCAATAGGAAGAACGATGTCGTGGAGTCTTAAGGTCGCTTAGTGAGACTCCCCAGCAGCCAATGCCGAGCCGCTTGGATAGATGGGAGGGGGCAGTCCTGCAGCCGGTCGAGGGGAACCCTGGAGGTGGCCCAGCTTCCCCATGGCGAATTAGTGTTCGCAAAGGAGATTGCGTTGCGTTGCGTTGCTCAGTGGATAACACCATTTCAGCTTCAGACCAGCTCAGAGGTAAGCTGGCACGAAGATTGGAGGCTCTGTCGTGAGGACTTGTGAAAACCGGCGTGGTGTAGTGGGCAAGGTATTGGACTTTGAGTAGCCAGACCCATGTTCTGGATCCATCTCACTCACAGAAGCTTCCCTGGTGACTTTGGGCCGATCACTCTCAGCTTAACCTACCTCGTAAAGGGTTAAATGCGTGAGGGAATAGATACAAGCGCACACCAAATAAATTCTGAAAGTTAGCAAGCCATTTCAGTGCTGGAACAAAGACGGTAGGTGGATGAGTTAGGCAATGGTAGGCTTAGGAATGCGACAATAGTTATTTTTTTATTTTTGTTTTTATACCACTGTATAAATTAACTCTCATGTGGATTGTTTGTAAGATATGGAGTCTATTGATTTGTTTTTTAATATAGTATACTTGAAGTCTTGGAAGCTAGATCTATAGAAATATGTGTAAATATTCTGTGCATACAGAATTATATGTAAATAAATAAATGCTTTCTCTGTCACGGAGCAAATGTAGTACATTCCAAAGGTCATTTCTCCTCTATCTTAACAATATGGCAATTACATAAGGGAGAGCATTAGAGATGGTGAAGTTCGAAGCTTCCAAAAATACTTTTCTTTTACAAATCAACATAACCTTGAGATTTAGAGCTCGTTTCTTATATTCACTTCTAATCTAATAATCGGTCTCTTTTATAGAAATAAAGCGTTAAGCATATGTTGGTCTGTTAAAAAGAACAAACTGAAACAGTATTGCAATATTTTTATTGGAGCAAGTTAAAGTACACAAACAAACATTTAATTTTCCATTATTACAGAACTCTTCTTTTGAGCTTATTTTCTTTTCCTATGTAGGAAAATGGGAGAAGAGAAAAATAGAGGAAATTCTATCTGTAAATGTAATTGCTATAAAATGTGTATTACACTCACCTACAATTATAAGACTATACATTTTGAAGTTAAATGTAAATATACATGAAGATAAACTCCATAATCCATACTGGGCACTTCAAGTTTGTATTTTGTTTAGAAAAAAAAAATTACCTCACTTTTCTTGTCCTGAAGGTTTACAGTAATGTTGAAAATAGTTTTGCTTATATTTTTTGTGTTTACTAAAACTAGAATGCCATCTTCCTGGATGCAAGGGCAAAGCTGGCTTCTTTCTATTAAATTGGAATTCCTAAATTTTTACAGCAAGTTAGCTTAACCTGTAATGTTCTGGTAATCCAGATAAAAATATTCCTAATGTTGCTGGGCATTATAATACTGCACTACATCAAGCTCATAAAATCCACTTATATGCAGCTCTGCAGCAAAGCATCACAGCCTTCCTCTTGCCAGACTTCATGTTTTATGTAACGCTGACAGCAAGAACAGGAAACCCACTCCAATCTCTTGTAGGCTACTGCACAACAGGCACTTTCTTGCAAATTGTATACAGGTAGTCCTCACTTAACCATAGCAATTGAGACTGGCAACTCCATCACTAAGCAACAGAATCATTGAGACATAACGTGACCGTGACGGACTTATAAACACACTTTTGCCCTGGCCGTTAAGTGAATCATCTGTGGTCATTAAACAAAACATCATGTAAGCAAAACTTGTAATTTTACTGCTGGCTTCTCCTTTGACTCTGCTTGTCGGAAGCCAGCTGTGAAGCATGCAGATGGTGATCACAAGGCCATGTGACACTGCAACAGTCATAAGTGCAAGGACTGGCTGTAACATTACTTTTTCAGCACTGTTGTAACAGCGTCAAACAGTTACTAAACAGGGCAGTTGTTAAGTGAGGACTATCTGTATTACTAATTCCCCAACTCTTTCCAAATGTTAAAATTACAGGTAATTGCGTTCCCAAATGATGTCAAAGATGCTGATGTTTTCTTGTAGCTCTTTGCTCTGTAATATATAGCTGGAATGATTTCACTGAAATGCAAGCTAATTGTTTCTACAGTCATTTGATCACATTTTTGTAGTAAAATAGTTCAGAAGAAAGCAGACATATATCTTTAACATATAAAAACTTTCAGATGTAGTGCTTTTTAAAAACCCAAATAATAGTATAGGTGAACACAAATCTGTTTCCACTTATATAGGGTTTCTGCACCTTTGGAGGGGGGCAGCTTTACATGGAAAGAGAACAGAACAAGTGTCTGCAATTATGAGGGAAAACAGGAAAGACAAAATCTGCAAGTTAAGTTTTATTTACACTTCTTTGAGTTCAACCCTTAATAATTTTGCCTTACTCTGAAGGAAAAACAAACTCAATTCAGCTTTTAAGGCCCCAATAAAAGCAGTACAATTTTATTATAGATTCACTGCACCTTTAACAGGGCTCATGAAGGTCTTGAAATATAAAATATCTATTTTAATAAATCAGTTAAATAACTGAAAAGTCTGTTATACTGGCAAAGATGGCACAGTACACACTAAATGCCTACTCTTTTTAGTCAAACTGAAATGTAAAATCAAATGTTAATGTATGCAATTTTTAACAGTTTGACTGTAATGTTTGTGCAGAATGCCATATATACCACAAAACACAATTTACAAATCTGTTAAATAAGAGCATGCTCTTTTTATTTGCATACAACCTGTATCCAAATTAGTGCACTCATCACAAAAATGACAAATTCAACAGGTGAAATATATGAAGCATTACCTTATTTAACAGATATTAGATATTAAAGCTAAAATGTATATTATGGAAAGCTGCATTCCTCACTGGTTAAAAAGAAATGGGAGAAACTATGAAAAAGGTCCAATGTTTTAATTTCTGAAGCTAGCATTTTCCAAGATTCAAACAAGCAAACCACCTCTGTGTTCTTCAGATCTTGCTCCTATCTCAAATCTAGACTGGTTTTACGGAGAATGAACTCCATTCAACTCCCACATTTCCAGACAGAACTAGAAAATTTCTGCCCTGAGCTCCTGAAGAACCTTTATCAGGATCTAAACGGATCAAAGTTCTAAACAGACCAAAGATCTGACTCCATTTGAGGCAATATCCTTTGGGAAACTTCTGTATTATGTACCAGGAAGGTACAATCCATGAAGAGGGCTACCCCAAGTACATACCATGATATTGCAATCTCAGTCCATATTCTTTAAAAAAAACAGATGATTATATGTCATCAGGGTAGTACCAACTCTACTCCCCCCCCCGCAAATTTAGCCAGCGCAATTATATTTTAAAAGCTAAATACTAAGAGATGTCATTAACTCTTTGAAGTAAATGAGAGATCAAAATGAAAGCTGACATCTCTGATAGGAAGATATAAGATGCTTAAGCCTACTTTCATACCAAGGTCCCTTTTGAGTTCATGTTTACCAAGCAAAAAACTGATTACGTGAATTACTAATATTTGCTAAAATGTTATAAACAGCATTATTTTTATTTTGCAATCATCATCTTAGTAATAGCTGAAGATTAGACCTAGTTAAACTTGTTAACACAATGTTATTTTAGTGGCTTTTAATGTTATAGTTACAGAAAGAAACTGAGCCAAAAGCAGTATTAACTTCTCTAATCATATGAGGAAGAGAGTTCCAAAGCTATAAACCTATTTCATGTAAATTAGGTTACTTGGACTTACTACTTCTGTTTGGCTAGTCTTGGTATGTCTTACAATAATTATCCACATTTCATTCACACACAGTATGATGAAGCATACCATTAAAACAAAACAAGACAAAAACCTTTGGGCTTTTTTTCCAACAGTTCTTTTATCTGAGGATTGACTCTGCCTTATCCAAAAATGAAACCCAGTATTTAAACTACTATTAAGCGTTTTACAATAGAAAAATGCCTTGTAAATAAATACGTTTAAAATAAATTAAAATACAAGAATTTAAACAAAAATGAACTAAAGAACTTTATTGACATCACAGTACATTCAATAGCAATTTAGAACATTACAGCTGAAAGAGAATGGCATATTTCATAGCCTTAGGTAAGCACTACTGTTTTGAAAAATGTAAATACAAAGAAATCCTAGCAAGTACTTAACTCCGAGCAGCGTTTCCAAAAAATACAGCTATTTACAGATTTTTTTTAAAAAAGGGGTCAGCTTCCATCTACATAGCCACAATTGTAGCCTCTATAATGAGCCTCTATAATGAGACAAGCCCTTAAAAACTCATGGAATTTTTAAACCATTATGACTAGTGTCATATCATTCCTCAGCGTTTACGACGAGGAGTCATTGATCTGAAAAATAAAGAAAAAGTGGGGAAAATTAAAGGGAAAAGAATCATGAAAAGCATACATGTTAGGCTTATTAACTGCATTTCTAAAAAAAAAAGCGATCAAAAGATATCTCCCCATCCCACCAGAAGAATAATCTATGGAAATTAGTTTAATTTGTAAAATATATATGTTGCAGGCAGGCATGATGAAGAATTGAAATATAAAGAAATATATAAATCAAGCAAAATACTTAAAAGAATACTACCTTGATCGTGATTTAGACTTGTGTTTGCGGCTTGCCTTCTTACCAGACCTTTGAGATTTCTCCATGGACCGTGACCGACTATGCTTTGATTTCTTCGGCTTCTTTTCTTTGCTGCTGCCTCGTGACTCAGAACTGCTTCTTGTGCTAGATTCCGAACCCGAACGCTTTTTGCTCTCTTTGGTAGAACTTCTCTTGCTTTCCTGCCTAGAATCATGCCTTAACATTTTTGAAGACAGGGAATCACTGCGAGAGAGTGTTCTTTCACTATCTCTTTTCCTTTTTAATCTCTCTTCATGATTGCCAGCTTTACTGTCTTTGTCTTCTTTTCTCTGTTTCTCTCTGCGCTTCTCCTGATCTCGGTCCCTCTCCCTATGCTTCTTTTTATCTTTCTCTATGCTCCTGCTGCGCTCCTTTTTTCTTTCTTGAATTTTGCTATCATGACTATGTTTGTGCCTGTTCCCACTTATGCTCCTGTGCTGGTCTTCACTTTTATGCCTATCTCGACTCCCACTACGAGTGGAATGGCTGGTAAGTCTATCTCTTGAATGACTATCACTTCTACGTCTCTCCCAGTTTCGGTCATGGGAAGGACTATGATTTCGCCTCCTCTCCCTTCTTTCTATACTCCTGTGTCTACTAGACCTCTGTCTTTCTCTTACCTTGCCCCTGCTCCTGCTCCTTTCTCTTCTGTTTCTATGTGAATAGCTCCTACTTCTGCTACGCCTAACTTTAGGTGACCTGCTATGACTACGTCTCTTTTTTCTTTTGGGGGAGGAAGAATGTGTAGAGCTGCGACTGCTGCCAGAACTACTACTATAGGATGAACTAGTAGCTGTGCTGCTACTGCTGCTACTGCTGCTACTTCTACTATTAGCACTTGAGCTAGCACTGCTTGAACTTTTTGATCTACTCCTTCCTGCTCTCTCTTTTTCTTTAATCTCTTTTTTGGGTTCGGTGTCTGGTGTTATTTCTTTTGGAGACTTTTTCTTTTCACTAAATGCATCTTCCTCCTCAGCTTCCTTCACATCTTCTAGTGGTGAATTGCTGCCTTGCTCTTTACTGGCAAGTTCACTCATCTCTTTTGCAATTCTCTCATTTTGGAGCTTTTCTTCTGCAAAAGACGTGCCGAAGAGAAACAGATCCCAAAATCATACAAATAAAGTGGTACCAATACAATATTCTTATTATTCTGGCCAGTAACAGTTATAAGGTAACAATGTGTAAGAACAGTAATTCTTTCACAATTGTTCCATGTCAGTAAAGATCACTGGGTGACTTTCAGGAGAACATACAGCAGGGGCAAGAGAACCATAACCTGATTTTCTATAATAATTTTACCATACATTCAATGGCTTTGTTTGGGTATATAGTATCACATAATGGGTAATAGGTTTTAGGCCTGTGCAGATCATCTGCTAGGTGCTTGGTCACTTGTAAAAGGCCTCTATGGATCTGTACCACTAAGGTACAAAGCAACCACATGAAGACTTGGTATGGCTACTTCAAGGCACTCCAGAGGTGTGTACATGCACAAAAGAGGCTTCTGCCCTAACTGCCTCATCAAATGATACACACAGGCTTAACCTATTAAAAGGCTAAAATATGGCATAAGCATAAGATCCCCTCCCCCTATGCATACACACATACCTTCCAGCTGTTTCTCTAGCAATAGTTGCTGTTCTCTTTCCTTCCTCCAAAATGCTTCTTGTTTTTGCCTGATTCTGTGTCGTAGTTCCTCATCATCAGTATCAGATGACTCAGAGCCTCTGTCACTCCTCTCATCGTCACTGTCTCCTGATCCATAACCACCCAGTCCACCTGCGTGCATAAAGCCTAGTCTATCACGAGGAAAGATTAATCCTGGTTCTTAATATTTCTGCAGGGCAAAGAGGAGTTCATATTGCCCATCTTTCACTTCTTCACTGAAGAAGCCACTTATTCTGGAGGAAGTGCCAATGCTGGTTGACTGGAGTGTTCAAGGCCCACACATTTGACCTGCTGTTCAGTATCTGGTTTTACTTCATCCGGAATAGCTTGCCATGTTTTCCAGCAAGCAATCGCTATGATTACATACTTTCTGCTCAATATGAGTAAAAAAGCTCTTTACAGAGCCAGTACCAAATGCTTAGAATACATCAGCAAGAGAATATACTCTGAAGTGCAATGCCTAAGATCTGTCCTTCAAGATATCTTTACAGTGATTTCAGCCAGCTTCAATATCCAGGGCTTTAAAAAGTCCCAAAGCCAATCAACTTTCTAGTGTTCAGAAAAGACTGTACATTAAAAAGGTACAGATATGCAATAGGAATGGACTTCTCTTCCCCCAAAAGATAGATCTGAAAAACTGGTAGAAAGTAATCTTGAGCATCTGATTCAGAAGCGTTTTTACTTTCTTTCCCAGGTTCTTAATCTTTAAATTAGTTTACCAAATACATTTAAACTAACAAAAGAATTCATCATAGTGGTCAAAATAATGTATTTATTTAATGTCACAATAATACGACGGCATTATCAATGTTACACTGACATGCAAAGTTTTTACACAATCTATTACAACATAGGATGCAATTCTGAATTTCATATCTAGCATGTTCTAATATCAAGCGCCAGCTATGAGAATTCAAAATATGCATTTGTTGTGTGGGATTTTTGGCAAGACAAAGTAGTAGATGTTATTGTGTTTTTTATTTAAACATACACTAACACAGTTAAATAAAAAAATAATAATACAAATCATTCAAGTCCATTGTATTTTAGATACCATATTAGATATCTGGCCAAAAACACCCAACCTCCAAATCTCAGGACAGGCTTGCACAGAAAGAATACTACCATACAATTTCACAGATTTCAGTATAGCTTTTTGTGAGATAAAGTCCTAAGTTATTGGATGCTCGCCTAATTCACATTGGATAGTTTCACTCCTGTTTCAATACATATTTAGGAATGCAAGCCACAGCTCTCCCCATTAAGTCCCTCTCAAAAATCAGGAACATACTTACCAAGTCCAGTGAGGGAAGCCAATGCACTGGACTGTGCCAGCTGTTTTGCAGGAGCTTTGTATCACATCAACAACAGGAACAACATGTTAACACAAATAGCCACGTTTTCATAGTCATGAGAGTCTATGGTATTGTTAAATCTACTACTATTGCTGTTTTGTGGAGGAGAGAAAAAACATTAAAAACGTATCATCCATTGAAAGCCCAGTAATTTCTGGCCATGAATGTTTAGAAATTTAAACTGTAAATTAATAATGGATACAATTAAAAAGGCAGTTCTTTAGAGTAAGGCATTAACAGATTAATACATTTCACCTGCAATCAGTACAGTATTAAATAATTTACACACAGCTATATGAAATAAGGTTACTGTTTTTTAAAAAAGAAAAAGCTGACTAGCAGGATAGCAAAAGCATTTTATTATTCAAGTTTGCCTTTTTTTTGTTGTTCATCTAAATTTCAACTAGAAAATTCTATTTAAAAACTAAACACAATTTTAAAAAAAGCTAAATGGAAAAAATGAAATAATTTAACACTATAAACTGCACAGAACAACAATGTATGATTACAAATGAATTTTTACAAATTTCTCACATTTAAATTATTTTAGGTGCAGATATTATATATATATATATATATAAACTATTACAATACATGCAAAAGGACAGTTAATGAAGCTATTAGAACCCTAAACATACCTTTTATTGCTTTACGATGGACATCTTTAGCCACATAATAAATTTCTTCATTGGTAACATCTAGGAGAATTTCTGTCAGCAACATTTTTGTCAGCAACATCTGAACAAATTTAAACACACTCATTCAGATGCTATTCTCAATTACCCCAATTCAAGGTATCTCACTTCATGAAAAGCAAATAGGAAAGAATTTGACAACAGTCAGAGAAACAAGTTTATCTCACATCTTTTTTTCTAACAAGAGGAATTACATTTTCATTGCTAGGAATCAGTAACTGGAACTTTTCTCAGTCACACACAAGCCTTTGCCATGCCTAATATAGCTGTTGCCGCTGTAACTACTGTCTCTTTGTTCACCAGCATGTTTATGCCAGCAATAGTTATATGGAGTCCTATGCAAAATATCAAGTAAAAAAATTGTTCCACAGTAAACCCTCACTGTAACACCTCTCAGTTTGATGCAGCAGATATATCTGCATGCAAATAAAATCTCAATTGAGCAACAGTTGCTTGATGTTTCCACTAGAATAATTTTACTAAAGAAAAGCAGCTTTTCTTAATGTCTAAGGATGAAATCTTTAACTGTTTTGTTATTTCAATAACTGTTAACAATCAAAAGAAACCTTCCTAGTTAATGTTAAATTTATTTCTTTCAAATTACAATTTATAATTAATTAAATTTTATTAATTAAGTTAAAGAAAATCAAAATTTAATGAAGCCATTATTTTTTTCTTCAACTATAGCTCCCATTGTATTAACAGTCAAATGCATGGTCAATACATCGGTCCAAAATTCAACTGTACCATCTGATACTCCTTTTCTTCCTCTGTCATTTCTGGTTCACTCTGCTCCTCATGAGCAGTTGGAGATGGGCTTCTGCTGACTTTTCCACTACTTGTAGCCTCTACATTATCAAAATCCTCTTCTTCTTCATCACTATCCTATAAAACAAAAAGAAATGTAGCTGTTCAACAAGTAGTTACATTTTCAACAATTAAGAAACCTTCATATTTCAAATGTTAACTGTTCATACTGACAAAACCAAAAAAAGGTATTGATGCAAAAGGAAATGGCAAGGTTAAGGTCTATTCTACCTGATCAAGACTGCCTGGAATGTTGCATCATCTTATCAGAACAAAGCCAATGTTTTGGGAAGGACCTTGCAACTAACATTATTACCCATCTACTTTAGAAGCCTGACAAATTATGAAAAGTATGGACAGCTTGCTATCTTTGCTACCAACGCTGTTGGTAAAATACATCTTTATTTTCTAATAATTTAATAATATTAAAATGAAATATTTTAAACATGCAAACATGCATCTACTGTATAGGAAGTCTCCCACTTACAAATTTACTTTTCTGTGGTAACCGAGGTCCATCCTCTTCTCCTGGTTCTGTATTTTCCTTCTTTTCCTTTTTAGACAGTTGAGAACGCTGCTGTTCCATTCTCTCTTTTTCTAGCTTCTTCTGTTTTTCCCTTTCCATCTTCTCTAAGCCCTCACGAATCCAAGCAGGTAGAGTTCTACGTTTAACAGCATCTAAAGCATCATAAAGTAGATTACTTAACAAATGCATACTTTCTGAGCCTTATCAGATTTTTAAAAAGTTAACTGTCTCTAATAAGCTTTATAATTTTTTTCATGGGCCATGTAGCAGAGAACATTTGTTAGGCTGTAGCTGAGGTTCCATAATGTTGTTCTATTTAAAATGAAGCATGGATAGCTGAGATTAAGTAAAGTATGTATAATTCAGCTCCTACCAGTGAAACTCATCAACCAGCAACTTGTATTCTCAAAATTTGTGTATTAGAGACATTAAACTGAATATGCTGAAGACATACCAATTTGAGGGGGTTCCTGTTTCACTGGCAATGTGATCGGTGATCGCTGGCGATCTCTAAATGCTGGCCTTTCCCTTCGATTTTGAGGAGGTGCAGGAGGTGCTGGAGGCCCTGGGGGCCCTGGTGGTCCAGGCTGCCAGTAAGGTGGGTGAAATCCACCTTGAGGTGGACCAAAAGTAGCCCCATGCTGAAAGAGTAATGAAGTTCATTTTTCTTTAACTCAGTGCTACATATTCCCTTAACACTGTCTCTCAGCAGAAAGGCAAGCAGAAAGAAAATGGGAATCCAAGGAAAAGGAAAAGGAAAAGGAAAAGGAAAAGGAAAAGGAAAAGGAAAAGGAAAAGGAAAAGGAAAAGGAAAAGGAAAAGGAAAAGGAAAAGGAAAAGGAAAAGGAAAAGGAAAAGGAAAAGGAAAAGGAAAAGGAAAAGGAAAAGGAAAAGGAAAAGGAAAAGGAAAAGGAAAAGGAAAAGGAAAAGGAAAGGAAAGGAAAGACAGGACAGGAAAGACAGGACAGGACAGGACAGGACAGGACAGGACAGGACAGGACAGGACTTGATCTCTATGGAGTGTTTGTGCTTCCACTAGGGAGTCCACAGTATTTTAGGCATATCCCAAAGTTTAACAAAACAAAATAAGATTTTATCATTTAAAAACTAATTTTGAAAACGAGAAGCCCATGCAATATTACATTCTGGCTTTTGAAAGTTTATTCAGTTTTAAAAACAGTATATAATACAGCACTGGAATCTTCCATTGAGGAAACAGAGGCCCAAAGGACTCAAGGGAACATGAATTAGTTCTTTATTTTATTGGGGGTTTGCCATTTATTTGTAGGTTATCAGGATATTCCTAATATTCTGATCTTTTTTTCAGCAGTAATATGGAGAGGCAAAGGGAGTTCAATTATGTGCTCTTCTAATGAGCATATCATATAGTTTTTCTGCAATATACAGTGGTACCTCGGTTCACGAATGCTTCTGTTCACGAACAATTCGGTTCACGAACAGCTCTGGTTGCAAAATTTTGCGTCCGTTCGCGAACTCTGCATCGGGTTACAAACAGGATCCGCGGCCATTTTCCCTCCCGTGACACGTGGTCGCGGCTTCCTGTAGGGAGGGGGACTCTCCCTCCAAGCAGTAACCGCCTCCCCACCCACCTTCCTGTCCTCCACGCCAGAAGTCGCGTCGAGCAAGGTTAGCTTTCTCTCTCTTTGTACTGTACTTTGTGTCATATTTTTGCGGTTTAAAAAAACAACAACATATGGTTCAGAACGGATTAACTGTAATTACATTGAACCTTATAGGGAAATTTGATTCGGGACGCGATCAAAAATCGGTTGGCAACCAAATTTGTAGGGGCAGAACGGATTAACCATATTTACATTGAACCTTATGGGAAAATTTGATTCGGTTCACGACCAATTCGGTTCACGACCAGAGTCATGGAACGAATTAAGTTCGTGAACCGAGGTACCACTGTAAATGAATTATCATTCTCTTACAACCGAACAAGTCTAAATAATTTATGAGGCCAAATTCTCATGATCAATTCTCACTTTTTTAAGCAAAAATTATTTGACATATTTTATTTAAATAAGTTGGTCATAGAGTATGTTTAACAACAGTTGCCAAGTACCCAATTTACGATGCTGATCATTAATAGCACGATGTACCTGAATGAAGCACATCAGGTTTTTTCTTTTAGCGAAATGATAATTGAATAAGAAAGCAGTTCATACTGTTTTCAAAGGATTTGTGCAGTCAAGCAATTTTTCTCTTGCTTTTAAAGTACTTGCATGTTACTGAAATCTCAATAAAACCATTTTTCAAGTACATGTAAGGAGGAAGCATGGGTCTATTAAACATGAATCATGATTTCAGAAAATAAAATCTATTCTTTATCAGAAATAAAGCCTTCTCATCTTTTCCTAACAATTTGGGATTTTCTCTTCTAAGTTTAAGCGCCATCAGCACTGTTGGAAAATGTGGTTTTAAGAAATGAATTAATTTCAGTTGCATATTATCAACTTCAGCTATGGTACTGTTAGAAGGAAAGCTGCTAGAGAAAGCTAGTCAATAGTATTATTTTACGATGTTCCCCTTCCCCCAAATCCCATCTGATTCTTAGACAGTGTGTAGTCTTCATGCAATTGTGTCTTCAATCTCAGTTCCATTAATATATCAATGTGGGTCTATGGGACAGGATACACTTTATTCAAAACTTCAGATGACCAATCTATCAATTAAAGTTCGCAACTTTTAACAAACTACACAAGGACATAAAAAGGTAACTTACTATGTACAGTCTCTTCACTTACTTTGTACATATCTACTAAATGTAACACCAAATCTTAGTATAGCACTAACACATAATTGAGAAAAATGTAGGCATACCTTGTGCTCCTGAAACAGTACACCTAATGCTGTCTAGGTCATACCAAGGACTCCATTCACAGATGTAAATATTCATAAACATGCACAGATATCAGATGTGCAGAAATTCCCATGCCCCCCCTTCAGTCTAGATACTAATTCTCCTCTTTTACTGAAGTGAATGGGAATGCCAGAGTAGATGAAAGTGCTCCAGTATGTGTTTTAACTAACTAGCCCAAAACAAACAGCTGAACCTGGGTCACTGAATACAATTGTATTCTACAGTTCTGAATTACTTCAATTTCAGAGTGGCTAAAAATGCATGCATCATGATTGTACACAGTATTTACCTTTATGTTAATCTTAATATTCTCTATACATAATTTGTTTACAAAAGCATTATTTATTCAGAAAATTACTATGGAGAATCCCTAAGTATTTACTGGATTATCCTCTTAGTTTAAATAATAATTCATTAATATCGTCCTCATGATGTTAATATTTTTCTCCTTTACAAGACATGAATCTATTTATACAAACACATCTATCCCTTCTAATCTTATACGCTCCCCCATATCACATCGGGAGCCTAAAAACAATTAAAACCAGAACAAAAGACCAAAACAAAAAAAACCCAACACTTCCCCTCCAAAAAAACCCTAGTAAAATTTATAAAAGCAGATACAGGAGGGAGGTAACATATAAATAAAATTTACATTGCCTGTGGCATGAATGCCTTTCTAAAAAGGTCTTGACCAGTCACTAAAAGATCACCAGAGAGGATACTACTGATGTGGTCATTGAGAAGATCCTTTTTCTTATTCCAACCAAACTTGCTTCTACCACAGTTGCGATACAGAGAAAGGCTTCTCCATCATATCTGAGGATGTGGGAAAGCTTTGGTGGGAGATGGCAGTTCCTAAAATATCTCAGACTTAAGCCTTTAGGGTTTTAAAGATCATCAACAACACTGAGTTGTGCTTGGAAACAAACTCGTAGCCACTGGGGCCCTTGCAGCTAAAATATGGTCCTGCCTGAAAGCACCCACTCACATTCTTCCTGGTGCATTCTAGACCAGCTGAATTTCCTCAGACCTTTCATAACTGGTCTCAAACAGAACACATCACACTAAGCCAGTCTAGAATCAACACGTGTCATCATCACAGCCAATTTGACTATGAATACAGTTGGCAAACTAATTGAGCTGGGTAAATGTTTGAAAACAGATCTATTTTAACAAACAAGTAGACTTTGTTGAAATCTGCTTTACAGCAATGCTGCTGGAACTCCACATGCTTATATTAAAATAACAAATGTTTCACCTGATAGTCAAACTGGTTCACTGGCCCCATTGCAAAGTTATCAGGTGGTGGTCCCCCAAAGTTGTGATTATTCTGGTTAAATATATGCCTGTTGTCAGGGGCAAATTCCCCACTGTCCTGACTGTTACTGTCTTCAGATGGAGGAACAATATCCATTGATCCAGGGGCTGGAGGAATCCATGGCTGATCTGGAGGCGGATGAGGTGGCTGGTGGGGCATGCTCCATTCTGTTTTGATGTAATAATAAAAATGTTAATAATCATTTTAATCAGCATTTAATCAGGATAAACTGATTTTTATAATGAAGGATATATCATTAAACTTTTCTGGTTTCCATTTTTGTATGAATCCAAACTATGTTTAGTAGTCCTCTGTTTGTACAATACTTAAGCAGATCACAACATCTACCACAATCAGAGAAAGACTGTGTTACATCATCTAAAATAGTTTTTTTCCAGTCTGGCCCTTTTAGATCTGATGGAAATGCAGTTTCAAGGATAATGATAAGAATAATCTCCATCATCAATATTGATAAAATAGGTGTGAGCTACAAAAGCTATGTAACCATAACTTTATTAGTGTTTAAATTGCCACAAAACTCTTGTTTTTGCTGGTTAAACTAACACAGTATCCCTCTGGAGAATAATTACTTATATCAGCTTCTCCAGCTGTGTTGGACTATCACTTCCAGCATCCTCAGTGTGTATAATCAATGGCAATTCCACATTAGCTAATATAGGAAAATAATGAGGGATGTTAGAAATTGAAGTTCAATAATGTCTGAAAAGCCACAATTTCCCCATCTATGTTACAGAATATGGACAAATTTAAAATTTAAAAGTAGCGAGCCCAGCTGGAACACCACCACAATATTTAAAATAAAGATCTTGTCTTCTTCCAGTGAACACTTTGAAAATCCTGTTCTACAAGTCTGCAGTGCAATTAATCCTGAAATGGGAAAAGGTTAGGAGTAATGATGCTGAATGCTAAGATGTCTCTCTTACACACACACACACAAAGCCCACAGAGAGCAAGCCCAGTTTTTGCAATTGTCTTTAAAAGGCTTGCAGGTTGTTTGTATAAGATAAATCATAAACATGACAATGTGCAGCTTGTCTGAAACAAGAAGGGACAAGAACAATAGCTGACCCAGTGAAAGATCTGCTCACATCTATGTCCAACATAAATTGCCATTATGCCTTGACTGAGGGTGAACTGCTCTTGAAATACTATTCTCTAAAAATGTATTTTTAAAAATTGATTCAATTTAACTGTTTATTACCCAACTTTTTTTACAGTACATACACTGCGTGCACAATTATTAGGCAAGTTGTATTTTTGAGGATGAATTTCATTATTGAACAACTAAAGTGCTCTCGGTCGATCCAAAATGCTAATAAACCTCAAACCTGAATATTTAAGAAAGTAAAAGTGAGGTTTTGGCTTTCTTAGGAGCATATCTATGTGTGCACAATTACTGGGCAACTATTAGTGTGCAGAATTATTATGCAACTAAATGAAAAACTAAAATTCCCCCATCTCACTTGTTTATTTTCATCTGTTAAAGTGAGAATAATAAACAAACAACTCAAAATTTACAAATAAACATTTCTGACATTTCAAACAAAAAATCAGTGACCAATATAGCCATCCTTCTTTGCAATAACAGTCATAAGCCTTCCATTCATGGAGTCTGTCAGTTTATTGATCTGTTGACGATCAACTTTTTGTGCAGCAGCAACCACAGCCTCCCAGACACTGTTCAGAGAGGTGTACTGTTTTCCTTCACTGTAAATCTCCCGTTTGAGAAGGGCCCACAAGTTCTCAATAGGGTCAGGTGAGGAAGGGGTCCATGTCATTATTCTTTCATCTTTGAGGCCTTTACTGGCTAGCCACGCAGTGGAGTACTTCGATGCATATGATAGAGCATTGTCCTGCATAAACAGCATGGTCTTCTTGAAAGATGCAGACTTTTTCCTGTACCATTGCTTGAAGAAAGTGTCTTCTAAAAACTGGCAGTAGGTTTGGGAGTTGATTTTAAGTCCATCTTCAACCCGAAAAGGTCCAACTAGCTCATCTGTAATAACACCAGCCCATACCAGTACCCCACCTCCACCTTGCTGGCATCTGAGTCAAAGTGGAGCTCTGTGCCCATTACTGATCCAACCACGGGCCCATCCATCTGGTCCGTCAAGAGTCACTCTCATCTCATCAGTCCATTAAAACCTTTGAAAAATCTGTCTTCAGATGTTTCTTGGCCCAGTCTTGCCGTTTCAACGTACGTGTCTTGTTCAGTGGTAGAGTTTCAGCCTTCCTTACCTTGGCCATGTCTCTGAGCACTGCACGCCTTGTACTTCTGGGCACTCTAGGTAAGTTGCAGTTCTGGAATATGACAGCACTGGAGGATAATTGGTTCCTGGTAGCTTCACATTTGATTCTTCTCAAATCTTTGGCAGTTAATTTGCATCTTTTTTTCTCAACACGTTTCTTGCAACCCTGTTGACTATTTGCAACAAAACATTTGATGGTTCTGTGGTCACACCCCAATATCCTAGAAATTTCAAGAGTGCTGCATCCCTCTGAAATACTTTTTACAATTTTTGACTTTTCAGAGTCACTTACATCTCTTTTTTGACCCATTTTGCCTGAGGAAAAGAAGCTGCCTAATAATTACGCACACCTTGATATAGGGTGTTGATCTTCTTAGGCCACACCCTCCCTCATTACACAAATACACATCACCTGAAATGTTTATATCCAATAAGCATTTAGATTTATATGGCTTGGAGGTGGAAAATATGCATAAAAATGATGATATGGTCAAAATACTCACTTGCCTAATAATTGTGCACATGGTGTATATTCCTTTATCAGGGGTAATTTCTGCTACTTCACTTCAGAAAACAAGGAATATTCTCTTCTTTTACTCAGAAAGGTAATGGGGGGGGGGGGGGTTGTTTGTTTGTTTTATTTTTACCTAAGCAGCAGAAATTGTATCAATGAAGACTATTCTGAAATGCATTTGGCATCAAGCATAGAACTGAATAAAATTGTTGTGGAACTATGAAAATTACTCTGTCCTGTTTGTTTAATGCCAATACCTTTCAAATCTTTATGCCTGTCTATACAATTCTGAATTTATGTAACTTTCCTAATAATTCGTAGTATAATCATGCTACAAAGCTAGATCCCCAAAGCATCTACAGACCACAATCTGAATCCATGTATGATTAAGGCAGAAAAATCCAAAATATATTATATACGTCTACAAGCAGCACAGTTACATGGGAGAATCAGTGCTTCTTGTCCTTCCCGTAAAAGAAATGTTGTCCTAATGTAATTCTGCCCAGTATTACAGAAAATTTTGCAAACCAATCAGATTTTAAGTTCGTAGCAGTGCTCTTTTAAGAATTGCACCCACAACTAAAAAGATTCCAAATGCAGTAAAAAAGGATCAACAACACACCTGGCTGCCACATTCTGTTGAAGTTTGGATCATTCTGAAAATTACCATGGTTGTTTGGACCAGGTTCCATTCCCGTCATCTCCTGGCCATTTGGCATCATCCCCTGCTGTTCTACCACACCCTGCTGCCCCGATGCTTCCCGCTGAGCAATCCATGCTTGAGCTAATGCAGCCCAGTCAATCTGGCCTAGAAGCAGAATTAGATTTTCAATATACAGATTTCCATCACACAACCAAAAATTGCATCTTATTCATACATCAGCTTTATTTTATAAGGCCTGGGGAAAAATATTCTTAGCATCATTTACCTAGAGAGTACTGTTAAAGACAAATAATTACTAGACATGGACTGTATTTCAATGCAACTTTCACAGAACTAAGACCCGCTGAATGAATATTATGCTATGCTATGCTATGCTATGCTATGCTATGCTATGCTATGCTATGCTATATATAACTGCACCATAACATTAACAAAGAGTGCATTATTTTATCACACTCCAATCCTCCATTAAAAAAGACAATCTACATCATCTATCAGGTATAGTTTGGAGGAATCTAGCAGACACTGATACCACATCCCAGACTGCAATTCTATGCTGATTGATTGAGAATCGTGAGCGTTTCTGAATTACGAACGGTTTACTGACACACACGCAATGATGTAGACTATACAACTCATCCTGAACATGGGCCAGTTTCTATGTGTTGTACATATTTAAGCAGCCTATGTGACCACGTAGGCATCCCAGACTGCAATTCTATGCTGATTGATTGAGAATCGTGAGCGTGAGAGAGAGAGAGAGAGAGAGAGAGAGAGAAACAAACTACTGATTTAGATGCACCTAGATTTCCTCCAACCTGTAGCTTCTTTTGCTTCTACTCTTCTACAGAACACGTTTGAAAAAAATAATTGTAATACTCAGGCATCCTAGGATTACTACATTCTGTTTCTGTGTTTCTCCTTGTATTAACAGAGTATTGGTTTGTTGCAACAATGTAACAATTAACAGAACTGGAACACTAGCCTTCAGTTAGCACATCCAGATCTGACTGAGTTGATGAATATATAGACTATCTATTCTTTTCTATTTTCTTTTTTATAAAAAAATAAAAAACTATTAACAGCAGAAGAGAAAGATAGCATATGTATATAAAGGAAAGAACACACATGTAGCTGGTTTGGATTAAAATAAAACATTTTTTAAAGGAAAGGTAGAGAACCCACAGCTTGTAGTGGGTGGGGCCAACATTTCCAGCCCATTTCTTAGAGTATGGGGGTTTTAAATAGCAAAATGGGTGCCTTAAGCTTCTGCAAGGCATAATGTTTGTCCTTTTTACCCTTTAACCCCACCACCAATAAATAAAAGGGCAACAAAAGAGGGACCCCCAATTCCAGTGATGTCATAACATTATTGAATATATTCCTTCCAGCCCTCAGAAACCAAAGATTTTTTTAAAAAAATACTAAACCTCTCAGCACAAGAAAGTCTCCCACCTCATCTTAAAGGAGGGGTTCCTTAACTTTTTGCCATTAAATCTCCTTTTAATGTAATCTAAATGTATACACCTCCCCTAAAAATCCAAACACCAAAATGAACAAAATGAACTATGAAAACAATACAATGAAACTTTGAGAAAGGTGGATTTATTGTAACAATGTAACTAAAAGGTTCTTCAACCTCCCCTAGACTCTGTCTGCACCTCCCCCTGGGAGGTACACCTCACAATTTGGGAACCCTGTCTTAAAGGGTTAAGGATCAAAGAGCAAGAAACTCTTTTAGCAAGTTTCTCCTTGTATTATTTTGCATGTTACTGTCCAAGGAGAGGCCCGCAGTTGGGCAAAATACTGAACAATTTAAAATTTGTATGAGGATTGTACACTATAAAATTAAGAGTAACTCAAATTTAGAAAAGAAAAAGGATTAGAAGGTGACAGTGTACAATGCAATGTATTTTGATAATATGGTTTTTGAGAACCAACAGTTCTTCCACTATGCATAAAACTCAAAAGACTTCTAGTCTCGCAAATAGTCCCTCTATATTTGTCAGTATTGTTACACATATATAACTGACATAGATGTTTATTATAATAGCCCAAAACACTTTCACAGTATATTAGTGAGTTGGGAAATGCTGTGAGCTAGCAAACTCAGCTTATTGGGAGATGTTTCTTTAAGCATTTCAATAAAGGTACATTGGAATAGAGAATAAATTATCAACTCAGCATATATTGCTGCTTATAAATTACCAGCATTTTCTCCTATTCACATTACTATCTGAAGGACTACTTATGAGCAACATAAAGCAACCTGTAACAACTTTCAAAAGTTTGTAAATACTAAAGAATAGATTTGCTTAAGGTTTTGATCTAACAGTTTTTTGTGAACTCATCACTAGCATTTTTTTCTATGTCAAATGAAAGAGTAATATTCTAACCAAATTCCTAAAATGTGGGTTACTATCTTAACTTTCATGCTGAAAGAACGATTACAGCTATTTACTTACTTGGATCTTGCTGATGTTGAAATGACTGCATCCATTGCTGCTGATTCAAAGGCCACTGTTGCCAAGGCTGTCCACCTTGATCCCACATCTTTAGTTGTTTATATATTATCTATCTGATCAAAAATAACATTTCAAATTTGAGTTCAAGCTTCAGTTTTAAGTCATTCAGTGGTACAGAGTGACATCCAACCCTTTCCAAACTACCCATACAAAGCCATCCAAACCTTGTTCCAAAAAAATTATGACATTCTTGTAATCAAAATATTCCACAGAAACTATACAGGATTTCCGTGAAATCTGCTATTGCTTGAGACTTAGTAAGCTGCGACTGACAAAAATATTTGGATGTGGATATTTTATCTGGAGGAGATGGGCAGCATATAAATTTAATAATACATTTTACCATTGTGATTGCAAAATTGTCTATCAAATATAAAGTTGAATAATTTCCAGATGTGCTACAAGATCTGCCTTCCTGGGATGATCTTGGCACACAGGATTTAAAAGCCATGATTTTATTTTAGTTTCCCATTATTTTAATTTGATTTTCTGCTGTATTTTTTTTAACAGCTATTATTTATACAAAAATCTTTGGAAAATGGTGGGAGCAAAATGAAACGAATGTAAAAACCTATTTACTGGGGCTAAAAATGTCAACTATACATTCCCTTGAGTTACACTGTTTGATCTGGGTCACCTTATAAATCTTTAAATAAATAAATCTGATAACCATAAACTAGATGAGCTCTGTTAGAAAATTATTTTCTCCTCTCCTTCACATGGTTCCTGTGCAGATTACACAAACAACACTGCATCACATTATATACATTTGAAAATTGGTAATAATATAAAAGCTTAATTCTCAATCCCTTTGCCCTATTAAATATTCCTTTCAGATTACATAAAATGGAATGCTCTATTTAGTACACAGGTTTTTCTAGCAAAGAACTGTAAATCTGCAAAGTTATCCTGATCATGATCTTGCTTATTTCTTTTATAATTTCATATATCCTCTATCCTCTTTCCATATCAGACTGAAACGGCCTACTTTTCTTTGTTTTAGCACAGTAATTTTAACATGGAATTCAGACTCTGGTTGTAAGGCACATTTGTTGATCACCTCTGATTGTCAAAACACTATTTTATCCCAGAATTTGCCCATATCTGTGAATAAAGCTGTAGTGGATGTATTAGGTGTTTTAATAGCAAAAAGAATCAAGAACAGTTCCTAAAAGACAAAACATAATTGCAATGTCAGGATGCCAATATTTATGATTTTGTCCTCTTCCAATTAATGCCATATGCTTTCCCTTTGTATTTTTGCAGCAAATCTTAAGACTTACCTAAAATATACCCAAAAAAATTTAAATATTATAATTTTAATAGCCACAATGAACATTAATAGATGCCAAATATAACTGATTTCCTTGTGTGTGTGTGTGTGTGTTCCAAATTACTTAACTTGCTGTTTCCACTTTCCATTTTTATGGTAGATAAAATCAAAGTGATTGAATTGATGCAAACTTCTTTATTCTACAGGAAAAAAGCTTATTTGACTTCTTCATATAAATCCTAGATTCTAGCATCTTTAGATGCTTACACATTAGTGACATGACTGTTTTTGTATTTCTTTATTCCTTTCAATAAAATAAGTTTATTTCTCACTGTACATATATCTCTAAATTCTCAACAGTACTTTTATAAAGTGAAAAATTAAAATCTCAGATATGCTGCTAGACAGAACAATCTTGGTTTAACAAATCTGCATTTAATGGATTTTGGATGCAATAGACAAAATTTGAGTCTGCACACTTCCCTGAAATAATGGACAAAGTCTGTTAAATCAAGATTTTATGCTTTGGGGAAGCACAGGGAAGTTCAGGAGAGGGCAGATTAGTGGAATGATCAGCAGCCATGGAAATGAGAAGTGTGCGTGCACTCCTTTCATGGAAGTAATGGAAGTACGAAATTCTTCAGATGAAGAGAAGACCTTCAAGCATTTAAGCAAGAGCATATATTCCTAGAAATACAGCCACTTCTAGCAGTCTTCTGACTATAAAGAAACTACTTTTCTTTATTAATTCAAAACCAATGTTTTTTTTCTATTTTTGTACACTTAGGAAACAATATTCTGTGAGAATGGCACTGATATTATACATTTTTGTATAATAACTGTCCTATCAAATATTTTATACCAGGGACTGGCAACATGACATCTACAACCACCAATTTGTCTGTTGTACCTTTAAATGGAACTTGCACCACCCCTTTAAATTTTATAGATATAATCTCAACTGATTAAATCAAGAAAGATTTCAACTTGTTCACAGAAGATCACTAAAATCAATTTTTTAAAAAATTTTGATGGGAGAATCTGACCTACCCCTATTCTCCATCACCTACTACCAAATATTTTATATCGATAATTGGATAATTATGTGTACATAATAGCATGGAAGAAAGAATCCTTTGATTCATACTATCATCTATCCATGCTATTTCTCTTAACCAGTGGTTCAACATGCCACAAAGTTTGTATACAAATAAATAACAAAAATAAATTCAATATATAATACCTTCAGTTCACTGAAAGTAGGGTATGATAGAAGTATGGTAAATACAATTTTTAAATGCATAAACGTCTTAAGCACCACACATACATGTTTTCCTAACCTAATATGATCAGGACACTTGAAAAATAATGAATCTAACACAAATATTTCTGAATCGGTTTAAAAATTGAAAGTAAAAAAAATCCCCTCCCCCAAAGAGATTAACATTACTACATCCCTATTATGCATTATTTTAAGAACATATCTGAGAAATATACAATCTGAAATATGGTATGAAAATGGCAATTACATTACAAAGTTATGAATATGACAAGCGTCTGCAATAAAAATAGATCTAATTATGCCACTTTTGTTTACCACACCATCATTTCTGAAAATAAGTTGACCAAGATTATTCTTCTTCTAAAATGACAAATCTCTGTTAGTCATCTAGAGCCCACAAGGAAAAGCAGGGAGACCTAAACTAGAGACAACCAAGTGAATGGTTGCTTATAATGTAGCCCATGTAACTCACCAGAGCTGCTTTTATTATCTTTCATACAACAGAAGTGAGTTTACCATTTTATTCAGTAGCTATGGGCTGGAACTGTGTTGAAATGGCACAACTCGCTGTACTGTGGCAGACAGAATCCCATTCTACATTTTGCAATTAAAATCCATGCACAGACCAGTTCTATTGTTTCATATCAATGTTCCATTGAGTTCAGGAAACCACTTCCAATAGTTGTCAACCTGATCTCTCTCAGCAGTCCAGAAATATAACATGAAGGCAACAGCTCTTTTTGTACATCACTCCCTTTCCATCCGGAATTTAGAGTACTATTTTAATCATTTCTGGGCATGGACATCCTATTAAAACTGGAAAAGGCCTGCTTCTGAATAAGCATGCATAGGATGATGCTAAAAATATCAGAATTTATATTAAGTACAGGTTCTTTTCCCATGCGAGAATAATACAAGCCACACACACTACATCCTTCACCTATCTCCTAGCTATCAGCAATCCTGTACACGGGTGTCCCAGCATGTTTACAAAGCAACGTGCGCGCCTGGCTCCTGGCCTTACTTGGTAACCATGGCAACAGAACTAAGCAGTCGCCCCAAGTGTCAATCCAGGCTTTATCCCGTTCAGATTAGGGGACCTCAACGCAGGCGCACACAGGGCTCGTAACGAGCCCAATCTCAGCCCACCGCTCCAGTAGTCCAGCCAGGATCACAGCGCATGCGCATAACGGAGTCTTTTTTCTCTCTTTCTGTTACGTGTATCGCGAATGCGCTTGTAGGAAACGATCAGCCATTCCGGAGAGCAGAAGGGGACTAGCGGGCTCCTCTGTGTTCTTAATCCGAGCCCAGAGCACCGGCCCTGCATCTTCTTCTCCTCCCCCAGCCTCGCCACAGCGAGCTCCGCCTGCTCAGAATTCAGCGTCGAGCACATATGGCGGAAGGGATCAGCTCATCGATCGGCTTCCGCCTCTTCTCGACCGCAGCCGCTACGCGGGCAGTTACTCACCTCGCCCGCGCCTTCCGCGCCGACCGGTAACCCTTGCAGCTCTTCGGCTACCTCCGTCTCCCCGGTCAGCTTTGCGCGAACCACACAAAATGGCGCCCGCTGGTACTCACCCGGAACAGCAAGTTACGTCACCGCAACCCGGTGGAGAAATCCTGCCCTTTGGGTCTATCAGCCATCTTTAGTCAGGGCGGAGGCGTTGACCGAGACAAACCTAGAAGCGAAGATACTGGTCTTCAGATTCTTTGGGCACCAATTCCAACTACTCCTCTACTTTGGCAGCGATTGATGGGAGCGGTAGTACAAGCATTTGGTAAACTTACTCAACCACTGCATTAGAATTTTGCAGCTGTCAGTTTTATGGGTAGTTAATGTTTCGTTTGCCAACAAGCAAAGCCATCTTGTAAGCTCCTGACTGAAAGTCTTCTGTACGCGCCATTTTTACTAAGGGAGTGGTCGCCATACGGAGCTGCTTATTGACGCATGCGCCGCCCCTTTTGATGTTTCTGCTAGCGCCGTGGTGCTGTATGTTTGATTCTGCGTTGCGCTACAATCCTCCACGTTTTCAAATGAGTTGAATACGAGCTGCAAAAATTTGCGCGTCCGCTACATAGCAGCAAAGAGACGAGTCTTTGTTGCCATCTCCTGGCCGTCCAGATTTTGGTAACTCTAAGCGCTTAAAATATAGTTGTATAATGATATCTAGAGTCTGAATTTTTCTGAAGACCCAGTGAGGCTTAACTTCCAAGAAAACATGCGTAGCGTGAAAACCGCATCCTATTTTAGTTTTCCTTTAATACTCTTTCTCTCCTTGAGAAACAAAAGCTGTTTGCCTTTAACATTATTCAGATAATCTCTCTGTCTGACATGACTGCGTTTGGTCTGCTCGCAGTAACATTTTAGGATGCTTTAGCATTTTAAAAAGTAAAGACTAAAAGGACAACTATGTATTGTTAAAGAATAAGTCTCTGAAAAGCAGAACGATGAACTCAAATGCTTCACGTGAGTGGAAATTACCAAGGTTATATGTTGATGAAGATTCTCAGTCATCCAGGTGGAATTATCTGCGGGTTGACTCAACCTCCAGATACCAAGGCTATGTTTCAGACGACTCCCATCCATTTTAACGCAGGGGGAGTGGCCAGTGCCTGCTTCCTAAAGTGCTCCTCTTTGTATAAGTTTTCTTATTTTCACTTTCTAAAACTTTAGAACTTTCCAATATGCACTTGTATTTAATGGAATACACGAGTCCAAGAAAACCTATGCTATAACTGTCCAGAGGACAGATACTCGCTTCTTGGGGGTGGCTTATTCTGAATCCTGGCACTAAACAGGTGGTTGCATTCTGTGCCAAAAATGCCTTTCCAGCTTTATTATTCTATGACTGAATGCTGGGGAAGATTTCTGGATATGATGATGTTCCGGTTGGGCTGAATCATTTTGACAGATTATCAAGAATGTTTCTGACTGCCCAGATGGGTACATTGGATTAGCATCACATACATACTGCAAAACGTAGCACAGTGGCAAGTGAAGAGGAATACTGACAATGGCAACTTCTATGTGGGCAGCTTTTTGTGGCCAGGAGACACACTTAACATGTTGGTGGAGGCCAAGGATGCTTGTGGGTGGGGCAATTATGGAAAGAGATTGTGGGGCATGGTACAACAATGGGTGGAACTTGGAATTTCTGCAGGGTATATAAGGAGAGTTTTGGTATTTTCTGTTTTTAAATTTTATTTAATTCACTGCATTTTTCATGGATTCTGTGCTACGTCCTCAATTATTAAGACTATTGGCGTCTCTCAGTAGGTAAAAGAAGGCACAGTGGCAAATGAGATGCCACAAAAGGTCTGCTCTCATGAAGTATGGATATGCACACCCATCTATCAGACATTATTTAAACCCCATCGTTCCAAGGTTTTCTTAGTCTCCAGGGTAAGCTTCATTATGATATGTGGAAAATAGGAGGGACTTTGACTCAGGATACAATAGAAATGAGCATTTCATCAGTCTGCAACAGCTGCAGGTTGCTTCAGATGAAGCGATAATCAAGAGATGGTTAAAATGGCAAGAAATGACATGATAAAAAGAAGCTGTGGCATAGCTGGTACAGACAGCTGATGATTCCTGGCAATCAAATCTCAATAATGAATGATCCCAAGAGGTCTGGGCCATGCAAAGCACTCTGGGACCACTTTGGATCATTGTTTAGATTTTCCTCTTGATCTTAGAGGGGATTTCAAATGTATAAATAAATCTAGGAAAGGTTATGAGAAAGCTAGTTCCTACTGTTTCATTATTTAAAAATATTCTGGCAAATGAGGCAAGACAGTACTTTTTTCTTTCCTATTAATGAGACATTTCACTATTTAATATCTTATAAATCTTCCTTTTGAGGATTTTGAACTATTTTGCAGCATACTAAGCATACAGTATACACTGGAGAAAATAAATGTAGTCTTTCATATTAATCATGTAATCGGAATGCAGTTCCATTCTAGACTTACAATGCCTTCATTAACCATCTATATGAAGAAGTTGGCCTGAACAATAAACCAAAACCTAACAGTAAATTTCAACAAAGTATGTGTTTTATTTTACCCAATCACATAAATGTAAACACACTTTCTTAAATACCCGATATTTTATTTCAAAAAATAAAGAGTTTATTTTCTACTTGCATCCAAAATGGAATATATTTAGAAGTCATTTTCCTATTTTGCCTTGGTTCTGTTAAATACATATTAAAACATTCTATACATTATATGTAAAAATAGAGTAATAGCTTTTGATGGCATGTACAAAGTAAATTCTGCTTGCATTTGACTTTGCTATTAGGTAACATATTGTCTGCATATGCACCATCTTTTCAAATATAATCCAAGAGCACTAGTATTGAAATGCAGTCATTCTTGTTAATGCATTTAAAAGGCCTTTTAGTATCCTGACTCAAATAACCCACTTATCTATGGGACTTTACTTGTCAACATACATATATTTAGTAAATTGTTTGTATATTCTTGAACCTAAAAGCACCAAGGGCTTCAGTATGAATGTGTTCCTATGATACTGTTTTAGAAACTAACAACCAACGCATTTAAAAGTCAAAGTCAAAATCAACTAATGCTTACTTTGAAAGAAAAAAAAAAGATTAAGGGAATAATTTCTAGGCTACTACAAGTAGTAGACAAGCCCCTCAAATACAGCAAAAAAAAAAAGAGTGGAACATTTATGCACTAGTACCTCTGTGTGTATAGCAATGACTGTGCATAAAGTTACCTTGCCTAGATTTGGACCAGTCACATACAGTAATAATCTATTAGGAATCTAGACTAGATTTTCTTTTTGCCTCCTTCCTCATTTCAAAAATAGAGAAATCCCATTTACAAAGCATCTGTCCATAAAACAGTATCTTAGTCATAGCTGTCAATATTCTTGTTTTGGAAAGCCCAATTAATGTGTAGATCATGTTCCAGTAAAATGAGATACGCATTTCCAAGATCAAACCAGAGGATGGTACTACCTCAGCTGACACAATGCTTTTATCAATTTTCTTTTCTGATCCTAAGCTGAGATGTTTTACAGACACAAAGACAAAAGCACCAATGGGTATGCTGGCTAGGAATGACAGGGGTTACTGTTACGCAGATATGGGTAACAGATACTTAAGGTGAATCCACTCCTCATTTGTGCCAATGTTTAGAGTATCCAGGGAAAGCAAGAACAGGAGAAAGATAAACAATGATATACATTTTATGAAAAGTGGCTATGTAATATAACTGCAACAGATCCAAATGCAAGAATTTCTATTTATTCATTTATTTATTCAGTGCATATAGCTATATACAGAATGTGAACAGAACAAATGGTAGGGGTAGAACAAAAAGACGGAGGAAAGAAATACGATTCTTTCTTTAAAATTAAAGAAAATCACAGTAGGATAGTGCCAACCAGAAGTAGCAATAAACTCACTGACTTTTACAACACAAATAGAGAAAAATGCCAAATGTTTATTTTGGTATCATAGGCCGTGCTCCAGTCAAAATGAAGCGCATTTTAAATACCATAGATCTCAATGTGAGAATTAAAGAATTCATTTCTTCACTTTCCTTTAAAGTTCTGATTTATGGGACTAAACTTTAAATTGTATGACAAAATCAATATATATGGGGGGAAGTTATCTGTAACTTGGGATAATTATTTAAAATAACCTCTGGTACAAATCAAATTATTCATCCATTTTATTATCATGCATACAAAGTTACCTGTATATACCAGAACTCCTGAAACAATAAATATCAAACTGTATATGAGCAGTTCTGTGCAACTCCTTTTTGCATATATGTAACTGTTCCCTCCCCAGTTTTTGAGATATACAGTATTAGAAGCCCATGCATTCACTGGAGTACACATACCGCCTGAATCCCACTAGGTGACATTGTTTAATGGAAGGGACTCAAAGCATGCCTATTCTGCCAGGATGAGTAGAGACAATTGGAGAAAAGTTGTCCCGCAATAACTTGGCACTGTGCCATGAAGGGCTTTATAAATGGTAACCAGCACTTTGAATTACATTTGGAAGCTTATAGGGTGCTAGTACAGCTTGTAAAGTGGTGTTACAAGGGTGCATCAAAGTGCTTCCATAACTACTCACTGCTGCATTTCAGACCAAATGCAGCTTCTGCATGGGTTTTCAAGGTCCCATTTACAGTACTTTGCAATAGTCCTTCCGGGGGTGACTAGGCATGAATGACTAAGTGTAGGGCTTCCTGATCCAGAAATGAGTGTAATTGGCATACAAGATAGATTTGTGCAAAAGATCTTCTGGTGATGGCTGCCATCTTCTCTTCCAACAGGAGCTGAGTCCAAGAGGAATCATCCCCCCCCCCCATAACTGTGCACAAGTCTGAGGGAGTGCAACCCTATCCAGGACCAAAAATGGAGAGTCGCCAGAGTCAGGGGACTTAAAAGGATAAAGCCAAAGCCAGTTCTTCCCCATCCAGATCCCCATAGCCACTGGGAAAGAATCTTGATGGCATCACTTGGTCCACCGTCATATAACCGAGTAGCATCTGCATACTGATACCTGACCCGTTGCTGATGGATGGCTTCACCTGGAGGCTTCATATAGGTATTAAATAGTAGTTGAAAAAGTGTAGAACCCTGAGGGACCCCACAAAATAAAGGCTTGGGGCACAATCTCTCCTACCAGCATCAATTGGAAATGCCCCAGAAGGAGGAGAACTGCTACAACACCATGCCTCTAGCTCCTAATCTCTAGAAGCAGATCAGAAGGATATAGTGATTGATTGTATCAAAGGCTGATGAGAAATCAAAGAAAGCCACCCCATCCCGATCCCACCAGACTGCATCATCTACAAGTTGACCAATGCTGTCCAGATAATCCATTTCATCCAGGGCCCTCTACAACTACAAGCAAATCACTTGTAGTAGATGTTCTTCTAGTCCCCCTTTCCTTAAGAGGGATTGGGTTAGTCTAACCAACATTTATCTGCAGATGTGATAAGAGTAGAAAAATTACATTTTTCTGTCCTTTCACCATGAGGTAGTCTTAAAGAAAAGATCTTACTTGTGTTCAATCTGATTCACTCATTTTCTTCTAATGGTTCTATGGGATCTATGAATGGGCACAATTCGATCCAAGGCCATGGCTGCCCTTTCATTCCAGGTAGCAACAAAGGCTTCAGATGAACTCAACCCAACCCATTTTAAGCCTATAGAGTCTATCAGCTGGGGCAGACCAATCAATTGGCCCTTCTTCCCTGTGCCAAGGCGTGTTTGAAGAGAACCCTAAGGTGAGTGACCTGACCACCACAACAGATTGATAATGATATCTCCCAATTCTAGATCATGCCACCGCTGCTCCAAAACAGGTCCAATGTGTGACCACTACTTTAGAAGGCATTCCTTCAGTGACGGGTCCCTTGGTAAGCCTCCTTTCCCAGATATTATTGGATCATCAGATTCCACAGGGAGAAGGTAATCCCAGAGATGCAGGACTTTAAAAGTGTCAACTAGCTCCTTGAATTGTACCTGGAAGCTACTTGGCAGCCACTGCTGCTTCCATGGTAGTAGCAGTACATGGACAAACCTCTGTCTGTCCATAGCTATGTGGGTTGCTGCATGCTGTACCAGTTGAAGCTTCTGGAGGGTCTTTAAGGATAGTTCCATGTGGAGTGCACTGCAATGATCTAGCTACAAGGTTACAAGGCAAGAATGACTGTAAATCTCTTGATCCAGAAAAGGCTGCAACTGCCACAGAAGATGCAATTCTACAAAAGCCCTTGTGACCTCAGCATCTTCTTCAAGCAGGCCCCATAACCCAGAAAGACACTCAAGTTGCAGGCCAACTCTATCCACAATCAAATATGAATTATTTCTACACCCAGTCGACTTTCAAATCCACAGCCGCTCTTTCTTTGTAGGATTCAGTCTAAGCCTATTTATCGAGACCCTAACAGCCTCTAGGCACCAGGTCAGGGTCTTTACCAAACTTCCTGTCTAGCCCAGGGTGAAGATATATAACTGGGTATCATCAACATATTTATCAAATTTATAAGGCTGGATACTGGATTAAAATCATCCAGTACAGCTGGGTCCACCAATGACTTCTTCAAGGCAGGTAGAACCACCACCTCCTATATGGAGGCATTTACCATCACTTGAATCCAGCTACCTATCACCTACTGGGAAGCCCTAACTAGCTAAGAGGAGCCTGTATCTAATACACAACATATTGATGATATCTCATCCCATGCTGATGATGATCTCTCCCAGTGGCTTCATACAGCTGTTAAACAGAAATGGGTAAAGGACCAAGCTTGGGGGCACTCCATAATGAAATAGCCAAGGGCTCAACCTCTTCCCACTCACCATCACTGACTGTAGTCAGACATTCAGGAAGGCGAATCATTGAAGAACAGTGCCCTCTATTCCTAATTCTCACAGCGGATCTAGAAGTACACCATGGTCAGTGGTATTGAAGAGCACTGAGAAGTTCAGCAGAACCACACTCATACATTTCTCCCCCTCATACTACTTAAAAACAAACAGAAAGAAAAACAGTCCTATAATAGTTAACTCTGATTCTGTATCTGGAGTTGATAAATGCAGACCTTCCTATTCTAGCAGCCATGACTTCTTCCAGGGTTCAACAAGCCTACTGCATTAAATGTATAGGAGTTTGAAAGCACCTCTTTCCCCAAAATAGGTAGAGACATATTCCATGCTCCCACTAGCAGACGTTGCCTCTGCTCAATTTTTACTCATCCTTTTCATCCTCTTGTACAATAATCCTTCCTGTTCAACAGAGTTATGTACTCTCAAAATAGGTTTCAGATGGAATAAATGGGAAGGAAAAATGACTTTCATTAACCCTTTTCAATATGGACTCAATCCTTCTTATTTCTGGACCCAACCAAGTGCCATCAATTACAAAATTTATACATAACCAAATTTTAAACTATCCAGGCATATTTTTCATATCAAAAGCCACACTTAATGGGAATCTAATTGTACAGTCCTTTAATATATAAAAATAAAACAATGTATTGATAATCACAACAAAGACCTGAGAGCTGATTCTATTTAAGTCACCTTAATCACATACAGTTGGACACCCCAATACCTATTTTTAATAGAAAACCACTCAAGAATATCAATGTACATAATGTAAAAGACAAAAAAGATCAAATCTTTTAGGAAAATGTAGCTTTCTTTGAAGTTACACAATATTTAATTCAACAGTCCTGTTTCTACATACTTTACCATCATTCTCTAACCCAGTCAAATGGTCTTCTGGCAACACCCAATCACCCTAACCAGGTCACAAATAACCATTTGTAACATACAGAGTCCGACATACTTTTTCCAGGAAATACATAGTACATCAGGAGTACTAGTAAAGTGTCATTACATCGCTATCCCCTTGGTTAGGCTGGCTTGAACACTGCAGCTAACCAGTGTTTGGGAGGTACATTATATGTTGTTGAGCCTTAGAAATGAGTTCTGTCATTGAGAAGGTTGCTTTTTCACTTACTCTTTGCCTTCTGCTCTTTTTCTTGAAGGATTAAGTAGGCAAGTCAACTGACTATCTTTAGATATTCCCCACACTATGATTGGGTGGAGTTAATTTAACTTTTCCTTGAAGGTGTTCCATAGCTTACTAACTCCCTTCTTGACCTATTTAAGACTATTGTAGAAACAGGGCCACTATAGTGTGCATTAAATAAAAGCATATATACACATACTTGTACCCCTGAGACTTGTTCTGCATGATACTGTCTTTCAATGTCAGAGAAAGTAATCTCTTCACTAGAAAGCATGCATTTATTTGCCAATATATTTATCCGGAGAATATTGAAAAAGTATGACTTGCTCCAGCTTCACAGTGCAAGTATGGAGGATTCAGAGGTGATTTGGGGTTCACTAAATTTGAAAGCCAGCACACCCCAGGAAGAATGTCTGTTTAGCTTGCTTTCTGATAAAGTTTCCACATGTAATATCATCCGATTTCAAGGCATATTCAAATACAGAAAAGCACATTGGAGTGAAATCAGGTCTGGGTGTACTCCCACATTCCCTTTAGAACACACAACGTAGTATCCTAGTTTTGTAGAATGACCTTTTTGTTTCCTAAAATTACTACTTCCCATTGTGGAACATGTTAAATTTATAAGAATCACTGCTTTCAAGAATATTCAAGTGCAAATATTTTACAAAAGCATGCTTTGGTGCCCATAAACAGTCTTTCTTCACTAAGGAAAAATCAGGTTATCAGTCTTACCAACATTGTTTCTGCAATTAACTTTTTAAAAAGCACACTGATATTAGTTAAACCATTTTGAAACATCACTATTCAGTTTCAGAATGCAGTATTTCACATTACATTTTAGGAGTTCAGAATCAATGTCTGCTCGAATTCATTCATTCATGTGTGTGTGTGTGTATGTATGTTTATAACATAAACATATACATATACACATACATACATACATACACACACATCTCCTTCCAATCACACATGTAAATTTTTTATTAATTTCCATTTCAATGGAGTCTGTGCCCTCACCTTTTCATAAAAGCATCTGAAGCTATGGGTTCTGAAACAGCAACTGAAAAGAAATGTTAGCCACCTTACTATATTTTTGTATGTATGTATGAAAGAGAGAAAGAAAACAATGCATGCATGGGCTTTTCTGCATCCAAGCCATGGTTTGCAGAGTCTGAAACCAGGATATATTTTCTACTGGAGAACAGGAACAGATAAAGGCACAACATTTACATATACTGTAATTTTCTGCTGCACTTCAATAAGTGTTAATAATACTCATCGCTTCCCTGTTTTCCACACTGAGCATGTCTACAGAATTCTTTCATAGAAAAGCAAATAGGCTTGCGAATTTAATACTCTTGATTCCGGGACTGCTTGTACATAGGTGTCACTGATATACACCCACTGTCCTACAGCTGATCCTGGAGATTCTTTTAAACCTGCAATGCAAACACAGACATATACACTACTGTTCATTAACTGTAATCAACAAGCAAGAGAAGGTACAATCAAACTAAGCAAACAACTAAGACTCAGAAACAACTACCCCACTATATGACATCTACAGCTTTGTTTTTAGGTCCTTGGCTCTGTTCTTTTGGAGACTTTACTGACAGCTGTGAAAGTTGCTTGAGAAAGATCCTGTGAAACAAGGAAACCATCTATAGTAGTGACGCCCAAATTGTGGACTAAAGCAAGCAAAAGTAGTCTCTTTTCAAATACAAGTGGTTCTTGTAACAATGAGGCTACTTTTGGTATTCCTCCACTATTCTGTGCTTGAGCAAGGAGGCAATGGCTGCAAGGGTGTGGAAAAACTGATATAGGATGCCACATCCAGACCATATAAAAAGCACATTTTTCTCATCTATGGCCTCTGAGAGTCACCAGCCTCATTTGATTGCTTAAGAAGTCCATGTCCACCTCATGCCAAAAACTGAGTCCTGTTAACTGATATACATACCATGCAATGTAAAAGAAATATGTTTTCTACAATGATTGTTATTTGTAACAACATTTTGGAAAAAAGAAACTATGTAAATTATTGGAAATATAAGAAAGATTATGTCTTCATCCTCCTTTCATTGGAAAAAATTGGGCTGATGCCATAAAAAGAATGCTTGGCTTATGTTGTTCATGGACTGAACTTTTAAAACTGGTGATATTTCTAAAAAAAATAAACACACAACACAGAAAGTATTTTTTATTTGATCACACAATTGTGCTTTGATACATACCTTGAACATTTTTATTGCTAGAATTGTGCTCCAAATGTTTTTTGGATGATGTTCGGATTTTTACATATGCTGCGTAGTGACCTCCTCGCATTGAGCCATTGTGCTCCACTATTCCATAAAGCACATACAGAACCTTCCCACCATCTGTCACATTCTAAGGGAGGGAGGGAGGGAGGGAGGAAGATGATTTACTCACAATAAATCTTTGCTCCTACCAAAACAATTAGCAAGACTCTGTTAAATAAATGCAATTTTATTAAAAGAAAACATCCAGTTTATTTTAATTTCAGGTAGCAAAAGATATTTTCAGCTATTATTAAATCTTGGTTTAACAGAATGATCTTGTGCTGTACAAGACTCTGGCTCAAATGCATGACTAAAAATGTTTGACATCTATAAGAGGAATTCTTTTCCATTTTCAACTGAAACAAGAACAATCTGGTAAGAATTTTGCTTAGAACACAATCTGGCATTATGCTTTTATTATGTCATACCTTGCAAAAGGCAGAGCAAAATGGAGCCAGGTCCAGAACAAGTGGGAAATCTACATGTCGGTTTACTTTCCTTAGACTCATGCCAGCCTTAAAAAGAAATTGAAAATAGTTGAAGCATTTGAATTTAATGATACTGCAGAAACAGTTTTAAACATCTGAAATAAAATAAATCAGTAATTACTATGAGTGGTACAATACATCTACAAAACAAATTATCTTATAGAGCTACAATATCCAACTTAAAATATCAACTTGCCTTATGCCACTCCAGCCCAGCAAAAATTAAACCTAGAATATTCAGGAATAAAAAGCAAAACCTGAACCTGAATATCATGCTATATCTGAACCATTTTATTAAGCTAGGAAGTCAAGTAGTGCTAAATCAAAACAGGCCCCAGTTACAACTGTTTTCTTTTAACGGATATATTCCTTCGCAAAATGATTTGAAAGGAGACAAATGCTGAGGTGATGTAGGGAATATAAGCCCTGCTGCCAAAATGTCTTTGCACTGATGGAGTCCAATATGGTTCACTAGATGCGGTACTAAAAAGTGAAGAATCCCAATAAGGCCAAAAGAAGCAAATGCGGCTATACAAAAGCTTTATGGGGAATATCCCAAAACCAAAAAGGGCACATACAGGAAATGGAAATAAGGTGAGGTCACGAAGAGTACAGGTGACCAGAAGCTTTAGATCTAGTGTCAGACAGTGAACTTTTAGAATGAGCTGTGATAAGCAACAGATGCTTAGAATAAGAAAAAGAGCTTTTATAGATAAAAGACTCAGTATACTAGCTGCCCAGTGAAAACAGCAAAATGCTAACCTGCAACAAAGGCAACTTTGTTTTTGCAAACCTTCCACCTCTCCTAGACAACATGGGAAAATGAACCCTACAAATATTTATTGCAGCTCTAATAAAAATTCCTGTCTATTAACTTTTAGAAAAAGCACCCTGTTTTAGGGCATCACCTGATGAAATCTTTTCAGATGGAGGATGAGAACAGCAGGAACCAAAGAAATCAGCAGCTGCTTCCTAGCATTTGTATACACACCATCTGTCTTCTTATCTATAAGAAAAAAAATACATCATTTATAAGGCAGAGCATATCTATCATCCATCCATCCAGATAGACAGACAGACAGATACATACATACACACATACATACATACATACTCTGGCTAATGGTATCACAAGCCACTGAAAGATCCAGTAGCATTAATAAGGTCTAGCTTTCCTTGTCATTCTCTATATACAGGCCAACCAAGGCCAACTCCATGGCTAAACCCAGACTTAGAATGATCAAGATATCCATTCTGTTTAAAAAATCTTTGAAGGTGCAATACCACTACCTCCTCCATCAGCTTAGCTGGATGTGAAATACTGGATACCACCCAATCGTTATTAAAACTGACCAAAATATGGCTCCTTAAGCGACAGCTTCATTCCTACCTTCTACCTGCAAGAAGGAAACAACAATCTGATCACTGGCATTAGAGTTTTTACAGGCCCTTCAAAGCCAACTTGAGAAGAGATCCAAGTGGCTCAAACAGATTCAAGAACGTTCCCCTATTCCTCAGGAGATAAACTATAAAACTGCCTCAGATAGGTGCTACTGGATGGTTTAGCAGACACCCTTGGTTAAAAGTGACATCAAAGCCAGCATGAATCTGAACAATCTTATCTGCAAAGAATGTATGAACAGCAAATCTCCAGGTCAGTTTACAAAAGGCCCTTGAAATGCACCCCTCAGTTCAGTTTTAAAGCAGGCAGTATAGAACATTGGAAGGGTGCTGCTTTCTGAGACACACAAATACCATCCCTGAATGAGCGTGTCCTTGTATCAGAAAGATTTTCATTATCAGCTACCTGTGGAATTTGCTTTTTTCTGGTGCTTGTGCTTCTGATCTGTACAATTTTCACACAGCAGCTTATTGTTTCCCATTAGCAGCTCCACAGAGGTAAACTGATAGAGGCATGACTGAACTGAACATTCCTTAGAACTAGTAACATAACTCTGAGAAAGGGTCTGGAAAGCATTTTGAGGGTTTTGCATCTCTGTTGAAAAGGTGATGTTCTTCGACAGGCTTGAAAGGGTGTTGAGAGGGCCTTCGCTCTCAACCTCTGTGCTTCCAAAGTGAAATTTTGACAAGGCACTAGTAAGGGCCTCCATACTGCTATTGCTTGATTTGCTGTATTGCAATTTAGCATTTTCAGGTAAGTGTTTATGTCCGTCAGTGCACAAGCCAGGTGCGGTACAAGCTTTATTGGCCATCACTTGTTTAGAAGTGCTTTCACTTTCGGAGGCCTCGCTATCGGCATCGATGCTACTTTCAGAACGGCTGGCTTCTTTCTCACTGCCTTCAGTCTGACTTCCGTTTGCTGGGGACTCCAAAACGGCACTGCTGTCTCTTGCGCATGACGCACTGGATCTATCTTCTGTTTTAGAGTTTCTGATTTTTCCAGGCAGAATAAAAGGGCTTGTTTCTTCTTCACCAGAAGATTTATTGGCAAGTCTTCTTTCATGGTTTACTTGGTTCTGCCAGTTGCCATGCCATCACCAAATTGTTAAAGGAGAAAAAAGAAAAAAACACATTGTTCAAATCCCAGCAACAACAATCTTACTTTTTTAATACATGCATAAATATGGAGGTATTCGTATAAACTGGCCTTTCTTTATGGTTAGACTTTGGAGCTCAGCATGGTAGTCTAACCAAAGATGCTGCCAAATGGTTGGGAAGAAGAACTTGCGCATTTGCTCTCTGATCCTGGTAAACTTAAAAGCCTGCCCATTTTATACAAATGCATAGCTCTGTTTTATATCCCACATTAACTAAATTTCTGGCTCATTCAGATTGATTATTTAGTTACTGTTTGTTTTATTTTCGTTAATTTTATATATTTTAATTTCTACTTTCTGTTAAGTGGAACTCTGGCCATTGACCATAATAAAAGACTAGCTGACCTACTTTTAAACCCTTTTCTTATTCAAGTTAGTTTTTATTCAGTGATGTTCAGCTCAAGTTTTATTTTGCTGCCTGTTGCTGACCTAGCTATTATAACTTTGTTATTTCTTTTGGAAATACGTTATTTTTCTTCTTATAGTGTGCCGTGTGCTTTTATTGCAAGGAGTTTGGTTTTTATACTAATTAACATAGCTTATGAGTTCTTGTGTGTGTGTGTGGGTGTAAATATATACTAATGATTTGTATTATTAGAATTCTTCTAATACATATTCTGTTTAGTTTTTGGTATATTTGGTTCTTTCTTTTGCATCGTCATTTACTTTTGTATTCTATTATTGTCCTTTGCTGTTTAGTACAGATTAAAAGCAATGCTTTTTTTTTTAAAAATACAATATCTATGCAATTTAAACCAAGAATCAAAAACGATACATGTTCTTTTGACACTGCGTAGTTTTCCTCGGGGATAAGCACCTTACTAAGGCAGAGGATGAGGTTCATACCACATGGTCCACCTTTCAGATTCTGCTTGATAGGTATGCCCTAATAACCTATATACACACAAACCCTAGCCACCCAAAGTTGAAGAATAACTATCATATGTACTGTATGCAGCTAATCCAGTTTTACCACGTGCAGACAGGCATACAAAGAGAGGGGTATCTCAGGAGGCCAGAAAATGAAACAGAACAAAAAACACAGCTGGAGGTAGAATTGAGATGAAAGCTAGTGTGATCCCGATCTCCTTGCCAAGTCTGGTCTACAGATTGCCTTCAAATCTTCTAGTATGTTATGACATTACTTCAGGGTACTTAGGACTACATTAAAAATGAAACCAAATGCTTCAAATGCAATATAGGGTGCATTTTAAAATCTTCTGTAGTTTTAAAATTCATCTATGCAAGAAGGTTTAACTTTCCACAAATTAAAAGAAACCATGGCAGCTTTTTCTCCACATAATTCCCAATCCACAATATTTCATGGATGCGTTCTTAAGGAAAGGCCATTTTTACTGGATTTGTTGTGAGCAATTTGAAACTGTAATGAAAATTAGCACATGCAGCATATATAAAAAGAGTAATTAAAAAAAGTTCCTCGTAGAATTCCACTAACGGTGCTTTTTATTTTTGAACATTATGAAGTTTAACTCTGATTATCAAAAGTTTTAGGTTAGTGAGAATTTTAAAAACTTCCATTCAGTTTAGTGTGGTGTTTTCCTGAATGGCTTTATTCTTTATAGAGAAGCAAGACTTTCTATCATCCTTGGCTAAGAATATAGGATTTCAACACAGGGTGTTGAAAAGACATTAAAAAAAAAATAACAAGCAATACAAATTCTGTGGGTAAAAATATTTCTACATTACATAATTTGGCTTTAGGAGCTACTGAAGTAAATAGGAAATACATACAGGTAGTGACTATTTTTGTACATGATGCTAAGCCATGGTTTATTTTAGGCATGATTGTCAGGTAACAAAGCTGAGTTTCTCTTGCAGATGAGCAAATTATCATGGTTTCTATGGTCAATTCCTGATTTATTTTCCTTCATTTTTTAGCTGCTTGTTAGCTGCACTATGGATTGATTAGAGGGCTGGGCAAAATGCAACCCACTACCCAAGAAACTATAAAAAAAACCCAAGTATCTCCATTGGCACATCACACTAAATCCCAGTTAAAATCAACAATTGCCATCTTTTCAATTGTTCAAGTTAAACCAAATACCAACCACATTATGGCTTACTGTGATTTGTAAAAATATAAAATGTTTATGTTTGAAGAGATCAAGAAACCTGAATAAGGAACTATCCAAATAAAAGAAAATCTACATAATTATGAGGCAGAAATTTACACAGGCCATTTACACACATACAGACAACCACTTAATTTAAAATAATTATTCAGAGACTAAAACTAACACATAAATTATTTTAAATTGATAAAGCCTCTTGATCTTGTTAGAACCTTGTCAACTTCATTTGTTTATCTATTAGACAAAAAACTTTTATTTTGATGCTGTCTTTTATAACTTTATTATCTGCTGAACTTGGAAAAATTAAAAACAAAAAAAGTAATACCCTGCATAGACAAACTGCTTCTGAATTTGTGAAAATTCTTTTCAAAAGATTCTAAATGACATTAGTTAGGAAATCATTTTTCAGCAATGTTCCCTATCAAAGTTGAATGTTTGTCTCAAAACATCTGTATTTTAAAGCTGTCCAGCCCCTACTTACATACATACATACATACAATCATATATACATACATACATACATATATATTAGTCACAATCATTTCTTTTATTAAAATCTTTCAATGTATCAGTGCAGTATTAAGATTTCTGAAAAAAGGTATTAAAGTACATCCAAACAATTGTGACATAAAGTTGTAAATTAAAAATGTGCTACTCCAGGTTCCTAAAAAAAACAATGAAATTTGTGTGAAGAATATCTGAATTCATGTGTAATTGACCATACAGCCACATTCTTACCTTGTCCTTTGTTAATGAACATTTTCTAGACAGCTTTGATTGCTGATTAGTCAGAGCAGTAATAGAAGAACAGCTGAATCGATCAATATCTGCTTCTTGTATTTGTTTACCTTTGCTTGTCCTTCCAAAAGAAACAGGTTTTGAGATCTGGAAAAGCAACACAGATTATTGTGGTGTAGCACAACATCTAAGCCATTATTTGTTTAATTAGGATTGTCTTTCATATATACCATGATTTAAAAATCTTAATGGCTGCGTTCACATAGTACTCTAGTCTAAAGCAAAGCCAAGCCAAACTTATGATTTAATGTGATGTATGACCCCAGCTACAATCTCTATAAGGTAGAGATTTTCCATCCTAAACTGGCTGAGGTTTTTATATCAACTGACACAAAGAAAATTTCTGACAGTTAAAATAAAGGCGTGATTGAATAAGAATTTCCTTACCCTCTCTTCTATTATAGGAAGTGAAAGATCAATGAAAGGTTCCTTTACTGTCGAAATCTTAGAACAGAAAAAAATGAATATGGCAAGTGAATATACAGATCTTCTGGATTCCATCATATATATATGCATACAAAATTATACATACATTTTTTTATTAGGTATTGGAGTACTTCATAAAAATGGAAGAACTAGGATACTGGAACTGAAAAAAAGAACCCTGCTGTAAAGGTAGTCCTTGTTTAATGAACACAATTGGGACCAGCAACTCTAGCACTAAGCAATGCAGTCATTAAGTGAGATATCACATGACTGCAATGAGCTTACAACCTCATTTCCACTGTGGTTATTAAACGAATCATCTGTGGTTGTTGAGTAAGACATCATGTGACTGCAATTTGTGATTTTACTGCTGGCTTCTCCATTGATTCTGCTTGTCAGAAGCCAGCTGTGAGGTGAGCAAATGGTGATCACGTGACTGCAGGATGCTGCGACAGTTGTAAACACCCCTAGTTGCGAAGCACCTGAATCTCAATCATGTGACTGTGGGGATGCTGCAGTGGTTGTGTGAGGACTAGTCATAAAGTTACTTTTTCAGTGTCATAACTTCGAAAGGTTGCTAAACAGGGCAGTCATTAAGCAAGGACTACCTGTATTAAATTGCCAAAATTCAGTGGTATAGAAATGGATTATCTTATCTTGAGAACAGACTGGCAAGCATTTGGAAATGGATGGGGGTGAATATGGCCTTGCAAGTTCTCTTGGAGGCTTTCAATACCATTAGCTATGATATCCTTCCAGACTACATAGCAAGATTGAGTTTTGGAAAAATATTCTACCCTGGCTCCATTTTCCTCAGATCAGATTGTATCTAGAATATTCAACAATATATACTGGGGGTTTACTGTTCAGCACTTTTACCTTTATCCCATTCTGTGTGCTTTGCTGTTTAATAGCTTTATAAATGAGTAACTCTTTATATGAGTAACAAGAACAGCTTTCATATATCTTTACACAGATGAGACACATTAAAATGCAGGGGACGTATAAAATACAGTATCCTATTACAACACAGATAGAGATTTCTTTAAGAATATCCTGTTGAATTCTACAAGCATGAACACATAATTTGAATACTTCATAGATGGTTTCAGGATGTTTTCCACTAAAAGGAGAGAAAAATAACAAACTTCTACATGCTTAATAGTACTGTCAAACTTCTGACAACAATGCATAAGCAATGAAGCAAGATTCATATAGAGTTCCATTAATCTGCTTTAATGCCAGGAATAAAGGGTTAGGATACAGAATCTTGGAAACAGAACAAGCAACCCTCATTTATTAGTGAAACATTAGAAAAGATCACATAATTACGAACTGTTCATTGTCACCAATGAAAGCTTTAGAAACTACAAAAAGGTGATTCCTCACAGGCATCAGCAAATGTATTCAAAACAGTGTTATCCATAAAAAACAAAATACTTATTCAAAATCATAGTTAATCACCCTCCAATCACATAGCTATGTATTCAACCAATGTCCCTTGACCAACAGAAAGTTTTTGCAATCTGTCAGAACAAGGGGAGAGATCATTTTCAGTTATTTCCCCATCTTCCTGCTCTGATGGATTGGCAACCCTTTAAAAGAACAGTGGAAGGCAGCAAGGGCAAAATGCACTTATCAAAATTGTCATTTCCTTCCTTGAGGCATAAACTTCAGCTGAGTCATATAATCTTCCTTCAGCAGAGACACCAATTAGATACAACCAAACTTTGGAACAAGGCCAAGTGTACTGGCTGGTAGAATCAGGCACCAAGTGACTGAGTTGTCTCCCATCTTAGAAGCCAGAATAACAAAAGTCCACACCATGGTAGGAGGCCCATTGCCATCTCCATTGCCTACAGTTGCTCTTCTTCCTCATTACTGTGACTTGTTCACCTACTCTTTTCAAGCAATAGAAATAGGCAGAAAACAAAGAGAAATAGATGTAATTTCTGCAATGTTTGCCTTCTCATCCTCCCCTCGTGCAAAGAGGACAGGACAGAGAAACAAGCGAATGGATAGCAGCAACAATGGTGGGGAGAAGGACCAACCAGGATCATCCTGAAGACCTCACAAGACTCAAACCAGTACCTAGGACTAGCCTACTGGCCTCTATCCCTGCTCAAACTGCAGAGTACAACTCAAGCGTTAGCTGCATGCATTTATGGATCTTTCAGGAGAAAACATTATTTCCATTCTTTCTCTTTACATATTACTGTTTTCCATAGCTGGTATTCTTAGATCTTTGTTGATTATAAGAAAAAAACATTTCTTTCTTCTCCAAGTAAAGCAGATACTTGACAAACTGGAGCAGCTGGGAGAATAAATTGGACTTAATGCATTGATTTCCACAATATTTAAGAAGTTTTCAATCCACACTATCATTACAATGTCAGAAATTAGCCTACCATTATCCAAATGATTATTCAACACCCTTCTTTGTATGTTAAAAAAAAATTAAAGAAACATATACTTTGAGACAATCAAAGTTCTGATATTCCATTATAAAGGCATTAATAAAACAGATAGTTCTACTTTTAACTCAGTACACACTATATTGAAATAATTACATGTCTGAAATCATATCAAATTCCAGAATACATACTTACATTTTCACATTCCTCACACATGATAGTGCTGGTCAATTCACCCACAAAAATCCTATCTATGAAGTTCATCTTCACACCCTCTCTTCCATATGCTGGAAAAAAAAGAACTTCTTTAAAAATTTTGCAGAATGTATTAATTAATTATTCAAAAGTTAGCAGAATTAATTCTAGGATTTATTCAGAAAGTATGTACATTTTACCCAAAATAAGTTACAGTTTGCATCCATCAGTGGGAAAAAAATAAAAACTTACCATACCCAAGCTGCAAATATTTGGGTGGCCACCAGATGGCAACAAAAGAATTGAGGTCATTGGATTTTTGCATCCAAGATACAGTTTGACTATAAAAATGAGTTATCCATTTATGACTACATTCAGTTTTGATTTTTATTTCTGCTAATTAAAGATATATCCTTTGTATCATATATTACAGTGCATCATATGAAGGTATTTCACAAGATATGCAGTAGACACTTTATTATGTTACGTGAAACATCAGTAAACTCCAGTGGATTCTATTTTTCCCCCTTAATATAATCTTAGAAACTCTTCTAGAATGTGGATTTCAGTATCTTTAACTCATTATGTGAACTTTACTGGTTAACAACAAGTTGTGAAATACTAGTATTTTGCTTGAAATGATATAGCTGGTGTTTTGTAAGCAGAAAATAATCTCCCCAACTCCTCAGTTAGCATGTATACCAGTGTTTCTCAACCTTGGCAACTTTAAGGTGTTTGGACTTCAACTCCCAGAACTCCCCAGCCAGCATGCTGGCTGTAGAATTCTAGGAGTTGAAGTCCACACATTTTAAAGTTGTTGAGGTTGAGAAACACTGATGTATACTATACGCTCTGCAGCTAAAAGAGTCCAACTGGTTGTATCTGAATCTACTTTCAGGTTAACACATTCAAGGCTATAGCCTTCTATTTCTATTCTACATATCTGAAACCTTTCTCTTAATGAGCATTTAGGTGATTGCCGAGTACTAAGAAAATGGGGAGGATCTGAGAAAAAAAAAAGTTGATAGATTGCAGTAAATGCCCTTATACTCCCATCATGCTGTCAACTTCTACTTTTCAGCTTTTCTACTTTTTCAGCTAAAAGAAAACTAGTGGTTGGGGAGCTCACAGTACAATCCTAGTACCTACTCAGAAATCAGTCCCACTCCTGGGGGGCGGGGGGACAAACTCCTAGGTAAGTGTGCACAGGTCTGCAATCTTAATTGTCTCCTTGTGTTCTCTTCTTCCCTTCTCAATTATTGATCAAGTACTTCAATATGCAGCTTAAATGTATTTTATTTATTTATTTATACAATAAAGATATTCTGCCTCCTTCCCAAGTGAGAATGCTAAAATATCCGTTTTTATGGAGTCTATTAGATTCCCCGGGGGTAGGGACAATCTGATCATATCTCTATCAGAGAACTAGGCTATTATGGGTAAAGCAACCTGATCCATGAAGTGTTCTGCATCTTCACTAGATGGCACCAAAATAATAGATACACACTCCATTATATATAGAAAGTCTCCTTTGATTTGAGTTAAATTCCTGGTGATTCCATGGATAGGGCCATAGAGTTTCTTGACAGCAATACAGAAGTCATTTACCACCACTGTCTTCTGGGATGTTTACTCAACTTCTCACTCTAGCCTCTAAAATTTCCTTTTCCCATCCAAGAAAAAAATAATAATATCCAAATAGATCCTGTTTAGCTTCCAAGTCCAGAACATGTGTATATATGTACACACAGAGATAGACACATACAGAGACATGACTTTGGAACTCAGTGTTGTCTAAAAGGCAAATTCATTAATAAACAAAAGTATAAACATAACTCATAGGTTTATAAAAAAACATTAAAAAAAATCAAACTATGCAAATAATACAGGAAAGTTCTGCTGAAGGACACCATACCTTTGACTTTTCTTTTGGTTTCTTCATCTGCTGTTTTAGTTGTTGGATTATTAAATGCTTTTAGGATTGCAGCTTGTATGCGCTGTAACACAGACATTTAGCACATATTTTATTTGATTAAAGTTTACAGTTTTAAGTATTTTTTTAAAAAAACCAAACAGCATACTTTAACAGCCTAGGAGAATTACTCTTGTTTCAAACACATCAACTCATATTAATGACAGAATTTGAAATATAATCTCAGTATTTCACAATAAAGACTGCTACTCTTGTTCCTATACTCAGCCCCTGCAGTCTTCATGAAAAATTCCAATCCATTCATGCCAACCCAGTCCCCCCAAAAAATATTAGACTACAACTGCCATCAGCCTATGGCCATTGGAAAACATCTGGAAAGACCTAAACTGGGAACAGCTGCCCTATATTATTATAAAACCTACTCTTGTCTGAAAATCCATTACTTCATTATGTTGCAATTCGTGTATTTTGATAAATTGCATCACTTCTAGAATGGTTTAACAGAGAAGGATTACTGCTCACATCAAGCATACACAGAAAAAAACAAGAAAATATGAAAATCATTATCAGCAGAAGAAGAAAAGATCTCCACAGGGAAGAGGACAACCGAATTCAGTTCTAGTGAGAAAAGGAGGAAGAGGATCCCTTCTCTGCAGAATAATATATATCCCTTTAAATTGGCTAGCAGATGGGGTTAATACTATAAAGACAAAAGAACACAATAAATTACAAAAGATTAATTGAAACTGAGTATACTTGCACTGGAGCTCTCTCATTCCAATTTGAACGAAATGAAATTATAATAAAAATGTTATCTTGGACTGCCTGACTAAAGCCCTTGTTTTTCAAAAATGACGTTAAGAATTTGCTGTATGTGTAGCACAGTGTGAGTTTTAACGTGACCTTTGGAGCCAAAAATGAATCCTAATATAATGATTGGGCAAGGAAAATGTGGGCAAGAACTAAAATTACAACTGGATATTTTCAGTCTTCAAATATATTAATGTAACATTCAGGGCGAACATCATTGAACAATCCATACAAAGAGTTTTAACATTAAAACTGTGTGTTACAAATGTGCTGTGATTACTGCATAGCACTCTGTGCCTGTATTTAAATCATATATCATTGCATTCTAAAAATAGGTCTTTGTAAAGTCACTTGTTATGTATGTGAATAAAATCTGTCACTATCACCATCAGAAAAAATAGAAAAAATACAATTCTATTTATATTCTAGAAATAATTGAGCGTACCTGCTTATATATTACTGGCTTAATGGTATAATGATGATGTATAGTGAAATATATTAGAACTACTCTGCCAAGCGATCTGTATCTGGATGCAAGTTTCTACTTCACAAGGACTTGATCTAGCTATTAATTCCCAGTGCCTCAAAGACCCGTTGTGTTCATCTTAAATCCAACAACATATTAAAGTGGACCCATTCATGATAGCTAAATAAATAACTCATCAAGTTGATACCATAAATAGGTTTGCAGCCAAAAGGAACTCTCTTTTTGTTGAGACGACTGCATTGAACCATTTATTTAGGTCAAAAAAAGACACAGTCATTTGAGTGCAGTTAGCAAACCCCATCAGACATTAATCAATTAACAGCACGGTTCAAATTCTTCAAGCCTTGGTGTGAAGCACTCCCAATATGCAATGCTGGAACAAGGGGACAGCATGCAAATTTGCCTGGATTACTGACTTTTTAAAAAATGTTCACCGACATGTATTAATATAATTTAGGAGAAAGCAATTACAAATATAAGTCCATCGATGGGACATATCATTAAGAGAACTGTCTCACAGCTTCAGCACACAGAATTAAGTAACCACAGATTCTTCTATGGCACTAAAATTGTTCTACACTAAGAAATTTTAATTTGACCAAATAACTTATTATTTCTAATAGATATTGTTTATTATTGAAAACAGTTCTTATTAAAAAAAAAAAGAAGCTTTAAAAAAATTAGATACCTTTTTTATTACTTGTGCAGAAATGCAGATAGCTGAGACAGATGGGACAATATAGGGCAGCAAAGTAAACAAAAGCTAACCCAAACAGAATCCTTACAGGGAACACATTTAAGAGAAACACAAGAAGAGAACTTAGTATCTCTAATCAGTTCTAAAGGATTCTGGTGGCAGACAGACTGCTGGAGGCTTTCTTCAATTAAAAAAAGGCACCGTAGTGACACTCTAACAATAGCACGATTAACAGCTGTGGCATTCCCATGACAGACAATGTTGCTCAGGTCCGTTCAGGCTGGCACAACTGTCACTGCTCACAAGATTGTCCAGATTCTCAGATCTGACATTCTCAGTTTGCCATGATCATATAGAAACCTGAAAAGTGGAAGGGGAGGGGCACCCAACAGCTTTTACTAGTAATACCCCTTACTGTGAAGCCTGAGGTAATAAAATCCCCATTTGTTACATTGCTCCATTATGGCAGAATATGGGTTTAATCATTGATGTGGGGTCAACACTGCCTACCTTAAAGGGAAAGTAAGAAGAGAATGTGGGATTGTGGACAATGAAGAAAAGGGGTGAGATGGTCATTTTGATTTATTCCTGCTAATATAGTATCAGATAATGCTCTTTTGGAGCATTTTTCCTGCTACAAAATTACACAAAGGACTAAAATCAAGACAGTTACCTCCCACTTTCCAGAGACTCACCTTCATATATGATCTTGCAAATGAAAGTATCAGCCCCAAGCACATATAAATATGTAAACCGGTGCTATTGTAATGAGGAAAGTGTGCAGAATTTGAGGCTATGGAAAGCGGAATGGGGGCATTAACTTTCTGCTCAAATTAAATATATAATTTGTAAAGCTTTCCCCAAAGCTTATAATTAAAATATATGACACAAAACACTGATAAATAAGGACCACCTCCTATTTCCCAATCCAGTTATTCTGATGAATATAGTATGACATACTGACCAAATGGGATATACAGAATTGAACTGATAAAGGCAAGGTAGATCACCTGATTTGGATCATTCAAAACAGGGTTAAGGACTGTCCATGGTCTCAGTGGTACAACAAGGGCTACATTCTAAAAAGTACCCTACAAGTTGGTGAGCATCCAATATAACTGGCACAAAAGTGGCATCACCTGCTCAGATTTTCAGGCACCCATCAGCATTCCTGGCCACATTTTTGTAACCGATTGTAGAGTTCTGGCACTAGAGTCAAAAGCAGCCCAATGTAACATCACACTCATATTGCCAGTATGAAATAAAAGATCCTACGTAATCTGAAAATAACTACCCTAAATTAAGGAGTTCAATTATATTCAATGGGTGGGATTCAGAGTTTTATTCTACCACTGAGTGAAATTCTCCTAGAATGCTCCTGCTGATGGATGGAAGGAGGCATTGGGTCTATTCCTCTCTTTCCAGAATCCAACATTGTTTGGGTAAGCCCCTTCCCACAAACCTTTGAAAGAGATGTTGAGGGGATATAACGGGCAGGGTGAATAGCAACCTTTCCTCATTCAACCAGTAGAAAAGCTCCTGTGGTTCAATAGTCACCAACTGAATAAGGCATACTTCTATCCATATCCAGTGGAATGCAATTACATTCTCTAAAGGGTAGTACCCAAAACCACACTGTTTAAGGGTTTGTAAGGAAAGAGAATATCACAGATCATACATCGTAATACTCAGACTGCTCAGATCCAGTATATTCTCTCAAATAAAAAGCAAGATAAATTCACACCTGGACTGTGGTACTGGAGAAAATATATTTTTCCTGGTTGAAATTATTACTGCTTCTGTTCTAGAAGATGCTACTTTACAGCCTCGACTTTAAAAGATGGGGAGTGGGGTGGGGGGGAGGGAGGGAGGGAGGAGAAGTGGGAAAAATACTGTAGTGCAAATAGGTATTCCAAAGTTTTGCCACTGACTTAGAGGAGTCAAAGGTAGAGTTGCTATAGTCCTGCTTTGTTTATGCATTCCCATGATATTTTAAATAAATACTTTAAAATGTGGTTGACAAAGAAATGCATTGCCCAGGGACATTCATTCAGGAAATCAATCAGGCTGCCTATAATTCTCTTACAAGTATACTTTTGTCAGGAATCTAAGGTTGGCCACAGAATAGTTCAGAAATAACCTAACATAAGTAAATAGCCCATTAAAATATAATAAAGACAGCAGTATAAAATAAAATAACTTCTTTGAGTGAATCCCTGAACACAGTAGAATATGAGAGCAAATCTTAGGTTTGATTTGCAAAGTCAATTCACACAGCAATCAAACAGTACCCAATTAATAAACTCCTGCTTCAAATGGAAGAATTGACCAAAAGCTACAATATCATCAGTGTTTCACTGACAAGACCCACAATACACAGTCTACACCTTGAAGATGTAGAAAAAAGCAAACCATTTTCTTAATAAGCAGCATAAAATAACATAGTTTTTTTAAAAAAAGAAGTAATTTGAGTCAAGCTGGTTCTTCTTGCAATAATAACCACTTCACCTTTGTTTCTTCTATTCTCATTGCATCCAACAAGTAGTGGAGGACCTCCTGGCTGTCCTGTTGTTGAAATCCCTTAAACCGAGGGGCCCTGCAGAGGGAAAAATGGACAGTCTTTGGAGAAGGAATTGTAAGGCTTAAAAATAGGGGTTTAACATGTACATGCAAACGTATGTTCAAGAACAGTGATGCTGTGATGGGCAGAACATTCAGAAAGAGGGTGAGACACACAGGACAAAGTGTAAGAGAGGGGGACAAAACATAGAAAGTAGCCTTAGTTTCCAAAAGACTATAATGTATAATCCGGTTGAAAGATGGCAAGTCTTAACTATAGTATCTTGGAGACCATGGACGTAACCAGCATAGAGTAGCACTTAAGGTGTTTGACTAGCACAGGAAGACCAGGTTCTAGTCCATTCTCAGCCATGGAAGGTTACTTTGGGCCAGTCACTCCCTTTTAGTCCAATTTACCTCACAGTGTTGTTGCACCACAATCACACATCAGGTTGCAAACCACCAGCACCTGCTGTGTGATTGCAGTAATTTTGGGAGAATTTCTTCCCAGAAGGATTACATGAGTGGCCCACCGGCTACCTGTTAAGCCCCATACTGCAGGGCACAATCCACAAAGCAAGAACCACCAAACTGAGGAGCTTTAATGCAAGAATTAGGGGTAAGGTACAGAATCTTGGAATCTGCAGTAGGAACTTCCAGCCTTCTTTTACTAAGGAGTTTATCAAGGCAGAGAAGGAGACTAATTCTGAAGAATACTCAGCATACAGAGTTTTAAGCTAAATTGCTAGCCCAGTCACTGCATTTGTATAAACAAGACTGCAAGATGCAAATATGATAAAGATATCATTTCATCTGGTCACTTATGATAAAGAATGTTTCAAGGTGCCCAGGCAGGAAATTTGAGAGAAACGTTTAGTCTGATACAGGTATGTGTGGGGAGGTGCTAATAAAGCTTTTGAGCTTATCAGAAAAACTGGAAAATCAGAAAACCCTGTCCTTGGGTTACACACCCAGCCGAGCACATTTCCAGGAGGACTTTCCTCTCCATACTCAGCCAGGTCTTGGTGAGGTATGCCAGGTCGGCCTTCGCATTCACTATTAAATCATGGGTGAGAGAGACCTTATCACAGGCTGACCTGGCATTCAGCCACAGCTAAAGGCTCAGACCACTGAGGAACTGATGCCTGGATCTTGGAGTTGAGTCCAGGGGCCTGGAACATGGAGCCAATATGACACACCAAAACCACTTTCCCCATGAGCGACCCATCTCTGCCTCCCACCATTTCTCCCCTTGCCCATCACCAGCAAATTTCCAAGTTGCCCTTTCTTTGCACTGACTAGCAGAACTTGGCATATGCATAACTGTTGTCTGTCCTTTTCTATATTTGGTGTAGGCTATAATTGACAGAACAGAGCTTACGGTGCTTTCTAAAAAAAAAACAGAATATGAGAAGAAAGAACATATTGCTAGCTTAGCTGAGTTTTAATAAAATTTCAAGGGGTCCAATTTTTATCTCCTGCCTAAGGAAAGATGTTCTGAACAGTAGTTTTAATGTATGTCAGCAACTTGTCCTTTATACAATAACTGCATCTGTCATTTGCCCTGAGAGGACCCTTTCAATAAAGACCTTAGGGATCTTCACATAGTAATAACTATAGGGAGAGAATAATATATACAAAAGAATTAGGGGAAGGAAATGGGGGGAAATCACAGCATGGCTTGAAAACTTCAGAAATCAAAGGAGGCCCCACGCCACAGAAGAAATAGCTCTCACATTTCCCAAAGCTTTGTGGAAGTTCTAGTCCATCTCTGATAATATCCAGAGATGCTGCTTTTAGAAACTGTTGAAGCCAGGAGGAATAACTGGCAGTCTCAATGCAAATTTCATGCAGCCTTTGGCCTGATTTCAAACATATTTTGCAATCCATTTGTTCAGCAATTTTGTCCTATGAAAAGCAATTGTAAAAACAACTGGGCTAAAAGAAAAAAAGGAAAAGAAAGAAAGAAAGAAAGAAAGAAAGAGAGAGAGAGAGAGAGAGAGAGAGAGAAAGAAAGAAAGACAGAAAGAAAGAAAGAGAGAGAGAGAGAGAGGAAGGAAGGAAGGAAGGAAGGAAGGAAGGAAGGAAGGAAGGAAGGAAGGAAGGAAGGAAGGAAGGAAGGAAGGAAGGAAGGAGAAGAGAGGGAAAGAGAGGAAGGTGTCTCTTACTTCTGGCTCTCTCACCCTCACTCGCTTCAGTTTTGCCAGCTATCTATATTCTGCCCCAATAGATTTGATTGATTGATTGATTGATTATGTATCATCAAGTCATTTTCAACTCCTAGCAAACAGATAGATTTTCTTCATGACGATCTATCCCTAATCTGGTCTTTCAGGTCTTCAACAGTGTACTCATCACCAGTTTGAATCCATCCACCCTGCTGCTGGTCGTCCTTTTTTTCTCTTTCCTTCCACCTTTCCCAGCATTAGAGCCTTCTCTAGGGAACTAGGTCTTCCAATAATGTTCTGAAGCAGGATAATTTGAGACTGGTCATTTGTGCCTCAAGTGAGAACTCAAGTTGATTTGTTTGATGATCCATTTGTCTGTTTTCTTGGCTGTCCATAGTAATCTCAGGAGTTTTCTCTAACACCAAAGTTCAAAAGCGCCAATATTCTTCCTTTCCTGCTTCTTCAACGTCCACCTTCTGCTTCCATAGGGTGTCACAGAGAATACCATGGCTTGCATGATTCTGATCTTTGTAGGTACAGTCACATCAGGACATTTGAGTATCTTTTCCAGGGCCTTCATGGCTGCCCTATCGAGTGCTTATCTGTGGTGTTACTCTTGACTGCTTATTCCTTTACTGTTGATGGTTGAGCCTAAAAGGCAGACCATCTTAATTGCCAATTTTAAAGCTGGTTGTTCTAAGATATCTTGCAATATTACTAATATAGCTATTTCCAGCATCTATCTTATCCTTAAATTCTTCAACTTTTACTGAATCCCAATTTCAAATGGTATTCTACCATTCCTTTGGATAAACACTTTTGCATATTTCACTGTGTGAAATATATTATTTTATTTATTTATTTTATTTATTTATCCATCACATTTATATAGCCACCCATCTCACACAAAGCAACTCTGGGTGGCGTATTTGTTATATTATCAATTGTAAAAGTATTTAGAGAGAGATTTTATTTTAAGCATCATTATCATCATCATGATAAATCAACTGAAGCTATAACTGCTGAACTCTTAAGAGACTGTAACTGAAATGTACTTGTAAAAGTTGCATTGCTTATTGACGGGAGCAAGTTTTCTTGATTGGAATATCATATAGATTTTCATATATATTTTTAAAAAAATTCAAACAATCCACAGGAAATATTCTTTCAAGTCCATCTGGTGCCTTAACTTTTCAAAATCAACATTCTAGTTCCCCTGTTGCTGTTTTTTAAAAAAAAAAAAAATTCTTTTTAATCCTTAAACTTACATGAAATTTCTTTCATCAAGGATAGAAGGAAACTCTCCTGGCATAATGAAACTTGCCCTTCTGAAGGTTCTTAACATCCAAAAAATAAAGAACAAGCAATTTCCTAAGGTGATTAAGAGAGGAAGTGGGCGAACCCAGTGTCCTTTTGAAAGCACCGAACCATGGTTTAGGCAGGATGATTTTCCCCCAATTCCCAGAGCTCTCAAACCCACCAGAGACTGCTATTCTGTGGTCTCTTTGCAGGGAGCCTCTGTATGAAACAAACTTATGGGTGATCCTAGTCCTCTCCTTAATCCAGAGAGGAGTCCCAAGAAGCGTTCCATTCACCGGCTCCTCTTTCCACCACAGCCATCGGCTCTGCTCTTCACTGAGCCATCTTCAGTCTACCATTGCTTCCCCAGAAGTCCCTCATTGGCCATTTATTAATGCATAATTAGGATGTGCTAGCCTATAAATAAAGGCATAACTAATGCTATATTAACACTTTAAAATCTAAAATAGCAAAACTGCAGCATATAATTAAGAACGCTGCTAACACAAAACCTATACTTCATCTGTACAGCATACAAGTTTAATAAATAATAATATTTATTTTACATTCTTATTAATTACCTCCAATATAATTTAAATAAGTTTTAGGAAAAATGAAAAGGATTAAAAAAAAAAACTTTGGAGAAAACTAAAATAAGGCAGGAAACATGCGGAGCAGGGGGAACAGAAGCTGTAGTCCACATTGATATGTTTGGATTTGACAACTAAAAGATGTGCATTCCTCTCTCCTTGAAAATGTGCTTCCAGCAAGATCCCTGGCAAAAATGGAGGACTCTGGGATGGTTGGTTGAACTGACCACTCCCAGACGACTTGACATATGGAAGCCAGTGCCAACGTGCTACAACCTGTTGTATGGCGTCAGCAGAATAAATGACTGAACAGGTTGAATTACTGTTAATGGCCATAAGCAGTGAAGGATGACTAGAACAGCTATGCCACAGTTATTCATGTCTATCACCTTAATGTTCAACTTCATGAAAAATATAATTATCTGAATACTACTATTCCATTGTATATTGATACAGAAATGTCTACTCATTTTAAATCAAGTTGGTTTATAGATAACCTGTCTATTGTACAATACTGCTACTACTGTCATGATTCGATGTTCATTTTGCTTAAATATATATGCTGCATAAAAATGAGCTATAAATAAAATTAAATGCAAAAAAAAATCATTTCTACTTGTTCCCCCACAAAGATTAAGCTGTACATTATCTAGCATGGCTAAGAGATAAATGAATCACGAAGCCTAGCAAAAGTCAATATAAAGTGACATTGTAGGACACTGAAAAGAATGAGAAGAGATATTTCTTTATTAAACCATAGATTACCACTCATTAGAGAAAAAAATCATGTTTAATCTTTTGATTTATGGTAACACAAAATTATCTAAAGTAGCCTAAAATGTACAACCATAACTCAAGCCCTAGTCAATTATAATTTGCTCTCATTGATAAAAAAAAAAAAAAAGGATCCTGCTAATTACTCAAAGGTTGAACTGATTAATCTACCCAATTAACAGTCAGTCTCATGTTCAATGGTATATACATAGTTCTAGTGGAATATTGAAAAGACATGGCTATGAGCTTTAGAACACACCTGCCTGAAGAATAAATTTGTTACTTTCAGAAAAGTTGCCTTTGGGAACATCAACTTTGCACAATCCAGAAAATATAATTTGAAAATAACTGCATTTGAGTTTATCACATAAGTGGAACCTGAACTTAGCAGTACTCTTTCAGTAACTGATATGTCATCTTAAGAACTTAATAAGAAGATTTTGTGCTTGCCAGTGAAAAGATATCAAAGGAGGTCCTAACTGGACTTTGATTGGCAGGGAATTCCAGACCCTAAGAGTAATTATCAAGGTTGTTAAACATGCTTCTGATTATGATGCAACTGGCAGAAATGTCTCTCCTGGGCAGAAATACGGGCTTTCAAATATAGGCAGTCTCCAGTTCAAGAATATCTGAGCTATAGACAACTCATACCTTGTGAACGGGCTGCCTATTACTAAAAATGGCAGATGGTGGTCTCCTTCCTTGAACCAAAGAACCCCTGAAGCTGTGCAATGCTTTCATGAACTGCTGAAGCTGTGCATTTTTAATATACAACCTGTTTTCAGCGGTTTTCAGTGGTTCATGAAAACATTGTGCAGCTCCAGTGGTTTGTCAGCTCAAGGAAGGAGAACGCCATCCATCATTTTTAGTAATAGGCAGCCCCTTCATAAGTACAAGTTCCAACTTATATACAAATTCGAGTTAAAGCCAGACTTAGGAATGGTACTTGTTCTTAACCTGGGGACTGCCTGTATTCTGGTCCCAAATCATTTGGTGCAGTCTTTCCTAACTGGTTGGTGTCTAAATGTGTGGACTTCAACTCCCAGAATTCACAGCAATGGTCATGGTGGTTGGGGAAATCTGGGAGTAGAAATCCACACATCTGGATTGTGCCAAGATTGATGATACAATATTGAGAACTAATGTAGTTCTGTCATAATGTTGTTTATCATCCCTCTGTAATGACCTAGAAAGAACAACATTAGAAAAGTTCTTCTTGGTCTGTTCTCTTGTTTGGAACTACTATACTGTCAATTCCAAGCTCCAGGTTCAAAGATAAAGAGACACTACCTAATTGTCATTCATTTATTGAGGAAACTCTTACTCAGCAATATTAAAGCAACAGAATTATAATAATGATGAAAAATAATCAATTCTATTTCTGTGAACATTTCACATAATTTAGGAAAGTATTCAATCAGGAATATTACCACCATAATACACAACTTTGTGATTTCTGTCACTGATAATGTTCTTCAGCCACAACACATTTTTTAAAAAAATCTTTACTTAAGAGTATATAAATGTTTGGTAAAGTCTCTAGATAAGTCAAAAGTCTGCATCCTTAATATTCAGAATAGTGGAAACAAACAGAAGGGAGCCTGTAGTTATGCACACAATCTGTCTTAGCAAAATGTCTGACAGCTGCAACACTAACAAAATTAACAGTGGATGAATTAATACCAGACACTAAACAGTTGCTATGGAAAAAACATTATCAATTTCTTTCTTTTTCCTTAATACCTAGGTTATTAATATCCAGGAAGGGGTATTCATACCAAAATGCTAAAGCTTACTGTTTTAATTTTAAACAGCACGATGCATTTCTGTAGAGTGAGATACCATAAAACATATTAAACAAACCACTTTACATTTATATATGTAAATACTTTCCACATGAAAGTTACTCCTGACATAAGAGTAAGATTATCCTTACTTCTGACAGAGCTGGTTGAACAAAATTTTAGGAGAAAGAGGACCCTTCCCAGCGTCTTTCATGCTATGAAGGAACAGGAGCATAGCTGATGTCAGAGACCCAGGGCTTGAAAGATTCACTACCAACGGATCCTTTGGGTTCAAAATAAATAACATGTGTTAATGCACAATATCAACTCTCAGCATATATGTTTAAAGTGAACATTTCATACAATTCAATATTATATGTTCTATTCAGACAACAGAAGTTCTCCTAGCTCTCCTCTACCCTGTACCCTCCAGCGTGTTTTCCAAATCTATTCTAAAGGGTCTTGAAAACTTGAAGAGGAAGAATTTCTTCCAGAGCATCATTTGATAAACCCATAATTTTGACCAGTTTTTTTGTCTGTAATGGGCAACAATTTTGGTAGAGAACACTTGAGGGCAAAGCATCATTTATCAATGCAGAGTAACTCATAATATACAGGATTATAATACAAAAGACAAATCTAATGAAGAAATCATTATTTTTTTTTAATCCAGATTGATATAGGATAATTATTCAAGTACACGCAAGGGCCATCAGGGTTTTTCAATTTAATTTTTAAAGCCTTTACAGTACTTTCTAAGAACATCTGGTATCGACTCCAGCTGGATGGACTCACAAACTAGTGGCATTAGAGGGATTGAAAGGTTGAAATTTTAATTAGAAAAAAGGAAAAAGGAAAAAGTAATGCTTCAGTTTTCATTCAGCAAGGTGTCAAGCAGCAACCACAAGGTTTGAACGGTAATTTGGTATGAACAGGTCAATTAGAGTAAGGGTCTCTTCTGTGCCTTCCTCTATTTAGAGAAGACTGTCTATCTGTGGAACAGATTGTGGTGCACTATACTCCTATCTGGAGGGAGGGAAAGAAGGAAATTATTTTTGTCACCTACACTCCTCCTGAATCCTCTGACGCCACAACTTCCAGAAGGTCCCCCAAACCCACAAAGCAAAGGGGGAAATGGGAAAAACAGTCTTTCTCCCTTCCTCCAGCTAGAATACTCCTTGAATAGAATTCTGCTGATTCAAACTCTGGAGCCAACTCTATATTTAGAAAATGATAAGACTCATTGTGCACTAGAAAATGATTAAATCAAGAGGGCTCATCATTAGATTCTTAGCGTCCACTTAATATAATGCTCAAAGATGGGTTCAAGAGAAAGCTTACCAGTTGAGATGTTGGGCTTTGAGCTATTTTTAGCTTTGTCCCCTTTTCTTTTATTTCGCACATTAGTTCATTTAACATGTGTGTCTGTGCCAAGTTCTAAGACAAAACAAACATACAAAAAGCTATAGATGATAAGCAACTGGACAAATACAGTGAATTTTTATTGAGTTGCTTTATGTTACAGAATGCATAAACGGTCTTCCGTGGCAGTTGCTTGACCAGATTATGGCAAAAAACTTTTATCTATTGAGCAGGACTTTTGCCCTGAGGATTAATGTGCAACCACCTACATCTCATCCTTTTTTTTTTTTTTTTTTGTCTGCGCTCAGTCATTACTGACCCTGCAGTGACTGCCTGGACGAGTCCTTGCAGTTTTCAAGGCAATTGTTTTTCGGAAGTGGTTTGCCAGAGCCTCCTTCCTAGAGCATAGCCCAGCTGGCGAGCACAGGAGGCGGGATTTCCGTTGCTTCGCGCCCTTTTCGGGCGAGCGCGGTTTCGCGCTTACCAGCAACTGGTCCCGTCTCTCTGTGCAAGGCGCTGCCAGCATTTTTCCTCCCACCGGAGTGAGAGTACCCATTTATCTACTCATGTGAGTTTTCGACCTGTTGGGTTGACAGGAGCTGGGGGGGGGGGGGAACAGGAGCTCACCCTGTTAACGCGAAGGCTGGACTCGAACCGCCGAAGCGTCAGCCATTTCTGGCCGGCAACTTTCAGCATCGTTAAGCCGCTGCGCCACCGCATCCCCCACATCTCATCCTACATATCTTTTAAAAGGAAATCTCAAGACCAAGGAAATGACAAATAACTGATAGTCTCTGCTTGAAAATTCTCTTCTTGGATAAGCTGATATATACTAGGCATTTCTTTAAATCTAGGCATTTAAATACTAGACATTTATTGAAAATGTGAGCCCAATATTAGATATAAGCTAGTCATCCAGGTTAGACAATTCTGGGCAACCAGTGTTGAAAAGGGAAGGAACTACACATATAATACATATCATAGTTTGACCTGCTTATTTTTGAACTTGCGATGCTCCTCAGTGCCACAGTCACCCTTATTTCTTTGTTGTGTGATTGTTACAGATTTCTGAGCAGAGTCATCTTTAGTTTTACCTGCATAACAGCATTAAAGAAACATGTGTTCCCTAAGTTATTAATGCCTTTAACAGGAACAGATGCCCAGCTGGGACCGAGGCCTTTTCCCCTTAATACGTCATTTGCTTCATTATTTTCTTCATGTAGCCATATAATTTTTGATGATGAACCTTTAATGAGAAAAGATAAGCATCAACTCTCACTAAACAGGTTATTGCATGCTGACCTTTAAAAAGACAAAATAATGAAGACAATGAAAAGGCCCAATCTGGAATAATACTACATTCTTGGGACATTCATTCAATGAGTTTGCAAACAGCTACTTACTAAAGACAATCAGCTCTCAGGCTCTGACTGGCAACTCTTCCTATGTTGGGAAGACACTGCAGTTGCTACTTCTTACGTTGCGTAGATTGTGTTTATGCTTATATTTTATGTAGAAATTATATCCATAATCAAATCAAATCCAAGATCACGAGAATGGCATACAGTTTTTCTTTAACAGCAAATATAAAACCCACTTTCAAAAACAATTGCAAAATAGTACAGGATCAACAAGAACACAACACTTCTTGGGCTAGTATTAGCACCTTGAATATTCTTTGGCCCTTTGGTTCCTGTTCTAAGATATATAAAGTGCTGGAGTGTGCGAAGTGGATTGGACCAAACATTTTCAATTTCCCTGTACTATCCTGGATTACAGAATTCCTCAGTATAAGCACATTTTGAGCCTGCAGCTCTAGAAAAAATGAAAAATCTGCCACACATTGAGGCACAGAGTAATTTTTGTAACTTGCTTTATGTTCTTGCTTTTTATCTGAAGTCCATTATATCATGTTCTTTGTATAAGGCTTCAGTTTTTAAGGTACATAAAACAACTAGCATCTAAGACCCCCCCCCCCCCAAAATATAACTCCTGATCAAAAACTGTTATCTGGCAACTTCATCAAATTAAGCACAATTTCACTATTTTTAAAAAAGACTAAAACTCACAACTCCAGTTTGCAATTTCTTCAATTATACAAGGATTTTTTTTTTTTTTTTTTTTGGTTTAAGAAATTAATACAATCTTCAGAAAATAGTTTTACTTTCCAAGATATTCTGAAATATTCTAGCACTGGTTTCAGACCAAAATAGTTGTTCTTAATTCCCACTGGAATCAATGGGAAGAGTTAATAAATACCTGAAACACTATTGCTTTCAATGGAACTACATTCAAGTAATTAGTTGGAATCCAACTTCTAAATATTTTTTAACATAACCAAGAGATTCACAATATTTACCTTCCTGCTTTTGAACTATTACACAATGTAATAGGAGATACATACAGTAACCCAAATAGCTTTGCATGAAATTTGTACCATTTCAAAGTATATCCCAGATTCTAAACAATCATTTTATGAAAACATTTCAGCATTAACAGGAAATGAGAAACATTAAGTAGAAGCTTAAGCACTACTTGAAATCATTAAATGTAATCAGACTTACTCCAAGGTAACTAAATCACACTGCCTACTAAGTGAACAACAATTAATTACTTTCAATAATTGGCTTAATTTCATGTTGTCCCCCATGACATAGTACTGTGGATCCTTAATCTAGATGATTCTTATCTGCAGTGAAATTAGAAAGCTCTTAACTAGTAATCTAGTGGTAATAAGAAGTCTTGAAATATGCTATTCAGCCTCGATTTCTACTGGTAACTTTCATATTGTCATGGCTCCTGAACTAACTATGAAGATTACTGACATATGTAATATTTTAAGTACTGATCGTTTCATGCCAATGGGAACTAGTAATGGGCTTAATGGATGCCATGGTACAATACTGCAATCTTCTCTTTGATATATGAATTCATACATTTTCCCTAATGAATTACATATTGGGAACTCATTAAGTGTTCTTGAAAAATAAGTAAACAGTTCCTATCTACATAAATAGAACTCTCATGCTGAAATATTTCTCTATGTTTGTTTATTTAATTATTTGATCTAGGTGCCAACCAACTACAGGCCAACTCTGAGTGGCTCACAGAATAACAAAACAAGATAAACAAGATAAAAATACAATACAAAATAGATGAACAAGGTGGGGGATCTGTCCACACAAATACATAAGACAAGGGGCTCCATCCACCTTAACCCAAGGCCTGGGAGAACAGTCAGGTCTTTAAGGCCTTCCAAAAGGCCTTCACGGTGGGAGCCATATTGATCTAAGGGCTACCTCATTCAAGAGGGCAGGTGCTGTGACCAAGAAAACATACTTCCTGAATCCTGCTGGATGACACTGTTTAATCAAAGCAGCCTGGATTGCACCAAATCTGTTGGCTCGTACTGCCTGGGGAAGAAACCATGGGAGGCAGATGGTCCCTCAAACAACCAGGTCCCTCAAATAACCAGGCATATAGGGCTTTATAGGTGGTAACCAGCACCTTGAATCGCACCTGGAAACATACTGAAAAGCAGTGTAGCTCGCAAAGCAGTGGTATCACATGAACATACCAAGGCATGCCCATCACTGCCAAGACTGCTGCATTCTGGATCAGCTGAAGCTTCAGAGTGATCTTCAAAGGTAGTCCCATATACACCTTAGTGTATTGCAACAGTTGAGCCATGAGGAACTGGGGTGTGAATGACTGTGACATGAGTATATTACATTTAAAAACTTATTTCTTCTCTCAGAAATGGGGACATGAGAACAGAATGCAGAATCATAATTAAATTGTAAAAGAAAAGTAAATAAATTTTAAAATATGCATTACAGCTGATACTAAACTGCATAATTTTCCTACTGTCTGGTCAATTTCATTTTCATAAAATCGTTGAAGCATAGAATGTAAGGGTTGGAAAGCACCTTGGAGAACATCTAGTCTAATCTTCTGCCCAGTATAGGAATCTGATTCCTTTATGCTGATAATGAAACATCATTTATATTCTCTAATCTCATATGAGCCAATAAAAACCAACAAGACATGCTAGAAGATCATCAACTGCTTCATGTTACATTTTTCATAAAATTGACCTTGTTTTTATGCATACAAATATCCCACAAATGTAAATGCATTGATTGCACATGATCTACTTATGTTTGATAATGTTTCTGCTATTTTCTAACCAAAGGTCATCTCTGCCAAACTATGCCTAACAGTGACATCTATGAAGCACTGCTGCTGTGTAACTATTATTGTTTTCGGTGGGGTTCACAAGATAGTTGAAAGGAAGCTAGTTCAGAAATTGTAGAACAGATCACATGTTACATGCAGGTCTATCCTACAGTACATTGCTACCAATTCCTTCCACCCATAGGCAGGTGTTGTCAGAGGCAGTGGCTACACTCTACCTAATGTTAGGATTATCTTTATACAATAGTAGTGCATTCCTGGTAGACTGCTCCTAAAATTGTCTTTCCGCTAGAACAGCCAGCAACAAGATTGTAATCTAAAATATGTATTCTCCAGACTACCCACCCAAAATCCTATTCAAAATGCAAGTCTGCAACACGTCTCAGGACATGGAGCAAAGCTAAAAAATGCCCCTTCTTCCTGAAAGTTCCCAGATGCCTCCTACAAATCTGCTCTAGAGGGATGACAAACCAGAAAGAGCATATTTGGGATCATGCAAGGGGGAAGACTTGAAAGTTAATTCCTGTTGTACAACTTTAAATCCACTTGCATAATTTTGGATCTAGCCTTTTAGGATTTTCAAAGCACTAAAGACAGAATTGATGCTTTCAGAATGACTGATTATAATCCTCTCTCACTTTTTCGAGAATTCAAGCAAGTCCCCTTGATTTGGATTTCTTTCCTCTTCTCCCTCATTTTATGCTCTTTAACAATCCTGTATGATATAGATAAGATGAAAGATAGTACCAGCTTAAGACTTTTGTGGCTAATTTAAACTTTTGTTTTGCTAGTCCGAGTTTAACATCTATCTATTATGCCAACATGACTCATATCTTTTTTTATAAAAAAGAAATAGATGTTTTCATTTAAAGTATACATAAATGTGTCTAGAGTTTTGAGAAAAGCCTAAATTGTGCCCTTAATTTGTATATTGGTATACCACAGTTGTTGCATTTATCCATCGGCATTCAACAACATCTGGGAAAACATCTTAAAGTAAACAATGCTCAGAAGGCCATCTGGATCAAACTGTGGGCAAAAATTAGAACAGAAGCATATGGAAAAACAGATTTTAACTCCCCTTCAGCACTGCAGGATGACAAATGTCAGATCTAGATCTGTCCACGCTTCACTGTGCGATGCTTTGCAGCACCACCTGGCTCTCCTTGCCCAGCCACCAAATATGGGCAGCCCTGCCACAGCGGACCATATCTGCAGGGCAAACTTAATAAAAGCATTTCATTTCATGGTTAAATGACAGCTTCACACAAGTAGCAAGGTTCTTTCTACAGAATCTCCAACGTGAATCATCCAGGGGGGAAATAAAGCACACCGACCCCTGAAACCCCCACAGAAAACCACAGAGAACAAACAAGATAATTTTATGGCCAGACCTGGGTGCTCATATAATTATAAATGTAGGAAACCATAATTACACATCTAAAGTGTACATTATTTTAACAGTAACCAAGACACTAACGAATAAAATCCTGTCTTTCTAGATCTTAACATTTAATCTGTAACTCAAGCTCAATCCTACACACACTTTCCACGGAGAAGATACACTGAAAATAGCACATCTTATTTCTTAATGAAATTAGCTGAAGTGCATGGAAATCAACTAAGCATTTGGGAGTAAGGGCCACTGAACTCTGTGCCTTCTTGCTTCATATATTGTGCTAATCTGTGTCTTGTTTAGTCGTGGGTTATTGAATAAACATTGGGTGACTGGATTCATACATGCTAAGCCATAAACCACTGTTTACAAACCACAACAGTCAGATTCACAACATGTTGATCTAAAACCAGATAAACTCTGTTTATGGTTTAAAACAATGCAAAAGCCAAATACACTTTTGAATAAATGTTCATAAAATCAAATGGTTCATTCACTTGCACTGAAAAATAGCATAATGGCAAGCTACTTCTAAACAAGTCGCATAGCATTAATTGGAGTTACCTCAGTCTGAAATGAAATTACACAGAACTATAGCATTCACTTAACTTCTTAAGTCTCTTTCTCCTATCTTGTCTTACTGTGTGAGTTCAGCATGTATTTAACCCTTTATTCTTAAAGCATTCTGTGTTGACTTCAGAAATGCAAGAATGAAAGAAAGCCTGCATTAATCCATTTTACCATCATACTAATAAGAGCAGTATCTCTGAATATACAGTACTCTTATTCCTTTTTCACCTTATTGAAACAGACATTTAAGTGGACATACAGAGGGCACAAAAGTTAAAAAAAAAAAAAAGCAATTGTTCACTATGTTTATTTAATCATAGTATAGTTTTCCCTTTTTAAACATTAAAAAAACAGTATTTTTATTCTCTGAGTATTCCAATTGCAAAACTATACCTATCTTTTCTGTTACAAAATTCACATCTTGCAGCATTAGATTTACATTGCTAAGATTTTTTTAAAATAATAATTTATGTGCTAAACTAATTAACAAAAGTATTAATGAGCAGTATTAATGAAACAGTATTAACTTGAAATCATCATAAAATAATAAAAAGGGGGGGAAAAAGGGCCTAGAAAATTTAAGTTATGCAGCAACTCCAAAAATATATTGCTGAAAATGACATTTTCTATTGAAGCATTCATGAACACTATTTGAAACTCCCTGAGCACTGTTCATTAATGGAAAAGCAGGATATAAATCAAATGAATCAAACATGAAGAAAATTGAATTGGCATTATTCCGTATTGAAGAAACCATAAAAATTGAATTTTAAAGAGAAAAGTCAATGAAACATTTGATTCTTAACAGGTTGCTTTAAATGTTATGTTTCAAGTTTTCTACCACAACACAACGTACATCAAAAGATGCAAAATAATTTTAGTGTCTGAAATAATTCAGCACCGCTGACATACACAAAACATTCATAAATGCCATAAGAGTCCAGATATTACAAAGTGAGAATTGACAGAGAAATTTTCCCAACTGAGTTTATCATTATAATAATCTTGTTTTAGGTGGCCATAATGTGCTATCATGCATTTCTTTAACTAAGGATAGAGGGAAATATAATACTGAAATACATAGTTCCTAAGGGAAATCAACCTTTCTGAAGCAAATGTTTCTTTTTCTGTCAACCTAAGAGGTTCTTCATACCTGACCCTCAGCAAACAGCTGTAGGATCAAGTCCAGTGGTGGTACTGAGTGAAATAATTCCCTCCCCAAGCAGAATCTTTTTTTTTTAGGACAAAAATGAAAACCATTGTGAACATCCTTATGAAATATAACTTCCTATAAACTTAAATAGTTACATTTTTGTTTGGACGCCAGTGTAAACCAATGCTCTTCCCACATTCAGCAATTAGAATGTTGGGGGTCCAAAAATGAACCAGTGGCTGTTATAGGCACACTTAAAACAGCTCACTAACTTGGAGGTCTGGGAAAGATTTCAGTGGTGCTAGCTGGACTATTTTAACAACACCAAGCAAATTTTAACAAGATGCTCTGTTTCTTAGGGACAGCTTAAAGAACATAATCCTTTGCAGAGTTCATAACATACTGACTCTTTTAAAGAAAAATAAGAAATCAGTTTTACCCTTCAATTTTCTGTGCAGTATATTGGATAGATAGCTTTATTGTGGTCATAAGACCAGCTTGTACATTGGGAGCTTTCCTTGAGTTTCTCTTCTTATAGACACTAATGTACCCAGAAAGTTGCTTCAGATAATTCCTCAACGCTCTGGGGTAGATCTGCGGGGTGAGTAGAAAGTGTGTCGGAGAAAGGATCACCTGTGATGATTTGGCTGGCCCACAAAGTAGCAATATGTTTTCACCAGATATTTTTGTTGTTGTTGTTTAGTCGTTAAGTCGTGTCCGACTCTTCGTGACCCCATGAACCATATTGCGCCAGGCCTTCCTATCTTTCACTGCCTCCCTGAGTTTGCTCAATTTCATGCTCATTGCTTCAGTGATGCTATCTAGCCATCTCATCCTCTGCCGTCCTCTTCTCCTTTTGCCTTCCATCTTTCCCAGCATCAGGGTCTTTTCCAAAGAGTCCTCTCTTCGCATTAGGTGACCAAAGTATCTGAGCTTGAGCTTCATTATCAATCCTTCCAATGAGCAATCAGAGTTGATTTCCTTTAAGATTGACTGGTTTGACCTCCTAGCAGTCCAGGGGACTCTTAAGAGTCTTCTCCAGCACCACAGTTCAAAGGCATCAATTCTTCGGCGTTCAGCCTTCTTTATGGTCCAGCTCTCACAGCCATACATTACTACTGGAAAAACCATAGCTTTGACTATGCGGATCTTTGTCGGCAAGGTGACGTCTCTGCTTTTTAATATGCTATCTAGGTTTGCCATAGCTTTCCTCCCAAGGAGCAAGCGTCTTTTAATTTCATGGCTGCAGTCTCCGTCTGCGGTGATCTTGGAGCCCAAATAAATGAAGTCTGTTACTGCTTCCATTTCTACCCCTTCTATTTGCCAGGGATTGATGGGTCCAGATGCCATGATCTTAGTTTTTTTAATGTTGAGTTTCAAGCCAGCTTTCGCACTCTCCTCTTTCACCCTCATCAAGAGGCTCTTTAGTTCTTCTTCACTTTCTGCCATTAGGGTGGTATCGTCTGCATATCTGAGGTTATTGATGTTTCTCCCTGCAATCTTAATTCCGGCTTGTGATTCTTCCAGCCTGGCATTTCTCATGATGTACTCTGCATATAGGTTAAATAAGCAGGGTGACAGTATACAGCCTTGTCGTACTCCTTTCCCTATTTTGAACCAATCGGTTGTTCCATGACCGGTTCTAACTGTTGCTTCTTGGCCCGCATACAGATTTCTCAGGAGACAGGTAAGGTGGTCTGGTATCCCCATCTCTTTAAGAATTTGCCAGAGTTTGTTGTGATCCACACAATCAAAGGCTTTTGCATAGTCAATGAAGCAGAAGTAGATGCTTTTCTGGAACTCTCGTGCTTTCTCCATGATCCAGCGAATGTTGGCAATTTGATCTCTAGTTCCTCTGCCTCTTCGAAACCCAGCTTGTACATCCGGTAGTTCTCGGTTCACGTACTGCTGAAGCCTAGCTTTCATCCATTCTAAAACTACTGTCTGTAAAATTTTCAGAAGGCCTATTCAGGTATGTCAAGTTTAAGAACCCGCCCTGGAATGATGAATCTTTAATTTTAATCTCATCATAAGAAAAACATAACAAATGAGCAGGCATATTGTCTTCCTTTGAGCATTTAATTACTAAAAACAAAACAGAAAACAGCCCCTGCCAAATCTGTTTCACGATTCCAAACAAATTACAATAATTGCTGGGATGCAAGACTTTTGCTTTTTAATTTTAAATATTATTTTTAATTTAAAATATACAGAAATTAGACAATTCTATATACAAAGCAGTTGTATTGTTCTTCAGAGCCTGGTAAAAAATGTTTTGCAAAAATGTTACAAAAATTCCAAAATATTATTAAAACAAATCAGCATTTCTTTTAATTCACAGAATAATTGGTATTCAGACAAAGACCTTAGTAGTTATGGCTATCAGAAATATAGTGCAACATCTTTTTTTCTTTTTTTTTTTAAAGAAAGCAAACAGAGCCTGGCAAAGAAGCAATTACTGAATTATTTAGCAGCAAAATAAAATAAAATATAAAATAAAATAAAAGGCTGTCGTAGTGACCCATTGGTGTTGAAAATGAGAAAAAAATGTTTCTGTAAATCTCAGAGCAACTAGAAATTATTTTTGAATGGTAATTAACTTTTTTCCCCTGTACCCATTAACTGAGAGATGCAGTGGGGGCAGGAGTACGGGGGGGTGGGGGGGTGTTTCACGGGATCAAACAAACCTTCATTTCTAATCTTCTTTCCTAGGCAACCGACAGTCAAAACTGTAACAGCTCAGCATGGTTTCTGTGTACTACATGTGCACTAGGTTCATGTGAAACTCACAAGTGTGCCGTCATGACAATATTGCACCTGCTTTGCTGGCCAATGCTGTATAATGGGCCAGCTCCCTTTTTCCACAAAACTAGCCTCTGCTGGGTGGTTACTCTTTACAAAACACTTGCTTTATTCTTCCGCGCTGTGGCAAACCTGACTTGTTAACCAAACAGATGACTTTCAGAAAGAAAAAGAAAAGGGAGAAGGGAGAAAGGGAGGCGACGCAGACTTGCTGGGCAGGGTAAATCACAAGATCTGATGGGAAGTCCACACAGCTGCCAGCATTTTTTTGGGAACCCCACACTTGGGCTCATCTCAATCACTTAATGTAATTCCCTGGTCAGTCATGGAGCAGTAATGTCATTCGCCCATTTTTGCAGGCAAGATGAGCCTTTATGAGTGAAAAAGCAGAGATCTGGCTGCCACACTTGCTCTCTGCAATCGCAAATATTTTACTTCTGTTTATTTCTCAAAATATATTTGTCAGAAAATCTGTGCTACTTGTTCCTCAATACAGTTGCTTTTTCTTCAAATATGTTCTTGATTAGTCTGAAACTGGACAAGCAAGCTATGCTCTATTTGTCCAGTTTGTCTCATTATCGACAGGCATATGGTATTTGAGAAAGAATCGTAATTTTCTGAGAAACCTTTTCTAGCAATTGCATACTGTTATAAAATAAGCCCTGTTTGTTTCTTCACTTATTTTAAGGAACTGCCTGTACATTGTGCACTAAAATACATTTTTCATCTAAAGTAAAAAAGCTACTTGCAATTTGTATGTTCTATTGGATATAAAAGAAGAGAACAATTCATATGCAATTAAAAATCCTCATAAAAGCGATGGTCATGCTCAGTGTTCTTTCTGTTCTCTCTTGGGAATATGGCCAATTTTCCTTACATTTAACTTCCGTATTGTACGCAAACCGACTTCATTTAAAAAAAATCAGCTGTAACCAATAATTTCAACAGGAAAAAAGAAAGGTTCCGTTTAGACGTATATTTAACAAAAATAAGGCTAATAGAGAAATGCAGCGCTTAGACAATTAGTCAATTGCATTTTTATATGTATTTTTTAATGTTATTTTAAAAAGGATCAATTGGGCACTTTTAAAAATATCAACAATTTTAACAATTATAAAAACTTCTGACAACATGCATAGATAAGGAGAAATCGTCTTTCCACGCTTACTCATGGGAGCAAACATCTCTAAGATACTGTCTGCTGCAATACATAAAATAGAATCTATTGTAAGTTATTTCCTGTCTTTCTACTTGTATAAGTATTTAAAGAGGCTTAGGACAAAGAAAAGAAATACACCTATTACAAAGCTATGAGTCATCACTAATTTATTTAAATATTATAACTTAATATGCATACAACTGATCAACTAAAAATGAAGCCTACTGCCACTTTCCGAGGAGTAAATCCTGTTTGATTCAGTATGACTTACTTCAAACAGGCATGTAGAGCATTCCATAGAAAAGCTACAACCTTATGGATATTTACTAAAAACTAAGACCTACTAAAGTAGTTGGAACTTTAGAAAGAAGTTCCAACTTCTTTCTAAAGCATAAGATTATGCTTTAAGTTTTCTAGTTGAGCAGGATTTCTTATCAGCATCTGGGTTTAAACATTTTAAACACCCCACAAACCAGGTTCCATGTAGCCAACCGAAACATGAAACCTGCATCCATTCATCCACCCTTAAGTATTTTTTACTGAATTCAATATTTTATGGAATATTCTCCAACCAAGTGCCAAATGGATTTTGTGTTACATTCATACTGTCAGTTTTCCAACCCTAGAGTATTTCACTGGAATTACAATCCTTGATTCCTCATGTATAGAGAACATGAGACCTATGTGCAAAAATAACATACTAAGATTCTCTTTCCCAAATGGGTCTGGAGCTGATTAAATTTCCCATACCTGCATAACACTGCATGTCAGAATCAGTACTGATATATCTAAACCTCTGCAGAATACATTGACATAACAATGTAAATCATTTATCACCTCTTATTTGGCACAACAGCTGCATTCTAGAAAACACTCAATTTGTAATTCATTTTCTGCCATGAGTTAACGTCATGTTCAGGAAATCATAACCTGGGATTTCTAAGCAGTGTGTTACTGTAGTACCTCCAGATGTTCCAAATATAATATAAATCTGGAAAAGCCAACTTTTTCTCCCTCTACCTTAATTCTACTTGATTTACTTATTTATGTTAATCTTCCATCAAGATGTCCCATTCTGAACTCCTTCCTCCTCTCTTTTTCAAAGACAAGTTCAGCAAAAACACTCCTCTGGTTCGACTGCTAAATTCCCTTCCAAGTGAAATCAATGACTATCATAAAAAGGTAAATGGCTGCTTTGGGGTGGTGTGATTTCCCTTCCTCCAAAATAAGAATGGAAATTGGAGCAAAAGGTCTCTGGGAATCAAGACAGTCTCATTTTCCACCCTTAAAAACATCCCAACACGCTCTGTAAATGGTCTAAAACTGTGCTACTGAAATCCAGCCAATTTGCTGCTGTTATTTCAGGCCATTGGGGGTGGGGGTGGGGGTGGGGGGGAACAAAAAATGAGCTGAAAAAATTTGCCTCCCATACTTTTTTGTGATATCATCACTCTTCTAGTACAATCCTCCAGATGGCTGAGGGAGCAAGCTGAACCTGAACTTTAGGAAGCTGCCCACTCTGGCCTAGTGGACAGATGGCCGAGCCCCAGCCGCACCCAGACTTCTACTGACTATCTTTGCCCTGTTCTAATGGTGTGGAATTCCAAATGCTCTGTCCAGTTATTCCCAAGACTGAAGTTTTTCACCTCAAAAGTAACGGGGGGGGGGGGAGCATAAATCCCACCCAAATTCAGTATCTAAATACTAATTCCACCTTGGATAAAAACTGTTCATTTCAGTGCAAACAAATATTAAGTGGTGCTCATTATCTTTAAAGCCTTAGTCAGCTTAATTTCAGGCTATTTGAAAGAATACCTTCTTCTATATGAACTTCCATGCTTATTGAGTTCATCCAAGGAGTTCACCTACAGTTGTCACAAGTTTCTTTGGCGGCAATTCAAATCAAACCTTTTCTGTTGCCTCTCCAGCTCTTTGGAATACACATTTTATTAGTCAAGTCCCTTAAAACCATATTTTTTGTAACATTTAGTTGCTGATTTCAGGTATTGATTTTAATTATTAATTTTACTTGTTTTACTTATTTATTTTAATCACTATTTTAACTGTATTTAATCTTTCACTTTAAAATTATTTTAATATATTTTAAACCAGTGAGAATTTTTTATTAATCAGGTAGACAGAATATCAAGTTCAATAAACAAATAAAACAGAATGGTGAATATATATTATTTACAGCATAAATAGGACAAAACAAGAGTTAAGAGTTGGATTAGACACAGAATATTTAATAAAGTGAAATATACAGGATTTAATCTGATCATGATCTTCTTAAATCCCATGATTTCAAGTTGTTACTGAAAGCAGAATTAAATCTGGCCCAATTCAATATGTACCCACATAATATTGTTCTCCACTGCTAAATTCTGTCTCTTAATTACAAAGCAATCCCACAAACACTCATGTATCTAGCAAACATTAAAACCTAGAGTCTTTGTTTTAGAAGTTAACCACTGCTGTATTCAATAGCAAGTAGTGAGTGGATCCAACATTTTTTAACAGAAGGCATTTGCTTATTAGCCAAAAGATAGTTCAGTCATTTGTTTGAAGTTTGCTTATAGTGCTACAACATCACACTGGTTTTTTGTTTTGTTTTGTTTTTTTACTTCATCCTTCTGATGTCTCTAACAAGACACATAACGTCATACTAACATAAAATGTCTTAAGGTAACTTACTTGATTCATTCCTAGTAACATGCCTTTGGAGGAAGTCAACAATCTGTGTCAAAGCCTTTTTGTTACAATGTGTTGAGAGCTCCTCATTACATTCATAACACCTAAAATAAGCATTCAAATGCAGTAACAATAACTCTCAAGAAGACAGGGAATAAATTCTTATGACACTAGCCATATTCAGATGTTCTAAAATCTAGAGTGCTCACTGAGAGCACTGAATAAGCCACAACTCCACCAACATAATTCAGATGTTGCCTTAGAGGAATCTGGAACTTAAAACTAAACAAATACCTTAGTTTTCATTTTGCTCACTTTCTTTAAGACTAAAATAGTAAGAGTCTCATCTTAAGAGCATTGCTCATGCCACTCACTGATAAGAACATATTGTTCCAGCAGACCTGACAAGTTCACAAGAAAACATAAGTGACCAGAGAGAAGATGGAGGGAATTCTGTTCTTTCCTACTTCCCTGTTCTTCCTCTACAACTACTATGTGTAACTGGCTTTGCATGCTGCAGCAGCCTCATAGTACAAATCAGGAGATGAGGGGAATGGGGGATGGGGCATACAAGTATATCAAAAAGGTATGTAATAATAATGTAATAATGAAAAATGGATTGCCTATGTTTGCTACTACCAAAGGCAATGTAACAGATTTCAAAGACTACTTTTTACTATTCAAATATCTAAATACATTTTAGCAAGTTATTAGTCTGACTCACTGAAAAAAACCATGAATAAAGACAAGACCTTTATCTAACTGGCTTGAAGCATGACTAAACAAAAGAATATAAATCCTAGTACAGTTTCATAAAGAATTACCCACATGTGGTAATTTGTATCCTTAATCATTCATAACTAAAATGCTTGTAATAATAACTTGTATAAACTATGAAGTATTACATTTACACAGTTAAGGCTAGTTAACAACTAAAATAAAGTTATTTCATTTCATGTATACACCCACCTATGTACAACTAAATGTACCACTGCATATCTTTACTCTTAAATGCACGAAGTTTTCTCTCTCAAAATACAACTTAACTTACCATATGATCCATGTGCTAAGATTGATTACAATGCAATGACATTCTGCCCGTGCAGCCTGGAAGTGCTTCAGAGAATGCTGGCCTTCCGAATTTTGACCGCAGCCCTAAAGACCATTGATAAAATCTCAAGGTGTAGTTATATTCTGCAGTGAAAGCAGCAAGTATGTTTTATTTTACAACATGAAACAAAGGACACATCTGTTTATTTCTTTTTTAAAAAGCACATTGACGTACTGTACTTCAACAAGCACAGCTTGTCTGAACGTGGGAATCCTGCTAACTTGCCACAAACAAAGCGATGTAGAAACCATTATATTGTCTTCTTCATACTGAGCCACTTCCACAACAAATGACCAGCATCATAGACAGGTCATTGTCCATGATAAAATGACTCTTCTGAACCTCCCAAGGAATATAATAGCAGCTACATTTCCTCCTGGTTATGATACAAAGCTGTGTATTAGCGTTTTCTCAAAACAATGAGATCAGAAGATCTATGAAAGGACAAGCTGCTGCATATTCCCAAACAAAAACTAAAATGTTACTTTCAGCTCCCATAATAGATAAAATTCCACAAGTTTAGTCCCAGATCCTGCCTTTTAATACTTCAGCAGAGTTCTGCAAAGTCAATGAAATGTTCTATGACCTAGATAACAAACACATAAGATGAGGACTGAGGATTAGGCCAAAGGCCTATCTAGTCCAGCATCCCGTATCACACTACGAACAATCAAATGAATCTATGAAGCTCAAAAGCATGGACAGGAGATGAATATTCTATTACTGTCCCCTTACTACTGATATTTAAGGTGTGTTGTGTTTGATTCTGGAGGAAATGCATGACTATCAAGATTATCTGCCATGGTTCCGTCTAGTCCCCTTTTAAACCTGCCCAAGTGAATCAGAATCACTATGGTGTACAGTAATATTTATTTATTTTATGGACAACTACCATAAAATAAAGTCATCACAAAATCAGAATTGATACCAAAAATTAAAATAACAATAAATATTTAATCAAATTATCAACAATTAAAATCCTGCTCAAAAATGTGCCTTCAAAGCCTGTTAAAATTCCCACAAGTAACTCTATTCTCTCGCTTCAACAGGCAGTACAAGTGCCATATCTGGTGGCAGTGAATTCCAATGTTTAACAATGCACTATGTAAACAAATGCTTTTTTTTATGGGTTCAAAAACTCCTTGTTATTAGGCTTCCATTCCACAGGTGACCTCAGGAATAATGTGAAAAAACAAAACCTTTCTATATGTATTTTTTCACACTATGCATGATTTTTTTAAAACCTCTATACTGTCTCTCTTTAACACACTTCTTTCAGAGCTCATAATCCCCAAATGCTACATTTGTTCTATAGGAATGATATATAAGCTATTAATTTACAATTTTATTTACCTGAATGCCACATCTGAGACAGAGCCATATATCAGAAGGCATTACTGGCTCACCATTGTATATTCTTCTTTCCTTTAAGCACTCTGAACATATTGACCAAACATTTTGTGCTACTGCCCGCTTCACATGATGGACATCAACTGCCTGGCTCACATGCTGGCATGTCAGTCCTACATCGAAGATTAAAAAAAAAAGGATTCAAAAGATTAAGACATACATTATTGTTGGAGGAAATATGTAATAAAATATTTTTATAATTTGAACATAAGAAAAGAAACCACATAATTATGAAACTACCATTTAAGATTCCTCACAGAATTCAACATCTATCCCACATAAAGCATCATCAGTAATAATGAATATAGTTTGAAGTATAGCTCTTGTACAGGCTAATAAATTTTCTGCATGCTATTCTCTCAAAGTGTAATCTTTTCTTCTTTTTAAAAAATTTCTTTCTAGTGTTCTCATTGTTATTCTGGCCCCTTCTCTCTCTTTCTAGCATAAAAAGATCCAGTTTTACATATAAAATAATGCCCTAATGTCCTCTAATCAAACTACAGTAGAAACACACAATTCCATTACTTACTGTTTAACTGAAACCACTTAGGAATATTTTCCTTTCTTTGATGAATATGATCTGATTCACTCCATCCCTAGGTGTATAGTAGTAGCTCAAAATGTATTTAAAACCACAAGAGACATTATTTTCCTGCCTGTGACAAGACAGCTCCATGGGATACCACTCTGATGAGATCACTCTGTATAGCCTACATCACTGAAGGGAAAACGTGCATTTCACCCACGCACCAGAATCAGAATTCAACAGATGGAGCAAGCAGGCATAGCTAAACCTCCCCAAATACAGCTTTTTCACCTGTAATATCATCAGAGGAATCTTCATCCTGATGCTGATTTGACTTTTTTTGTCTCTTATTTTTATCATGGGTAACCTTGGATGGATCTTTTACCCTCATCAGTTATTTGCTACAAAAAAAGAGAAAGAAAAACAGAACAAAAATAAGTGAGATAGGCACTGGTAAAAGGCAAAAGCTTTGGTTACCATAAGCAACAGCATACATTGACATGGCAAAGCAGTACAAATAGCCCAACTTCAACACAAATACCAACCCCAAACAATTATTTAAAGAATTCTTCTCTCTGCCTTGCCATAGTGATTACAACTACCTCTTATAAGCTACATCAGGAACAAACAATGCAATATGATGACAGTGATCCCAACCAGAAATAGCTGGAATGAAAGGAATGCATCAAAATATAACCATTCTAACCCAGGCTTACTTGCTTTTGAAAACATAATGCAGACACTCTGGTTTAATACCCACTTTTGTGGTGGTGAGGAAGTCTTCAAGTTAGTTTGACTGCTGGTGGCTGCCTGGACAAGTCCCTGCAGTTTTCTTGGCACGGTTTGTCTCCCAGTTTCTAGCCTGATGCCTTAACCACTCCACCAAACTGGCTCTCTTAATACCCACTATGAAAGGACAAATACATGCAGGCAGAATGTACAACAGAGTGACAACTCCTGAAACTCAACAGTGGGCCCAACCATGGACAAGGCTGATGAAAGGAATAAACTGCATCTGGGAAGGAAATGAAGACTGTCCTAATATTTGGATGTATGTGTGCATGCTGGAGAATGGGACTGACAAAAGACTCACCAAATACTTGATGTCGCTTTTAGGGGCCCAAAGGCTGCCCACCTCTATCTTGCAATGGCTGAAGTAGTAGGCATGTAGCAGACATATAACAATACTTCCACTTCAACATTTGTGTAACAGATATACATTTTTATTGTATATTTCATACAATGAGCTCAAGGTGATATATTGTTTCTGCCTTTATTTTATCCAAGTATCAACCCCCAAAAGTAGACAGGTCTGAGAATGACTTTTTTTCAGTTTGTAATCATTAAGAAAAGTGATTGTAGATGTTAACTTTTTCATACGACAGAGAAGAAATTTGATGCATGGAACTTCTATAGAAGAAGAGCTTCTCCTGTACAGAGGAGCAACATCAATAAGCAGTGAGAAAACCTAGTCCCAAGGAGAAGTCAGGAAAAACAAATCCTGTGTTCCTGAACAAATTTGATTTCAAGAACTGAACCAACATATAAATCAAAAAGGAAACCAATCAGACGGTCTGCATGCACACAAAGTGAACATTATGTGCCTAAAAGAGATGTGCCTTCCTGAAATTTCCACAGGAAAGCAAGTATGAGGTCTATCAAATGCCTTTTCCTTATGAAGGAAAAGAAAGAAGCTCCTATCCTTATTACAACTATATGGGCTAGGCTACCAGCCTGCACTTCTGTAGTTCCAACTCTAATATGCTTTTACAGATTCCAATTTACCAGTAAGATTTGTTTTTTATAGGTTGAAGGGTATGTCCATGGGAGCAAAAAAGAGAAAGAGAAGGAGCACCAAAGTGGTGTAGTGGTTAAGGTGCTGGACAGGGAGTGGGGAAACTCTCTCAGGCACTGAAGCCAACTGGCTGATCTTGGGCCAGTCACTCCCACTCAGCCCTAATCTCAACATCATGCACTGATGGCTTTACTGTGTGAACCAGGCAAGCACAGTGCAAACAAGTGGACCCTATAACTAAGCAGGGAGGAGGAGGAGGAGAAGGAGAAGGAGCAGGAGGAGGGAAAGTTCTTATAGGTTATGTATATGACAGGAAAAGAATACGCAATTGGTAATATCTCAGCAAGTGGTAGCAATGCAGCTGACTTCGACTGATCTCAGAATGCTAAGCAGGGTTGGATCTGGTTAGAACTTGGATGAAAGATCACCAGGAACCACTAGGGCTGTCAGCTTGTTTGCAAAGTCAAAGAAATGCTCTGTAAGAAGGCAGCAGAAAACCACTTCTGTAGTATTGCCAAGAAAACTGCACAGGTGTGTCCATAAAGTCATCAGAAATCAAGCTTGACTTGAAAGAGAGTTTAATAGCTAAGTACATTTACTCCTTGGCTTTCTCTTCTTTGTGCTATCAACTGACATATAGAGATATTACATAATAGTGACTTAAACTCAACGTGATTTCCAAGAACTGCTTCCCGTCAGAATCCTCGCAAGATTTTATAATAGATTATTATATGGCTAGTTTAAAAAATGGTTTTTTACATGCTGCGGTTCTGCCATTGTAAAAGCGGGGGGGGGGGGGGGGGGAGAAGGAATGAGAAACCATTTAAAGCAGATGGCTCCTTATCACAGGCTCTGGCATGCTCAAGGCCATGCCAGCAAGGGAATCAGAAGACCAAGAACTAAGGGCGATGTAAGGGCGGGGGGAGAGTAAGAAAAACAGCTTTTGGCGCGCTTTTGCTCAGTCTTAGCAATGCTTTGGATCTGTACACTTATTCTCAATAAATGAACTTTCTTTTGAATCAATATTGGTTGCAAGGAAAGTTACTGGATTTGGGATCAACAGGTGGCAGTTCGTTACACTTCCTATATAAATCTACAGTACACAAAAAATGGTAACAAAGCCAGTATCAAAATTATTCAGTATGGATTACAGTGGAGTAAAAAGATGATCCTAGGATCCCTATTCAAGTTAATTGCTATGCTGACTCTATTATATTAAAAAAAATTGTAAAAAACTGTTGTGTCACTTGTAGTGACAAATGCAATTTACAGTAATTGTAAAGCAAAGCTAGATTGCAGGTGATAAAAGCTTGAAAAGCAAAGCTGCTGCTTTTCTTGGCTAAGAATTAAATGTTTATAAAGTCCTGTGTTTTTTGAGTTACATGCAGATATGTTTCATATATATGGCATTAGATATGTCCAGAGCTAGAGCAATGCTGATCCAATTACAGAGAGGACTGTTGCTATCAAAACTAGCAAGTAGACAATGTCATCAATCAGCAGATCAGAAATTTCATCACAATGACAGCTCTGAAATCCTTTCAAGCATGCAAGCACTTAATGCTTCCTGGAGCAGTAAAAGAACCAGAACTATAGACCAGTAATGACAGCAGCTCTCCTTTCATTTTTAACTGTCATGCAAAATTCTTCACATACCATAACCATGATAGCCTAAACCAGAGGCATGTTCTACTTATAAATGGCATGAGGGAAGTTTTAAGAAGATGGTGCCTTCCACCACTGCAACTATCTGGTAAAGTTCTACAGAGATTTGTCACTGATCCTCACCCAGATGCTAGATATGCAACTAACCTTTTCAAGTTCATGTAGATGCTAAAAAGATAGGCACAATAGAAACAGCAACAGTGAAGGAGAATCCCTACAGAGATCAGCAATACCACACACATTCCTAATCCATTCAGACACCCAGAAGATACCAAAGTCAGAGAAATGAGATTCAGGACAGACAGAATTCAACCCCTGACCCCTCTTCTACATCCTCCAAAATTGCACTGCTAAATTCATGACAAACCACTGAGAAACGAAGGCCCAATTTTCAATCACTTTGGACAAACAAAAACATTAACAAGGAATATAAGTTCTTTTTAGTCTTAACATATGAAAAACCAAAATGAAAACAGCTCCACCACCAATCATTTAACTGAATACTATTCTCTATCATTAACCATGAAGAATTAGGATGCAATGAGCATGCTGTGGCATGGACTGAATCAAGCATCCTCTTCGTATCTTATACCAGCAACTATCAAGAGCTGGTGTAGAGCAAATGAATAGCACTGAGATCTGTCTGTGCTGAACTCACTTCGGCTATCCAAAATGGTGCATGCATTCACTCATCTATACAAATTTTTATATACCCTCCTCCCTCCACAAATTCGTGGTGGTTTATAATACAGAATAATAACAATAATAATAATAACAACAACAACTAACTGTCACAAGCTATGATTCAGAGTCTGAATCTGATTCTGCCAATGTTGCTTCCAGGACAGGAAGAAGTATAGAATAATTTCCTGTACCAATTAAGCCTTGCCTGGGTGATACAGATTTTTTTTTTTTTTTTTTTGCTTTGCTGTGTTCCACTACCTACTGATTGCCTTTTCATCTTCAGCTTCCAAATTCCCTCATGGTAGATTCCAAGACACCTAAAGATCCTGAATACAAGCCCAAGCAGGTTTATCTGCACAGAACTGAGCTACCTAATCTGGCCAATTTTGACAGGGGACAATACAACACAGTCCTGATAACTGTGTTAACATGCATATCTCCCATCCCTCAGTTGGCAGAAAAGTATGTCAGCCTAAATTGCACCGCCCCTATAGCCAAGCTTTACTGTGCTTCAACAAATCCAGTGACTGGTGCTCTCCTTACAGATTTGATGCAGGATAGTTTCAGGGCAGAGCTTTGTGGATTCCTCAGTTTTGTTTCCCCTTCTATCGTGTATCATATGCCAGCAGAGTAAAAAAAAGAAAGAAATCAATCAATCAATTGTTCTCCAGAAAGTGTGGCAGGACAGGCTTGGTGAACTCCAGGAGTATGCCTCGAGTGTGCCTGGAAACAGTTAGCCATCTTTCAGATTTCCCAAGTGAAACCAGTTCCACCACTCATCTCCATTGTCAATAAAAAATATCCCAGCTGGCAAGCTGGTTATAGGAATGTGCAGGGTGGAATGGGAGAGAGTTTGCAAACTTAGTGACAATGTTCCCTCCCACATCACCCAGTGCCCCTTCTGTACCCAACTGTGCAGTCAGATGGGATGTGTCTTTTTTGGTTTTTTTGAGAAAGAAATACTGATCTGATACACCTATGTTAAGATCAATTTGTCTAAATAAATGAATAAGCAAGCAAGTAAATATTGATCTTCTGGAAGATCCAGAAAAAATGTCCTTCACTCTCTGAGATGTATTTAAAGGTGGAACCTAGAACAGTTGCACTTAGAAGTAGCCACAGAGAATGCAAAGTGATAATTGGAATAGCTGAAAAGGCCACAGGCCCCCAATTAATAGTAAAGCCAATAGGAGAAAGGCCATACAAAATCTCATCAGGACCAGTGACAAACTAGCAACACGCTCATTTGGGTCATAACCAGCCATGCATCTCTACCTTAGTTTAAATTGACTGGTGGTCCTTTTTTGATAGATCTATTGATCTTTTGAAAGGCCACCATCCATATGTTTAACAGCAAATCTATTATTCCTCCAGAAAACTGGTAGACCTGTGTAGATAAGAAGCCCCCATAATGCCTGACCTGTGATTTCCAAAGCACCAGTTAGGCATTACGGGAGCAGATGTATCTGCATAAGCCAAACATCTGGCCTCTCTTGCAACCCAAGCTAAAAGGGCCATAGACAGCAGTGACCAGATGGGGAGGAGGCACACCCACCCCAGACTTCAGCAGTCAAAAGGAACTGGATCGAACCATCCCGACCAGCCATCACCAGCATGGCCACTGAGGCAACAGGTTGTCTGCACTATAAGATTTGTGTTGGGAGAAGATGGAAAATATTGGCAGCACAGCCGCTAAAGACAACATTGATCTGCCTCCACAGCATAATAGGGATGAAAGAGAGGCAATGTCATAAGAACTTATTGTTTAAAAGGCACTTTTGGGTTGTGAGCGAGCCTACAGTTCCCCTTTATTCAGAAGAAAAGAGGCACTTTATAACAGGCCCTTAATTAATTAAAAAGCTGAACTAGACAGATTTCTCTTATGGTAAGAGTGGCAAAGTATAATCTCTTCATTGACAAATACTTAAAGCAACAGTCAGATTACAGGTCTTTTTCTGTGTAACTATTACCCAGTCTGCTTCATCCCCTAGAATAGTGTTGTCCAAACTTGGCCACTTTAAGATGAGTGGATTTCAATTCCCAGAATTCCCCAGCCAGCCATTCTGGGAGTTGAAGTCCACTCATCTTAAAGTAGCCAAGTTTGGACAACACTGCCCTAGAACTTCTCAGTATATTGTGAAATACCCCCTTTTCTTAGCAGCTTACATCCCCTTCTACAGTGAAAGAGTTAAAACATAAAACCTGATTTCCCCCAGGTTTTGAGGAGTTTTAGGGGCCTACTTTGCCCCTTAATCCTATCCCTCTGCAGATCATTCACATCATTTGGCCTATGCAAGATACCCCTCAGTGAGACATTTGCTTGACTTTAAATTTTGTCTCAGTGGGTTTGGAAGAAGGAGGAAAGTCAGGGTTTCATCACACATGCCTATCTAAAAATTCAAGTTTCCTTTGACACTTTGGCATGGCTGCATGTTTCAGTTACATGCACACCTACTTCTCTATACATATGGATTCCACATGCACAAAATCTCATTTGTGCCATGTTAACTAGATGCCATCATGATGTTGAAACCACCTAATTCAGAACTAGGATAAGCATTAACAGATTCACTACCACTTAATTAATACAATAAGAACTACATTCAACTACAGAATTAAGGAGGGCAAAACCTCGCATGCTGGCTAGCAATGGACGAAGAGACACAGGGTCTAGAGATAATCAGTTCAGATATGTGGTGTTGGTACAGCTTGACAGGCAACGTACAGCAGTTGACAAGAAAGTAGGATGTCAGCATAATGAATGTACTGCTTCCCAGGAAGCTAGTGATTGCCAAGAGTATAACATTATACCAGGGTTTGGGGAATTTTTCTCTATACAACAAGCTGTCCTACTTTGTTCTTTGTGACACACGTCACTCTCAACTCGATGATATATTGCTCTACTTTGGACACTACCAGCTAAACCCAAGAGGCAGAGAGTATGCTGCTACAGAACTTAAGGGGAAACAAAACTACAGAATACCAGTTTTGCAATGTTTCCTGAAGAAATATGACAAAATGTTTACAAGTCAATCAAGTTATAGACAAATGTCTCAAGTCTATAACACACAAGCTATTGTGTTTCAATATTGCCTCTATTTTGCCACCAGAGAGATCTTTAAGAGATTACAGTAACTGGCACCAAGATTTTGAAGTATTTCATTCAATAATTGCAGATCAGTCACATTGCACATAATTAACTTGCAATGAAGTGTCACTTTATTTCAAGGGAAGTGGGTGCCACATGGTAGCATATCAGTTTATCTCTGGAATATCTAATATGTTCCCCGAGGACCACAGAGAACTCTTTTGCAGCTTACCAGGCTCTCTGCTCCCTCCCACATCATATTTTTTAACTTTAAAAGAATTGAAAAAATATGCTATAAACTGGTGCACCAGCCTGTAGCACAAGGAATGTCAGGCAATGAGGCATGTATTTGCGTCTGCGTATTTATGAGCTGTGCTTATTATGCCCGTGTACAGTATCTTACCTAGTTTGGTATGGAGTGTTCTGTAAATTTTTTTACTGCTTTTTTATTCCAAATGGAAACTATTTTTATGGTGATGTGCTTGGATATTTGGGGGGGGGGGGGGGGGTGAGGATAAAGCATGCTTTACCCTGCATGTGATTCTCTAAGCATAATCAATTTATCTTTATGACTCAGCTTCTGGACCAAGTTATTTGTCTCTGAACCTCATCAATTTGCTTTCTATGAAGTGCATGTAGGAATCTAAAATGAGGGTTCAAAAGAATAATTTCACTTTTATAAATGTATTCATGTTTAAAAAATAAATCAGGAGGAGTCTGGTAGCTCCTTTTCAAACCAACAATTTTTACTAAAAGGCATAAACTTTTGTAAGCTGTAGCTCACTTCATCAGATGCACAAAAGTTTATGTCTTTTAATAAACTTTATTAGTAGGAAAATGTGCTATCATACTCCTGATTTTTTGCTACCACAGACTAACACAGTTCTCCTCCTTCATTTCTTAGCTAACGCAAAATATAAACCAGTTTGATGATTTTCACATCCAAATCTGGACAGAAGTGGGAATCTCTGCTGGATAAGCTATGATAGATGAATCTTCCCTGGGGTATCTACAATGAGAAGATGATTCAGTGCCTAGTCCACAATTGTTAGATACAAATTCAGCATTACTTAACACAGATCACAAAGAATGTTTTTTAAGAACCATTTTTATTTTAAGTACATTATGTAAGACATTCTAGCTAAGCAATATATTAAGAAATAAAATAATTAAAGTATGTATATAGTGGAAAAAACTAAGATTTCCCCCTTTTCCACTATTCTGACACATATTCATATATTGGCTCCCAATTATAAATGGCTGTAGCAAGACTAATAGAATTACAGTTATTGTGAATTATGGAATGTAAAATTTCAGGGCCAAATTTTCCTTACTGTATACCATTTGAACAAAAGTAAAGATAAAGCTTCCTTCGGGTGGAGCTCAACTACTAATGGCATCATGGACACCTCCATGCAGTTTCCATGGGAACAGTAAAGAAGTGAGTTTCCACCATTTTTTACAGGATATTTTTTCCTTCCTGGTCTAGCCAATGTTTCCTGGTGGTCTCCCATCCACATGCTAATAAAATCCAGTTCTGCTTAGCTTTCTGAACTCAGACAAGTCAGCTAAGTACTGTCACCTAGCTGGGCTAGCAAAAACACTAGCACAAATAACATAATTATAAAGTAGTTATTTGGTTTTTAAATCACTGCTGCAGTCACACAACTCTCAGTGATTTACAAATAAAAATATGAAATGACAGGACAGTTTTATCACACAGAAGAGAAATGTCTCCAAAATGAATGTTTAGCTGTATACACTGCAGTTTTTAATGAACGCAATGCCATCCATGAATCGCAGCTGAAATGCTGGATGGAGAGAAACGCTTAAAACCAATGACTTGAAAAGCAATGGAAAATGCTGACGGGCACCTGCCCTGATAAGTTTTAAATTCTTTTTTATATACATCCTCTTTAACCTTTTATCAGTTGTCAGCCTGTCAAATAAATAAGAGTTCTCTATAACTTTCATAACATGAATTCACCTATAGCAGCAGCAGGCCACATCATCAGAGAACTCCACTTACTATTATACTGTAATAATAGCTCTCTAAATCAAAGTTACTCTTATTGGTGAATAATCCTTTCTCTGGAAGGCCATTTCTCCACTAGTGACTTATAGCATCTTCTAGTAGTAGCAGCCACCACTGGGGTGAAATAAATCCTGTCCCATCAAATTATATTGTGGGCACCAGGTGGGTGTGTGAGAGGAAGAGTGAAAGAGAGAATATTTTGAAGACACTGATTGGCTGATGAACAGCCAATGGCACAGCACGCATTTCCTGCCTGCAGCCTATGATACAGACACCCCTCCCAGCGGATTGTTCACATAATCAAATATTCCCTAAAGAAAAGGGAAGACAGAATAAAGTTTGCACACTTTGGCTCGATCTCAAATTAACAGAATCTTTATCTGCTGAACTCGAAGGACCAACAAAACTGTTTAATACAGCGGCTGGGAATAAGATAGAGGCAGCGCACTGTCGTCAAGGGGGAACGTTGGATTGCCAGGGCCTTCTGATGCTTGGGTAAAAAGTGCGGGGAGACACCTTTTGGTTTCCACGTTCCCACGTTCTCAGAGGCCGGAGCACAGAAGTCAGTCCCATGACGCTCAATGGGACCCTTTTTTTGGCAGGAAACACTGTAGCGCCTACCGAAGCTTCCTTCCTTCCAGAACACTTCTAAATCTGGCCTTCAAAACAAGTCTCAGAAGCACTTCCAAACCTCGGCTTAAAGGGGAGGGGCTACGGCGCGCCAAAAGAGCTGAGCCAGCTCCCGGCCCTGGGCTTCCTCTGCAGCGCCTCGAAGCCAACAATAGAGAGCCAGGCAGAAGCTCCAGAAGCGTCACCGGCAGGCAGGCACAGACCTCCAAACCATTCACCACTAAAGAAAGAAGCCTCGTCTCGGGGGCGACTCAGTCATTCCGGAATCCATCTCCGCCCCTCAGCTCTGGAGAGGGCGGAGTAGAAGACCCGGGCGATGTGCTGCCTGAGATCAGAAAAAGCTGCTAGGAAGGCCCGCAGAAAGCCAATCCCCCCCCCCCTTCCGGAAAAGTCTGGCGTTCTCCCTCGAGCAAGCGCGACCTGCCCTCTGATCCCCCCATCCGTGGCAGCGGAACCCACCGGCAGGCGGGATTCCAGGGGATTCCCCGGCTCAGCCAAGCCCCGCCGGCCGCCCGGCCCCCCGCCCCTTGCCCATTTTTCCTAACTCACCGCGCTCGGCTTCTGCTTCGCCCGGAGAGGCACCCGGCTGAAGCGACAGCCGAAAGAGGAGGAGCAGGAAGCGGACCTTCTGCCAGCAGGACACCTTCCCTTGCCGCCCTGCAGGGAGCTGTCCCGTCCTGTCCTGTCCTGTCCCGCCCCCGTTTCGTACAGCGATAACTGCGGTCCGGCTGGGACTCGCTGTTGGCTGAACACTGGCTGCAGCTACTAGGCGCGTAAGGGTTAGGGGACTAGCTGTCTGCCGTTCAAGCTCCCAAGGGTTGGTGTTTCCGAGCGAGGCCTCCGTCGGCTCTAGCAGGAGTCCGACCTTCGGGCGCAGGCGGCGCAGTGCGTCGCCCCAACTTTCGTGCCCAAGTGGGCTTCCAAAGAGAAGAGAGACGTCCCATTAATCTACATTTGGGATCCCAGCCCCTCCACGCTCTGCAGATGGAAAAAATCTCTCCCGAGTTGCTTTTTTAATGGACAGGTTTGATTTGGTTTCAAAGGCACGGCGTTCAACCCTGCCCTCCGCCCTCCGCTGCAGCTACCCAGCGAAACGTAGGAAGCTGCTCTGTGCCAGGTCAGGCCGCTTATCTGGCTCAGGGAGGGCAAACTCCCCCCCCCTTTTTTTCCCATAGAGCAAGTAGTGGGAGGGCTCGCAGGTGAAAATGGGGGAGGACAACCTTTCTTCTCTTTTTGTCTCCCCTTCTTTTTCTCCATTCGGCTTGTAAAGGGAGAAAGACGTCATACCTCTCAAGATCCCTCTTCAAGAATAGCAAAACTGAGGACGGTAGGAATGCATTGAACAGGGAGTCGCTGTCTATAAGAACTTAAGAGCTATCCTAGGTTAAATCTGTCATGCCGGTCTAGTTTATCGTGTCATTTGATACAGTGACCAATCGGATGCCCCTAAGAAGTCCAAAGCCCATCACTTGTGATTGGCATTCAGGTGGATCCTGCCTCTGACCCTGGAAGAAGCATCATCATGATTAGGTGCCATTTATAATCGTATCTTCTATGAATATATTACCATTTTAAAACTGCTGTATAGAAAAAGGGTGCCATATGGCCAGGCTGACAGCCAGCAACTAGAGAACCAGTTTGTGTGCCAGCTTAAATTTATCATACTTTTCCATTTAGAAATATGGTTTTGCTTTGTTTTATTTAAGGCAAAGGTAAAAATCAGTGTTATTTTTTAATGCACTTTTTGGAATGAAAAAAGCCTCTGTTGAAATAGGTCAGTCTATATTAAAGAGGAAATGCTTGGCACCAAGCCTTCTTATCTCTAGATATGCTCAGATACGCAGTAAGGGCCATTGAAGTGTTAACTGTTATTAGGATATTGTTTTAATGTAAATTAATGATGTTTGTATGGGTTTGCTGATTATATTGTTGATGTTTTTATTTCTGTAAACCACTGCAAGTCACAGTATCACAGTGGTTTAAAAATAAATGAATGAATGAATGAATGAATGAATGAATGAATAAATAAATAAAAGGGTGTGAATATGTCATGGAATCCAAGCCCAAAATGGACTTTTCTGATGCAAAGGAGTAAGTGCCTGAAACAGATAATTTTAATGTCCATGGGAAAATTGTGCATACCTGAAAGCAATATGGACACAATCAAGTGTAGCATACGCAAGAAATCCCTCTTGATGGATCAGGCCAATTGTCTTTAAAAAATTCCCTTTGATTTCAATGGACACAAGGACCCATTCAAGTAGCTATTTACCTTATTCCAGTCAAAAGCTAATTGTTATGTCTCAGCCACAAAAACAATTTCTAAATAAGAAAGTCAGGCAAAATGTCCTAGAGTAACAATATATTCACTTGCAAAATTGGTGAATTACATCATTGTCATAGCTTGGGCTATATTTGGTTCCCAGTGAAAACATATGGACCATTTTGGAGCAAGAACACTGGCAGTTCCAGTGTAAGATTCTTAATTATTTGTTTGCTCTAAATATGATACCTTCTGTTTCATCCACTAGTGCTCAGCAGTTTAGGAAATGCTTACCATACTGTTAGTTATCATATGACATGACTGGTTCTGAAACAGTGATAGGTCTTGCATGTAGAAATCTAAAGTCAACATATGCCACAAAGATAGCTGTTAAAAGCCTTTCATAGTATTGTGAATATATACAGAGAGAGAGAGAGAGAAGGAATAGTACCTTTTAAAAAATGATGGTCATGATTACTTGGTAAAGAACCTGCAGATCAATATGAACTAATCCCCACCTCATGAAAATTTATCTTTCTGCTAGAACAATACAGTTTGAAATACTTCTGTAGAAGGAACTTTGTGATAATGCTGCTGCGCCAATGATCAGCCTGTAATCTCAGCTGGTAGTAGCACATGGTTTGCCATATGGGAGGCCTGAATACAGAAATATTTATTCCCCAAACCAGTCAAGGTACCACAGAATCTTAACCTATTAGCATATTTATAAACCTTAATGAAATTTGAAATCTTGTATTAACTAGTTAAGACTTTTTAAATGGTCTTAAGAATACAAATTGTATGCATGTGGGTGATATTTTCCCTAGGCACATTAGGGATAATCATATCTTCTATGTGTTATTTGTGTGTGTATTTGGTTTTACTATATTTTTATACTGTTTTTGTTGTATTTTAATTAATATTTATTTGTTGTTTTATTGTGAACCACCCAGAGTCACTTCCTCATGAGATGGGCAGTATTTAAATTCAAAATATAAATAAATAAATAAATAAATAAATAAACAAATTCTGTCCCTAAGTCAACATATGCCACAAAGATAGCTGTTAAAAAGAAAGGTTATTTTCTTTTATAAATTAAACTGTGATCATAGTATATTCACAATACTATGATCACAGTTTAATTTATAAAAGAAAATAACTCAGATTATAACTATTGATATTTTAAGAACTTCATTTAGGCCAGCTAGCATTTAATCTGCACAGAGAATAATATGTCAAATTACATGGGATGCTTTCTTAAATATACTCAGCAAAAAACAAAGAAGCATCTTTACCAATTCCAAAGAACTGGGGGGGGGGGGGGGGAATGTTGCATTGAAAGGTGGCTGGAATCACCCAAATCCAAACAAGCCACATTATGGCCTCGTGTGAATCATCCATTAGTTCCTGTACTGGATTGTTTCCTATGTTATATTTATTTCCCGGTTAAAGTAGGGCTTATCAGATCTGGGCACAGAGCTAGAGTATTCTGTCTCCTTGCTGCTATCCCCTCCTCACACCGATTTTTGCATCCCAGATTTGGTAGCTGTCACACCAATAAACTACAGTATATATCAGTGTATCTCAGCCTTGGCAACTTCAAGATATGTGGACTTCAACTCCCAGAATTCTCCAGCCAGCCATGCTGGCTGGGGGATTCTGGGAGTTGAAGTCCACATATCTTAAAGTCGCCAAGGTTGCAAAACACTGGTCTATATCATGCTTAACAAACCATGCTGCAAATCACATTTGGCTTAGCTTCGACTACAACAACCACTGGCTTCTTGGATGAGCAATCGGGTTTTAGTCAGAGGCATAATTTGCCCATGAAAGTAAAAGTACAGCCAATTTTAAAATTAGTATTTCTTGTTCCAGCTCAGACGCACCTCCCCGGGAAAGCGCAGCCAAGAAGACAGGCGAACCGCGCGGCCTACTACAGTATGCTGGAAGCCCAGCCAAACTGGGCGGAGGCCTGCAAAGCTAGGCGGATATTTCCGCATCGGTAGAAAACATGCGGGGATGTTGCAGACAGTTGGGGCGATTGACTTTTGGTTTGATTACGCAGCCGGCTGCAAGAAGACTAAGCGACTGCGGTGGGCGAGGGATAAGCCGGCTGGCATGGAGCCACCGCGAGAGCGTCCTGCAGCGATTTGAATCGGGGGCAGGCGTCGGTCCCCTCTGCCGTTCGGGCTGTAAGTGCTACGGCTGGGTTGGGAAAATCGGGGAGACGCGCAGCTGAAGGGCGTTCCCTCCTTTCCTGGTTGCTAAGGGCAATGCGAAGTGATGGGAAATGCTTTGGCTTCGTTGTACCCTGATCCTGAACAAATACTGAGCTTTTAATAGCAACTTCGTCGATGGACTGGGACTGAGGTCCCGCGTAGCTTCTTCGGAAGTGTCCACCGGATTCCGGGTTCAAATCACCCTCTGGGGAAGATGGGCGGCATATAAATGTAATTAATTCATCCATCCATCCATCCCAATTTATGTTAGTGGGTTTGGCAGAGTTTCTCTGCTGTTTTTCAGCCTGGCTTCGTCGCTTGTAAAAGAGGAATCAACTGTATAACCAATCCAGTTACAAGAACAGAAACCAGCTGAATAAACAATGTAGAAAGGCGCTTGCAAGAGAAAATGGGAAAAGGTGGTCTCATTCCCGGAATTAAACAATAATTGCGCTTTCTGTGAAAGGAGGATTAGGACAGCCCTTGAGAGCTCTTTCAATCCCTCTCTCTTTCCCTGATTGTATTTACATAAAATGATAGTATGACCATATCTGGGTAAAAGAGAAAGTCAAATATTTGAGCTCTTTGGTGTCACCTAATGGTTGTCCACAATAACTTAATGGCATGTAGTTATCATCATCATCAGTGGTTGTCAGGATATTTCCAGCCCAGATATAAGTTTGGTTTCTGTTGAACTGCCCTCAGGTCGCAGAGGAGTTTTAGGTAGACAGTTTTCTACAAAGAAATTCTGTAATTATTCTGATCTTTGTATGGTGAGAAAAAAAGACAAGATGCACAAGATGCAGTGGAAAAACACAGAAGGAGGAAGATGGATCATCTGGACCCCCTGTAAACTTCCAAGGATGAGGCAAACCAGTTGCATATTGAAAGCTTCATTTGGAGGCACTCCTAATACTTTCATAGCTTTCTGAAAGCCACAATTCATTTGCAAGGAAGTATTTATTTCAATTCATTTCCTGTGTACTCATAGTAACCAATAGGAAAAAGGATGGAAATTATGGTGGAATGTAATGTATGTGGGCTTCTGCAGGGGGAGTAAGAGGGAGCAATTGATGTCACATGCACCAAGATGTCATCATGCAGGGTGAATTATGTACTTTGCATCATGTGTGGTATCGCATGTGAGATCATTGTGGCTTGTACCGGTTGCCTGTGATAATACATCGTTCTACACTGTGCTCTGATATTTGTTGCATGCTTTTTATTCTTTCCAACTCAGTGAAAAGTTGAAATCTTATAAATTAGCTTGGACTAACCTATCCATTAACAAAATAACCCTTTGAAAACTGAACAGAATGAGACCAAATGTGCTGCGTAGAAGAAGCCAGCAAAACAAATGCTGAGTTTGAAAATGGGCTGCAGAGAAAGACATTCCAGAAATAATTTCCATAAAGTATTCCTATGGGAGAGACTTATAATGTCCTGGACACTCTCATTCCAAGCCCTCCCCACCACCCTTTTCCGTCCCAGTCATGTGACACAGAGCAGAATTGTTTTTAAGTGGTTGGAAAGAATTCCAGAAGTCATGCTCTGGGTACTTTTCCTAACTTGTTATTCTTTCCAAAACCAATGGGAAGTTGTAAATGCATGATATAAATGGGTTCAGGAGCCTATATGTTTGCCAACAGGAGAATTCTTATTAAAGTGAACAGATTTGGTAGGAGGTGAACGGCCAGCTAAAGAATCATCAAGTTTGAAAATGGGCCAGATCAGAGTAGGAGCTGCAGGGGAAAACATTCACTGGCTCAAAGTGTTGGCAGTTCCTTCATTCTAAGCCCCGACTTTCTCCTCTGTGACCCAGAACGTATGAAGCCTGCTCTATGCTTCTCAGAACATGCATACACATACAGAAGATGCCACCAGCCTTGGCAGTTCTTTCCTCAAGCAGGGTGCCAGGATGCTGGGCGAACCCATATTCAGGTACACAATTGTGGGGATTATGAGCCACCTCAAGCACAATGTGTCACTTTAATGTTTTTTTATTATAAAATTATTTTATTATTTTTTTGAGCTGCCCAAAGTTGTTTAGGTAAGATGGGCAGCTGTACAAATCAATCAATAAAATTTTCTTGTTTTTTAACTGGTTGTTAGCCATCCAAAATTGCATGATGAGTGGGCAGCTCTATGCACTGAAAAATTAATAAATAAATAATAAAAGCACACATATACAACACAAGGGGAGAGCAGAAAACAGAGGCAAGACATAGGCATACCCACAGAGAGAATATGTATATGTATGCACACATCTTAGTCCCGGGGAGATAGTGTACACATACATAACCCAGTATGTTATTTCATTATGAGGAAGAAAATACATCTGCAATGGCCACTGATTAGGCAAATAGGTTGTAAAACACTTAAGAAACTATGCTCTGCACACTTTCCCAACCTTATTTACTTCTTCCTCATATCTTTTTCTGACTAGCAATCTTATGGCAGGAGATGTTTTGAGTTTTACATCAAAACTATAGTGATACACAGAAATAAGTACAATTATAACTTGGTTTTCACATTATGCTAAGGCATGTATTTCTGAATAAGCCACAGATCAATGTATTTAGCTCCCCAAATAGTATAAGAAAGCAGTCATAAAAGTTGGTATTCTTCCTTTCAAAAAGAGTCCTGGCAAGGACTCTTTCAAGAGAATTAGAATGATTTCCTCTGGCTTATGACTCCACTATGTTCACATAACATGCTAAAACATAAGCCATGGTTTACAAATCACAGTGGCTAAGCCAAAATCAAATAAACCAAATTGTCTTAGCATATGAACCAGACCATCATATTCAACCACAATGTAGTTTGATACTTTAGCTTAATGGGTTAAACCAATGTAGCTTTTGTATCGTAAAATACATCCTAAGCTGCCTCCTTTGAGCAGAGAAAAAGAATGTATGAAATTCATGTGATCTGAGGAACTGTTGTGAGTAAATATAGACAGCACTTCTGGACTCTACTTGTCCATTTAAATGTTTGGTCAATGCATTGATTCCCCTAGCTGGTGTTGCCCAGCAGCACTTAGAAGTAAATTAGTGCTTTGATGATCATGTCAGAATCTGTAGTACTGCTGTTGACAATGTTTTTCTTTATTGTACAGATCTAAAAAACAGGAGACAGATTGATTGTCACTTTTGCACAGCTGAGGATCATAACATCTCCTACCAACAACTCAAAGATTTGTTGGAATCAAAGGCCATCTGCCTTATTGATGTTAGAGAAAAATGGGAAATTGCAGAGCATGGAAAAATTCCTGGATCAGTCAGTATTCCATGTAAGTTGCTGCTTGGTGATTTAGAGCAAGGAAAAAACAAAAGTATATGAAGGGAAAGGCATAGAATTATATTATGTGTGGTACTTTCTATACTTCATGTCTGGATTTGTACAGCATGCTAACCCTTATCATAGTCATCCAGAGAGGTCAGATAAGGGAGCCCAAGCAACATCACTACACAGGCCCCGACATTCATGTACTTGTGTCCAGCATTGTCCACAAAAGGGCAGAGTTTGCACTCTGAGTCACTATGCATGTCTTTTTTTTTTTTTTGCCATTGTGGCAAACTGGATGCCTATGCAGTAAGTCACTTTATTGCTTTGTGTGAAAGTGGAAACACAGCCAACGGGTCATCACAAAAGAGTCCAATTAAATCAATGGAGAATGTTTATTTTTTTACAGCCGGAGAAGTTGAGAAAGCTTTACAGATGGACCCAGTACACTTTAAAGAGAAATACAGTCAAGATATGCCTTCTAAATCAGATCATGTAGTGTTTTCCTGTCTGGCTGGGGTGAGAAGCAGCCAGGCTCTAGCTGTTGCAAAATCACTGGGTTTCAGCAGGTAAGTATAAAACGTCCAGGAAAGATCTGTGTAAGACAGTTTAGTTTTTGTGGCAAATAGAGTTGTTTCTAGTTTGATTTTTAAAAATTATGGACTTAAAGGAGAAATACAAACCCATGAAAAGAGAATAGTTTATACTTTGACATATTGCTCTTTAAATGCAATGAATAAATTGATCCAATAAATATTGTCTGCCAGTTTCTGAATAACACATCTGAAGATTTAGGACTAAGAAAAATGGACAGAGCTCAGCTTTGCCCCAATAGAACCAAAACTGCATTCAAACCATTTGATTCAAACATAAATTTTCCTGTATCCTCCCTGAAAAAATGATGCTTGTAGGAGGAGGGCAATGCTGTCATGTAGTTGGTTCAGGACAAAGATAATTTAGTGCTTAAAACCTTGTAGCAAGAGTCTCATTTACATTACTATTTTCTTTTCTTTTATTTGCTAATATAGGCATCCCCTTTCCCAACTGGGTTTAATATATTTTAAGGAATATTAATCCATTTTTAAGCAGAAATACACTGCTTCTAGATGACTCCTACACTTACAATTCAAAGACAGTGTCATTATTCAGCCTTTTACCCAGCTGATTGAAAAAAGAACAAACTTGGAAGTACTGTGAGAAATTGTTGCTTGTAACCTTGTGAAATTCACTGTTTGGGCTCAAGTATTCTAAACCAGATCTGTTAAAAAAAAAAAACTAACATACTAAACAGAAATCAAGTAGAATGATAGAGTAGAAGCAGTGAGCATGTCTCATTTGAGAACTAAAGAAACATTTTATTCTACATCTTTGCATTTGCCATTACTCAAAATTACTTATTTTATTACTATTTGGCTGATGTTCAAAAGTGTTTAGCTAGTATGATTCAAAATTAGTCAATAATACTTCATCTCTACTGAAAATAGTTTTCTCTTTGAGGAAGATATCATGCATGTTTTTTTGTTCCCTTATCTGATATAAAAGAAAATTGGTATACCAGCGTATTTTTCCTGCATCTGATCACCATGCTCTTAAGAGGATACTGTTCCTGAAAAGGGTTTGTGCAATAAGAAATGTTACAGAAGCTATCTTGTGTGCTTTCAGAGTTCAGCAGTACCCTGGTGGCTTCAGTGAGTGGCTGGAGTACGAATCTTCAAGGAAGAAATGATGTCTAACATACACAAATTCTATGTATCCTGAAAGTGCAGAGGGCTATAGCTAATGCTATTTAAAAGAAGTTAAGAAACTAGGTATATTAAGACATGGTTATTTTGCCAGCAAAAAAAGAGCTGAGATATGCTTCAAATGTTTAGTCTAATTAACATTATGGAAATATTTCTGTTTAAATTTTAACAATTAGTTTAAACAGATTTAAGAAATTTACAACTGATCATTGTGATAGGTTTAGCAATAAATAATGATATAAATTTAACTAAAATAAATTGGAATTAAGTTATGTATATCTCTGGGCATGAATCAAAGAAAAAATGTACTATAAAATGTTAAACCATCTCAAAGCTGGGAGGAAAAAAAATGGCACTAAAATATTTAGCCAGGTTAAAGATGTGATCCGCCCTTATTTTCTTCAACTTTAGATTCAGGAATTAAGCTACAATCCTGCTTGTTGCTCTTGACCTTCAAGTATCTCTAGACATTAAATATTTGCAGAAATAGTATTGAGAAACACACTTTTGTCCACTCAGAGGAAACTGATTAGAGCACATATGTATTGTATCTGTGATAAGGTTTCTACACGCTACATTTAAGTTAGGGACACAATCTATTTCTACATAAACAGCTTCAATAAAATTCCATTCCTCGCTGAGAGATTACATTATATGAAAACACTGAACTTTCAGTACAGTGCCTATGGTATCAGGACCATTATGTCCCACTTTAAGATAACAAAACTGGTAAATTATTGTTCATTCATTTGAATATAGAAAATAGCTCTCCAACCTCTGGTGTGTTTCTCTTCTCATACCCACAGAGGAAAGAGGCAAACACATTACTTGCAACATTGTGGTAAGGCACTCCAGGGAAAAACTAAAAATGGATAATGTGTCCATGGGTTCTGATGCAGTACTTGTAAGAATTATTGCTTATAGTTCTGAAATAAAAAAGGCAACATTGTTAATTTCCATTGTTTTTATTCCTATCCAGCTAGTCCATATTACAAATAAAGTTGAAATCCTCAAGATAACAAAGTAATTTCCAAAACACAACAGATGTGGTGCCTCAACCAATTCTGTTAGCGAGGGTGTGGAACAACATGACAAGCATCAACAAAACTGGCAAAACCAAAAAGGGAACATGAAAAAACTAAAAGAAAAAAAACCTCACAGAAATGTTTTTGTAAGTCAGTATCCAAACACTCTGTAAAAAAATAACTTCCAACACTTAAGTGCAGAGAGCCCAAGCGTTTGCATACAAAAACACTTTGGTTACCCTTAATTCTATGACATATCAAGTAGAGGCAGGCACTGCTGCTTTTAGATCAAGTTTTAGAACAAGCACCATTTGACAATACTCTTTCAACCAAGGTACCTTTGTTTCTATCATGGCAGAATAATGTTCGCTTGGGTAAAAAGCATCTTAAAGCAGCCTTTCCCAACCTGGCACCTTCCCTGTGTGTTGTACTTCAATCTCCATAATCCTCCACTAACATGGCCACACTAGCTGGCCTGAAGGCAGCTGTAATCTCATACAACTAGAAGGCATCATGTTGGGGAGAGCTACTTTAGACTGAAAGAAAGGCTACTTTATCTTGTTTTAGGATCCAAAACAAAAGTCTGTCCATGAAGATTTCAGGGCTTTGGACCAAATCCCTTTTTATGTACGGAAGTCTGAGTAAAGAATACAGAATACGGCCCTTGAGTTAGAAAAGGGAACTGAGCCTGTCTTTGAATGTTTGGTTCTTGTGTTAATTTGTACACTAATTTATATTTTATTATGGAATCATAGTCTCAAATGTTTCTGCTTTCTCAGGAGACAAACCATTCCTAGTAACAATGAAAGCAGAAGACTAACTTCTAGCACACAACACACCCACCATTTACAACCTCAAATAGGTTAGATTCTTTACCTGATTGGATTGCAAAATACGTCAAGGACTTAATAGTTAGCACATTCTTCCCTATAACAGCCACAGTTTGCATTATATATATATATATTGCACTTTGCGGGTATCCTGGATTTTAAGTTCCTCTACCAAATTACAGGTATTGTAGAGCACCTCCTTAAACTTCTGATGAGGAATGCAACATTTTATACTTTTTAAGGAAGTTTTTCTTTTCCCTAAGGCATTTACTACAGCAGTGCATTCTTCTCTTAAAACATCCATTGGCAAGTATATACCTAGAAAATTAGGGTTTCAAATCCAACTTCTCAAGTTACCTCCTGTATCCTGTAGTTAAACAAGTATAGTTGCAAGAAAGATCCAGTCACAGTTATCCATCTTCAAGTTAACTTGGTTTAACTCATCACTATTTCTTTCAAATAACAAAACATACTATACTCTGTCCATACTGAATTACATCATTATTTTTTACTTTATCCAAAGTTTTTGATTTTTGTTGTATCACAATTCAAATGGGTGTGTGTTTAAGGAAAAGCTTTTGTACACTTGATAGAAACATTCTTTGCGTTCTATCTGAAAAGACATTATTGAAACCTTCTGTCCATGTCTTCCACATATGAAAAGATCCCAATGTGTCTTAATCCAAAGTGGTCCACAATTCATTTCTTTGGAATGTCTAAGACTGACTGTAGCTAGAATTCTGACTTCCATTTGGACCCTGGTCACTTTCACTGTTTGAAATAAAAAAGGAATTAACATATTATACATTTATTATTAAAATGACCATGAACACATTTGATGGTTAACGTGCAAGCACATTTCAACCTTGCCAATGAAACTTCATCCTAATTTTCCCAAGTTACAGTTGCATAGGAGATCTCTCTCTTGCCCTAGGGCATTACTTGCTTTAAGTATTAGCCGATGTATGTTCATCAAATTTGCTTACAGATCACTTAAAACAGGGTAGCACAGATTTTTATTTTGATATTCAGGATTACATAATGCTTCACTGCTTTCAGAGCTACAGTAGTCTTGTTACAATGTGATATAGAGAAGGCTGAAAATGGCCTTCAAAAGTCATCTTTGGGGTGACATCTATCTCCATTTGGTCTGGGTGCTATTTTTAACTCAGCAATACTAGTAACTTATTGTCTGGCAGGGCTGTGCATGTTTCAAAAATGATTTGGAAGTATGCTATAGACCTTCTGTGTATTCACTAAAGCAGCCTATTTTTTTTAAGCTTCCACATAAATAAATATGCCATTGCTTTACAGGGCTGACTTACTAAAATTAGACTCTTAAGGCAGCCTCATTTTTATCCGACTCCCATGAATCCATGGAAAAACACTGTCTGCTTAAATTAACTGTGGAAAGGTGCTATGCTCACATGAGTTCCAAAGTACTTATTCCACATCATGTCTAAAGCAAGCATAGCCTATTTAAACACTATTTTGATGTTGGCTGCCCTATTGTTACTTATGTGGAAGAATAATTGGATATACATGAAAAGTGGTTGGCATTGGAAATTTTTCCCAAAGTCTGAAAATTCTTCATGCTATAAAACCTGCGTAAATCATAATTCTAAAGAATGAAAAAGCTCATCTTTGGGCTCTCATCTCTGATCTTCTTGCTTTCACTCATTGCCTATGTACAAACAAATGCAACTGTCTGTCCATAAATCTGCTCCTGCAATTACTAAAAAAACCCACATTTACCTACAAAATATATGTGTATTACACACACATACACACACACACACACTCACGTTATGTAGGACTTACACAACATCTAATGGCCAGCCTTTTAAAAGAAAGCCTGTGCAAGTCCAGACTGCAACCAGACAAGTACACAATGCAAACAGTCCTAACTCAAGGGCAGACCACTCTATTTTTGCCCAGGAAAAAATCTATTTTGGCCTTCAAGGGTTGCAGAGTATTTTCTGGAGGAGAAGGGGGGGTTGACCACAGAATAGGTGCAATAAGCTTAGCCAACACTTAGCCCATTTATTATTATCTATACTCCCCTTTTCAAAAAAATGCAAAACCAAATCACATTGTTGGAAAATAACATTTTCTACCAAATTTCAGTGGAACAATCTTGAGGACTATGAGACCTGTAAAAATGCAACTGCCTTCTACTTTACCTGATTAAACCAAAAAAACTCAAGCACAAAATGGGGTGCAGTCAAATTGCACATGACTGTCAAATCTACCAATAGCCCTCTTCAGAGGTTGGATAGTAAAGTATTATTTATCTTTATGAAAATGAAGCATGGCAAGCATCCAACTTGCTCCTATTTCAAACTTCTCGTAAGAAAATAAGGAGTGTCCCATTTTGCTTAATCACCGCTTAAATCATCTATATGGCTGTACCTAATGGTTGAAACATAATTTTAGAATTAACTACTTCATATTACATCGCTAAATAAAGAGAGTAAGTATGGAATGAATAAATGGGTCAACTACACACTGAGATGCATTTTCAGTATTAAAAACCAAGGATACATCCAAGTCTAAAATTATTTTTTCTACAAACAGAATATTCTTTAAATGTTTTACAATTGATCATCTGTTCAAATTAACATATTTTGAAAACTTACCTATTTGGAGGTGGTTTTGGTTTAGGCATTTTACTTAGAATTGTAGCCATTTCTTTCCTTTCATCAAAGTTTTTCCACTGTTCATAGAGTTTCAAAATGACCCTGATTATTTCTAAGATCTAAAAAGAAATGTAGATAAAAAAAGTTGCATGTAGATTTATGGATTGCAATAAGTATACACTTCATATAGGAAAGAAAGGTTTGAAAATACTCTGGGATCAGGGAGTTTCTCCTGAAACCATTTGACAGTCCACTATTATTTTTATCCCTTTGAAGAAAAAAATGCAAACTATCCTCAAAACATTTCATACCTTAATCCCCTGGTTTTGAAATTTTAAAATTCATTTTAGAAAGTTCCTTTTTTGTTATGTTATTTTAAATTAACATAGCGTTTACTTGGGGGCTAGTACAAACTCAAGATGGACACTTGAGTTAGAGCCTTCTCACCCATCCATTCTTAAACCTGTTATTTAGAGGCTTGTACTAGCATTTAGTCTCAACAGGTGGCAGCTACTGGGCTCAGAAACTAAGCAGTGTCTGAACTGGTTAGTTCTCAGATGGGAGACCACTAGTAAATGCCAGACAGAGGAATTCAGACACATCTTGGAAGAAAGCACTGATAGTATTACTGACAAGCAAACTATATTGTTGCATCCACGCAATCACAAATCAAGCTCAATCAAGAGCATCTTTGCCCCATTAGTACCTAAATAACACATTACTGAACAATTACAGACAGAATGGAAAATCTACAATTTCCATTAAGAAAAGTTTAAATTTGGAGATTTGTCAGTAGCTATCTTAAAGCATACCTAACTGTGTGTCATTTAAGGATTCTTTTGCATATTGTTCAAAATGTTGACATAGCAGCTTATGTTCCAACGGAAATTCCCCAGAACACCTCATCATGCTGTTACGCACTCCCATTATATGTCTACTTGAAGTTCCTTATGGGTTAAAATAACAATCCATTTCTATAGAAGTATCTTCCTAGAAAATTCCTGATTAATTTTCCTGATGAAAGCATATATGGTTTGATCACTGGAAGGAGAGACATCTGTTTAGTTGGGTGATGCTATGGAACAAGGCATGTAAATCACAATAGCATCCTTGTGAATTAGCCTGAATGAGATATAATTTACCTGGTTCCAAAAATTCAAGTTCAGATTTTTATCACACTTTTCATTCAGTCTAAGGAAGCATATTAATAACTTACGGGGGAAAAGGGTTAATTCTAAGGTGGCAGGGGGAACAGACCAAAGCATAACTTTTTTATTCTCAATAGACATCTCTGTAAGACTGGTAACTTGTCTAAATTGTTTCTGCTCATCTTCAAATGCCTGCCTTAAAGGTGACCTTTAACTCCTATACAGTTACTTGTATGAATCCTCCTGTGTCAAATAAATGTTGTGGAGCCTCAAGGACACTCACATATGCAGAGCTCACATGTCCAACAACATCCATATTTTGGACGGTTGTTCTCCAATTGTTGATGAACCTCAACTCACTAACTCTTTCATTCTCCTTTCAATTTCCATGGAAAGTAACATTTGATTTGATTTCCTCACTGGAAAGTCTACTTCTGGACTAACATTGTCTAAAAGATTAATTAGTATACACAATATTGCTGAGAAACTGAGACATATCAAGAAGTTTAAGCAAATAGAACAGCAAGGTATATATGTCAAAATATTCTACTAGCTAATCTTGCTCTTTTTGTTTCTAAAGGACTCACTTGATCTTTTGGAAGATATATCTTAGAACCGAAGAGTTGTAAGAGAAAAGATAAACAGTTCTCATTTTTTATGTAAATATGTTTCTTGCAGGTTTATGTGAATGCATAGGTAACAATCAGAAAAAGTCACTGCTTGAGAGATAATTTCAGGATTACTTTAATTGCCTGCATTTAATTGTTAGATTTAAATAATGTAGACACCCACATTTTTTCATATTTGTACTTTGAAAACCTTTACCAAATAAAATAATTTTGAAAACTCTTCACCTGTAGTTACAACGTCAAGAAGTCTCAAATACTTTAATGGAAAGATCACACAATCATCCATTTATTTATATGCTATCCCTTTAGCAGCACAGCTGTGCCTTCATCTCCTAGTGCCCATGCAAATACATTAGTGGGCTATGACGCTTATACCACTGTTTCCTCATCCTACAGCATACACTATACTTGATCTTAGCCAGTTAAAACTGTCCATCCAAACTGAGGCAGAAAACTGGGCAGTACACACACAGTCATCTTCTTCTTCAATATGAACTGTGCTGAAGAGATTTGCTGGAGCATTTTTTTTCCTGACAGTTTCTCACTCATCTAAAGTGAAGACAACTACATATACTTTGTAGCATTAGGTGGATATGTAGAGATGCTAACTGATTTTGCTTCTAAGCTCTGAATTACCCGTTATTTTGTACATGTTTTTGTAATGACTTTAGGTTAGTTCTTATTGATTTTCAGGTTGTGGTTCTCTTTTTAGCAGAAACACAGAGTACGCATTCAATAAAAATGTTTCTTTTTAATTATTATGCAATATCTTGTTGATATTGATATAGAGATATTAACAAATTAAACAATTTAGCTTTTTAAATTCCAGTTTATGAGATCGCTATAGATTTTTCAATTTCAAGCATCACCAAGGGATACTGGGCCAATGAGAAGTTTTCACCCTACCCATTTTGTTCAATACACAAGTTTATTTTTTCTATATCCTGTGGCTTAATAAATCTGTAATTATTAAATAAAATGTAACTACCTTCTCCATATCAACAGAGAGTTCAGCAAACCACTGTCTAGCATCCTTTTGCTGGACAACACAAGCCACATGTAGGCAAGCTGTAAAGTAAGCATATGATTGACAGGTAGAATTAAGATACAAAATTTGCAGTATAAGAACTATTACATTATTAAATATAAAGCCCATTGCCAGAACATGTTCTCTGTGCTACTGTCTCCCTCTCAAAGGTGGATTTTCCATTATGCCATTCTACAAATTTAATTAACACTCACTTAAAATGTACAGTTGAATAATAGTTTCCCAGTTTACCATTATTTTCTTTTATTGTATGCCTGGACTATGAAAAGCAGTTCAGTTATTAACTGAAAAATGAAATGGTTGAGGCTTTCATAATAACACCAGAATTTCTATAAAAATGGCCATGGATGGAACTCTATCTTGAACCACTCCATTCAAATAGTGATACAGCACACAACATGTTACCTACCTAGAGCTATCATGAAAGGAGGGTACAGCAGACAAAGATCAGTTCTATATGTGTCATTCACTATCCTCCTGCACAGACAAAAGCAACAGATCAGCAAGTTGTCATTCATGACTCCGTATGATGGAGTCAAAATAATATGACACAGTGATATGAGTTTACTTTTCCTTTAAACATTTACACAGCATATGATGTATTGGGTATAATCTGAGCAGGAGGACATATTTCAATATATATTGTTTCTACATCTTTTTCTATTTGGAGCATTGGTATATTTTTCCCCAAATAACAGAACTCTCCACAGAGATATTAGGTGAACACATCTTCCAGGCAGCAAGGCAAGCTTAATCATGAGGTTTTCAGTTATAATATATTCAGACTATTTATAAGAAATAATAGGACATTTGTTAGATTATCTCATTCATAAAAATCATATTATGGTCAACTCGCCCTTTCAAAGTAAATAAATAAAGCAACCTTATGGTTTCATGCACTTTCCAAACCAGATTAAGCAAATCCCTAGGCAGCAATCTTATTCAGGTCAACAGTTTTCCTAGCTTTTCTACTTAGGTTAAAGGACTTTTTAAATAGTCTGTCTTCATTACCAAGCAAGGGGCAGCAGCATGTCTTCTTGGCCCATATCTTGTACATACTGAAGTAGAGGTCTATAGGGGTGATATACTATCAAACAGCAGTCCTAGAAAGATTGCATTTAAAAAGAAACATTAAAAGCATTATCATCATCCATTTACAATACTCAACATCACGTTAAATACTTCTTTGATGTTTGACGTGCCATTTATTACAAAGAGAGTAGCTGTCTTAATAGAAATAAGTCCTCTTTAAACTGACTGGTAGCTTATCAACTTCTATCTCCCCCCAAGACACAAATGATGACATATTCTCAGTGCACCTTATTCCCCCCCCCCCCCCCCGCAAACCATCACTGGAAATAAACACTGACAGAGTACACTCTGTTACAGAAGAATTATATACAAGCAGCTTTGTGGGGATCTTATTAATATATAAAGAGAATCTGAGTGAAGAAACCAATATCAACTTTTGGTGATTTCATTTATTTTGTAAATATGGGGTCTGACTCAGATAACGTTCAGTAACGAAGACATGCAGAAATTTAGAATACTGGAAAGGGGGTGAATACTTTTTCATACAAGCTGTATTGCTAGCCCTAAGGTTTTCAAGTGGAAAATTCTTAGCTCTGGTTAGATGTGAATTAACAAGTGAATGCTTGTACAGAAGAGAGTCCCAGTCACAGCAGAATTCCACTGGAGACTCTTTCATTCCAAATACCTATTGTACAGAAATTATATCTGACACCTTGCATAGATGTCAACTACAACCAGTGCTAGAGATATAGTGTCTACCTATACCATGTTTGAAATAGATATGTAGCCCATAAAATGTATAGGACAGCAGATACTGAACTAGAAGAGGGGTTTCTGTTCTTTGATCTGAATGCCTTCCAATAAACTTAAAACTCTCAAGTCTTTAACATAATCTCTAGTAAATATTTATAGTTCTCACAAATTAAATAAGTATCATGAATAAAAACTATGAGAATGAAATTAAGTGCATGCAGAAGTTAGATCTAATTCTGATAGTGGCTTCCTTCTGAGTTTTTTTTTGCAGCTAAGCTCATCTTAACAGAGGTAGTCTCTCCCTTACAATGTTTTCCACGTAGTCTGAAAAGACAGAGAGGAATATCATTCCTAAAAGCTTTCCTATTCGAAATAAAAAGCAGGGCACTTTTTCATAAACAAATCTGTTTACCGGTAGGCCCTCAAGCCACTATTTCAGTTAATACATTAGACCAGTGTTTCTCAACCTTGGTAACTTGCTCATGTCCTATTTCCTATTTTTTATGTGACTCCCACACATGAAGTTCGAGTTAAAAAGAACTAATACTAGTTTTTTGAGACGAGAAGTAAGTGGCTGGGGAATTCTGGGAGTTGAAGTCCACATATCTTCAAGTTGCCAAGGTTGAGAAACACTGCACTAGATACTTTTCTCTCATGCAATTTTATCTGTATAAGATCTACAGGTTACTTCTCATCTCAAAAAACCAGTTATCAGTTCTTTTTAACTCTAACTTCATGTGTGGGAGTCACATTAAAAAATAGGAAATAGGGCATAACCATATCAATCTTGGGAAACGGTCCACCAGTACAAACAAAATCATATGATATTTTGTTTGCTTTTACACTCCATTCAGAATTTAAAATATAGTCTAGAATTCTTCAGATCCTTCCTCCCAGGCCCCACACATTCAGTGAATGCTTCAGAAGAAACGGGACAGTAATTGAAAACCCTCTAACCCTGGCAGAGAGTGAGTATGGACTTATTCTGTCTTTGTGCAGCCACTAAAATTGTGGCGAGTGCACATGGGCTCCTACAAAAATTCAGTGTGAAAGGCTGCTCCTGGGAAGGGAGCTCATGCCAGCCCTTCAAGGTAGTTCAGACCAGGAAACCAAAATCAAGAATACTAATACTGCCCTTATTGTAAGGTTACAATAACAGAATCTTGCAAGTCTGAAAGCATTTCTCCCCCCTTTACTTTTACCTTCCAGAAAACTAGGGAGGGGGTCAATTCTGAGATGCTTTCTCCACCCCCATTTCTGCTTTGGACTCAGATTTCTCTTATCAGACTATTGCCTAGGCTGCGGCTCTTCCTCCTGACTCTCAAGATTATTCTCACAGCTCATTACATCTTGTCATGACATTTACAATTTAGGAGCAGCTCCACCCTGGAATGTACTGGATTTTCTTTTCTCCCAGTACAGACTAATCCAAGCATTCTGGAGCAGTTCAGACATGTGGAAAGTGGGAACATTTCAGGAGATGATGGAATATTCCAGAGATGATCAGCATATAACTATGCAGAGGAATTATATTTTTACTACGTATTAAATACAGGCAGTTCTCAGGTTATGACAGCAATTGAGACTGGGATTGCCATCGCTAAGTGATGCAGCTGTAAAGCACGACATCACGTGACCGCATCGTTTAGCAACGGCAATCCTGGGCAGTCCCAGTTGCTATCCTAACCCCAAAACGCATGGATCATTAAGCAAGAAGAGGCAGGAGTCCCAGGTAAGGAGCGCAAGGGTGCCGCAGGGGGGTGGGGAGAGGCCAGGGGAAGGCCTGGGAAGGCTGGCACAGGCCATGTGCAAGTTGTGGGAGGCCAGGGAGTGCCAGTGCAGGCTGTGCACAATTCACAGGAGGCCAGGAGAGGCCTGGGAGAGCTGGCGGAGGCTGCACGGGCAGGAGAAAAAACAGGAGCGACTTACCGGAGCGACTTGCAACCTTCCCTACTGGCTTCCCCATTGACTTTGCTTGTGGGTAGCCAGCAGGGAAGGTCACAAATGGTGATCACATGACCCTGATTCCCTGCAATGTCATAATCGCAATCACATGACTGCAGGGGTGCTACAATGGCCAGAAGTTCGAGAACCAGTCATACGTCCATTTTTTCAGCACCGCCATAACTCTGAATGGTCGCTGAACAAATGGATGTACACTGAGGACTACCTGTATAAGAGATTAAACAGAATGTACAAAATAAATGATGAACTTACCATTAACTCTAACAGATAAAATTCACATTCTAGTATCTGCATAGACATAAGAATACATTAATTACATGTACATAACTCAAATAACATGAGCATCATTGACTGAAGCAGCAGTTGATGGCCGTAGTTTATCCTGTTCTACAATCAGCCAATTCTAAAACTATTAAGATTCTAAACTTGGAAAACCATGGGAATGGAAACATACAAGCTTTTTTGTCAGCAGCAATAACATCTGCCACTGCCATTTCAATAAAGGAAAACATAAGGAAACTCCTTTGAAATTATATTTCTTACTCCAACAAATAGCCTTTTTACAGAGGTCAACTGATTTATCTCATACTTCTTTCTCTCTGCAATCCAGTTTACTACCTTAAGTTTTTCTCCTTCCCAAGCACCACTCCTAGAGTCTCTCAGCCACAGCTGATGATGCAATGGAAAGACCCTTTTCTTTTTACTTTGATTTTCTGCTTTTTACAAAAATCTAAAACAGCTGGGGGTATAGCAAAGCACAATCTTCCTGTCACTCTCATCTTCATTTCCTCAGTCCTAGGGAAATGAAGATGATAATGGAAATCAATGCTTTGCAATATGCTCAGCATTCCCACTCTTTCACATAAAAGTGTAAAATGCTTTTTAAAATCATTTGTGGAGATAAGGAAGTATTAAGGCAAGCAGTGTTTTCTTACAGCATACTTACATGGTTCATCCTATAAGGAAATTCTTTTGGAAAGGCATACGAAAACCTAGTTTTCACTGTGATGAAAAAAAAGTCAAGAATGATTTTTAAAATAAAAGCAATCGAAATTAATTTAACATACTTAGTTCTCTCTCAACACCTTAATTTAATTAGAAAAATAGATGCTGAATGCAGGGATTTACGTTTGAAAGCATAAGAAAACAGGAGTTAACAGTATCTATTGAAGCATATTTATTTTTTATATTGGATAGCAGCGTCTTACAGAATTGAACAATAAAAAATAATGTCAAAACAAATATTTCTGTTATAATATTTTGGAATATATATTAGAATCAGTTTAAAAATATTTATCAGCTTCTGCAAGTTTCAAATATTATCGTATGGGAAAGAAGCATTCACTAGTTTAGAAAAATTAAATACTGTACCAATACATTACTACCCAATCAAATATCTGAATAAGATAGAACTTAACAATTTTTGAGTTTATCATGTACACACACACATATTTTGCATTCCATACAGTGCATTCGGAAAGTATTCAGACCCCCTTCACTATTTTCAATTTTGTTATGTTGCAGCCTGATACTATAATCATTCAAATTCATTTTTTCTTCTCATTAATCTATACTTAGTACCCCATAATGACAAAGTGAAAACAGAATTTTAGAAATGTCTGTAAATGTATTAAAAAGGAAAAACTGAAATATCACATTGGCATAAGTATTCAGACGCTTTACTCAGTACTTTGTTGAAGCACCTTTGGCAGCAATTACAGCCTCGAGTCTTTTTCAGTATGACGTGACAAGCTTTGCACACCTGGATTGGGGGCTTTTCTGCCATTCTTCTTTGCAAATCCTCTCAAGCTCAATCAGGTTGGATGGGGACCGCCGGTGGACAGCCATTTTCAGGTCTCTCCAGAGATGTTCAATAGGGCTCAAGTCAGGGCTCTGGCTGGGCCACTCTAGGACATTCACAGAGTTATCCCTAAGCCATTCCTGTGTTGTCTTGGCTGTGTGCTCAGGATCGTTGTCATGTTAGAAGGTGAACCTTCAGCTCAGTCTGAGGTCCTGAGCACTGTGGAACAGGTTTTCATTGAGGAGATCTCTGTACTTTGCTCCATTCAGCTTTCCCTCAACCCTGACCAGTCTCCCAGTCCCTGCTGCTGAAAAACACCCCCCACAGCATGATGCTGCCACCACCATGCTTCACTGTTGGGATGGTATTGGGCAGGTGATGAATGGTGCCTGGTTTCCCGCAAACATAACGTTTAGAATTGAGGCCAAACAGTTCAATCTTGGTTTCATCAGAGCAGAGAATCTTGTTCCTCACAGTCTGAGAGTCCTTCAGGTGCTTTTTTGCAAACTCCAAGCAGGCTTTCATGTGTTTTGCACTGAGGAGAGGCTTCCATATAGCCACTCTGCCATAAAGCCCAGATCGGTGGAGGGCTGCAGTGATGGTTGCCCTTCTGGAACTTTGTCCCATCTCCACACAGGATCTCTGGATCTCAGTCAGAGTGACCATCAGGTTCTTGGTCACCTCTCTTGCTATGGCTCTTCTCCCCCAATTGCTTAGTATGGCCAGGCGACCAGCTCTTGGAAGAGTCCTGGTTGTGCCAAACTTCTTCCATTTGAGAATTATGGAGGCTACTGTACTCTTGGGAACCTTCAGTGCAGCAGACATTTTTTGTAGCCTTCCCCAGATCTGTGCCTTGCAATAATCCTGTCTCTGAGCTCTGCAGGCAGTTCCTTTGACCTCATGGCTTTTGCTCTGATACAGTATGCATTGTCAGCGGTGAGGCCTTCTATAGAGAGGTGTGTGCCTTTCCAAATCATGTCCAATCAATTTAATTTACCACAGGTGGACTCCAATCAAGATGTAGAAACAGCTCAGCAATTATCAAGAGGCACCTGAGCTAAATTTCAAGTGTTGTTGCAAAGGGTCTGAATACTTATGCCAATGTGATATTTCAGTTTTTCCTTTTTAATAAATTTACAGACATTTCTAAAATTCTGTTTTCACTTTGTCATTAGGGGGTACTGAGTGTAGATTAATGAGGAAAAAAAATGAATTTGAACAATTGTAGTATCAGGCTGCAACAGAACAAAATTGAAAAAAGTGAAGGGGGTCTGAATACTTTCCAAATGCACTGTATGTCTGTATACCATAACTATAAGTGATATTTGATTTAAAAATTCCTTTCAAAGATGACAGCCATTTTCTACAAAAGGATAGTTCCACTTACATACAGAAGTAGCAGCAGATATCAACCTCGTATTTGAAACCACACCAAATTCCTAGAACGTCAAAAATAAAATAATAGAGGAAAGTACAGAATTCCAGAAGCACTAACGCTAACAAAATGTCAAACTTTGGTTATTACGTGAGATTACAGAGGTACTCTTGATCTGTGGGAAAAAAGAAAGCCAGGGCAGTTTTTGTTCTCATTGGGCAGCACTGTGGAATCATCCAAACCCCCCATGCCCAATTCCATAACATCCCATGTGAGCTGATGTAAAGAGCTTCTCTGCCTTTTTGCCGATCCTTCTTGTTTTATCAAAATCACAGTAACTTGCAGATTCAAGGATTATGTTGCAAAAAACAAATTTCTTCCTGTCTGAGAAGAAAGCTAAGTTCTTTCCTTTCATCAATTTCCACTGGCTGCTACTATATACCATTGGCAGGAAGCCATTCTGATGCTAGTCCACTATAGCCATAAGGCAGAAAAAACAACCTGCAAAGCAAGCACTGAAAGTGCAACCGATCAAAAGACAGAAAACATCAACTGGCTAATATGTGTGACCTGCAAAACGCCCACCACCGTGGAGGCTGGGGCAGGGGAAAGCATAGCAGAAAACCCTAACAGAAAAAGCACTACTTAATCTGCTAATACAGCCACTTCTCATTTAGCAACTACCTTGGGTAATGAATATTCACAAATATGACAGTAATAAACAGTAATAAAAATTTTATTTTCTGACTAACGCATGGATTTACAACCAAATTCCCCTCGCCTGACGACAAAAGCCTTCATTGTGAAACTGATTAAGGTGTTGTCAGTTTCAGGCAGCAGTGCAAAGGAGCCAGAGGGTTCTAATCAACTAATTAAGATCACAGAGCTCAGCTTGTTAACTTTCCCTTAGCGTTTCTTAGGGAGGTGCTGCACTGCAGAGAAAAGCAGCTCAGGAAGAGAGAGCTTGTTTACACAATCTCTCCGCCCCATGAGGGGGCAAAAAAGAGGAAAAAAACGGGTCAGGGACAGGACACTGTAGGAGAGAACCTTATCTGAATGAGACAGCAGCAACCAGTGATCTTTGCAGCATCTCTCTCTCTGTGCCATGTGTTCACTTAGTGACCATTTCACTTAGTAACAAAGTCGCTGGAACGGACTGCGGTTGCTAAATGAGGAGAGGGTGTACTTATCAGGACCGATAGAAGAAAAGTTAATCACTCAATCAGCACGTCAATTTATTATACTGTTAATGAATTACTACTAACTGGCTGTATTGGCTTTCTATTTATTCCAAAAGAAAATGAAAAAATAAAAGTCAGCAAATCACCTGCTAAAGGTAAAATGTCCTCGCTCCAACCTATCCAAAGATCACTATGTAGCAAAACTGCTTCCTTACCTCTACTTTGGATGCCAAAAATACACATGTGGGAGCCATTAGCACTGGATCAATACTTTTTAGGGAATACCTGAAAAATTATAACACATAATTTTAAAGAGGCAGAAAAGAGGGATTTACCAGTCACACCACTTTTAAAAAGAGACCCTATAATCACTAAAAGTTTTATATAGGAAGAATTAGACAATAATAGAGCTCATGATCTTACCTGGCATAGAACCTCTTGAAATAGACAGTAGCAGTGGCAATAACTTGTTGTCTTAACTTCAAATGTTCACCTAATGCCTGGATAACTTAGAATAAAATTTTAAAAAATGAGTTAAATTTTCAAAGTGCAATTTTGTATTCTGCAATGAATACTGAAACTGAACCCCACAGAGTTGCAAATCATTTTTGTAGTATTATTAAAATATTATCCTAAACTTTTTGTACTAAAAGCCCATTCATAGGATCCCCAAAGGATAAAACAATACTTTATAGATGAAGATTGCAAACTGAGACTATGACACAGTCGATTATATCATAAAGCATTAAAATTATAGTTAGAAAAACTGACATTAAATCACTGCTTGATATTCCTGATACAAGGAACTCAAAAGAGAGTGCACAGTTGGGATTATTGAACCTGATCCCTACAATATTTTGTAGTAAGCTATGAAATATACAGTACTGTGCAAAAGCTTTAGGCAGGTGTGAAAAAATGTTGTAAAGTAAGAATGCTTTCAAAAATATATATATATTGTAATTCTTTATGTTTATCAATTTACAGAATGCAAATTGAGCAAACAGAAAAAAAATCTAAATCAAATCAATATTTGATGTGACTACCCTTTGGCTTCAAACCAGCATCAATTCTTACACTTGTACACTTGCACAAAGTCAGGGATCTTGTAGGATTAGAGTCAAGTGCATGATTAACCAATTGTATCAAGCAGGTGCTAATGATCATCAATTTCATATGTAGGTTGGAACACACTCATTAACTGAAACAGAAACAGCTGTGTAGGAGGCTTAAAACTGGGTGAGGAACAGCCAAACTCTGCTACTAAGGTGAGGCTGTGGAAGACAGTTTCATGTCACAGGTCATACACCATGGCAGGACTGAGCACAGCAACAAAACACAAGGTAGTTAGACTGCATCAGCAAGGTCTCTCCCAGGAAAAAATTTCAAAGCAGACTGGGGTTTCAAGATGTGCTGTTCAAGTTCTTTTGAAGAAGCACCAAAAAATGGGCAACACTGAGGACCTTAGATGCAGTGGTCAGCCAAGGAAACTTAATGCAGCAGATGGAAGACATATTATGCTTACTTCCCTTCAACATTGGAAGATGTCCAGCAGTGCAATCAGCACAGAACTGGCAGAAACCAGTGGGACCCAGATACACCCATCTACTGTCCGGAGAAGTCTGGCCAGAAATGGTCTTCATGGAAGAACTGCAACCAAAAAGCCATACTTCCAATGTGGAAACAAGGCTAAGTGACTCAACTATGCACAAAAACATAGGAACTGGAGTGCAAAAAAATGGCAGCAGGTGCTCCGGACTGATGAGTCAAAATTTGAAATCTTTGGCTATAGCAGGAGGTAGTTTGTTCGCCGAAGGGCTGGAGAGAGGTACAATAATGAATGTCTGCAGGCAACAGTGAAGCATGGTGGAGGTTCCTTGCAAGTCTGGGGCTGCATTTCTGCAAATGGAGTTGGAGGTTTGGTCAGGATCAATGGTGTCCTCAATGCTGAGAAATACAGGCAGGTACTTATCCATCATGCCATACCATCAGGGAGGTGAGTGACTGGCCTCAAATTTATTCTGCAGCAGGACAACAACCCCAAACATACAGCCAATGTCATTAAGAACTATCTTCAGTGTCAAGAACAAGGAGTCCTGGAAGTGATGGTTTGGCCCCCACAGAGCCCTGATCTCAACATCATCGAGTCTGTCTGGGAGACAGAAGGATCTGAGGCAGCCTACATCCACAGGAGATCTGTGGTTAGTTCTCCAAGATGTTTGGAACAACCTACCTGTCGAGTTCCTTCAAAAACTGTGGGCAAGTGTACCTAGAAGAATTGATGCTGTTCTGAAGGCAAAGGGTGGTCACACCAAATATTGATTTGATTTGGGTTTTTCTTCTGTTCGCTCACTTTGCATTTTGTAACTTGATAAACATAAACAATTACAATATATATTTTTGAAGGCATTCTTACTTTACAGCATTTTTTCACACCTGCCTAAAACTTTTGCACAGTACTGTATTTCTGAACAGTGCCAGTAATTTTTCCATGATTGCCTACTAAGCTGAGTTAGTTTAAATTCAGGCAGATGATAATTATTTCCAGCTCTTATAGATAACTCTGATGCATTATTTACTTCTCCAAAAATGACAGAACAGATGCAAGGCATATTGAGGTGTAATCTACACCTAAAGAAAACCATTTATTCTACTATCTGCAACTTCATGCAATTTTCAATCACTCTCATCCAGAGGTTTAAGAACTTTATTCTGTGTGAAACCCAAAGCCTTCAGTTATATTATCATTTGTATACAGCTTTTAAACACATTGCAAAAGAGGTATTTAATTTGTTCAATGAATTAAGCTGCCAATATCAGTATAGTTATGGAGTTGGCAAAGGCAGCAGGTGCTTGAAGTATGACATATTTAATCTATGGAAAGGGAATAGGGTGCTGGGGGAAGCTAGATCATAAAAAAAATTGTCAGCTGCTCCATCACAAGCTCTATCTGCCAGTTGGCTAAAAAGCCACCATGGTGTCAGCTGTACAGGTAGCTCATTTGGCTTTCGGAGCAAAGGATATGTTCCAAGCATGTTGGAAGCATCCATCCAAAATACCAAGCAGAGACAGAGGGACAGAATTATAAAACAAAACATAAGATGGTTATTTGATATTATTCCAAAATCCCCTCCATCCATTCATAATTTGAACATGGCAGTGTTTTATTACATTCCTGCCATTTCCGAGATAATTCACACATCAATGCTCATTTTAAAGGTTGACAGCCAAGCAAGTCTTTTGTACACAAGGTGGCTAGCTAAACAGTTTTTTAACTGTGATAAATGTGAAATTATCAGTGGACGCAGGATATTGATTTAAAGTACAGAACATTCAGAATGCCAAATATAATGCTGATGCAACTATCAACAGCATTCTAACAGCATTGTCCATATATCAGTACCTCTTTCCTTGCTTACTTTTATAATAATTTCCAAAATGTCTAAAAATATGAGCTAATGTGTTAATTACAAAATAACTGTATTAACTTCTTAAATAATTTTAAGAAAGCAACTATTAATGTCATTTCCCTCTACCTCACCTTGCCAGCTCCAACACAGAGGATACTGATTCTGACTGTAACAAGTGACTTTGACTTTTCAGACGTATTATGAAAAGTCCAGTTGTGAATATATATGTGCATTCTAAAATATTACTGCCATAATCCCTGTAAGGAAATAAGTTATGTGCACATGCATTACTTGATGAATGCAAGATTGTTCAGTAGCTCTATATCAAAACAGAATTACAGCTTATCTGAGTTGTAATTTATGCACACTTAACAAATCCTTTATTAGCAAGTTTTATAGAAACTTAGTACTGGAATTTATAGATATGAAAGCTGCGTTTCAGCTATTAAATTGAGCCAAATTATATTCCAATGTCCTTGGTTTTAAATATTTAAGCATGCTTTCATCCCTTACAAAAAAATTTAAAACCAACGCCTCCCTGCATATGAATCTTATACATATTTACCTAAAATAAAGTTTCAATGATACCAAGATATGTATTAAGATGCAGGCTTAAATTTTATTTATCAATCCCTGCTACTATTGGCTCTGACTAAAAAGTAATGACATGCTTGACTTCCAATACAAAAGAGTTACTAAAATTAATCATCATTTTACAGTTATTTTGCCGTTCCAACTGCCTCAAAAACCTCCTCAACTGCCATTCTGGCTTCCCACCATTTTGAGAAAGGATACCAAAGGCTTAGCATAAATTCTAGGCCTAACACCGTTACAAGCAACTTAGAACCCTCTTCACAACAAAAGAGGGGGGGAAATCCTTGCCCCATGCATGTAACAAAGTCCATCTCCATTTGAATCATCACCCCATCCATTGCTTCTTTTGCTGCTCTGCCCCCAAATTTTAAGTGCAGCCTCTACTGACCAAAAGTGTGCCTTCTCTTGGCCCCAATTACCACTAGCCTGCAGAACTGACCTCAAATAATTTATCCAATGATAATTTTATTTTGTAATTATTAGTGCAAGGGTTTCAGCATTCTTCATGAAAGTGCTTGTCTTCTATTCCTGAGTATTTGAAGCCCCACCTTTTCATCCTGGATGGGCATTAGATATAGACCTAAGTCAGTATTTGCAGTACCATGGTAAAGGCCTGTATAGTGATGGTATCACACATGTTTTAGAAATGCAATGTTCCAAAAAGAAAATATATGTCTAACCTTAGAAAAAAACATCTACAATGACCAATGTTATATTTAAACTGAGTAAGATTCTAATGGGAGCATGCTCAAGGGCCTGGCAAAGTGTGTTTCTTCTAAAAATTAGTTAAATCATTGTATTTTAAGAAATAAACACAAATCTCACTCATCCATCTGTCTCTCACACACAGAGTGTATCAATTAAGCAAGTTAAAACTGATACTATTTTTACCATTTGTAAAAAATATCTGTAGTTTCCAATATTCTTCTTCTATTAAAAATTTTAAGTCCTTTTGGCGTTCCTTCAACAGATCTTGTTTATCCAAAATCCATTGTAAGCTACAGAGAAAAAAAGGAGAGACTGCTTTTAGAACTTTAGTACTTGTATCAACTAAACAGATTGGATCTATCATAAACACAGAAAAAACAAAACACCTTTTATCCTGTATTATACGGTCTGATGCCAAAGGTACATATTTTCCTGAATATTCAGTCAAAAGTATTCAGAACTAATTTTTTCTTCCAATGCCTCTTGTATTTCCCCAATGTTCACCTGCCACCAGAATTTGAGAGCTCCAGTAACAGGCCAGCAACAAAATTCTGGCCAATAAGAAACTACCATCTGACTTTGACAATAATTTCAAACTAGAAATGTTTCATATGAGACCGTCTATAATCCAAAGATTCAGATGCAAAATGTCAATAGTGAAACATCTGAAAACTTGGAAGAAAATTTGTTCTAGTAATTTTTGCCCCTTTCTAATAACTTGTATTGATGTAATTGTATTTAAATATATTATGTGAAAACTAGGGTGATGTAATAGGTGTCCAAGTAGAGTTCAAGTCCACCCTCAATCAGGGATACACACTGGAAGACTTTGAACCATTTGCGTGCATGCACTCTCTCACACACACATACATACAAACAATCCAGGATAGTTGTTGTGGGGATAAAATGAAAGGAGAACCCTATGTAAATTGTCTTGACCTCCTGAAGTCAAGGCAGTATATAAGACTAATATATAACAACAATAATTATTTTAAGTTGCCTCAGGAATTTTAGATATTTCTAAATATTCTATACAAATTGTACATATTTATTACTTCTAAACATTTAACCCCACTTTCTGCCTCTAACTCTTCTACAAATAGCATTTCTGTGATATCATGATTTCCAGTTACATGACTGCATACTTTTTAGATATTATTCATCCCAGGTATTTGACTTCCTAGTACAGAAAATTTTGGTTGCTGATTAAAAAACCAATACTTGAATCATATTTGAGTTACATTTAGATATAACATATTAAGAAGTTTTCCTTGGAATCTTGGTTTCTTTAGAAATAAATAGTGGTTGTAAATTACATTCAAGAAGTAGCAAAAGAAATAAAACAGAATCCTGCAGCCATAGCAAATACCACTAGATATTTTTCCCCCTATGATAAGGTTCTAAGTTTTGTTACTCTGAAAAACATTATGTCAAAAATATTTGAACTTGAATCACATTATACAATGTGATTACATCTATGCCAGCCAAGACATTATTTAATTTCGCAGTATCACAATTTAGTCACCTTAAAATATTTCAGTATGTATGTGAATGGATGGAAAACACAATCTGATTCCTAGAAATTAGAATAATATTCATTTGTGCAAAAATATGTAAATAGGGGTAAACTATTTTGGAAAGAAGCATACATGTTCAAGTAGATTACTTCCTTCATGATAAACCCAGTGTTATCAGAATATTTATTTTTCACCTTATCTGCTTCCATATGAGTTTAACAAGCAACACTGCCCTTAGTTTTGTACAAAAGTTAAAATGAAAACGAAAATATTAAAGATAGTACCTAAAAACAGGCAAGGTGCAGTTATCTGAACCACACTGCTACAATGAGGGGGAAACCAGTTTCTCTGGTAACACAAAACCCTTGGGGTGGTGAGTGGAGATTCTGCAGCAAACTTTTACTAATACAGAGCACAGTACGTACTTTTACTCTGTCAAAGTACTTGCTCTTGTAGGAGGTGTCGCTTTACAAGCACCACAGGACGTTTAACCTGAATAAGGCATGTTCAAGCTGGAAAAAACCCACCCTCTTTTCTTTATACATGCAGTCACACACGTTGTCCGGTTATTTTTGGTAGAATCGATAAAAAGAGAAAGTCGTCTTGTGGGAAATAAACCGTGTCCTAAAAATATTGCAGCTACAAATAATATTTTGAAAGCCCCAACCTGCAGAGACACCTCTCTCCCAAGCATACAGCAATATCCCACTACACAGAAACCCGTCCTACACTCTGCACTGAGAAAAAACCCCTCCTACAGAGGAAGCCTCTAACACTCCCGCAACTGCCCGGCCCCGCGCGGCTGCACTCCGCACCACCTTTCCCTTCCTTCCCTCCCCAGAACATTCAGTCTGCAAGGACAACTCACTAATGCGAACTCTGCCAGAAATTCCCTGCCATGTAGAGGGGTCAAGGTGGGAACGCTTTTTCTTTCCTGCTTGCCGGTAGCCAGGGCAAACCCTTCTTCTTTTTCTTCTTCTTCTTCTTCTTCTTCCCCCCACCCCCACTTTCCAGGAACAGGAACAGGAACAGCTTTAGCAGCAGGAAGGAGTCTGCAAAAACAGCAGCACCCATACGAGCGGCGACCTCACTCCCTGTTCTGTGCGCTTCCTCTCTTCGTCCGGCGGCTCGCCGCTTGCTGGCCGTTCAGTTCCGCGGCAGACACGTTCCGCCTGCGGAAATGAAAAAGTAGCCCACTGCTGTCTTTTTGCTTGTCAGCTGAGATTGGATGTTACGTGCGCTTTTGCTTTTTCATAATTCTTTATTCTAAATACTGCCCTATAAATACCTACACATTGAACAGGATAATTAATTTCTCTTTCTCTCAATATAAATAAAATATTCAGCGCTTGTGTTTGCTATACTAAGCTTAATCCTAAAATGGAAACTGTTGTCTAGTTGTTTTCTCCACAAAAAAAGATCAAAGTCTCCCTCAAGCCGAACTGATGACTACATGAATATATTAGTGTCGTTTTCTTGATAGTTATGCAGAATTGTGTTGCCATTGCTGCCTTCTAGGACATTTTTTTAACTTCTGTATCTAGCCTTCAACCCTGGGATTTCCCAAGTCTCCCGTCCAAGTATAACCCCATCTGACCTTAGTATTTTAGAGATCAGCCAAGAGCACCTAGGTACTGCCACCTGCTGAGATTTTCATTATTCTCAAGAATCCAGACATTTTCCAGTCCCTTTACTTCATTCATAAATTTTCTTTATTATACTCTTATAAATGCTTATTTGTGGCAGTCATCTTTGCCTCTGTTTTGGAACATTCTTAAAGATCTATACATCACTGTATTTACCAATCAGGAGAAACAGGTGACACAACTGAAGTCACAGAAAACCCTGTCTACTTCCTCAAGATGAACAGACTCAAACTGCTCCCAGATAATCTCACAAGGGTTTACTGAACCATCATCCAGTTCTGAGTAACTGTAAATGATTTTATCCTCCAGATGCCTTGCAAACATATCACCGTGGAATCATGACTGATCTTCTGCCCCAACTTCCCCCAAAAAGGTTTGGGTTGGCTTGAATAGGGCTGTTAGATAACAATCTGTGGATGTGATAAGCCCAGAGAAGTACTGACACCTCACTGCTCCATTGCACCACAATGGAGGATTGACCCCAAGCATGCACCCAAGTTTGATCATATTTGCTCTTTGCTGTTTGCCAGTGACACTCCAGGCATCTCTTCATCTCCAAGAATTCTTCAGTATACCAAGGAGCCCCCCAGATCAATGTTCAGGGAGAGGCTCTCAGGTACAATCCTGTCAAGATCTGCAGCTACTTCCATATTCCAGGAGTTCACTAAAGTCTTGACAGAGCTGTACTCCAAAGCTTTGGGAAATGCCCCAAGTGCCTTTTAAAAATGAAGCAGACCCATCAGAAGTCTGGGGTAGACAAACTGAATGGTAACAGTCAGCTCCATGGAAACCATGGAGTGGTTCGATCATGACAAGACACTGATGCTAATATCTTCCATTCTCACTTGACATCTCTTCCAACACACATTAGATCAAACTAATATTGTGGCCTCCCACATGAGTTGGGTGCATTATGACTTGGGATAAGCCTGTGCTTGACATGGCAGCCATGAACTCAAGAACTGCCTCTGACCCCTCCCTTCTAACATAAACCCTAGGAAATCCAACACCAACCTGGAAGGGAAATGTAGCAGATCAGGCAAGAATGGAGCTCTGCAGCACGGAGGACAGTACAGTAGCAACAATCCCAGTTATCCTTAGAACCCAATCTCACATCTGATTGTCTGCAGAACAGTGTCTCTGGTTGCATGCAGAGCTTCCTGCATAACAATCACCACCCTTCCATGGGTACATAGCAGACACCACACTGAAACTAATGGAGTATAGATTTGCATGTCCTGCTGACTGTTATTTCTTCCTATGCATCTGAAAGCATATTTAGTCTTCATGTGTTCAACATACCAGCTCAACATTAGTTCAATTTCACTATTCTGTAAAGCTACTGTTATTGCAGTACTTCACATTCTTGGAAGCACTGAGAGGCAGAAATCACAATTCCTCTCTATGGTTTTTAATCATGGCATAACTCCTTATCCTGGTCTTTGTGGGGTGGCAGTGGAGGGAGGGAATGGAAATACGCTTTATTTCAGGGGTGCAAAACTATGACATCTGTTTTGTGGCCCTCCAAGTGGATGGGGATAAAAATATGGGCTATTGTTTGCATTTGGATGGGTGTTTAAGGGGCAAATGAGTACTTTAAGCTTTCAGGTGCTTAAGGTACCTATTTCACCTCCTAAAACTCTTGAACCTCATACACAAAATAGGTACTAGCTGCACCCTCTTTTGGAGTGAGGCTCTTGAAATACCAGGCAAAGGGCAGTGCAGCCCGCAAAAGTTTAACATCCCACCTTTACTTCATCCAGACGCTACCAGCTATGTGTTTTCCCTTCCCCTCCAGCAACATACCCATCCATTCCCAGTACTTCCCTCCTTCTTATGCCAACCCACTCATAACAAGTTAAGTCTTCTTCTAGTTGAGGTCATTGCTACCTCAGGATGTTCATGTTATTTTCTTAACCACAATACAAAAGTGTTTTGCTACTGCTTTCTTCTGTGGTGTTTTCTGACTTCTCAGCCTAGCTTACAGCCCTGGAATTTTCTAATAGTCTTCCATCCAAATATTAAAACAAGTTTGATTTTGATTAACATTTTGTTTATGACAGGTGACTGATAGATTCATTTTTATGGAGCAAATGCAATATCTAGACATGAATTACAAAACATTTTCAAGAAAAAAAATCCAGCAGCTGAACTGAAAACAAACAAAATTTCAAAATAGAGAAGAAAAAAGTTAGCTAATGCTTATACTTTGGGAGGACATAACTAAAGAAAATAAATAAGAATAACTATAATGAAAATAAATAAGATTAATTATCAATATTTAATATATTTGTCTAAAATAGCATGTTCCTTGTACTAACAGGTACACTCTGACAGAAAACACTTTATCAATATAGTATAATTAATAAATGGTGTCCAAATATTACTAGTCTATTCTTCATTCTGGGATTTTGGAAAAACAACTTCCCACACTTACAATACCATAATCTAATGACAATTGTGCTTTCAACTTCCAGTGTTGTACATTTACACACCTGGCTGCTAACAACAGATGAATTAATTATTTTTGCAACTTTTTTCCTATTGTACAAAATATAGACAACAATCTTACTGCAAGATTCGTTTTAAAAGGTGAGTGTGTGACTTTCTCAGTTACGTCAAAACCTTTTGACCAAAAACTTCGTTATTACCAGTGAAGTTGAAAATACATATCAATTTGTTCACAGCCTTGTCAACACAATCTAGTAAAGTTGTGATTAATGTAATATAATTTTGATGCTATATAATGCCACTGATCAATTAGCGTACAATTTCTCGATGATGTGCTCAAATGGATTTAAAAGAAATTCTACATCACGAAGTTTCACTGAGTTTCATCAAGTCAAAATCTAAAGCCTCTTCCCCAAGTTAAAGAACTTGTACTGATATTTTTAAAAATGATATAAAAAGCAAGATTCCTTTACTATTTAAAGAATCTGAGAAGCACCACTTCTCAAATACTTCCAGTGAACTTAACTGGTCTGACCTATATGTTCTGTGAAGAAAGAATAATACTGGCTTTATTTGGAACCAGGTTAGGGCTTGTTTTCATTCCCCCTGCAATATATATTCAGGTTGACAGGTTGATTCTTTATAATTAGGTCACTAACTCAATAAAATCCTCTGTCTTCCCATTCCTTGAACTGAGGAAATTTATCTTCATACTTGAATAGTACATAGTCAAGAAATAGGATAAAAGGAATCAAATTGGAGACCAAAATATGTTTCTATCTTATCCAAACTTCTAAGGACAGTTTTAAATAAGGATTAGGATGGGTTAGGATTGGCTTGTATTAGTTTCTTACCATTTTTAGATTTTCTAATCTGAATTGATTCAGTGGAGCTGCATCCAAATAATAGTTCAGACTTCATATTCATAGATCTCCCTTTTACTTGTGTTTATATTGGACATCTTGTCTGATTCTAGTTTGGCTTAGGTATGAAAGACAATAATTTCTTGTACTCTGTTAAAGAGGTAAATGGCCATTAATTCTAGCAATGTTTGAAAAGGAAATAAACATTCTGGAAGGATAATCATTTAATCATTGCTATCGTTCCTAATAATGATATTGAGTGAGGTTGCCATGTGTTTAATTCCATGTTGAATTAAAACATCCACATAAAGGTACATAACTGCATTTCTGTAATTGTTTTCAACCCTTTGTAATTATTATTCCTATATATTTAATATGCTATCCACTATTAATCCACAAGATTAATATGCAATTCACTATTTTCTTGATGTTACTTCTGTTAATTAATATGACAATTGATTTTTCAGTACTTACTGAAAGTGCCATAACTTCATAAATTTATCCACTTTGATTGCAATTGAAGTATATCTCTATCCATCTTAAGATAATCAAAATAAATACAATAAATGTAGGGAGACATCCTTGCTTTATGCCTGTTAATATGAAAAAAATCTGCCCCATTAACACAGAATGGACGTGTCATCCATTCGTACATACTGGCATATAGCTCAGTCACAGAAACAAAGTGGTACCTGAATTCCATTTCCGATAGCAATGTTTTATACTGCAAAGTATTTGGCCACAAAATGAGTTGATGTTTTACTGTAAGTGCAATTTTGAATGTATTTAAACATCTATTTAAGCCAAGTGTCTTGTTCCATGGGACATACTTTCCATTTCCATTTACGGTGAGATGATAATGCTGGATTACAAAGTTTCAATATACCAATATCAGATCATGCTTCAGGTAATTGACCTATTGTGTACTTATGAATTCAACTGAAAATGTATTAAATTTCTATCCATTCCAATACACTTTATATTTTGCTGATGATATGTATAATCCCTAGCTAATGGTTTATTTGTTCTTCAAACGTCAATAAGCCTTTGAAGCAAATCCATCATGACTGTATTCCTTACAGCCTTTTTCCCTTTAAGTTTGCTTCTATTCATATGCTAAGAATCCAATCCCCCCTTTTAACATTCCAATGCACTGTCTCACTGTACATCTAACTTTTACTGTCCCTTTAATAAGTATCAACCTCTGGGGTCAATAAAAACTCTCCTTGCTCAGCTTGTTCGAATCAGCCAAGGGCGGCTAACTGCTTTTACCTCGCTGGATAGTTTTAGGAGTTACACTAAATTCAGCGGGGCTCACTCCTATTTAAACAAGCCCAGAAACTGCAGCCTCAGGGCCCAATCCTACCCATTGCTACTTGGAAGTAAGGCTGACCGTGCTCACGTCTGCATGGGAATGCGGCCTCCTGACATGTTCCGCTCTCATTCCCACCTTCCCCAAATCCTGCTGGTATTGGCCTGTCTCCCTTGGGTCCTCCTGCCCTACTGCCGAGTCAAACTTTCCAGGTGGCTGCATATCCCAGACAAAGCCGACAGTGGGAATTGGACTTTTCCTTTTTTCCCCCTTTTAGCCCGGGCTGCAACAATAGAGAAAAGAAGGAGGCGGCGGTGGTGGACAGGACCACGGGGGTCAGAGGTGCCGCAGCGGGTGCGCAGCCTCCTTCATCCGTTCGGCGGCGTCGGTCGAGCGAACAGATCTACGCTGGCAGCAGCGGTTTCATCAAGTGGGCGGGCAGCAGGACCGGCTCAGCCACCCGATAGCTTCGCGTTGATCTGTAAAGATGAGACGGGAGGAGGCTCAGAGACATAATTCATGTGTTTAGTCCTAAGGCTTAGTTCACTTTCTTGCTTGCTTGCCGGCTGTCGAGGCTTTCAGTAACGAGAAAAGCGCTCAGCCCCCACAATTAAGGGCACCTGCGAGGAGCAGAACGGGCCTGCCGATTGCAGGGTGCCAGAATGAAGCCAACAGAAACCCTCCCACGCATGGAACACAGATTTCTCCCCTGTCCTCGGCTACATTTGTATTCCCGTTTCAAAAGGTTTCCTTCGTCCGAGAAATCGGCCGATTGATGTTCAAGGGACGTGGTCAGGCCGAGCTGCCTTAGAAGGAATCAAGAGAGTTCAATAGGCGCAAGACTCACGGGTGCGTCGGCTAGAAAATCCTACGACTGTTCGGACCACTTTCCGTTTTGAGCGGAGAGTAATAGTCCTTTCCTAAAATAAACAATAAAATAAATTAACCTCCGATCACAAGCATTGGAGCAAAAGAGGAACGCTGCATTTCCCCCTTGGTTATCACAGAAGGCCTTTTTTTAAAAAAGTTTTTTATTTCCGACGTTACAAGATAAATTAGTGCTAAGTAGCACGGGCTTCACCAGGGCACTGAACTCCACAGAATATCGAGCGATTTGTGTTTGAATTAAGAAGAGACAGAATTATGCTGGAATTCTTAAAACCTGCTGATTCTAGAATAGCCCATTGTAACTGGAACAGTTACAATGAGCTATTGATTGGCACAGAAAATGCCACCTTATGTTTTATTGGGTCTTTATCATTTCTGTGATAACAAAGCCAAACAACTCAGTGCCAAAAAGAGAAAATATTTAGGAATAAATAGGACCCTGGGCGGACAGTCTTAATTCTAAAAGTTAACTTAGTAATTTATAATGTACACATAATTCATGTGTTTCAAATCATGAGGCCTAGTTTTCTTTCTTTTCTTTCTTTCTCTTTCCTTTTCTTCCCTCCCTCCCTCCCTCCCTCCCTCCCTTCCTTCCTTCCTTCCTTCCTTCCTTTCTTCCTTTCTTTCTTTCTTTCTTTCTCTTGGAGTCAATTTTTGACTCCTGGCAACTGCCTGAACTAGTCCCTGCAGTTTTCTTGGCATGATTTTGGAAGTGTTTGCCATTGCCTGCTTCCTAGGGTTGAGAGAGAGCAATTGGCCCAAGGTCACCCAGCTGGTGCTGTGCCTAAGGTGGGACTAGAACTCACAGTCTCCCAGTTTCTAGTCCAGTGCCTTAACCACTACACCAAACTGGCTCTCCATAAAGAAGAAATGGCTAACTCTTATTGGTTTGGTGATGTGATGGAATCGAATCAAGTCTAGTTAAAAGTTTTCCACAGCTGCAGAGCATTGTCAGTCATGGCAAACCAGGTCCAACTTGGCCAACACTGGACCTTGTAGCCCACAATCAAAGCCTAGATTCGAAGGCCTCTTCAGACGCTCATCCACAAGGTTTTGGGAGGCTTCATGTGGCTCAGTTTGATTGTATATAACACTCATTAACATGTAATGATGGGAGTGAAAGTGTGTGCCTCACAATAAGCTTCAGGCCATCTCAAGTTGTGCACCCAAACCTTTTGAAGGCCCGCTTGCATGATCTGGGGTGGCTTATTGTGAATCACATGTATTTGGCTCCTTATTCTTTCTGACATATTTGGGCTATTTCAGAGGTGTGCCATCCTGCTTGACAGCATCCTGCACCTAAACTGAACTGCTGGTCCTGATGCAGTTCAGTGATGTTTTATAGAAGCACTTCAGGGCCACTCTTCAGGGTCTGCAGGAGTGGTGGGAAGGACTGTGAGGGTTGTTTGCCTTTGTTTCAGATACACCTCTGGGCCTGCAATTTATATTGCCCCGAAGATACCTTCAGGGATTACCTTCTGCTCTGCTGTGCTCAAATTGCCCCACGCTCCTTTGCAGTTCAGAGAGCTGCTTGGGATAAGAACTCTGACCCCAAGCAGCAGCAAACCATCCAGACTACCAGGCCATTGTATGGAAGAGGAGGAGGAAGAGAGTCCCTTTGCCCCCTTTGGACTGGATAATAGTCATTCTAAGGGAACCACTGTTTAAAGTACTCTAGTTTATTATCTCAAACAAAACAATGATTGCATGTACAATGTGTGTGTGTTTCTGTGTGTGTGTGTTTTCAAAGGAACAATTAAAAATTGTGCTAAAAAAAACTTTCAAATGTGTCATGATTGATTTCATGATTTCAAGGCAACATAATGCTTGGGTTCAGATGCCATATGTTAAATTGTGACATTTTTTTTAGCACCTTCGTATGTGGCAAAATCCAAATAATTGTTTATTCAATAAGCTATTACAAACCAGAGTCAATATAATCGCTCAATGGCAGCAGAGAGTTGATTTTAAAACTTTATTAAAGAGTTTGCTAGTGGCTGTCTGGATTTCTGCAGCTCAGATCTGAAAGCCCTAGTACAGAAAGCTATTTTTGTTCTTCAATTTATTCCAAATTCTAAATTTATTCTTAAATACTGATCTTCTTGTTAAAAAGAGAGGAAGTGCAGTTAGTAAACTGAGAATGAGAACTTTGTGATCCTTCAATATGCTGAACCATAAACTAGCCAATCAAGTGTTTAGCTCAGCAAGTCATGTGAACCCAGATCATATGGTTAGTATATAGTTCAGTGGTGATGCTAACATAGAACTTTGAGTTTAATAAGTGTCATGCAACACAGCCAATGTCTAAGGGTTTACATGGTTGCAAGCCTCAACTTTCTTCCTTTATGGTGGAAAAGCCAATTGTGCTCAGGATTGCTAAGGAGCATGGAATACTCACCAAATAATGAACAGATCTATTCTAGAAGAAGATATCTGGGAATAATGGCCAGGATATATCTGAGGAATTACTTTTGCAAGAGCTTGGGACTGCATCTGACTGGCTGCAACAGTCTGTCTCCTGTGAATGAGACTAACATTTCATCAACCATGAAAAAAAAAATCCATGGATCTTGTCAGAAATGAATGAAGCCTGTCCCAGTTTTTAGTCACGGACTTCAGTTTTCTATCTACATTTATTCAGAAATAAAATAAAATCCCACTGGGTTCAATGAGACTTTGTCCGTGGATTGTTTGATTTATAACCTTATAAGGTCATAACTTTAACTGGATTGTTCCAAGGTAAATGATATTGGTTGAACGTATTCAAAAAAGAAAAAGATGCAGCTCAGTCTGTATCTTTTTTGAAACCAGAGGCTCTCCAAATGACTTGGACTACCACTCCTGTTATTCCTAGCTAGCAGGATCATTTGGAGAGCCTGGCTAGTTGAGGATGAAGAGGACTGCAGTTCAACTAATCTGGAGAATTCCTGACTGGGGAATTTTACTATAGGTACATTCATGGGAGGAACTCTCACTGCACATAAATTACACTTTCAAGTATACAAGCAGAGAATTGTCCTGACTTTTGGTCTCAACACATTTTGAGTGAAGATGATCTTAACTGATAGTTTCTTTATATAACTTGATGCTTTTACCATTAAGAGATTCTCAAAACCACTGTTCTGCAGGATATTTACATATGTGTTTTAACATTTCTTGCGCCACCATTTAAAATAAATATTTTCAGTGTGGTTCATCTCTTATCAGCTATTCCAGGCTCTAGATTTTAGCCAGAAAAGTCTCTGCTATTTATTTGGAGACTTGATTATAAAAAATACAATTGGCCACCAACCAGACAAAATTAAGCATGTTTAAATCCTATTGTTTTCAAAGTGATGCACAGTTTTGAGATTCATAGTGGTATTTACTAAATACCACTGAGTTATTTCAATTCTTGCTACAGTTCAAAGTTGCAGTGCTAGCCTTCTCATCCTGGCATCCACCCCCATCCCAGTGGTTTGTACTATCTTTTCAAGCACTGTCAATGTCATCTCACCGTGAAGATGATAAGATCCCATCTGAAGTGTTCAAGCTTAAAGAATGCTGAAATAGACAGTCTTCCTGTGAATCTCAAGCTGAAGCTTCCTTTAGATGTGTCAAGATATTTCTCTGTAAAATACAGATTTGTTTTTCAAACAAATCAATATCCCCTTTAGATTAAACCACCGATGAGTAGCCAAAAGTTTTCTTCTTTTTAATTGTCTCAAGACTGCTCTTCCATCCAGTTGACCCCTAGTCTGAAACACATGATCACCAAAAGTTGTTCTTCCAATCCATATTGCCCCCCTCACCCTCTCCAGACTCAGAATACAGCCCAGAAGAAAAGGCCACCATTACTAGAAACATCACTGCTATCTGTCATATTACCTAAGTTAGTGAAAGCTCAGTGAATGGTTCTATGAGAATGACAGACTGGGAGCTGGAAGGGCTTTTCAGATCCACTTATACTTCTTTTGCAGTCCCCATTCTCCTCCTTCAGATGTCTCACGTTTGGGGCTGGGGAGAAGGGGGAGAGAAGCCTGCTGAAAATCAAAAGACTCCAGTCTTCCACAATGTGTCGGTTTCCCGCAGGGGGAAAATTAGACAGGATACTGCCAATATCAATATTATTGTCAGACTTAGGAAGCGGGAGAAGGAGAAAGCTATCTAAACATGTGCTGGATAAACATCACCTACACTTGGCAGATTTGCCTGTGTGTCATAAGGAGAAGAAAAAAGGTCCAACTAAATTAAAATGAGGTGCTGATGTGTCAGCAACCAGAATATTTTAATTGGGTGGGGCATTTAACCATCAACCAATACAGACATTGCCTCTTTCACTCTATTTCCTGGCCATTTTTTCTAGCTGCTTCACTTCTCAAATCAGAAAGGTTGCTCATCCGTTGGCCTGTTGTTTGTTTTCTACAAATCCAGGCACTAAATCTCAACTTTCCCAAGATGCACTGCATACACACCTCCTCAAGAAGCTTGTCAAGATCAGGGCTCCTTCTTTGATTAAGCCAAAAGTGACAGCTGGACTCATGTTAGGGTTCCGCTGAAATCTAATTTTACCTGCAGGTTTTCGGCTGCGATTCTATGCTTTTCTGCCTGCCCATCCCTCCAAGCAGCTGCCAGGTCTCTCAGTCTGACACTGGAGTTGGTTTTTCTGGCTGCTTGCCTTCCTTGATTTGACAGTAGTCCACACACCCGTCCTCACTCATGTGCACATGTTGATCCCAACCAATGGGCCATTCCTGCAGCCGGTCTGTGGCTAGAAATGAGGATGAGGCTGGCTTGAGACAAAGCTCAGGAGACAACAGTGTCCAAATGCTGCCGATATGCCAATGGAAATAGCCAGGCAGGCAGAACAATGTTCCATCTCCCATTGCCTCAGATCCGGGCAAAGACCATGAGAAGCCTCCGGTGCTTCCATCTCAAAAAGAATCCAAATAGGATGCAGCCCTTGAGATGCATTAGATGCAGGAGACTCCAGTCATGGGCTGAAGCTTAAGGTGGGCCACAATCCAATGGAGCCAACCAGGAAGTTTTTCAAAAGGTCTGATCCCAGAGCAAGATACAAATCCCCCTAAAATGAGCAACAGTTAATTGTTGTTATTGTTGCTAAGTAGCCTCCTTTGGCCTCCAGGGAGCCTCTTTAAAGCATAATTCCGTGATCAACTACGCAAAACATCTTATTTCTGATCATCATTGCTTGGCCCAGACCCTGGAAAGAGGGAGAAGGGTCTGTAAGCCTCCTTGGCCATAGGTTCCCTAAACCTGCACTATACATCTTCCATCAAGCTGCTGTTGCTGTTCCCAGATACTGGATGTCATTGGGAACTATGGGAGTTGCACTCCAAACCAGCTGGAAGAGACCTTAGGAAATACTGTGTTTACATACATATTGGACATCAAGTTAACTCAATACTTACCTCTGAGTAAATATGTACTGTATAATATACAACTGCATGGTGGATTATTAATTACAATTAAGATATGCCATAGTTGCCATGCAATATGATTTCTAGGGAACCAGATGCTAGGATGGTATAGTGACTGAGATGTTGAACTAGGCTGTGGAGACTGAGGTTCAAGTCCATGTGCAGCCACAGAAGCTAGTTACACACACACACACACACACACACACACACACATTCTTTGTGTGTGTGTGTGTACATACATACATATGTGTGTGTGTGTATATACACATACATACATACAGTGGTACAGTCAATGGTACATCCCACGTACCTTTGATGGATAGCTGAGGTGGCTGACACTGGGAAATCCTACCAGTGGCTGGAAAGGGCTGGACCAAAAGACAGCACTAGGGCACTGATCATAACAGCACAACAATAGGCACTAAGCACCAAATCCATAGAAGCAGGATTCTACCACACTAGACAGAACCCAAGGTGCAGACTGTGCAGAGAGGACTCAGAGACAATCCAACACCTAGTGGCAGGGTGTAAGATGCAGGCAGGAACAGCATACTGTGAATGGCACAACCAAGTATCTGGCATTGTGTAGAAGAACAACTGCACAGTGTACGGGCTAGACGCTCCCAAGTCCAGATGGGAGATTCTACAAAAGGTCATGGATAATATCAGGGCTAAAATCCTGTGGGACTTCCATATCTAGAGGTAATGGCCAATCAACCAGACATTGTGGTAGTAGACAAGGACCAGAAGACAGTGGTGGTGATAGATGTAGCGGTGCCAAGTGACAGCAACATCAGGAAGGTGTATGAGAAGCTGGAGAAGTACAAGGGTCTGAAGAAGGGAGAGGAAGTGGAAAGTAAAAGCCAAAGTGGTCCCAGTGGTAGTAGGAGCCCTTGGGGCTGTGACTCCTAAGCTGGAAGAGTGGCTCCAACAGATTCCAAGAACAACATCAGAGCTCTCTGTTCAGAAGAGTACAGCACTAGGAACAGCTAAGAGACTGTGCAGAACCCTCAAACTCCCAGTCCTCGCTTTGGTAGAGGACTGAAAGTTGAGGAAGACAAATGCTACTCAAAGGGGTGAGAGGCCTTAAGATGCTGGAGGAAATGCAGGATATAAATGTAACTAATAAAATCAAATAACAAATGGACTTTACCCTGTTTTTCCTCATTGCTCACCTCCACCAGAAACCACCCAATGAGTTCTGAGGTTTTCAGAGTTCTGCATTTCTTTAGCTTCTTTCTTTAAGTTACACACTTAAAATCTGCTGTTATGAAATCTGCTGTTATGTATTCAGTCATTGTGTTATGTCACTGTTGGCTTGCTGTCCTTGGCTTAGCTTGAAGTGTCAACCTGGCTAATTGTTGTTTACTGATGGTTAAACAAACTACAATTCGGTGCATTTATTTATTTATTTATTTATTTATTTATTTATTTATTTATTTATTTATTTATTTATTTATTTATTTATTTATTTATTTATTTATTTATTTAATATGCCGCCCATTCATTCATTCATTCATTCATTTATTTATTTAATATGCCGCCCATCTCCCCCAGCCAGGTTAGCCAGAATAAGGGTATTTCTTTCACAAAAGATTGCATTGTTATGCACCTTTATTTGTAAATATTTGTTCCCCTCCCCTCCCATGTTCTAATAAACCATTTCTGGAAGTGATATATGAAGGCTAAATAAGAGAGAATTGCTTCGCACTAATTATGGTTACAACCTGCTGGTGTGTATGCACAGAACAGCAGCAGTGACTAAACTGGGGCTGATACTGCTAATTCCTGAATGTAGGCCAGAAAGGAAAGATGTTCCAAAAAGGAAGCAGAAAGTGACTTCCTGGCATGCAGATTGAAACACGTTGGGGGCAGAGCAATGTGCCTTGGGTAGTGCGGGATAGTCAGCTGCATATGCTCCTAGGTAGAAGGAAGAGGAGCTTAGAATGGAGCAGTTGGCAACACCTAACTGATTGCTATTAATCTGGGTGTTTTTTCTCCACAACCCCAAGTCAGATATGGCCCATTTTCATCTTCAGTCCTTCTTTTGCCTGTTTTATTTACCTTACCAAATGTGGTCCTCTTCTGTTCAATCGTCGGACAGTTATCCTACTGGCGGGCAGGCACAGTCCACAGTCCCTCTGCATAATTTCTTTTCGAACTTCTGTACGGGTGGGAAGAATCAAAATGAGCCCTCGGATGGGCGTTCCGGGGATGCCCAAAGCTGTTTGCCTCTTGGGTCGCGCTTTCCGCAGGCTCCAAGACCAGAGCGGGATGACCTGAGGCAACTCAGGCCTGCTCCTTCCGGCAGCTTCCTCATTAACACGAGGTCCCCTTTTCTCTCTCCTGCGGACAAAGCCTAAATGTCCAAAGTTATTCGGCAGGCGGAGTGGAGGATTCAGGGGAGAGAAGGAGGCCTCAGCTAGCCAGCGCTGCTGCCGCGGGTGCGGCACGAGGAAAAGCCGCGTCCGAGATGCCCTTCTGGGGGGCTGGGGCGAGATGGGTCGCTCCTCGAGGCCCCGTTTAGTCGTCCCGATTTCCACGTTTTCGTTGCGATGGGGCATTGAAGGGAGTTTCCTTTCCTGCCTCGGAGGTTTTTCCATGTTTGTGTGTGTCTGTGTTTAGAAAAAGCTACGCCTTTTTCTCCACAGCGCAAGGCATTTTGCGCGTGTTTTTCGTCCCGCAATTTTTGCTCCTCCAGACCTTTTCAAGAAAGCGATGGACGGCGAAAAATTGGCCTTTGGGGAATCTGCCGGTAGGCTGAAGCTGCCAGGAAATCGTTGGGTAGGACGAAGGAAGAGATTGGATAATTTAACCCTTAAAGAGCTCAACCTGATGGAAAATGCCTAATGGATTTTCCTGCCTCATGGGCACTGCCAGTTATCCTCAGGGCTTCAGAAGAACTACCTCTTCCTTCCACCAGAGTCTCTGCCAACAGAAGGGTGAATGTTTAGCATTTCAAGTAAGCAATAGGGAAGGACCTCAAGCCATCCTATTTGCAACTGAATTTGGATTCATAGAAAGTCTTGCCATAGATTCTAGTTGCTGGAGCTCTTCAGCTGTTGCTCAGATTCCTCTCCCCAGTTATAGATTTTAATAGTATTTACTATTTTTGTTTAGCATCTACTTATGTCTAAGTGCAGTACAAGACCTATTTTGCCCACCACACTAAGCCTGTGTAGAAAGTTGGACTGGAAAAGAGTGACTGAGCTAAACTCATCCAGTCTGTCAAAACTTGAGTCTTGCCACTCCTAGTACAGTCTTCTCCAGTATATCCATGTTTTATGGCAATTCCACCTGGGTTCAGATGAAGCTGGTAGAATATTACCTCCTATCAGTCTTAGTTCTGGTTCTCCTTCTCAGAAAACCTTTAAGCAATACACTTTTCTACCATTTATGCTAGTCCTTAGTGAGCAGGACAGAGTGTTGGTGTGCTTGTGGGCGTCTGTGTTAGTTTAGTAAGAACATGCACAGTAAGTATATGTTGATGGATTAAAACAAGAGAGCTTTAGGCATAAAATGAGGTCAAGAAAGGGTTTATAAATAATGGCAGCTTCATAGAAGTCACAAAGAAAGCAATTAAACCAGCATCCTCAATCAAGTTAATAGGGTAAGAGAGTGTAAAAGTAAATAGAAAGTGACATCAAAACAAGCCAAACTGGGCAGGATATTTTAGGCAAAGAGAGAAAGATTGTCAATTTGATTTAGGAAAAATGCAGAAGAAGAATTTGAGATTTCACAGATGATGATTGATCTTTTAATTGTATCTACTCTCACTGAAATGAATGGTTTGGGAGGGGGGAGGAAGTTACAGTTTCAGTGCTGGTTCAGAAGCTGAGCTCAATTATGTACTGGGCATTTTCTCAGAAAGACTGAAATAGTTTGGAAAGCCTCAGCATCACTGGGAAACTCAGCATGGGGAGGAGTGGCAAACTCCCTCTGATCCACCACACCAAATGACAGAGGCATCAGTTGGAGATCCTGTTGAACATATGGGCACAAACTAGATTGTTTTTTTTCCCCCAATACTCTGAAACACATTTTGAAGAAATAAATTATTTAAATGGAATATACAATGTTCACCTGGAACCTCTGGCCCGTATATCATGTTATAGACATGTTGGAGGACAGTCAGAAAATGCTGTATATAGAGGAGACCAAAAGATGCTTTCTCGAGGTCTTGTGTATGACCAGTTTTATTAGCACAATAATAGTACAGCTGTTATGATTGTCCAGAAGCTATTTTTCCCCATCAAGTATGTGTTTTTATGGTACATATATCACTTTTCTCCATATCTCCTCAGCTCTGGATAAACTATACCTGGACATGATATTTTTAATGTATATATTTTTGCCATTCTAAAACTTCAATTATTAAGAAAATAAGCTAGCTTATTGCCTAATTCTCTTTTCTGCTTGTCTAGGGGCTGAAAACTATACCATATTTAGTCATGGCAATGGAAAGCATGGGCTAAACTGAACAGAGGCAGTCTGTACAACTAGTCTCCTGAACTTTTGAGTGGTGTATAAGAAGATGGAATGTATGAAATTGTCTTTTACTGAGTGGATTGATGGGCCCCTTAGTTTAGTATTGCATAAAACAGAGTGGAATGTTATCCAAACACTGATGATACCCAAGGAAGTAACAACTTATCTCTAAACTACAAAACAAACACAGTTCTTTTATTTAGTCTTGCTATGCAATTATTCCATCTCCTTTTTATTCATTAATAAAAAGGAGAAAAAACACTATTTTTTCTATACATGCTTTTTGATTAATTGTAATTTAATAAGAAATACTGAATTTGTAACCTTACAAATCTTCTTGCCCTCTTCTACCCATGTCAAAAGGCTCTAGGGTTAGGAATATTTTGCTGTGATTACGTGGGAGCGAGGATATATTTAGCAAAGGCTGTAAGAAAGCTTGTCTGCAGCTGCTGGATGCAGTTTGTGAATGCTCAAGAGATAGAAAGTTGGATAAATTGGCTATTGTCCCACCACACAATCAGTCACTAATTCAGTCAAATCTCTTTGGTTGAGGTTCCAACAGCTCATGATCACATTAACTGGGTCAAAAGTTACCATTCTGAGAATACAAGGTCACCACACACTTTCTCCAGGAAGCGGCTGGTATGAGATCTTGCATCAGGACAGTACTGGTAAGGCTTCATAGCATCACCAGCCCCTTCCCCATTGGTCAGGCAAGCAGTGGTAGATGTGAAGGGCCCGGGAGAGAGAAAGAGAGAAACGGAAACAGAAGCGCTCTAAACCTTGGCTCAGACAAAACCCCACAACTCCCATACACGTACTCTGGCTTCCTATCTCTTCTGTCACCCTCCTTTCCAACAACCAACCACTCAACAGCTACTTTGCTGATCTCTGCCCAGAATCATCCCTTCCCCAGAGCAGCCAGAGGGAGCACTGGATTGCCACACTTGACTCTATTCCTTCTTCTCCAGTGAGAGTGCATGTGAATGTTCTCAGAAATAGGTACGAGATGCATCCATATGGAATGAGGTTTCATGAGGACCATAGGTACCTAGCAGGTTCTGTACCAGGTTTTGTCACTTTTCTATGCATTTTGTGAGTCTGTCCATTTATGATTCATTTTGCAGAGTATATGACAAAGCATTTAGGTTTGCTACTAAATTTTGAAACCAGTAGTGGACCTCAGTAGCAGGACATGGATTTGCACAATCTATATGCTTCAAATGCCTGTGCTCTGCTTCCACATTTTTATGAGTATATTGACAACTAGCTTGCTAAATAAATTTAGGTGTCGGTACACTCAGATACATCAAAGGCAAAAGGTCCATCTGTTTAATCCAAAGTTGGAGAATAAACTTTGATTAAGGCTTCATAATACTTATTTGATTCCGCTTCCTTTATTGCATACATACTTTGGGCCCCAGATGCATACATATGCTATTTTAGCCCCCTTCTGGCAATGTGTTTGCTTCAGTGACCATGCAGCTAGCATCCTTCCATCCGCAGCTGCACTAGGTCCTTCTTCAAGATGGATAAAATCCAAACCCTGGAAGCCAATGCTGCAGCAAGTAGAGTTCACTGAAGAGGCATTTGGAAACAGAAATTACTGGCATGCCATGAAAACTGGCTGCCACCATACTCTGACCTCTTTTCTGACAATCATTCTACCCACAAGTATGCAGAAAATGAAATCTTGGGAGCTTAGAGGTTACCTTTGCACAAAGTTAACTGCAAGGTAATGGAGGCTTATACAACAACAACAACAAAAAGAATGTATATTACATTTGTGATCAGTGACAAGAATGATAGCCAGTGTTAAGGGAGAAGATATTGATGATGCACAAAGTTAAGAAGAGTGTACCCCAGATGGTATTCTCCTGGTCTTCCACAGTCAAAATTCCCTTTGGTGATTCTGGGAGTTTATTTATTTGATTTGATTGCATTTTGGCATTGCCTGAATGCAAACTAATATCAGAAAGCTGTGAAAACCTTACAAATAATACTTTGTAAGTATTATTTTATGCCTTGAAAACATATCCAATAAAAGACTTAGAAAAGATCCATAAAAGTATGTTAAATGTTACCTTTATAAAACAACATATGTATACAGTATGTTTTAGTTATGTAGTTTTGCAAATAGTAAAGAAGCACCAGCAGAGCACAGAAATTGTGGAACTGGGGTTCTGAACATGACATCTGATATTAGATAGAATCTAAAATGTTTCCCACAGAAATTATGTACATCAAACTGTTCAAATTTCATTTGGTTCGATCTGTGCTTCTGCTTGCATTTGTTAGTTGTTTTCTTCAGTTAAGGCCTGGGATTTTTTGCTGGTATGTTCTGAATGGAAAATGCAATGCATAAATTGTACTCTTAAGCCTTTTATATGCAGTTAATTTCATGCCCCGTTTGTTTTGTAGTAACTCACTGCATTGTGCACTTTGTAGTCTAAAACATTTCACAGCCTTTTCAAATGCATATTTCACCAAAGGCTATGTCTTGTAAAAACACAAAGAGATTTGGTGAAAAAAAGTTAAACGGTGAAGAAAATACTGTGGGTTTGTCAAAAGTGCAAGAATATAAGAGACTGATACAGTATGGCAAAATTTGTTGAATGTATTGTGGATTTCAGCATAGCTGCCTAATTTTTTAGAACAAGATTTAGTATTACAGGACATACTGTACATTAAAGGACATGATCTGGCACAGCTTTTCATACTGAAATCTGGAAAACCAAAACAGTTATTCCCTATTTGTATGTGTATGTGGGCTTCCATACTTTCTTACTTCCAAGTAGGAACAAATAAAATATTTCGCTCTGAAACAGTTTTGTCTGTGCATTTTTACAGGCACTTAAAAAAAAAAATCCCATTGCTAATATGCTATTTATAGTGTTTTAGAATAATATTTTCAATATTAAACAGTATTGATACTTACAATCTTAGCTGTTTTGTATTAATTTTAGCATACTTTTATCCATATTTTTAGATTACAACAAAATTGTGATGGTTTTGGGTGGGAGGAGAATAACTTGGATACATCTAAGCATACGTAGGTCCCATTGACTCTGCCCAGACTAAATATCTTTTCATGGTAATCAGTGCCCCTCTCACACAGACTTATCTAAGGATACAATGGAAAGTACCCTCAAACACTTTTCCCACTGACAAATGATGAAGCAAAACACTACGAAAACATTAAGGCAAATAATCCTGCTTGACCAGACTAACAGCTCAAGTCCAGCACCCTATTTTCAGCATTTCCCAATGTGATTCTCTTAGAAATATTGTAAAAGCAGACCACAGATTGAGTAGTCCCTCCCCAATTGTTTTCTTCCCAGCAGTTGGTATTCTGAGGTACATTACTTCTTAGCATAGAAGTTTCAGTTAGTTAGCACAGCAATGAGCTTTTGGGCAGACCTATCCTGGATGATTGTGTCTAAGGCCCTGCTGGGACAGCTATTCTGATAAATCAATTATGCATTGTGTGAAGAAGCACTTTCTTTTCAGTCTCTTGACAGTCACTTCCACTGAATTGCTCCAATATATTTATCTCTACTTTCAAATATTAGAAAACAGGAATAAATCTTTCCCCTTTTCTATATGTACAAATTAATAATAATAGCAACAGCAATTGCACAAGAATAGTCCTAGTATTTATATACTGCTTTCAGATGCATTTTCCAATGACTATCTTATAACTGCCAGTAAGGTAAATTATATCAGTTTTGCTACACTCTAGCAGATAGGGAGACTGACAATTTCTTCAGTAATAACCCATAGCATCTTAGAGTAACACCCTGCTATTTGTGTGCTGATATCAAGAAAGTCTTTATTATTAATAGCACAGGAATGGTTAGACAGTAGATAGCTTACCAATAGAAGCAAATATGTGTAGCTCAGGGTTGAACTGTGGAGTCCTTGGGCTTCTCTGAGTTTGGCTGTTTTCTTGCAAATGTTTTGTTACCCGGCTAGGTAACATCTTCAGTGCACTGAAGATGTTACCTAGCCAGGTATCAAAGTGTTTGCAAGAAAACAGCCAAGCTCAGAGAAGCCCAAGGACTCCACAGTAGATAGCTTTCTCAAGATGCTATCAGTTCCTAGTAAGGAAATGTCTTGAAGCTGAGAAAGAATGGTTCCCCTAGGCCAATTAATGAGCAGACCCATAGCTAACCCCCAAATCTTGAGGAGGCTACTAATTTGAACCAGCCCAGGACATGTTATTTAACCAGAAAAATTAAGGGATCAGCCCTTTCCCCCTGCATCCACCCCCCAGCCCCACTACAGGCCTCTAGTGAGTTTCTTTCCAACTACTGTAGGCATTTTCATAAATTCAGGCATTAGCTACTACACAAAAGTCTCCTTCCAGTCAAACTCAATTTCTGGCAACATCATGGACATATCTCTGAAATGTTTTTTTTTTTTTTGGTAGTGATAGGATGTAGCTTGTCTTTGATTTCTTCTAGAACTCTTGACCTAGAAGTCCAGCCTACAGGTCTGGCATTCCTGGTGGTCTCCCATCCATGTACTATGAACCTGCTTAGCTTATGAGATCAGACAATTTAAGTATGCAGCAAAATCTACTCCAAGACTGATGCTTAGAAATTTGCTTAAGGTTCATACAGTCACACACCTCTTGATTATCGTAGGCAGCTAAAAAAACATAGTACTGTATTTTAGACCATGATTAGGGTAGCAAGGCTTCTGCAATATCCATGGCTTGCATACATGGGAAGAAAGAGTCCTGTATATACACCCTTGAGCTCTTGAAGTCAGCTGACCTCTGGTGTTGCATAGAAGTGTCCATATTGTTTTCTTGACAATTCAAAATTGGTTTGCCATTGACTTCTTTTATTATTATTTTTATTTGTCGTTGTTTATTTGTTTTTAAACTTCCTAGTCTAGGTTGCAGTTCTCCATTCCCGGTGGTCTTCCAGGCTGGTCCCTGCTTAGCTTTCTGAGATTAGCCAGGGTAGCTACATGGGCCTTTCCTGCCGAAAACTCCGGATTTAGATCTCACCAATAAAGAGGGGCGTAAATAATACGATATGACTGAAAGCTGGGAGAGTAACTCGGGGTGGCAAATATTTTCAAGGACTGACGCTCCTAACCAGCCTTAGCTGTCTCGTCCTTCCCTTGAGCAGAAGAAGAGGCCCTGCGATGCTGTAATTCTTCAATAATTGGGAGCCGAAGTCCCGCGACCCTCCCACACTCCTCTCTCCTCCCTGGATCGACCGGGAGTTCCTCGTCCATCGCCTCTCCGGCCTTGCCCGCCACGATCCGACTAAGTGTCGGCATCGCGCCCAATTTCCCGCGAGGGGGAGGGCAGAAGGAGCGCTTTGCAGGCGGGATGGATTCAGGTGAAACGCCGCTCGCCACCCGCCCCGCAGGTCTAATAAGGTCACGTCGTTTGTGGCGCGCTTTTTAAAGACGCTCCCTCGGCGCCCCCCCCCCCCGCCCCCGTTCTTCCCAGAAGCTGACAGGAGCCTTTGGTGCTCTGGCAAGGCCCGGGAGGGGCCGGGAGAGAGGGAGAGCGAGGCGAACCTTCTTCTTTGGCCGCCCCGTCCCTTTTATGTGTGGCGCTGGGGCGGGCCCGGCTGGTTGACCCTCCTCCTCTCTCGGAGGCGCGCCCGGGCGGGTGGAAGGCTGCACACAAAGCGACCTGAGAATTTCTGTCACTCTCCGCATCTGGTCCGAAGTGCTTTAATCCCAATTAGGGGCGGCTGACACACGGTCCTATTCACGGCCCTCCGCTCTTGAATACATTTGCCTAGAAATGAACTTCGCCCATAGAGGCGCCGCTAAATGTGCCCAACAGCAAGGAAAATCGAATTGAGGCCCGGGCGCCTCGGAAGGCGAGGGTCGGAGAAAAGATATGAATTTATAAGGGCGACACCGAAACATCGCCATTCACCCCTAAGGCGGCCGACTTTTCTTCGCACCCTGTCAACCGGGAGATAAGTGGGCCGAGGGAACGGGGGCGGGAGCCGGGAGAGGGGGACGCTGAAAGGAGGCGACTCTCGACAGACTTTGAATACGTGATGCGGCAAGTGCCCGCCTGGCCGGCCCCCTGCTTGAAAGCGCCCGATTGTGAGCGCTTTCAAAAACAGCCGCGGCCCTCCGAAAGAGCAGCGGGGCCGCGCGCGGAGTTGTGCGCGCGCGGGGGGGGGAGGAAAAAGGTGGACTCTCCACCGACCACCCCCGCCCCCCGGCCCGCGCCAAGCGCCTCCAGGAACCGGGCCGGGAAGGAAGTCGGCAAGGCTGTCCAAGCGGAGATGGTCGTGCCATCTGCCGTAGAAGCCCAATTACTGTTCAAAAGCTGCTCCAGTATCCCACCCACCTCTTGTCTCTCCCTCACAGGTGCTTGGGGAGACCCGCCCCCAAACCCGCGCAGCGCCCGATCGCCCCTCTTTGGCTCCACGTCTCGCGTTGGAAACAAGCCAGAGAGCACCTCGCTTGGATTCGCCCAGAAAAGCAAACGGAGCGAGGATCCGTTGGGGCGGAAGGTGGAGTCGAGGGGCGGACACCGGATCCCATAAAGATCAAGGGATAGTTTAGACAAATGTTTCTCCAATCTGATGTTTTCCAGGCGTGGACTATGGGTATGCAAAGGTGAGAAGATGGGAGTTGTAGTCCAGACATACTAATGGGGATTGGTAATGCTTAGGCCTGCTTTACTCATGTGGCAAAACGCGAATGAAGAATCCTGAGACCTTCAGGATGCCCATCACTGATGAATCCTCCCCCTGTCGCGAAAAGAAGTCTGCCTCAGGGATGCGTGGGCTTCTTTTTCTGTGTTAGGCAGAAGAATTATGATTCCAATACCCAAAACCTGAAGTTGGGTAATGGTTCTATCCATTCGCCCTTCTCCGTGAGTCAGTTCTCCTTCTCTGGACTGGTGAATAAACACAGTGATTCTAAGCCCCAGCAAACTGTATACCAAGCACTAGTTAACACTCCATGAGGACAGATATATCAAATAAGTTATGCTTTCTCTGGAGCAAGATTCATTTAAAACCACACCACCCTCCTCCCCCATTTGGATAAAGAAAAACATTATTTTTCCCCTACCACTTTAAAAAATACAACGCTAAAGAGTTTTAGCTGTGTAAGTGTACATTTGTGGAGGAAAATAGGAATAAATAAATCCATACCTCCTAGGCCATCCTCATAGTGGAGAATACAATATAAGGGATGGAAAAAAGTCTTCAGGTACAATGGTTTGAGATCCTTATACACGGTTTATTGACTCCGGATTAACTGCTATGTCAAATGCCCATTGAGCTATACAATTTGTGTGTACCACCAGTCACAATAATCCGATTGACTTTCTTCAGATTTTGGTGATGGGGTGGAGGGGGTGAGGCAGAGCTGAATAGATCAAACTCGAAATTGAACATTAGAGTTGGGGGGGGGGTGCGTGAGAAAGGGAAGGGAGAAATTGTGGCTGAAATGCACCTTTCTTTGAATCCCAACAGGACTGACATTGCCTGCTCCTTTCTGTTTATACTGGAACAATCTGAGCCACTGAATACTCTTTCTTTCTTTCTTTCTTTCTTTCTTTCTTTCTTTCTTTCTTTCTTTCTTTCTTTCTTTCTTTCTTTCTTTCTTTCTTTCCTCTCCCCCTTTTTTGTTTAAGCATCCACTGTGTTTCTTTCCCCCCAACATAATGGTGCTGGCCCTGTATACAGGCATTCATGCTGGTTTGAATGTAATGTTGAATCTTCTCACTGCTGAAGCAGTTTGATGGTCTGAATGGAGCTCCCTGGTGGGACATTGCTAGGCGCAACTGTGCTTCTTTGGACGGCTGTTGTTCCTTAACATTCATGCCTCATTATGGGGCAACCTGTTCAAGCCAAAAGAGAGCCAGCTCCGAGCCAAAGCCTTCCCTTGGGGGCGTTGGCAGTTCAACGCTAGAGAGACAGAGAAGGAGAAAGGGATAGAAAGCTCACTAAGGAGGGGGAAAAATCTTTTGGTCGCCGGGCAAAAGTGATTTCCCCCTTTTAACTGGTCTTTCCAGCGGCCCAGTTGAAGTGTCTCAAAAGGGACTAGTGGAATGTTGTGAGTCCGACATTGTCTCAGAATAAAGCTAGAAGCATGTAATTAATGTGTCCTTTTAATAGGGAACAATAAAACCGTTCAAGCTATTTAATTTCATTTAATTTTCCATCCCATTTGCTCCCAAGTCTCCTTCTCCTCCTCCTCCCCTCCTCCCCCTGCTTTTTTTTTTTTTGGTAAACACCCAAGCTTTCATGGTGTGGCTTGCTCCAGTGGGCACATTAAGTTGATTTCAGACTCTCTTTTTTAAAAGAAGGAACCACCGTGTATATAATAAAAATAATCACCTTTTTTTGGGTGGGGGGAGACATTTATTACTATGGAAAGCAGATCCCAAGCAATGCAGTCCTAAGAACACAATACTATAAAATGAAATAGAAATAGGCTCATGAAATATATTTCTTCCTGCCCACCCCCCACTTTTTCCCCCCTCCCTTGATAGGGATGGGACGCAGACCTGATTGGCTAGGTTTCATATATACGCTCGGCCCGCGAGCCCTTTTTCCTCCCAGCCGCTGTTTCCAGGACGGTTTTGATCCGGCCGTTCGCGTGGCGTTCTTGCTCTTTGACTTGAACCGGGCTGGCGAGAATCCCACTAAGCCATGCCGGAGACTCTTCTCCACCCCCGTCGATCCGTCCGCTTGCGGCGAGCGGCGGTATACTCTGCCTGGTGTCATCCGAAAGCCGGAGGGGCAGAGGTTACCCGTCTTGTCCTCGGCCAGAATTTATTGCCTTCCCTTCTCGCCGAGCCTGTTACCTCCCATTCAGGGTGTGGAGCACCAGGTCATCTTCAGTCCGGCCTTAAGAAGGGGGGGGGGGTGTCATTTGGCAAGCCAACCCAAATTATCCCTTTCCGGGGGAACGCGCCTTTCCGGGTCCACCTGACCTAGAAGAGAAAGAGAGGGTTCCGGCCTTGGATCTCCAACCCAAAGCCCCAGCTCTCTCCCATCTGCAGTCATTGGCCGGTAACTCAAATGCTGCCTCGAAAGTCTCGATCTATTTGAAACCGGTGGAAACGGCAGCTCCGAGCCTGCTCTTAGGAAGCAGGTTCCACAGATGGAAACTGATTTCTGATAGTAGGGATATAGCCTGTAGGAAAAGTCCTAAAGAAAACGGGATTTACCCTAGAAAAAAAAATCGGGGCTTTTTTAGGATTCTAGAAAAGCCTGTGACCAAATGTGGCCTCCACCTTTCATCACTTTCGGCATCCTATCTTAATGTAGTTTCCTAACCATGCTGCAAGGGTCGAGCTTAGCTCACTGCGGTCTCTAGAAGCATCTAGCTGCAAATGCTCCTGTGCAACAAGCAGTTTGGAACTGCAGCCAAGATCAGAAAGGTCTCTAACCCAGTAGAGTGTGTCCTGGAGGACAGTAAAATTGCCAGGCTTCCGAAGGCTTGGGCCTCAGTGTTGGAGAGCAGCCTGGGAGGAGAAAAGGTGGAGTACATCCCTAGCTTTAAACCCTCAATCCTCAAGCCACTGAAGGAGTCCTGATTCGACACCCAGTTTAATTTGGAAGGAAGCTGGCTAGCTCTATCAGAACTTACTTCAGGCTACGGGGTCTGAGCTGCAACAATCTGGGCCACCACTAGGTGGCTGCAAAGAGACATAGGAAACCTGTGTTGATTTCTGCAGCACAACAGTTTTGCCCTGCTTTTGAAGTTAGATGTCCAATCACACCTGATGGAGTCGAACTCATGCAGATTTGGGATACTAGATCCTTTCCCTTTCTTGATTGTTTGCTATTATTATTGTTATTGTTATTGTTGTTGTTGTTGTTATTTAAGTTGCAACTGGATGCCCTCTTACTTGGAATAAATCCCTGAATTCAACAGGTGCTATTTCTAACTAACAGAGGCCTCTGCTACCAGGCATTTAAATATCTGAGAAGTCGTGGTTGTTTATAGAGAATTCCCACTGTGTTCAGCTGTGCTCACACCAAATAACCATGTATTCCACTTCACCTACATTGACGTTCAATCCCAAACTGCTTCATGACCAAAATGTGATTTTTTTTTTAGAAATACAGGATGTAAATAGAATACACACACACACACACACACACACACTGTATTTTTGCCGGGATTCTCAACATATCAAAATAAGTTCCACCAATTTCAAAGAGGGTGATCTTCCAGCTAATAGATGCCAACACCACCACTCTGTGACCTAAATAAACAATCATCTCAGGTCCCAGTAAATTCCTAACAGATCAACCTTTTGTTTTTTCAACCTTGAGGAAATGACAATTGATCTGTGACTGGGTTCAAATAACAAACTAAACCCAAACCAAACAAATTACGTTATAGCTGAGCATGTTGTGTGAACCCAACCAATTGTTGTTTATTCAGTGAACCATGGTGAAGTAAACCACAATCCAGCAGGTTACAGGACAAAGATCAATAAATTAAGTGGACATGGATTTGCAGGTTGAAAAACTCCTATTTGTGTGAAAATCAGCCCATTCTCCTACACTTTGCGCATTGGAGCTGAAGGAAATCAACTTAAGACCTGCTCAGTCAAACACTATTTCGTATTTCATTAACTGAAGGGGACCATAGTCAACAGTACTGGAATAAGCTGCAGGCTATGGAATAAACCTTCCCAGGATTGTGCTGTTAGAGGCACCAAACCCACATCAGAAAGTCACAAACAAAAGTCGAACTCCACCATTTCAGCAAAATTATTGAAGAGCTCAGGAGCTTCTTCTCTTCCCTGCCAAGTTAAAGTGTCTTGGCTTACTGTTTGATAACAAAGTCTACGATAGCTTACTCAGAAGTAAACCTGATTATGCTTAAGATCTGAGCCTTAATTGTGTATGAGATAGTTCGTTCCCAGTTGCTAAACGTTCAACAAACGTTCAACATTTTTAGATCCCCAAAATCTGAAGAGAAATAAAAATGAGTCTCGCTTAAGGCTTTTACTGAAGTCACCGGATTCTGCTGGATCGTGTCCTTTGAATTCAGAGTTTCTGAGGCCCAGTCCCAAAGGTTATGTGAAAGTCAGTCCGACCCCACTCCTTTGAATGTAACTTCCAAGGGATGGGCTTATCCCGCCCTGCCAGGCCGCAAAGCCTTTGCATAACTAGTGGGAAGTAAATCCCTTTCAAGCAGATGGGTTTTATTTGGGCTCTCCTTGGCTTGACTCCAAATGATTCGTTCCGGTATGTTCACCGGTTGTGGAACTGCTGCCTCCTAGCACAGCTTGTCGAAACTCTGGGAGAGAGTGAGCGAGCCAGCGAGAGATCGCACAATGCAGCCGCGCACGGAGATGTCTTCTCACTCGACATAAAGTGCATCTCTCAAGAAATGATGCAGCGAAGGTCTTCTTCCCTGACAGTCTGCCAGTCTCACCCGTATGACTGAAAAACAGCAAGCCAGCTTTTGGCTTTTGCACAAAACCCTTTTTCCGTCTTGTAAATGGAAAAAGGACGGTCAATCTTGCAATCCTGTAGCGGGGCATAGGTTGTCGATAAAACCTTGGCAGGGTTAGCCTTCTATCTAGTACGAATGACTTGGGAAGTAAACCTTCACTGGACTGAACGGGGGCTCCTACAGCCTGGTAGAGAAGCATAAAACCAAGGCAGGTCACGTGGCTTTTGGTCACGCCAAGACGGGGCAACTACTCAAATGTTTTGAGGACCACTGTTAAACTGCTTTCCTTAATGCAGAAGGCAGTTAGTATCACTGATTTCGGGGGGTGGGGGGCCCTAAGACCTCCGAGGAAGCAAGAATTATCTCTTCCTCAGGTGTGTCTCCTCGTCTCTTCTGCCTGATCCTAGAAATAGCCTTAGATCAATCAATTGGTTTAAGTGTTTACCGAAGTAGAGTAAGAAGTCTCTTTTTCCTTCTGCAGCACTGAGATGTCTTGGATATAAATCCCTGATTGGAGGACAGGCCTGGTATTATGAGACAATGGCATCTGCATGGAAGGCGGGTGCGGGGGGGGGGGGGTGCGGGATGAAACAGAAAACTTTTGGACAGTCAAGAGCTGCCTGAAATTCTCCAGGAAAAGTGACCGGGATGCATCCGTCACTGCCATGTGAAGGAGAGATACATCCTTTTGTGATAGATAGCCTCGCCTTTTCTAGGAAATAAGACCCAGGGATTTCAACTGAGCTTCCTTCCAACTAAATTCTAGGAATATTAGCTCCCAGCCATGGGGCTGGAATCTAATGCTTATTTCCCATCCTTTATTGAAGCCCTGCAGTGCACTCCTAACTCCCACCCCACACCCCTGAGTTCATCGGCATTTCCTTCCAAAGAAACGTTGCATAGGATTATGGTAATAAAATTATTTCTATGGACAGACACAGTTATTTGAACAGGTCTGACTTGCAAATAAGTTTGTTTAAAATGTGAGTTAGCCCCTTCTCTCTCTACAGTTCTGCTGGAATATTTTGTGGCTGTTCAATAATACACATGGACCAGCATATATTTCCCATATTATTTCTCCCCATTCCTTCACCATTTTTCCCTCTTGGTCTTGCATAAGACTGCTGTTGTGCAAGTTTCTTAAATAAGAATAATTTGGCAGAGCCTTTGATTCTGTTACAATGAGAACTGGACTTGTAGCTTTTCAATTTATTATTCTAAATAAATAGAATAACACACTTGGGAGAAAAATTATTTTGTGCTGCCTGAATCAGGGTATGGGCAATAAGTGTCAAAGGAGAAGGAAGACACGATTGTCATAATCCTGTGTCTTATTATGCTTTCTCTTCCTTATTTGAGTTCTGGCGTGACCCTCTGAAATTCAAATAAAACTATTTCTGCAGTGTTTTTAAACACTTCCAAGAAACGGTGAGGAATCCTGGCTTTCATGCAGGTGAGCCCAGAAGAAAAGGAAAGTCAAGTAATGAAGCCAGTCTCTAAGCTGAACTCTGAGCTTAGAGCCATGAAGTTGGCGATATAGCAGCGTTCCTTTTTCCTTTTTAAAAGTGTAGGTATTTTCTGGTGTTTTCCCATCAAGTACCTGCCCAATTTCTGTATGGCACACGCCAGGAATCAATAGAAGTTAACAAGGCCTCCAAACATTTTCCCCCCACCCCAACATCTCTTTGTTTAATCGCCTTTACAATCCAGCCGAAGGAGAGAGAATTAAAAATCTTTGAAGTCCTCTGGTGTACAAAAGGCTCAGCCAAGTAGACTTAAAACACTCCCTTCTTTTCCAAAACTGGTTTGTCGAGGAACAATCGGAGGAAGTAAAATTTATGGAGAAATTATACAGTGGATTTGTCACTTAAAATATCGTAACTGTCTCGGGGACAATCCCCCATGCTGAGGATTAATGGTCCCTCCAGACCTTTGATTCACCAGCGTCTTTTCTTTGCCCTTGACAAATTGGATTTTTAGGAATGGGAAGGTCGCCTGGGCCATTGTTGACTGCCCCATTCAAAAAAGCCCTTGATTATGCGCTGCGGAGTGGGGGAGAGGAGGAGGGAAGGGGTAGGGAAAAGCGCCATGTGACCCTCTCCCGGATGGAACTCGGCAGCTGCTCCGAGAGCTCAACTCTCTCGCCGCCCCAACCGGGCGCCCTGGAGCACCCTCGTGCCAAGGGGAGAGCCCTCTTCGTGTAGCAATTGAAAAGGCGGCGCGCACCCCCGGCCGCGTCACTCTGCGGGCGGAGAGAACGCCAGGGCGGCTCAACCCGCGTCGCTGCTCTCGCTCACTCCAGTTCGCCCAGAGTAGGGCCAGCTTCCCAGCGCCGCGTCTTTGCCCAGAGGCAGCGATGCTAAGCAGCCGGCCCCCGCCAGCCCTCGGCATCACCGCAGAGAGCAGCATCCCGGCTGGCCTGCGCCTGGGTCCTGTGCCCGGCACCTTCAAACTGGGCAAGTACCTGTCTGATCGCAGGGAGCCGGGACCCAAGAAAAAGGTACTGCTCCCGCACCTGGGCAGAAAGCACAGGGGGAGACCGGAAAGCCCAGACGGGAAAGGGGAGGAAGGGGAGCGGATCCCTTCGAGGGAACAGCGCGCAAGGAAGCCCTACTTTTCCTGCCTCGCCCCGCCCTGCCCGCGCGGAGCAGAAAGACAGTGAAGGGCTTGGGCCAGAACCCTCGTTCTGACGCCGTTCAGACTTTTAGTTTTCAGGAAGGAGCTGGCTTTGGGTGCTTGGTATTCCAACCCCGCCCCCCGCGCCCCCACACACAGACACTTCCCAAGCGAGGGCAGTCGACCAATTTACTGGCAGCGCGATGTTTTTCTTTCCCCACTCTGAGTGGCCTTTGACATTCAGAATAAGTTTTCCCCTCTTGATCTCTCTTCCCAAACAACCAAAGCACAGGATTCATAATTAAGAAATCATGAAATGATCGCGATCCATTTTTGCGATCCTCCTCCCGATTTTGTGTTTTTCTGTTGGCAAGGGGAAGAGGGCAGAAGAAAGTTTTCAGTGAAAATGGAACTAAAAATAGGCACCTCCAGGACCCAGGTGAGCTAGGCCCTTTTAACGGGGCTCGGGGTGGGGCTCGGGAGGCGGCAACAAAATCTCTCCTGATGCACCTTCGGTCCTCCAGAAGAGACTGTCAGAAGGGTGGACCGGCAGCCTGCTTGAGCAAAATCAACTGTCATGTGGCACTGCCACCCCACAGACACTTAACATGGCACCAGTTGTCTCATTTTAGAAGCTATTCCAACAGAGGTAGCACATGCATGCACAGGTATAGAAAATGAAAAAGTTTGTAAGCTGTGGATTCATAGATCCACCTAGGGTAGGAGGCAGATTTTTCACAGGTCTTTGCCAAGGTCAAATATGATGCAAAGAATAATTGGGTGAGTTTTGTCATGGAGCCATTGGGCTATGTTGAAGAGATGCTTCGTGCATATCCCAAGCCATTGCTGAAATATCCTATCCGTGTCTTTTAATGCTGAATAATAATAATAATAATAATAATAATAATAATAATAATAATAATAATAATAGTGTTTTGATCCAGATGAAATATTTATTTAGCAAAAAGAATCGGGATGATTTCCCAAATAGCAACTCTGTCGGCCATTGGTGGTATTTACACATCCCAAGCCCATAAATGGGTTCCAAAATAGAAATGGTTTCAGGGGTACGAGACCTTCTCCAGATGAAGTTAGCAGGAGGCAATTTGGTCCCCAAGCGCAGAGATCTGTCACAAGTTTCACTTGGATTCTGAATGGCCTTTAATTGTTTTTAAATGCTCTGCCAAGCTCTTCAAATTTATTTCTCATCTGGCTCCCTTGGTTGCTCCCTTTAGCTTGCCTTTGTTAGAATGATGTTTATTGCCCAGTCTTTCAATGATGTAGCTCCTCATTTGCTCTCTCTCTATGATGAAGCAGATTATGAAAGATGAGGGCGATTTTGCGACTAAACCAAGTCACTCATCCTTCCTCTTCCTGCTCCCTTCCTGAAACAAGCCTGATTAGGTGGTTCATTAATTAATTGCACTGAAAGGGATTGCAGTCAGGAAATCGATGCAGAGATTTGCTAGGCTGGAGGGGAACCGTTAATAGAACATTTTGAAAAGTGGCTGCAAGTAAGCATTTCAAGATGTGGCAGTAGAGACAGACCAGAGAAAGTGAAAGGAAACAGAAGGGTTCCCCCCCCCCCGCAAAAAAAACCCCCTTGCTTTCTCACTTGCCAGGAATTGTTTTGAAGCAACATGATGGAGATGTTGGAAAATAGGGCAGCACAACTCAGTTGGAAGTGTCAGTCCTTGGAAGTAAGGCTTACTAAACTCAGAAGGATTTACTTCAAGGAAAAATGCATAGTGGGTGTCCCTTCTCTATGGCCACAGTACATAGATGGAGGACACTGAAACACTTGGATTCAAACTTGAGCAATCAGCATGATTCTCAGCTCTGGTTCAACCCAAGGAAATTGGCTATTGTTACCTTGATTGCCACTCTGATGCTAGGAGCCAAAGTTTAGAGCCCTTGAAACCAGACAGGCTCCAGCATCAATACTCTCTAGGTTCTCTACCAGCACCAGCCATATCACCTGAAATCCCAGCCCTTCATTTTAAGTGGATCGAGCACTTACTTTTCCCCAGGGTAACTAGGCAAAATCATTTGGAGAGCCTCTTAACGGAAATAAACGAAAACCCGAAGAAAGCTGGGTTTAGTAGTGTCTCCTCCAAAGACACTATTCCTTAGAGGCAAACCAAATTTACTACCGAGTAAACAGGTGTTTACCAATTCAGCACTCCAAATCCAGAGCCCGTCAAAAAAACCAAACCAAACCAAATCAAACCAAACCAAACCAAACCAAACCAAACCAAACCAAACCAAACCAAACCAAACCAAACCAAACCAAACCAAACCAAACCAACCAAACAAAAAAACCCTAAAATCATTCATCACACTCAACTGCTTAAAACAATTGCCTTGCCAGATTCTGGTTTGCAGCGGTGGCTGTACTGGCTGATGGTTGCTCCTCTAAGGATGTGACCTTCTGCACATTGACCTTGCGGCAAGCCTCCACGGAACTTACTTGGAGTGGATGCGCTTCGGGTTGCTCGTAATCGCCTCCTGGCTGCAGCTGTTGGCTAAGGAGCTAAGCCCATCGATGGGTTCCATTCCTCTTCAGATGGTAGGAACCCTCTCTAGCGGACGGAAAGGTCCAGGGAAAAGGATCTCATTCGACCCCGCCTTGATCGGAAGGCTGGTTTCAGACACGCGCCCTGCCAGGCAGCGCAAGCCAACTGCCAAGTACCTGGTCCTAGAACTGACCGGCCTTCCCTGTCTTCCAGGTGAGGATGGTGAGAGGGGAGCTGGTGGACGAAGCCGGAGCCTCGGCCGTGGAATGGATCGGGCTAATCCGGGCTGCCCGACATGCGCAAGAGCAGACGCTGGAAGCGATGGCAGATCTGCCGGGGGGACAGGTACTGGCCTCCTAGTTTGCTCCCGGTAGCTGGAGAGGCGGAAAGGGGCTCCATCCGGGTCTGGAGGTAGTAAGCCTTGTCCCTCTGAGCCGTTGAGGGTCTCCGTTTCTCGTTTCTCCTTAGATTTTCTACCGGGCATTGCGAGACGTCCAGCCGGGAGAGGAGCTGACCGTCTGGTATTCCAACGCGTTGGCTGAGTGGTTTGATATCCCGGCCACGGCGACTCCGACGCATGACGAGAAAGGTAGGCGCCTGCAAGGATCTCGGGTCGGGCAGAGCCTGGCACCGCCGGGAAGCGTTTCCGGAGGGCGCTTTCGGCCCCTTGGCGTCTCAGTCGCGACTCTGGTCACTTCCACTCCCTGGGCGTTTTGCGACTGACTTCCACAGAGGCAGAATCGCCCCCGTCCAGCTCAGTCCGAAACGTCTTTAATTCGGGGGAATTCGGCCCCATTGAGCCCAATGGAATTTGTTCCGATTGCGGATCTGGATCTCCTGCAAGGACGGGCAGGCACGCAGCTCGGGCGTAGCCTTACGAAAAGACGCGTCTTTCCTCTCATTGCGCCACGTTTTCAGCTCCACTGATAAGGAGGCAAAAGGAGGCAATAGGAAGCTGCGGAGCCACATCAAGCTTCGTATCGGCCCCTCGTGTCTTACCTCGTATAACCAGGGGAAGCACAAGCTGTTTCCCTTGACTTGCCGCTGGCTTAGATGGCAAGTCAAGGTTCTCGAAATACGGGTTAGCAGTTAACAAGCCCTAACATATGTTCCCCTCCTAAACACGATTTCTAGGGAACCTTTAACAATCGGGTTCTTAACTCTTTACTTGGCAGTAAATCCTACGGAGCCACAGAGGCGGTGGGAGGATTTCTTGACATCAAGGTATTTACTTGCAAAGGCATGTTGTTCTGCCGAGTCCCCCAGGTCTTACTCCGAAAAAGGATCCCCTGGAGTTAACGGGCTTGGCCCCCAAATTATCAATGTAAAAGATGGCAGGTTTAGGTTGATCCTCAAGAAGGAAGGGGAGGGGGAAGTAAGTGGGTAAAAGAGAGGATGATGAAATAAAATGGACCTCCGTGTTCTTGATTAAACTGGGCGCCAGCAACTCCATTTCATATTCGAAATGGTGGGAATTTTTCTTTGCCTGTTGGAAGCACCGTCTACTGCAGAGAAAAATGTCACAGAACTAAGGAAGAAGTGGGTCACCTTTGATGGTTGGAAGCCAGACTTAGCTTTTGGGGGAACCTGAGGGCTGCAGTGGGCGGGGCAATGAAACAAAGGGGTGGAGACAAACTTCCTATGGTTGGGGGAATTTTGCAGGGGGGAGGGGCTGGAATTTTTAGTTTCCTAAACTCTTGTTAAGCCTACCGTAGGGCTTGCTCCATGGTATTAATATATTCCCTGTCTCAAAATGGTGAGAAACGGTGGTCAGAGCAGAGTTTCGGGGGTATGAAAAAAAAGTCTCATGAGCCAGGAATGCACATCCTTTACAGTATTTCAGAAGCATTTCTTAGCAATAGCTACCATCAAGCAGCCTTCTAGCAGGTGGGTCAGATTCTGCCTATTCCATCCTTCTGGAATTTATTTATTTGATTTATAGGCTGCCCCAGTCTGGTACAACTCTGATGGCCTGTCTAGATGTCCGGCACTGTAACTCACAAGCGTCCAGTCAATGTGTTAGAATTGCAAAAGCCTCTGCTGAGGGTCTATTCCTGATGTCAGGGTTGGCTTTCCAAAGTTTCAGGCAGAGAGATTTCAGGCTGGCATTTTAAAACTTGGATGCGAAAAGCATGTGCTTTCCATCCTGAGTTTAAAGAAGCCAAAATCGACTTCAGATAGGGAACAGTTCTAGATTGTGATGGGAACAAATTTCTGAATACACATATACAGGATTGTAGTGCGTACCTTCATATACAGCACCTATTCTAGCACATTATCTTTCAATATTTTCAGTCATACAGTCCTTGTTTTAAAACCTTCCACATCCCCTTAAGGGACTTTATTGCTTTATTATTTGATACTTTTCTAACACCAGGGACCCATTTCTTTATTTGGGTGATTCCTCACTATTGGTTAGAGCAATTTTATGACAAAGTCCTCAACACTTTATTCTAGGATAAGGAGCTGGAGAGTAATCAAGCCAACAACAGGTGGTTCTCTGGGCAACTGTGCAGGAAGCATAAGGCTTTTTTTAACTACCTAGTCTAGTTTACAGTCCTGGGATTTCCTCGCTAAACACAGACTGGGTCCCACCCCTCTTGACTTTTTCTGAGATCAGCCATGGTCCGCCAGGTGCTGCCTTGCTGCGAACAAACTATCTCACAATCCTGCATGATCCCATTAAGGTTGCTATCCTCCTCTCCTTTCCTGGGAGAAGCCCCATTACATCCATCGACTTAGTTGCACTGTCAGTTGCTCTGCAGTTTCAGAAAGTGCTCTCCTCTTTCGAAGAGGAGGGAGGAGGAGGAAGGCTTTTATCCTGCTTTCCACTGTTATTCCATTGCGAATATACAGCAGCCTCTTCTCGTGTGCTGTGGTGGTCCCTTGGACTATAACTCTCATCACCCACAGCCAGAGTTGCCTTTGCTGGCAGGGTTCAGCCCCACTATAGTTAATGCGGTGTGTGTGTGTGTGTGTGTCAATGAAAGGAATATTAATACTAATAATACAAGAACCTTTCTAAAGCTGTCCTTTTAAACCCCTGTACTTGGCAATGAGGTCTCTGCTGTTGGCAGGAAAACCTCATGGACTGCCCACACCGTCTCCAGGAGCTGAGCCTGACTCGACGTTTTTTTTATATAGACTTAATCCAACTAGAACCAAGGAGGAGTGATTCCCGAGTGAATGCGCTGCAAGGCAGCAACATCCTTGGCAAGCGGTGAGACTCATTCCCCAGTTACTCTTTCTTTATTTAGCCCGTTCCTCGGCGTCCATTCTTTCTACCGTACGCGGCGAGTCTGAAGTGCATAAACTCCGGCTGCGCCGCGCTTTAAATGACCTTAGGAAACCTTTAAAGGCGGCGGTGAGCGATCTTTTTTCACTCAAGGAGATTCTCATAGAGCCCTTGGGAAAGTGTCCCCTCCTATAGAACGTGTCGAGAGGGAGACACGGCAAAGCCAGCGGCTTGGAAAGACGGTGGCCTTGCCCAATAGAAGTGTTTGATCCGCTCCGTTCAGCCGGTGCAGATCGAGTAAACGAGGCTCTTAGAAGCAGACCGAAAGCGTGTGTGTGAGTGCGAGTGTGTGCCTATGTGTGCGTGCGCGTGTGCGTGTGGAGATGCGGGCAGGAACCGGGCAAGCCAGGAGACTTTCTAATTAAGCTTGCTACTGTTTCCAAGCCAAGGAGCAGCCTTGCCAGGATCGTTTGCCCAGAGAATTGCCACTGTCACTTGAAACTTACAAGTCGGTCACATTTTCTAGTGTCTACTCTTTCATTTCTACAAGAGGTTTACCTGTGTATTTTTTGCACCTGTGCAAAGTAAACGGATCATCAAGTCGGGCTGAGAGCGAACAATTCCTAACCACCTGACGACCAGGGAAATTATGACCCTTTCTCCCCCCCGCCCCCCGAACCTTATCGCTCCGAAGGCCAGCCACGTAGAAACGAATTAAGAAGCGATAAGGAGTGGTGGTGAGGGAAGTCTGGAGAGAGCCGGTGGGAGGGAGAGAGAAACAGGGAATCCAAAACGCTTCTGAGTTTGTTAGAGACCTCAGCAAGGATGGCTGATGATCAAGGATGGCGGGATTGCGGCTCAATTATATTCGGGAACAAAGACTGTGCTTGGGCGTCTTTTTCCAACCTGCACTCCTTACAGTGTGTTGGACTAAGACTCCCTTCATTTACAGACAGAAAATTCGAAGCTGGTAAGCAGCACCACGTTCTTAGCTTCGCTGGCCAGGCTAGAGAGCAAGCAAGAGAAAGAAACCCCAATTTACAGAGGCAACTTCATTAGATCCCAGAAGTTTTATAAAGTAGTTGCAAGCTTCCAAATTTCCAAGAACTTTTCATTAGACAGAATCCGGGGAAGGGAACCCAGCAGAAAATGTGTAGTATGTTTGTACCAGAGTACATGCTTGGGTAGAGTGAAAGAGCTTCCGCGCCTGCAAACTGGGCTTTGGAGGTCCCCTTGTTTCGGAAATATACATCCCAATCAATAAACTAAAACGGTTTCCCTTGGCCCCCCAAAAAGCAATTTTGTTTTGCTGATTCGAAGGTTCTTAAGTTTTGTTCATCGCCCAGAGTCCCGTTTACGAGACAGGCAGCCATATAATGGAATGAATGAATGAATGAATGAATGAATGAATGAATGAAGAAGTTTCCTTTTTCCAGTGGAAGGGAGGTAATCTTAATTACTCCAATTTTTTTTTTTTTCATCAATGGCTAACTGAAACGAAAGCCCATCTCCGTTTCTTTTAAACAGGTTCAGATGGATCCAGGTATTTTCCTGAGGCAGCTAATTAATGTAGGCAGTCACAGAGTTTATTTGCAAAGCTTGAATAACTTAAATCTTAGCTTAAATAACTTAAGAATAATTTAGGGTGCAGCCTGCCCCGTTTTTCTCAGAACAGGAAACCCCAGGGGTCCACGGCTATTATAGGAATACAACCATTTGTTTATTTGTGAGATTTATATTTCACCCAGCATTCCCTTTAGGTCAGGGCAGTGGACATAGCACTCCCTTGTCTATTCCTCCCTCCCCCCACTACAAGCTGTGCTCCGAAAAAAGTTGTGTCCCCAGGGTAGTGGGAGAGATCATTCTTGGGTGAGCAATATAGCACAGTAACTCGGTCTTATTTTTAATTCGCATTATATTTCGACTTACAGAGGTTTTGCAGCCCCTTCCAGATCCTTTTTGTTATCTTCCATTTCACAACTAATCTTTTAGTTCCCTATCAAGCGGTGATGTCAACAGTTCTCTCTTCAAATCCGAAGTTTAGTTTAGTGAGGCGTCCCCCACACCACTTGCCACCCGGGCTGGAAAATGGTATATCTTTTTCGACATTTTCAGTCCTTCTGAACTTTCTGATGCTGCTCGTTAACCAGAAGATTAATATCGCTGGCCAGCACTCCGGCGCAATCTTCGCTCTTCCTCGCAACCCACAAACCACAGAAAGAAGGGAGCGTGGACGGCTTAGCAACGCCCAGAGCGCCGTTCGACCTGAGCCAGATCGCTTTGACCCACTTCAGGGCACGCTGAACGTTTCAGGAATGGAGCCCAAAGGGCATCGCCTTTTGAATCCGCCGATTCCTTATGGCCCATCCATCTAGGACATTGTCTTGCCTGGTAACGAGAGGTTCATGAGCATTAGATTGCCCTTTGTTCCCCGAGTCCGTTCCCTGACATACGCTACCTATTCTGTCAGCGTCAACAGATGGGCCGCCGGGCCGGAGCGTGAAGGCGGCAGCTGCTGGTGCTGGCCGCCTCCTGGAGTCCACAAGCAGCCCCGCTGCCGCGCTCGCAGCCCTCTCTGGCTTGACTGCTTTTGCTCCGCAGTCTCTCCCCCCTCCCCAGAAAGGGAGAAAAGTCCTCAGTGGAGAAAGGTGCCCGCCATTCAGACTCATCTGTATTATCCAGTCTTTCCACTGTTTTCAACAAGGTCAGCTGCGGATTGACAATCGCAACCTGATTCACTTTCCGCAAAGACTTGTAAACTGCTTTGATCATTCCACCGCATTCGTGCATCTGTCTTCTGGACAGAAAATTAGGATAGAAATTACAAAAGTAATTGAGGGATCATGAAGCCATTTTAAAGTTTCGACTCCAAGGATGCAGTGACAAAGTTCTTTTGAAACTGCAATCTTAAACATGACAGCTCTGCTTGCATTTACTGAACCCTATGTCTGAGTAAAGAAGCCTAGCATTTGGCATCAGATAAATTAATAATAGGCAACTTATTTCTGGTTAAACTCAAGCTTTCTTATCACGAATGAGACCTTAAAAGATTAACTGATTTTCTGTGGCATAAGTTGGCTTATACAAAATACCTTTTTATGTGATGCCTGAAGGGCAAACTTAAACTAGCAAAAAATATCAGAAGGTTCTGTGGCACTTCTAAGGAGTAACAAATATGTCATTAAACAGCTTATAAGTATATATGCATCCTTGATTTGGATAAGGGCAATTTGTAAAGACAGGTGATGGGAGATGAAATGTGGAAAGTGATTATAACTTTACTAACCATGGGCATTCCAAAAATATGTGTTGGGAGAATAAAGATACATTTATTGTGCTGGTGAATTGATTAATACACACATTATGACTTTTTCTTAAAAAATACAACTTCCCCCAGGAGGCAAATCTTGAATTTGATGTATTGTAATCCATATAATCTGCCTATGAAGTTTCTTTGTTCAAGAATGGCTACCATAAGGCAGTGACAGAATGTTCTGAAAGGTTGAAGAGTCTTGCTACTGTTTTATGAGTATTGGCACTTTAAATATCAGATTTGTGTCTATGTATTTGCTTGTGTAAATATTGGCTATTTATCTTGGATAGCAGACAGAAAGCTCTTGTTGCCAAAAATAACATATGCATCATTGGAAGATGAGTGGCTATGGTAACCCCTGATATTTGAGAGAACATAATTAGGCTTTCCAGAATAGGTAAAGAGGGATAATACAGGCATCTCACTTTGTAGCAAAATATAATTTATCTGTCTGTAGCTCTGCTAGTGGTTTTTTTGTTGTTGATAAAGAGTGGGGAGAAGAAATGGAGAGGAATGAAATCAGAGGGAAACTGCATTCACAAAGAATAACCCATCAAATGAAATTCAAAAACTGTCCATAAAATCCAAAAATTGCAATGGTTATTAACAAAGCAGTATTCCTGACCATATAAAATATGCATAGGAGCTAATTAACATATGCAGTGGGACAAACTAATTTTGACAGAATGCAAAGAGATGTTACTGAAGCATGATGATTCACTTTATAAAAGATCTTGTGTTTATTACTGACCTGACTTAAATTCAAGTTAGCTGATTAGGTCAGCCTTGCCTGCCCAGTTAATCAGAAGCCAAAAGCGTTCACAAGAACTCAATTCTGCAATTGTAATCATGGGGAAGACAGCCTTGATGGCCTTCCAGGTAAGAGAAAAGCCACCTAGCTTCCCCAGTTGCTGAACACTGTGTGCATTCATCTTCCAGCACTTTTACTATGGGCTGGGCTGGTCAGTTAAGACTTTTATTTGCCAGACAGATTGACTGCTTCATACTAAACCAGTTAAAGTACTAAATTAATGACCTGAGATGTTGGCATCTATAAATAGATCAGAGCAGGGCTAGCAATATTTTACCAAAATAGTCAAGGGGAGTTATCAGTGAGCACCCAGTCTTCCAAAATATAGATGGATGTATGGATAGGGCCTCTTTTGAGAATGACAAATGGGATTTGGAGGACACCAAACCTGGCCAAGAAATGGTCATTTAGCTCTTGTCTAGGGATGAGTCAGGCTTGCCATAACTGTTAAATGATTCCTCTGTATATTGTTTTAATTCTTTTATATTCAGAATTATTCTTAATATAATAAAACTGGACAAATCTCCTTTGTGTTGCCTTTTCAGTTTCTAGTATAATTCTAATATCTTACTGTCTGTAGAACCAACATAAAACTTTTTAATGACTCTTGAATGCCAATGTTAAAGAAAGGACAGTAAATCAATTAAAATCAAGCCACATTAACTTAAAGAAGCCTAGAAATAATAATAAACAACTTGTGTCTCTAGGGACTGCAGATATAATATTGAAAGCATTTTAAAGTTCTATTACCATTACTTCTACCATTCTCACAGCAGTTGTGTGATTATAATTGCTTAAAAATAAGAGATGGGGAAGTTATGAAGCTATGTCAGAATAGGTTTAATACAGTTTGCTCTCATTTTTGTAACAGAAGAATCACCTGCAATTAGACGTTTCCCTGAGACCATATTTATCCAGCACTGATACAGTTGACACTTGCTCTATTTTATTATCATCCGCCAACGTGCGTTAGTCCGAACTCATGCACTTGCATAATCTGCTCTATCAACGCAATGGAGACCAAACTCTAATATATCAGCACAGTTTGAACCAAGATGTGGCAGTCCAGAGATGGTTGGAAAATTACTGGGACTTATGAAAGTGGGAGCCCAAAGGACCTACTAATTGGGGAACTACTAATTGGGAGCAGTTACACTGACCTCTGCTTCAGTAGATTCCCCGCCGCCACCTATCACCTCCCCTCCCTCCCTCCCAGCATCTTCCTCCCTTCAAATCTGAAAGCGCTTCAAAAGTCTTTGTCAAAGTTGCGCTTGACGCATTTCTGGTTATTGTTACAGATCTATTGTTTTTCCTTGCTAGGCGAAGAGCGCTACATTTGCTGGTACTGCTTGCGAACCTACAAGTATCCCAACAGCCTCAAGGCCCACGTCCACTTCCACTGCGTGTTGAATCACGGCCGCGGCTTCGCGGGAGCGCCGGAGCACCACCGGCCTGGCGAGCATTTCAGTACAGCTTTGAAGCCGGCAGCCGCGCCGCCTCTGAGGCCCCCTTGCCCGGCCGTGTCCCGAGACGCTGTCAAGCGGGAATCCGCCGGCTCGCCGTCCTTAGCCAAAGGGGGCGGAAGCGGGCGCAAAGCCGCCAAGGCCGAGCAGGAGCGCGCCTTGGACATGAGCGTCGGCTCGGGACGGGGCCCAGGGCAGTTTTGGGGTCTGCTGGGCAGCAACTCCGGGGGCAGCAACGGCTTGAATTTCTACCCCGGAGTGAGGTCGGCCTTCAAGCCCACCGGCCTGGCTAAAGAAGACTTGCCTGCTTTTCGGGAAGAGGGCAAAGGCGGCGGCTTCAGCAAGGCCTTGGGGAGCCTCAAGCCCAGCCGTGCCTGCAGCCAGGCCGGCGGCTCTCGCCAGCCCCCTCCGCCTCCCCACGCCAAATGCCACCCGCCGCCAGCCCCGCCGCCCTCTTCCGCGGCGGGGCTGGCCTACTCCGGCGCCGTCCGGGGCTTCCCACTGCTGACGCCCTTCGAGGAAAACTCCGCCTTCAAGCACGTGGAGCGCGGCTTCTCGGCCGGCCTTTCTCCTCCCACCAGCCGCTACCCGCGACTCGCGGGCGGCGCCGGACTCCACTTGGAGCGCTTCGCCGCCCTGCCGCCCTTCGAGGGGCTCGCGCCCTACTCGTCCTCCGGGGACTGCCCGCTTCCGCCTCTCCTGCCTTCTTTCGCCGTCTACAACGGCGAGCTGCTCTACAGCGCCCCGTACTATCCACTTAACCTCCACTTCGGCAACTTCCTCAAGTACCCGGAGTCGGCGTCCTATTTCAGTGGGGCCGCCGCGGCGGGGCTCCATCCGGCCGAGATGGGCTCGCTGGCCGGCGTCGACCGCGAGATGGCCCTGCACGCCCATCAGCTCTCGGAGATCGCGGCGGCCGAGAAGAGCCGCGGCCGCCTGGAGACCTTGCCCGCCGCACCGGCGGGCCCGGCCAGCGGCAAGCCCAAGACGGGCCACCTGTGCCTGTACTGCGGCAAGCTCTACTCGCGCAAGTACGGCCTGAAGATCCACATGCGGACTCACACCGGCTACAAGCCGCTCAAGTGCAAGGTCTGCCTGCGGCCTTTTGGCGACCCCAGCAATCTGAACAAGCACATCCGTCTCCACGCCGAAGGCAACACACCCTACCGATGTGAGTTCTGCGGAAAGGTCCTAGTGAGGCGCCGAGACCTGGAAAGGCACGTCAAGTCCCGGCATCCGGGCCAGAGCTTGCCCAAGGGCGGCGCCGAGGAGCTCCAGGAGCCAAAGACGGACAACGAGAGCGACGTCGACGTCTGCTTCACGGACGATCAGAGTGATCAGGACATCGGCGGCGGCGGCGACGGCTGCCGGGCCAAAGAGCAGCAATAAAAAGAAGCCGAGCCAGTGTGTGTGTGTGTTTGTGTGCGCCATAGGATGGGGGACGGGTCGGACACGGGGGTGACCAAAGCTGCTAGTCTTCTCGGAATGAACTCTCTCCTTCCGTCCACTCGCTCGGAGGAGCTGCTGGGTACAATACCCAATACAATCGACATACCCCAGAGCTTGGAAGGGGAAACTGTTTGCCCAGCTGGTTGAGTTCGGGGGTATTGTAAGGTCTCCCCTTAAGAAATGTCGGTTGGGCAACTGCTTTTCCCAGTCCCTCCCCGCAGGATGGTCTCAGTCAGCCTCAGCCGAGAGGGGCAACTGCAGAAGTTTGCAGAGTTGACCCAAACCCTCTGTAGGACAGGAGGCTTTTGGCCCCCCGCAGTACAGAGGTTTTGTCTGCAGGATGGAATCACACCATGGAGGACCTACTCACGGTGCCATTCCATCCAGTTTTCTGGGATCCCTGCAGGATTGATCAGTAAGCTGGTTGGGTTTGCAGAACAAGCTAAAATGTGGTTGGTGAGTTTGTGATTCGTGTTTTGTGCCAATAGCTGTACTTTACCAGCTGATGATAGTGGCAAGAGATGCAGATTGTCTTTGCAAGTAACTTTCACTTAGATTATAGCCTAAATCCCACTGAACACAGCGGTCTGACTTCTGAGTAAGTGTGTGTAAGATTGGCCTGTTGCCATTTTCATCCCTTTAGGTTCCTCTGGTGGAATATGTCTTCTCTTCCTCAGCTGTTTATGATGTCATAATGGACTGGATGGTTCTTAGGCCAGCTTGCAATCATCTTTGTGGCAGTTTAAAACCTGACTTCATTAGTGTCGTATTGGCAGAAGGATGATTGGGTGCCATTATAAATCACTAGTGAGGAAAGGGATGTAGTTTCCACACTAACCATCATTGTGTTATCTAGCTGGCTCTGTTTTACTGGTTTGAAGAGGGTTTACATCGCTACAGGAATGTCTGTGCTCACCTGTCACTCTACAAAGAAAGTTGTTTGGATTACCACTGTCATACAATTATGGATAGAGAGTTACTTTTACAATATTTTAGGAGAAGGTGTTTGGCTGAGCTCAAGCATATTTCTATGAAATCTTAAAAGTATCACTTGGAATAGTCCCATTCCAGTAGCACAACACCCAAGCCTTTTGTTGACTCTCATGGGATTGCTGCACACTGCACTCCCCACTAATTCCTCAACAATATCTTGTGGGCTGCTGGTTCCTGCCCCTGGTTTAAATGATTGCAACTTATCCTATCGTGGCCTCACTTTCACTGAAATGAACCAGCTTTAAATAAAGGTCTTCAGAAAAGGTGTTTGTGTGAAAGTGAGTGAATGAACTCACTGAATGAACTCAGGGTGGAAATGTCTGCAGCCCAAGTGCTATCTGGCAATTGGGTCTGTCCAGAAGGAGGAGTCTTTTCCTGAGGGAAGAAACAGCTCCAAATGCTTACAGAATATTACTACTGGGAATCTTGGAACAGCCAATCTGTTTCTTTCTATAGTACCTTTAAAATGTGCCTTTTTGTGGGATATTTGGGAGATTGTCTGCAGAAAAGAAGTTAGTTTTTTCCCCTCATTTGCTCTGGCCAGCACCAAGGTATGTATCTTGGTGGAAAACCTGCATTTTTAAAATGTATAATCTGTATTAAATATCAAAAGCATTGGTAGCCACAATGGCCCCTTTCCACCTAAAACACACTTTTGTTTTGCTTATTTAGCTATGTTTACTTAAAAGTAAGTCCTTTTGAATTTCATCAGAATGACCTTTTTGGAAGCACAGTTAAAAAGCCCTCCGTAGGTTGAGGTATGATAGATTTCAACAGTGCTACCTTTTAAGTACAGCTTCAATCTTGTTTACAGACTGAAATGTGTAGGTTTACTCCTGACTAAATATCTTTATGACCACACAGTGGGGGTAGGGGATAGGATGCCAGCAGCCTGACCGACTCTCCCATTACAACTTATTTATAACAGAATAATATTTGGGTAACATTTGTAAAATAAAAACATGAAAGCATGACTCTTCAAGCATGCTGTATATCATTTTCAAGAATATACTTTTTTTTAATTTCGTAGACTACATATGTGGTGTATGCTTTATAATGAATGGTGTACAGTGGAAAGTATTTTGGTCTCAGTTACAGGTTGTCATTTTTTAAGACAATAAAGTTATTGACAAACTATTATTTGATTAACTTTTTTTAAAAAGATTTTCAGTCTTTTTTCTTTGTAAAAAAATGCCATTTGAAACTCTTCAGTACAATGCAGCATCAACAGAAGTTTCATTAAACAAATGCATTTGATTCACATTGACTGGCACTTTTATCCTGATCACTTCTTTCAAATGAAGGAAACACAATGGCTGTGTTCACATTACACCCTAACTAGGTCAAATAACAACCTAGCAACTTCATTTGCAAAATACACTAAGTTTGCTTATTCTTAACCTTGCTTAGTTTATTTCTGGCTTATCTACTATGCCAACCATCCCAATTTGGTTAGTTTATGGTTGAATATATTGTGCTAACTCAGAAAGTGGATTAATTCGTTAGACAAGTTAAGTGAGTTGTTTGAAGAAGCCAATAATAATGTTTCAGAATTGGAATGGAAATATTGTAGGCTGATCAAGACTGCTTGGTTGAAGCTTCTAAAGTTCAAATCCCAGCTGACTAGGGTCATAACAAAATTACACTGAAGAAATGTCACTGATGTCAATGGGAGGTGTGGAGAGGCTAAAAGTACTGAATTGGAGCCAAAGTTTGAATCCTTAGACCCTTTGCTTGCAGCTTCCAGTTCTGAGCAAGTGCCAAGGAATTCAAGGGTTTTGATACAGATCTTGCATTCTTTTCAGATGTAGCTGACACAATGGACAGCAGTCAGCAAAAGCTCATGATATCAACAGTGAGAAAATTAATTTGGATATATTTAGATCCCAGACTTAACGATTTAAGCCTCCCTCCTTTTTGAGGACTGTGGTGATCGCTTAATCACTTTTAGGTCTTCTCTCTGATTCCCTCCACTCTCAGATCTAAGTTATTGACAGGTTAACAGTAAGCAGGCAAACAAAGTTGTTGTCAACAGACTCTGGGAATTTCCAGTTTTTCATTTTAAATTAGTTTAAATGGTAACACTGGAGTTTGGCACATGGGACAGGTTTAGCTACCCTCCTGAAACAATAATTGAGAAGTCGTTCCCCTGGAATTAAAGTCATTAGAAAATAAGAGATTCAAATCTTAAAACTAGGAAGGTCATGTAAGGGGCAAAAAGTATTTCAACAACTCATTTTTGTGGGGAGGGCTTTTCTGGACAAAGTATTTGATTTTTGACTATAGTTGCCAGACTGCAAAATATATGCACCAAAATGGGGGTCAAATTTTATGTTCTGGTGTGAAAATGCATTGATCAAAGGAAAGTGGTTCATGGCATGAGCAGTGAGTTTTAAGCTTTTGATAAAATGAGAAAGTGCTCTTTTCTTTTTCAACCTCATTCATGGCTCTTCAGAGTCACAAATGCCAACACATCATTATCATTATCATTATCATTATCATTCAAATATGGTAACTTCTGCTTCTTGTAGGCTGCAACCCAGTGAATCCTTTTTTATTTACAGCTGAGATATTGCCATTATGTTCAGTGGATATTTTGAATGTTTGGACGCTGGCAGTCATGAAGCATAGTTAGCTTCTCTTGACTTCATGGCTGTAACCCAGCCTTCAACACCCTGAAGCCCATTACATTCCTTAAGGCACAGTTGTCGTCATCCCTAGCCAGCATGGCTAACACTGTGACAAGTCAAACATGGAGGGAGTCAGGTGTTGCTGTTGGAGGCAGTCCAGTCCAATCTAAACATGGCAATCCGAAGTGAAACCCTTCCGGTGCCCAGGGTTTCCAGTCACTTGGTATTTCTCCCTTTCGTTTGGTCTCTCTTTTGGTGGGCGAGGAGCAATTAGAGAAACCATGCCCACTTCTTTGAGGATCTGACCAGAAATCACGATGTTTCTGGAGATTCTGGAGGCACCGAAAAGCATTCTTCTCGTGAGCCGGGAGGGGGCAAATCGCGGCGAGTCAAGACAACCTCGAACTGCATTATGGGGAGCGAAACGCAGACGCTGGTCGTCGGAGAGCTCCGTTCCAAGTTCCAGCTCTCTCCTGATTCCCAGCCGACTAGGCGAATCCACAGCCGGTTCCAGCCCAGGGACGAGGAGGCGTTGAAGGCGAAGCCGTCGCACCTTTAGCACTTGCCCGTTTCTCCCAACGTCCGTCAGAAATCTGGGGCTCGGTTTGGACGACGGAAGGTAGGAGCCAGGCAGTTTGCGGTGGAGTCGCCGCCTCCGCCTTAATCCGTTACACGAAAACAAGGAAAGGCCTTGGAGCAGCACGTTTATTATCGCTTAAGCGTTCAGACGACTTCCTCAGCTGCCGAGGTTGCAAAAGTAAACTCTTGAGAGATGTGGATAAAAGAAATGAACAGCCCCTGCGTTGGAAGAAGTCGACCGCCGTCAACGAAAGCGCGGGCTCTGACGAGGCCACAGAGGCGGGAAGCAGGTTCTGACGCAACTCGTTTTCAGGCAGGGTCGCCCCGCCAAGAGATCGGCCGCACCAAGGGGCAGAATGTCCCGTTTGCCCCAACACGGAGGCGAGGGGAGGCCCTCGTTAGAAAGACGCGTCCCTCCGACTCTCAGAGCTGGCGATCCGGGTAACGGCCGCTGGAGACGCTTCGGGACATTCAGCGGGCCGGCGCCCCGTTTCTTCCAAGTAAAGGGCGAATCTCCAAGCCAAGGATCCCGACCAGAATCTCATCTTCGTGGTCGCCATCCTACAACGAATGGAGCTCGTCGCCCGCAATTCAAGCAACCGCTCTAGCCGGCGGGCAGGTCTAAATAGTTCGGGATCTTTAGGCTGTGGGGCCATCCTGCTAGTGCGATCCTGATACCCGGAGGTATAGTGCACCTGCTGCTGGGCTTTTAGCTTCCATGAGTGCTTAGACAATTTGACATCGAAGTCATCTGAGTTACACCAAGCCAAAATGAGTGACACTGACCTACCCCAGTCTTCCATGCCTATCATAACCCCAAATAGCCCTTTACACCAAAAAAAGCACTTAATATTAAAAAGACGGAAGAAGGAAGGAAGGAAGGAAAAATATGCAGACCAAATGCATATAATAGTGAATCTTTAAGTTGGATTTGAGCATTGGGTTTCACACCTGAGTCACACAGCTTCTTGCATCTCTCTGACTTCTGCTGCAACTCTTGATCTGCTTATATTCAGAAAAAGTTTCTGCTGGCCAGAAGTGGAGTTATGCTACTGCCAGATGTATTTATAAGATTTTTGGCTGCCCCAGTCTGTTATGAGTTTGGGTGGCTTACAGAATATAACAATAAAAACACAGTAAAAACAATTATATAATCAAAAGAAAAGCTCATGGGGGGGGGATAAACAATTATCTAAAAGATCAAAATGTCTTACATGGGGTCTGTCATCAGCTGTGATTGTCTGGTGATAGAGCCAATTTTTAAAAGCTCATCTAAATAGGGCCAAGGTGGGAGAAAGTAATAATCTTATATGGAATGATGTTCCAGAGGGCAGGTGCAATGACAGAGAAGGCCCATGTCCTGGGTCCCACCAGGTGACATTGTTTAATCAATGGGACCTGGAACATGCTGCCTCTGTCAGATGGTGCGAGATGGGTAGAAACTATGGGATATAGGCAGATGAATATGAATGCAAGGCTCAGAGTATCTTCCCCTTCTCATATTCCCAATTTAAGCAACCTGCAATATGAATTTGAAACCTAAATTGCATAGGATACACTTCTGATTTCACATGGCAATCCTATGACAAATTAGTATTCATAAGAGCCCCAAGAGGTTTGATGAGGATTTGATTTAGACATGGATTTTCCACTTTCTACACTTTCTGACAATGTAGTTTGAGCCAGCAGTGCTAAATGGGGATGTCTGAAGCTGTTGCCTAACAAAACAGAGAGGGCACAGAGGAGGACTAGCACCTGGGTCTCTCTACTCCGAATCCAGCATATCTATCTATCTATCTATCTATCTATCTATCTATCTATCTATCTATCTACCTACCTACCTACCTACCTACCTACCTACCTACCTACCTACCTTCTTCCGCAGCATTTTATTAATCTATTAGGGGATTATTATAGGCACATAGAGGACACCAGATGGAGGAAGGCTCCTCCCTTCCTCCCTCCCTCCCTCCCTCCCTCCCTCCCTCCCTCCCTCCCTCCCTCCCTTCCTTCCTTCCTTCCTTCCTTCCTTCCTTCCTTCCTTCCTTCCTTCCTTCCTCACTGTGTGGTAGCTTGGACTGTTACCCACCATTCTTTTAATTAGTCTTAAAGGTTTTGACCTTTGTCCTCTGTGTTTCTAATACTGCCTGGGAAGAGCATGACAACATGGACTTCAACACTCATTTTATACTCACTTACCCAGAAGTAAACCATATTAAACACAGTAATATTTGCTTAGAAGGAGATGTAAAATCTTGACTTGGACCTGCTGGAGTCACTGCTGGGATAAAGGATTCCTATTGCTGCTTCTTCCCCAGATATTTTTTTGCTTTCCTTTTGTTTTAGTAATTGCAATAGGAGCATAAGACTCTTTAGCTTAAAGCTGTAGAAGCTATTTTGCAGTGTTTCTCCTTTTCTCTCTCTCTCTCTCAACCTCAGAAAGTAGGGAGGAAAAAAATAAGTTAACTCTGACATGTGTAGTTTCAATTATTTTAGCTAACAGAACTGGAGGAGACAACTTGCAAGAATAAGTGGTTAATTTTCTTCCTTTCCCTGAAATCAGTTTTCATCCCAAACTTATAGATCTGCATAGCAGTAAATAGTTAAAATGCATATTAATTTTGAAACTTGCACAAGTGCTCTTACCATTTCTCTCAGTAGATTTTAGCACAGGCTTGCTCTAAAAACACAAATGATAAAGCACCTGTGCCTTTTAAACTTTCCTTACTTCTGTCAAATTACAATATCAAGCAATGCTATGTTATGCTTGATTGTGTCACAAACATATGAATGTATACTATGAGCAAGAATTTATTTGAATTTTTTTTCTGCTCTGCAAATGCCCTTCAAGACCAAATGCTAGTTATTACTTTTGCTGAGTAAGATAGACTAGTTAAATTTTGAGTCCTACTTATGTTTTTCACCTTGCTGCTCTATCTATCTGTTTTACAGAACTTTAATGGAGCCTATAGTGTCCCCCCCCCCCCCTTGTCAATTAGCCTCCTACTTCTGCCCTAATGCTTATGAGTTTCCTGGAGGGAGGCATGATGAAAGTCAAGCCAGTGACTCCCAGGGGCCGTGGAGTTGAGACCCATCAATGAAGGTCCAAGGGTAGCTCATCAGATTGCAAACAGTGAGCATTTCACAGAAAAAAGTGGAAGTCATTAAAGGTGACTTCCAGACACAAACAAGATTCCAGATTTAATCTTCTTGATGAAATGTTTGTGAACCAAAATCATAGAGGCATTTCGAAAGTGACATTTTCTTATGTAGTTTCCATGTAGTGAAAGATGCAATTGCAAGATGCTTAGAAGAGCACAGAAGAAGAACATGACAAGTGTTTTGCCATATAAGCTCTGATAGCACACAGTCCAGTTCTGCTGAAGCTAATCAGACCTGGAAGATATGTGGGAACCACCCTTCAGTGGAAGAGCAGAGTGCAAGAATAACAGTCACTCAAAATGGACTGAGAAATTATAGCCAGTTAACCTACTTAAATGACATTCATACGGTATTTTCACACAGTGCTAGCAATAGTGGAGAATATGTGTAGCTCAGGGCTGAAATGTTCAGATCATAGCATTTGTAGAACTTGGTTTTCTTCTTGCAAACATTTCATTACCAAACTAGGTAACATTGTCAGTGACGTTGCAGTGATGCAAGGGAGGAGGGTTTGCTGGCTTTTAGCTATGACAGTTTGTCTTGATGATGTTACCTGTTTGGTAATGAAATGTTTACAAGAAGAAAAACAAGCTCAGTGAACACCAAGATCTTGACACTGATGTGTGTATGTTATGTAGAGGAAAATTCATATGTACACTAGATCTAAGCATAGGCACTTAGAAACAGCTCTTGTGAGTTTCAATAAGGGGGGAAAAAAACCTTGCTAATAAAATTCAGATCCTTAAATTCAGATTTAGATCCTAAATCTAGTTCATTTAGGATCCAAAAGATTACCTTTTTCACAAGTGATGGGCAGCTCTAGCTTCCAGCTTTGTGAAGCTCCCTGATGAATTAAGTGCTGCAGTAAGCATTAGCAGTGTGCTTGTTATTCTTAAATAATGTTTGCAAACTGTTTCTTTATATGCAGAATAAATATTGCCTTTGGGCAAGAGGCTAATTGTGGTGTGCAGCTGGACAGAGCTGGGACGCTTCAGGAAGAAAGAGAAACTGATTTATTTGTTTTTTATAGCAAATGTATTACAAGATGCATTAATTCTTTTCAGTTTGTAAAATAAGTAAAAATAAGATTATAAACAGAAAACCATAGCATGTGAAAGGAAGAGCATTTTCTTCCTATTAATATTATCTATTTGTAAAATGCAACTTTGTAATATGGAAGAAGAAGGACAATCCATTGACTTTATCAGGTAATGGAGAGTCAGTTTCCACACTCATGGGGAAAAAAACAGTGGCCTCCTAAATGGTTATCTTAACATAACCTAGTTTCTGAAACTCTGCTGAAGCACTCAACATTCTAAACATTTGGGTGTGAAGTCACACAACACTTTAATGTTATTAAAATTTACTGCTTTCTGGAATGAAAAAGAAATGAAGATGGCATTCCTAATAATTTATTGGGAAACAAGCCCCTGTGAAAGGAATGTTTGTAAGCAAACATGGCTAAGGCTGAAGCTGAAATTGGGAAGCACAAGAGTTAAGCATAGGCAGAAGAAAAAATATCTGAAAACTCTGTTAGAAACCTGGAATTGATGAAACAATCTCTGAATGTGAATTAAATCCAACGGTCATCTGTTTTAGGGCAAGAAACAGCAATAGTCAGAGAGTTCTGAATCCTTTGGCTTCCAGAGGAAAAGAAAAATAGCATTAAGGATGATGTCAAACATGAGTCAGAACAATTTCTGTACCATCACCTGGAGGTAAACAGGAACATGTCAAAATCAGGTTGAACTTGAGTTCACTGGACCGTACTAAATACGTTTTAGCAGCAGCAAAATGCTTTCAGGTATGTTCAGAATCAATCCAATGAAATATTGTTCCCTGCCCCATCCTGGATTTTGTATATTTATTTGTTCTTTGCAAAAATTGCAGAAATGAGAGTCTTGCCAGTGGGATGACATAAGAAAGGAATTTCATTAAAAATTATGAAAATATATAACTGTACATTTTGAAACGAGTATACTTCATAGGGGAGGTTATAGATTCTTGGTGGGGACTATTAGTTTTATTTAATATATTTTATAATTGATGCAATATGTCAAAGTTTATCTGTTAGAAGAAAACCTGACTGCATGCATTTGCTATTCTCACTTTCTCGTTCACTCACTCATTCACACGTGCACACCCGTGCCCCCCCCCCCCCCATTTTGGAGCCTGAAGCAGGTAATCAAATATGTTGAAGGAAACCATAGCAGTGAAATATTATGATAAGTTTGATAATTGGCGATTTGTTTCCCATAAGAATATCACCCAGCTTTACTCACCTGCCTAACATGATAGCTAGTTGTCACCTTACATTTTGTCCTAGAATATCGGTATGGGATAGTGATTAAACTGAAGTCCATACTTGGATGCAGAGATACCAGGAAATCCTAAAATAAGCTGCATTGGGAAATCAAGCAAACATTCAGAAATAAGTCAGTAGCCAAAAACCCTATGTGGATGTATCCAATAGTATCAGAGGTTGTGCTCAATTTGAGGGGGTCTTATTTACCCTACATCATTTCCCAACCCAGTTTCTGCCAGAGATATGGCCTTTAGCTCCCAGAATTTTGTGGAAGCTAGATGACTTAGGTTAGAAAAGGCTGAGATAGGCAATAGGGGAGTGTGACAATGGCTAAATGAAATGGCTTCTAGACCTCACTTGTTATCAATAACTTTCACCTATTCCTTTCAGTACTTTTAGCAGTCTTTACAGCACTATTAGCAGAAAGATGAAAGGGTAATTACCAACATTTGAATAACATTGTGGCCTGGATCATAAAAAAAAAAAGATAAAGACTCTATTTATCAAAGTGTAATTTATTAGCATATTTCATAGCTTTTATAATCCACTAAAGGCCAGTGGTTATCCTTTTCCTATAAGCATTTGAGTTTACCTCTGAAGCAATTGAAGAAAATCTGACCAAATGAAAGCACTTCAGGTTAACTGGATTTTTAATCAATGTGAATTGATGCTCCAAAATAGTTACATTTACTTTTTAAGCAAGCAGCAAATTATAGAAAATTGAAAAATTAAAAATGATGTGTATGGAAAAAATAAACATTCCAGAATAAAATGTGGTCATAGAGTAAAAAGATTAAAATGATCTGTTACTTAAAATACCTTGCAGTTTTCTACAGCAACTGGTACTTTATTGTGTTATATGCAATTTGACTCTGTGCAGAAGGATGTATGATATACAATGGGAAGCATGGCATGTGGCCTTGCAAATATTTTGTAGTATAGTCATAATTAGAATTTGCTTTTTTTTTTTTTTTTTTGCAGATTATCCCTCCTCCTCAGCTTGTATACATCTTCTGCAAAATAGTCTCTCCTTTCTGGAAAATCTGAGATATGTAAAATGCCATGGTTATGTGACAGTTGTTATTCTCCTTTTTTGCCCGTAGAACCTATTACCTATAAATTATGTGGGAAATAGCAGAAGAGTAATCTTGATAAATGATGCTCTTAAATAGGGAGCTAACATCCCCATCTGTACAATGGGGACATTAGCCTTATGAGCACTATGAAATTCTAATGCTGAGACCCTGATCTGATGTAGCAAGAGACTCACAGATCTAACTGTACTTGTCTTGAATGACTTGGGATGTATGCAAGATGACTTTTCCTACATTCCAATAGTCATCTGGCAGATTCCAAATTCAGTGTAACATAACAGCAACAAAAATCTTACTCTAATGTATTTAGCCACCTACAGTAAAACAACATAGTAAGGTTGACCAAAGGAAAAACCTCAGGTATCTCAAGTGATAGAAGTGAAGATTCAAGGAGAACTGAGAAACAGAGTTAAAATTAATTAGAAGTCAGGACCAAATTTCATAAATCATCATGCATTGCCCAAGCTAATTTTTGATAGTTGTATGCCTTCTATTCAAGTGTGCATGTGATGAAGAGAGACTGCTGTTTTTTGGCTGTCTCTGGTTTCTCACAAGCACATATGGTGGCTGAAGGGAGCCAAGAAAGAAGAGCTGAGGATGGCAGGTGTAGTCTGTGGGGCTCTGAATTTCAAACAAGTCTAGCCTGAGGACCTATGCTTAGCTAACAAGGGAAGGAGCTTGTGCTTTTGAAATTTCTTTCAAAGGAGAAGAGCATTTTGATAAAATTCTCATGGGTGAAATACAGAGTTCTTGAATGTATTTATGAGATGACTACAGGGTGTGTGTGAGCATCTACTCTTTTCTTGCACAGTCCCTGTCTTCCTGCATTTCAGTTATATTCGAAGAGAAGATATCAGGAGGGATTTCTTCCCACGGGGCCTTTGCAGATTGGAAAAGATAGGTATCCAGGAAGGATTTAGGATAATGGAAGGCAGTAGCTTTCTGCTCTGCCTCCAATGGTAAAGGAAGCTCAACAGCACCACCACAAATGATTTAAAAGCAATGGGTGAAGAAAGTAGAAATTGAGAAGCTTCTTTCACAGGGGAAGAGAACTTCTGAGAAATTGCTAGACAGATTTTGGCATAACGTTATGGATCAGAATGATCCCAAGAGACACAATATAACCACTGGAAATGAGTAAGGAAATACAAACTGAAATTACATGCTGTTTGAGCTGGGCTGGGCAGCCTGCAACCCTAAGGCATGTGACCCTGAACTACTTTCTTAGAGTATGCAGTCTCCCCTTGGATTATAATTGCTGAAAATTGGAGATATGCTTTTGTGCCATTTTAAGGCAGAAAACATGAGCAGTTCTGCAGCATAAACTCAATCATAATCTTAAAATAAGCTAAAGAGAGATCTCAGAACTCTTCCCCAAGCCCAGGGAAACAAAACCATTGGATCTGCTCATTTGCATCATCATCTCTCCACTGAGGTTCTCTAGCTCCTCTCTCCCAAATATTAAGTTGGCCTTCAACCACTATGGGATTGCTCTGTACACCTGAGCTGGGATACTTCTGCATCAGCCAGGAGAGACCTGTTGAATTCAGCATCTGTCTCTCAGACAGTCAGCATATACTTTCCAAAGTGTTTCGTGTGGGAATGAACAAAGAAGGGATTTGTCATAACAAGGTCATATCTTTGTTGAGTAAGTACAAGGTTAAGAAAACAAATGGAAAATAAGAATTGAGGGGTTAACATGCTGGAATAAACCTCTCAGTAGGATATGGGCCATTTAATCAATGTTTACATCAAGGCATCTGAACAACCGTTTGATTATTATAAATGATCTTAAATACTGCTAACATTTTCTTGAAAGGCTACACAAACACTTTGTCCTCATCCTTCTCAAGGCCTTGTATCAATTGGTTCTTGGCTTCTTTTCTCTTCTAAGCCTCCTCCTACTTTCTTTGCCTTTCAAAAAAAAATTATTGGCAATTGCTTGTCATCTCAGTTTGATTCTCTTCTAAAGAAATAATATTATCTGTTGCCAAGTCCTCGACTCCTAAAAGTAAAAAAGGAGTTTCACTTGCATGGTATGAAATTGGGGCTGCTGTTGTGCTTCTGAAAAGGATGGGGATACTTCTTGACAGATGAGAAATATACCCCCTGCCTTGTTACGCACCTTCCTAAAATTCATTCATTTTATAACATCTGTATTTTCCCTTCAAGAGGCTCAAGGAAGCATGGCTTGTTCTTTCTATCCATATATTATATTTAATACCGGTCCTATTAGATAAGTTAGGGTGAAACAGACTGTCTGGGCCAAGATTATTTGGATAATGAACCTTTGTTGCTGGAAGGAGATTTGAATCTGGATCTCTCCAATTTAAGGCCAGCACCAACATACTTCATGGGTTCATATCTAACATTTTGATCTCTCTCACTCTGAGAGAGAGAGGGAGAGAGAGAGAGACATATCACTATCCCTTGCTTCTTTCAAGGTAGGTGGCATAATGCCTTCCTAAGCATTTGAACCCAGCTGTCTGTCTCTCTCTCTCTCTCCCTCTCTCCACACACACACACACACACACACACACACACTTCTACATATGCCTAATGCTACAGACAATCCTATCCACTTGCTCAGGATCCACAAACTCAGAAGAATCCCAGGTCATCTCACAAGATGATTCTGGCATCAATAGGCTGTGTTCAATTGGCATCAAGACCAGAGGAGAAATCATCTGCAAGGAAATTCATCTGCAAGGAAATCAGCAAACTTATCTGGATGACCTATAGGTGTACTATCCTGCCTGTCCTTCTCTAGAAGTGTCCAGGTCACTCTAAACAGAGCTATTGCACGGCAATTGATGGAAACAATAACTGCAAATAAGAATTGATGCTTCATCATTCTTATTGCCAATGTGTAGGCATGAACATGAGACCATACTACTGTTCAGTAGCATCTACTTTTAGTTTTACACCACTGACCTCTAGGTGTCATTTCAGTCACTTCATTTCCCTGAGCTAATTGGTAAGTCAAGCTGTGCTTGTGTGGCCATGAGGCAGATGTTTTGCAGGAGCAATCTTATCCAGTGCTCTGGCCACATTTGAGTTTCAGGGTCAACCAGGTGCAAGGAAGAACTGCCTGCCAAATCTTTGCCCTCTGAAAACCAGATTTATTAGGTGCCTGGGATGGATCATTTTAATGAGGCCTCCACCCTTGCAGGTCCAGAGATCAGATCAGCAGTTTGACCAGGAAATGATCTGGCAGATGTCAGTGTCCCCATTCTCTGGTCATGTCTTATCTGCTCTGAATTGAAGACCAGATCCAGCACATGCCTGCCAAGTGTGTTGGGGCTAACCCTAACCCTGTGATAAATCTATAATCATCATGGAAGCCATGAACTCATGAACCACTGGACTCCTCTATCAAGGCATGAAAGTTAAATCACCCAACTCCAACCCAGAGATGACACCTGGAAGCTTATGGAGGGCTACTGCCAGGCAGCTAGGGAGAAGCCCTAACTTGTCTCTATAGCAGACCTTCACCCACTGACACTTACAACCAGTCATCATTGGGGCAAAGCTCCAAATCACTATGAGAGTCCCATACTAATTCACAGCAACCCTTCCTCCCTGGTATTGCTGTTGCAGCTGCTAAAAGATCTGGAATCCAGAGGACGTATTTTAGCTGGGCTACATCCTTATTGCTGCTAAACTAGGTCTCAATAATACATGCCAGGTCTGTGTGCTTGTCTGTTACCATGTCATGGACAGATATTGTCTTATTTATACAGATTCAATGAAACCAAGGTGCCCAGCAGTTCAGCCACCTGGCCCAGACCTGGGGCACCTAACTGGGTAGAAGGGACCTACACCAATATGCATGTCCTCCTATAATAGCTTACTCGGTACCCACCACCATACCTATTTCTTCCCATCATGGTCTCCTTTTGAACCTCCAAAATAACTTTTTTGGAATTCCTCTACAGTACATCTCATCCCTTTTTTGTCTTACAGGCGTCTGCGATTCAGCCATCTCACTAATATCAGCAAGCCATATGCAGGACACTTTTGCAGGTTTAGTCTGGCATCCACACAACTAACCACACTGACCACAGGCACAAAGCCCTCTTAGAATGCTCAATATCCTACCTATCTACTTTGTCTCTATCCCTACCTCCTCTTCACCCCAATGACACAACTGGTCTCCTTCAAACATTAGAAACCCTCCTTTGCTCTCCATGCAATATCCTGGGGGAGCTGTCCTTCAGCACTCTACTGCTCTCATCTGAGGTGTGCAACCTAAAAAGTCCTTCACAGTTGATGCTTGATTCTTTGTTATGTTTAGATCAATTATATCATCTCTACTGCAGCTTCCACGCCACTTTCCACATTGCTCCAGGAAGTGAAGACTACAACAGCAGCTGCTCCCTTTGCTTCCATGTTACTGGCCTCTGTGACATTTACATATCAAATACAGCTCTCCAAAGTTTGTGCATCACTGCCACAGAATTATAGAATTATAGCTGAGATGTTTCAACAAGTGTAAGAATTATTGAATAAAGTGCCAGTGTAATGATTTATATAACTATATGATCTGTGCAGCTATGTAGTTTAATATTTTATCCATTAGGTGCAAAATGCAGCAGCCAAGTTCTAACTAGTACGTGATACTGGAAGCATATTATCCTTGTGTTGAAAGACCAGCACTAATTGCCAGTTGTTTTCATAGATAATTTAAGATGTCTGACCTGACCTTTAAATCAAAGATTAATGATAATTTATTGGCTGTAATAAGTGTTCATAAAGGGCTGAGCCTGCATTTGCTTTTTTATGGTACTGTTATATACATTTCAGAGAGGAAGACTGTGCTGGGATTAGTAAAAAAACAATGTGGGTGTTATGGCTCAAATGAGATGAGAATTTATTTTCAGGACAATGCCCCATGACCTTGCAAATGTGACAGGGAGCAGGTTCAGTTCCCCACTTTACATAATCCTTTCAGATCCAAAGGAACTATTCCTGCCCCTCAGTCAAGGCCCCTCCACTTTCCTTGCTGAAAAGAAAGTAGCATTGCTCACCATTAACAAAGGTAGAATGAAATTGACTAGAGGCAGCAGAGTTCCAACCCCATGCAATTAACTACAGGTAGTCCTTGGCTTACATCCATTGGTTCAGCAGTCATTCAAAGTTACAGTGGCGCTGAAAAAATGAACGTATGACCAGTCCCCAAAGTTCCGGCCATAACAGCACCCTCATGGTTATGTGATCATGATCTGGGTGATTGGGTGCCTGGCTTGTGATTATGACACTGCACGTGGTCATGTGATCGCCATTTGCGACCTTCCCTGCCAGCTTCCCACAAGCAAAGTCAATGAGGAAGCCATCAGGGAAGGCTGCAAGTTGCTCTGGTAAGTTCCTCCTGTCTGCAACAGCCTCCGCTGGGCCTCCCAAGCCCTTCCCTGGCCTTCCTTGACTCATGTGTGGCCTGCACTGGCCCTCCTAGGGCCTCCCCCACTCCCCCATGGCACCCTCATGGTCCTTACCTGAGACTCCTGCTTCTTCCCACTTAATGATCCTTGCATGTTGGTTGCTAAGCAATGTGGTGATGTGATATCACACTTTACAACTGCATCGCTTAGCTACAGCAATCCCAGTCCCAATTGCTGTCATGACCTGAGCACTACCTGTAAAGCAAGCCTAAAAAGGAAATTGCATGGAGTAACTGGGTGATACTTGCCTAATCTGATCAACTTCCTCCTTTTGCTAACAAGAGACAATGTCATCTCTAAAAAGTACATTGTCCTTAATAAAATAGCTCTCCTTATGCAATGAAATTTATCCACTTTTCTCTATATGGTCCCAAGATCCTGACAGCAAATCTGAGCCCTAGAATTTCCCACTCTACAATTTAAAAATCTTATAAAAGGTCTTTCTTTTCTATTGTTCTCTGTTCCTCTCCCTATGAAGCTGGAACTCAACCATTGTTGGTTGGTTATTTCTCCCTAGTGTTGTGCTCTGTTCTTCTGAATTTTCCATGACAATGGGAGACTTTCAGGCAAGGATCAAGAACAAAACACACACATCCTACACAAGGCTTGTAGTGGAAGGCTGGGCATGTGCTGATTTGCAGACGGAGCCTGTGAATAAAAGAGCGAACTGGTGAATAGTAAGTGGACACAACGTGATCATTAGGTGTGTAAGAAGGGATGCTTCCTTGGGAAGTTACTAGAAAGAACAAGCCAGAAGTCTATTAATGTCTCTGTTGTATTGAGAAAAAAAGGAAAGCCTTCAACCACACTGGGGGACAACCCGGACATGAGCTCATCTTATTTTATTATCATTATTTACAGGGCTTGTAAGCTGCTCCAATCAACTAATTCAGCCAATCTTCCCTGCCCACCTTCATTCTTGCTTTGGGCTAGCTGTCCTAAAGTGTAGCACTGAGAATATGAACAACTGACTGACTGACTGAAGAGGGAATCAAAATGTAGAATTCTTCAAGTTTACCAAAAAACAAAAACAAACAACTCCCCCCTCAGTCCTGTCCACTTTATTTATCAATCTATTAAAACTTTTGTGTTGTATTGTCCCTCTCCATAAATCTTGCAGTAGTGACCTGATCACTCTGCCTTGCTTAGGAGCAAAGATAACGAAATAAAAGTATGCATGATTCTATTTTTGTTTCATTATACAAAAAGCTCTGTTATGATGAACTCTATTACTTCGGCCCTGTAATCTAACTGAATACAAGCTAATGTTGTCCCTAACGCCTTTGTGTTCCCCCACAATCCCATCCTTTCTTTTGAATGTTATTTACGTAACATTTGCTTTTGGAAGGCGCTTTTCATGGAGAAATCCATTTGGGATTGCAACTGGTTAAATTAACACCTGAGTCGTACAGCCAGCAGCAGGTCTGGAGCACAACTCGCACCAGCTGCAAAGGGCAGGTAAACCTGTTTGTGGAGGAAACAAAGGCATGCAAATAAGGAACACTTTACAATCTGGCAAAGATGAACCAACATTCACTTGTAAATGAGTGTTCATGTTTGATGTTGGGATAAACTCAAGCTTTCATTAAAGACTTAATTACAATTAATACAGTTACTGCCTTTACTTTTAATAATTTCCTGCTTCCATAATATCGAACATTATGGTTTATCTTTTGTTCTGGATGCTGTACTTTGGGGTGGGGGGTGGGGCTGTATGCCCATTCTATGTGTTTTGGTACTGATCACTACTATACCAATCCCCTTTTTTCTAAAAGATTTTTGGCTAATGGAAACAAAATAAACTTTTGGTATAGGGGTATAGGGTATAGGGGAGGAGTCAGAAGGAGCTATAAAAATGAAAAAAAAATCTCTCTCAAATCGCAATACATTTGCAATTCTCCTGTTTTTAGTTAGGGATAATAAAATACTGTAGAATATATTATTTAATTATATTCTAAGACATTATTTAGGCTGGCAGAAGTGTGCCCGAGTAAGTTACTTTGCAATTTTCTAACAGATGTGGGCTGTACAGGTAACAAACAGAATGCCAGTAAATCTTAGATTTCCTTAACACTGATGATGCCTGATACCTTCCTCTTGGATATATCTGGTGCAGTAGTTTTGCAATATCCCCCCCCCCCCCAAAAAAAAATCATTTATGAACATTAGAAGCAGAAGAAATGATGCTTTGGAGAGCATGAATAGCAACCCACACTGTTGGGGTTGCTGATAGTCCTGGGTTGTCCTGGATTGGTTATTCACCTATTCTCTTGAAAAAGTGGTGATAATTGCAGTGCCCACATTAGCCGTGCGATTTACCTTTGCAAGAGTTATTCTTTAAACCTATAAGAAAAGGGACCTGCTTTTTTCAAGCAGCCCACTCTGTCCCATTTCCTACATTGATGGTTTAGTGGGCCAGCACTGAATACAGAGTGTGGGAAACTGCCGTCTGGATATGCCCCAGAGCAGCAATAAAGAAACTGTTCTCCATCTGCTTGTCTGCATTTCCCTCTTGATGTTTCTTCTTTACCATTGACTGATTTCTTCTGTTGGAAAGTTTAATTGCATTTTCTTTCTCAATTGTTTTATATTTTAGCACAGCACTATTCAAATATTCTTGCTTCTTATGTCCATGCTCTTCTTCTTTCCCTGCAGTCCACCTGAATGCAGGACTGGCATGGGTATTATTACATGATATTATTATACCCATATTTAGTGTGTGTGAAAGCCAGGCTGTTTGAATGGGTTATGCCCCAAATATATAGGTTCTATATTCCCCCTCCTCTTCCTCCCCCTCTTCTTTTAACTACGAAGCCATTTGTGCGTGAAACTGTAATAAATAGGCAATTACATCTGGCTAACATAGACTGGGAAACCAAAATAAAATCCCGCAAGAAAGCAATGCAAGGCACTTTTGTATTGTGACCAAGAAAACTACCTAGATGCATATAGTCATCAAGAGTCAAGCTCAGTGAGACAATCCACCTCACTGAAATCAACAACGATAAGAATATTCCAGGTATATGTCAGCCAATATATCTTTCTATCTTCTTTTTTGAACAGTTACAATCCGCAAGTAAAAGTATTTTTAGAAAACTAAGAAGGAAGAAAAGACAACATGACATGAGGCCAGGGAAACCTATGTACTTAGACTGTGGAGAGATATAGAAATTGAGTACCCTGAAATATGGCACATTGAAACACTTCATGATTCTGTAAGTGATTACATGTTTTAAAATAAAAGCAGATTTCCCCCAACTTATAATAGCATCTTCTTTATTGAGGTTCCCATTGTGTTATCCTGATACCACAGCATTTTTCATTTATTGCTGGGATCATCTTTATTTATTCATCTTTATTTATTGCTGGGAAAAAGTAACTGAGGTTATTGGGAATTGTTCTTACTATATTAGGTGCTACAGTGATTCTCTCCCCCCCCCCCCCCGCCCCAGTAATAATCAGTAATAATGGGAGATCAGTAATAATGGAACTGTGGTTTTTTAAATGTCTTCCTAAAGATAGAAGTTGATCTTATATTCCCACTGGGAGAAAAAAAGTTGTACTAGTTAAAAAAGACCCATTATCCTCTTGCAAGCTAAAAGGCCATTACTGTGAGGAAACTTTCTATATTTGCATATTTATAATAATACTGGAAACAGAAAGCTTATTTATTTTTTAACAATGTTGCTGAAAAATAACATATATAATGATGGCATAAATCACATTTTAAATAAATGAAGAGAATTTTTTTTTAAATTGTAACTCTCCAATTTATAAGTAATTATAGCCATGAAAGAACCTTCCTGGTACGCTTAATGACCATCTTTTGTCCTAGCATGAAAAGTCGAGGTGTTTTCATTCAAGGCTTTGTTCTCATCAGCTTATTCCTGGCTGGTTGGAAAAGACAGAAGCAGCTGTTTTTATGACATGCCACGTAGCCCTTCTTCAAACCACCCAACATATTCTCATGAAAACCAGCTGAGTGTATTCCAAGTCTCTTGAACCAGTCCAGACAAAGGTATATGTGGGTCAAGTCAATGGAAAGCTGTCCATGTAAAATGGGAAATATTCTCCTGAAAGTTATTTTAAAAGAAAATCCCCAAACTTGGCAAAGAATACTACTTGAGATGTTGATACTCTAAATAGGGCAGATGATATGCAAATATACTTTTTTAGTTTCCCAAAATAATTTTAGATTTATTGGGCAGATTTGGGATCAAAAATGTTGCTGGCCAACAAATAAGTAGTACAGTAATCTAGTTTGGATATTCTCAAGACACTGTACCTGAATGCTTGTTCCTGTCTACTGAGAACAAGCATTCAGCCTCAAAAAGGCATTTATTCATGCAAAGAAAGGATTAAATACCCCATTTTTTGCCACTCCTTGCAAGGTCAAACCTAGTTCCTATTTAGATGGGGAACTACAAGGGAATCCCAAAACTATAGGCTAAATTGGGAAGTCAGAAAAAGATCCAGGAAGAAAAAGATCCAGAAAGATGTGGATGTGATCATGAAGTCGCCTGGAGTCAAATTCAGTTAAAGGGAGACTCATTTTTATCTCCAAGGGCAAATACACTCCATTCTTAACTACTGTTTTGTTTGCCTCCAAATGAAAGGACTTTCTAATGAAGAGTGTTAATTTGTTGATGTCTGAATATCACCAAAAAAGAGATAGGGGCCAAAATAAAACATAAAATGTTGGATTGCTGGCCCGTATCTAGCATTGTCACTGATAAGTATATATAATCCTATTTAGAAGCTCAGCTTTTGCCTCCGAAGCCCTTCAATACTCTAATCCAATCTCAACATGAAAAAAGCAGGAATATTCTTTAATAACCAAAACAATCTCTTGTGATCATTTTTAGGCTTGCTAGGAGCTTAGTTTCATTCAGTTCCAACACATCTTTGACATACTGACTCTGTTTACACAATGTGTTTAATGGATCAGGTGAAAGATATAAAGAAGCTGTGTGAATACCCTAACCCAGTGTTGTCCAAACTTGGCCACTTTAAGATGAGTGGACTTCAACTCCCAGAATTCCCCAGCCAGCCATGCTGGCTGGGGAATTCTGGGAGTTGAAGTCCACTCATCTTAAAGTAGTCAAGTTTGGACAACACTGCCCTAACCCAATAAATTAACCCCCCAAACTAACCTAGCAGGATTTAGCTTTGGGCTCAAAGAGTTGTGGATCTGTTCCAGGCTAAACTTATTTCCCCCAATCAACTGTGTCATGCAGAGAGGAATTAAGTGTCCTTTCCTGTTTCCACGGAAGGGACAAAATTCCAGAAAGGTCCCAGAAAAAGAGGGCTTTATTTGTAACTCCATCACTGCTTCCTTTCATTTTTCATCCCCTGTGACCACACCAAGGAAGGAGTGGAAAAGGATGGAGATGAGTAAGCCCTCTCACCCCATTCTGCCCATGGTGATGCCAACCTCAGTTATACCTGTGGATTTCTGAATATTTTTTTCTGTTCATAAATAAACAGAAGACATGACAGCTTTCTGCCTTTTCATGGAAGCTTTCAGGTCTCAGAAAACAGCTACTATGTCACTGATTGGGTCTTGGCAACCATGTGCTGCTACCACAAAGATGTGGGTTAATGACAAGAGAGAACAGATGACTTAGGTGTATCAGCCAAACAGAACCCCAGATTGTTTCTGAAAAAAAATGTTGGGATGTTCAGGAATGTTCAGGATAAGAAAGCACATGGTTAGTAACAAATTCACAGCAGCAGCTGTCCCCTGGAAGCCAGCTTCCTTTAATGTATTCTAGCTAATTTCAAACCCACATTGTCATAAACCAGTTTGCTCATCTCCTCTGGGTAGGAGAGGTTCCTTTTAGCTGCTTTCTGAATTGTTCTGTGGCTTGAACTATGTTCCCTAGTAGCTGACCACTTGGAAGGGCAGAGTTGATTTGCTTCACTTGTTAGCCATTAATTATAACTAATTGTCATAAGCAAGCCACATCAAGCCTAACACCTTTCCAAAATGGCTATTACAATATTATGCATCTGAAATCATTTGATGTCTTCCATTGATTCCACAGAAAAAGCTCACTCCTAACTAAAAATACAAGAGAAGGGGAAAAAGAACATGTATCATTGTAAGATAAAGCATACAGGTAAATGACTGACTACCTGGTTTGCAATCAGTGGTTTTCTATTTAAGGTCCTGGCATTGTTCCAAGGACTTCTTTTCAGTGATGAAGCAGAGACTGATGAAGTTTTGAAGAACTTGGGCCACATGTTTTCAACAACACATTTAATTAACAAGCCTGAACACAGTGAGGCACTTGAAATCATATTAAAACAATAGTTGCATATTAAGCCAGCTTGTGAATGCTGTTGTGAAGTGAACAGCTTGAAAATACCATTAAATTGCCATGCAATTAAAAGTAAGCTTTAATTTTCATTCAAGGTTTTCTTTTACTTGCTGTGAATTATAATTTTTGAAAGAATTTCCCAGCCACACCAAAGAAAATAAACCATTTGTCAACTATAAAACACACATAATGCATCTTGATCAAAACTGCAAAAAAGTTTTGACCTATGTTCTGAAGTACTGTGCTTAACTATTTCCTTCTTTATATAGGGGGGGAAAATCCTCAACTGCTATAATTGTTTTGGCTGATATGATTAGAATTGTGTCATGTCCATTTTTTAAAAAAACAAGCAGATGAAATATGTGAAACAATGTGCATGATGAGAGAGCTCAGCACGAAGAAAACCCTGCTGGAAACCTCCTGAGAGCTTAACATGGATGGTAGAGTGTGCTTTCTCTCTGATGTGCTGAAAGAAATAATAGCAGTCAAAAAAGGTTGATCTCATATCTGCACGGGCTTAGCATCAACCTTCCATCTTGGGAGCTGTCTCCAAGGAAATATGCTGTGCCCTGGGAATGAACTGCCCAGGCCATCTGAGGCTCCCAGAACCCCACTGTAACCCTCACTACCTTGAGATTACACCACTGAAATAGGGTGACAAAATTCCAGCTTGGGTTAGGTTTTTTTTTGGGGGGGGGTGGCATAGTTTTCAGAGCAGGAATGGGAGCAATTTATCTCTGGAAGGCCTTCTACACAGTTATTCGAAATTCCCCATAGTTGTTCTGTCAAAAACCAATAAACAAGCAACAAGCAAAAAATTGCCAGGCTTAACATTCTGGGAGTGTCCCAGTGAGGTGATGTGTTACCAGAGGATCACTTGAGGCACTTCTGAAGGCTTGGAAGCTGATTTGTGACCCTTGAACCCACAAGCATTACTCATCCATGCTCAAGAGTACTCAAAAGACTAAATAGCAGTGGTAAATACCTTAAAAAGCTATTTAAGTTGCCATAAATACTCTGGGCTGTGTAGTTAACGTAAGCAGAGTCTTGGTTATCACAGTGGTGGGAAAGATGCAACCTCCAATTGCTGATGTCAGAAAGCTTGTTGGAAAGGCAGTTATGTCAAAAGGGAGTATCAGCAAGAATCATGCAAAAGGTCCTTTTACACCTGTAGCTGGACAGGATCTTAATCCACTTCTTCCTTGGGACTTCTTGGCAGCAAGAGTCATATTGCAGTCTCTTACCATAAACTCCACTCTGAAATGAATCAAAAATATTTTTTTGCAAGGGTGTGGGGAATTTCGAATAACTATGCATGAAGGCAGCTCTAATTAATACTTTTCTATTTACAATATTCTCAACAGTTTCATAAAGTAGATTGCAGAAAATCCCAGGAAAGTTTGTACAGCCAGCAAAATAAACATTCTGGAAAAATGCAGAATGTCTTGCAAAAAGATGTTTTACACAATTAAGCATATATGGTCATGATTTTTAATTTTTCTGATATTTCCACAGACAGATGCTATATGGCATACCACTATGAAACCTGCTGAATCTTGTTCAAACAAGTGTGACATTCCATTTCATTAAAATACCATTCAGAACATCTAGAATAGGTATTCCTTTTGCAGTAAAGGCAACACATTATGATGTCTAAAGCAAGAAATTCAAAAGCATACTGGAAGTAAAAATAGTACATTAAATACTTGACAATTTGCCACTGCCCTTCAATAGTTCTGCTGTCTCCACTCCCTGACTGGACGGCCTCATCTGATTCTATAGAATCAGTCATCGCAACTAATGATTGATATAAATCCTTCCTTTTCTCCCACAGCAAAAGGCAGTATTCTTAGCTCTCCCTCCTCAATTTTCTCCATAGCAATAATCCCAAGTGATACATTTGTCTGAGAGAATATTTTCTCCAAAATTTCCCAATGAATTTTTGTCCCTAAGCGTGGGCTTGGACCTGGTCTTCCTCATCTTCATCTAATATTTTAACCCCAGAACCACCCTGGCTTACACAGTAAGACCAAATTCAAACATATTTTTTGATATTGTTAAATGTGGAAAGTAATCAAATCAATAGTATACTAGAAGGATGAGGACTAAACAGTTTTTCAGAAACAAACTGGGTTCATGGAAGTTGTAGCCTAAAACATTTGAAGGGATCAAAGGAAAAGCTACATTGTCATGACTTCCACCCTCTTCCCAAATTAGGAATCTAGTTTCATCCTTAAAATAAGAATTCATATTGTTTTATGCAATAATTATTCTTTTGCTTAGTTTTTTATATTATTTACTTTGAGTATACAAGCACAATGAACAAGACTTCCTACTTCCATTTCAATGAAGCTGTTGAAACAGGGGATTGCTTCTCCCCCCCCATGTCTGAAGTTTTTTTTTAATTGACTCCATTATGAACATTAACAGATGCATTCCTTGCTCTGCTTACAGCATAACTTATGCTCATGATGTTCTCTGCCTGTTCTCAGCGTTTGAGGTTTGCAGGGCAAAAATGATCACACCAATGATTTCAAAACACTTGGGAGGGCCTGAGGAGTTGAAATGAAGTAGGGTGGAAGTGCCACGACTTCTTAAATTTGTTTTCTTTTTGTCCCTTTTCCTCTTTTGGCTGTACCCTGTTTAAGGGAGGGTTTTTTTTTTCACCCTTTGTCTAAGCTAATACTAAATTAGGTGTTTGAATGATATTTTGTGGGCATTTTAGATAAATATGTTTGTTTTTTGTTTGTTTATTTATTCATAAGACATTGTCTCTCCTTCTCTCTTTCCCTCCCTCCAAATATTGGGGGAAGGAGAAAATGGAAATCTGCCAGAAGAGAATTATATTTATTAACTTCCAAAGAAATAATATGCCACACTGATCCCCTTATTTTCTCCTGTTATTAATCCTGGGATGTGATAATCTTTGGTTGTCATCTAGTTATATTTAACAAGCTGCCTGTCATTGTTTTGGAGGTCAATAACGCAGTGTGATATGGATAAAGTTGATTTGTTAATTAATGTAATCATCTCTCCTAATAAAAGCCAGATCAGACTGGCAGAAAAAGCTTGTTATCAATCCGTGGATACTGGTAGACAGTAATTATAGGTAATGATGTTTTTGTCTTGTGGCACTCGGTAGATCATCTTGAGCTGCTCCTCCCAGGCAGAGCAAACGGACTGCCATGGCGATTCTCCTATCTGACCTTTCCTTCCCTTCTTTCCAAGGAGAGAAATTACAGCTTGTTAGATGGAAGCAGCTCATTTGAAGCTTCAATTTTCTTGAGTGTCCTCCTCTTGTTGGAAGCACCAGGTGTGTTGGAGCAGCTTGAGCAGCTACCATGGCTTCCAGTTGTACATTCAAACTTTTATGGCCTTCTACAAAGGTTTGAATTTCATTTCAGATCAGTTGAAATGATGGGAAAACCACTGACATTTCCCCAAGTCCTTATTACATTTTGACAGTAATGAAAGAATTACTTTCATTCATTCAAGTTGTATTAATGAGACTTGGGCAGTGGGGAAGTCAGTAGCCTTCGTGTGTCACAAGTGGGTCACTACCCATTTTTCCTGCTTCTTATCATTTAATTATATTTTTATGTCAACCTCTTCAAAAGGCACAAAGGAGCATATCGGTTTATCTACTCTTTTATCCTTGCAACTTTTCTGTGAGACAGGATAGGACTCTAGAGACTGATCAGCTCATGGTCACCCAGCAAATGATATGGCTGAGGAAGAACTTCAAGCCCCCCATCCCACCCCTTGTCCAATACTTCAGTCACTCTATCATGCTAGTTCACATAGCCAGATACGGGAATTTTAACTCTTTAAGCTACAGCAAGCTATCTAATTTGATACATATCAATGGCAAGCTAGAGGAAGCTCAATAAACATATCATTTTGGCTACCTAGGACTCTTTAACAGAATATATGCACTTCAATATTGTCCTTAAAATCTGGACATTAATGCAGCACTTCTGCAGTTTAGGTGTTACTCTACCAAAATATTTCTTGTCTGTCAGCAAGTGGGCCACTGCATTTTACACCAGCTGCAACTTCAGAGACAGACCCAAGTAGAGTGCATTGCAATAATCCAAATGTGAGATGACAGCTGCTGTAACTGTAGTCTGACTATCTCTTTACTCTTGAGTATGTAATTATAATTAGTTCGGTGCTCTTTATTACCCTTTTCTTTTTTTGAAACTGAAGATGGGAATATCATCGATTTGGATCTAGCTTACATTATTAGCACATAGTCTAGTGATTTAGTTAGTTGCATTGAAACTAGAAGGGTTTAAGTATGACTAAGCTTTCATACCGAGTTCTATGGAGTCTAATGCAAGAAACACAGCTCTGGATACAGCCCAATACCTGATTCATACAAAACTATGCAATACCATTTATTAATATTCTGAATATCATCTAGGTAGACTTTTATTTTTATTATTTTTGATCCTAAAATGTACCAATGGTTCTCTTTCTTTATAACCCTGATGATTTTCAGAGAATCTTATTGTTCACTATTCTTTATTCTAGCATCTTGATTATGAGAATCAGTGTAGTGGTTCAAATATTGGACTAGCATCAGGGAGACTCATGCTCACATCTACTCTCAGCCACGGAAGCTCATTAAGGGATGATGGGCCAGTCACTTTTTCTCAGCCCAGCCTACCTCCCAGGGTTGAGAGCGTGGGGAAAATGGAAGAAGGCAACACTTTGTGTGCCACCTCGAGTCCTGAACAAAAGACAGGGTGTAAATCTAACAGACACATAAATACATGAATATTGTCAAGGTTAGAAGGTAATGCAGGATCATAATTTTTCTGAGCAACCTGTCATGCAAATAAAGCAAAGCTTTAATATAAACATTTAAAGGGGCCACAGCCTATTTGGGATCTGGAAAGGATTCTGCTGTCTCTTTATGTGAGTGATGGCGGATGGGATACAATGGACAAATCCTGAGAATGAAGGGGGATCCTGGCTTTTCAGACATTACAAAAGGAACTTGGAGCCACAAAATATTATGAGATGATCCTGTACTGGAGAAAGTAAACTGAACTGATATCTTCAGGCATCATTGTTGGGATTCTGGAAAAAGGTTTCAAAGCATACAGCTTTCAAGTAAAACTGAAAATAGGTTAACTTGCACAGATTCAGTTTGGTCAGAAAGTTTGCATCTGCTCCAGTTGCTCTTCTGTTGCAACTGCAGAATGAAACTGTCTAAAGATGATGATGATGATGATGATAATAATAATAATAATAGTAAAAATAATAATAATCCCAAAACATCTGGAGTAGCACTTGAAGACCATCGACATTGACAAAATCATCATCAGTCAATTGCAAAAGGCAGTTTTACTTGGAACAGCTTATATCCTGTGACGATACCTTTAACACCATCAAACAACAACATCTGCCTATCCCAAGTCCTTGGGAAGGACTCGATAGGTGGATAAAAATGCCAAATCCAGTCTAAACATCTGGCTGACTGTATGACTAGCAATAATAATAATTTATTGTATGCAGCCCGACTCCCAACAACTCTGGGTGGCTCACAACAATCAAACAAAGAAATTGCAATAAAATCAATAAAAGATAAAAGATGGTGAGCATGACAGACATGGAGTCAAGCAAGGGGTCTCACTGTCCCTCGCCAAAGGCCTGGGTGAAGAGCCAGGTCTTCACCACTCTTCTGAACATCTGGATCTCAGGTGAATCTCATTCCAGAGGGCAGATGCTACTACAGAGAAGGTGTGCTTCTGGGGACCTGATAGATGACATTGTTTAGTTGGAGGAACCTGGAGCATGCCAACCCTGCAAAATCACAGTGGCTGGGAGAGATATTGTGTTATGAACCACATTGCATTGCTGTGAAAACAGCAGCTTGATTGCACTCACCAGAAGCATAATATGTGCTACGTGGGATCTTATAGATAAGCAGAGGTTTGGCTGTGTTACTGATGCCAAGACAGATAAAGCCTAAATGGGTTACTGAGTCTCTAGTACATCTGTGGAACAGTCCTCTTTATGTCACTGCCATTATGGCAAGTTCCAGCAATAAAGAGCAAAAGGTTTTTGTCATGTATAGCTTGACTGATCCACACAACTAGTAGTTTTGGGGAGAATTGATAACAAAGAAGGGCTTGAGCAGAAGAGACTCGCACAAAGGCAAGTTGCTTTGGAGCACTTGAATAAAACCAATTAAGGTTTCAACTTGGCTTTAAGTAGATACCAGCCCTTTCACATAATTACTGAAAAGTTGGACTCTTAGGGCCAGTTCACAGCTAATTTTTTTTTTTTATCTGCGCTCAGTCAGTACTGACCCTGCAGTGACTGCCTGGACGAATCCTTGCAGTTTTCAAGGCAATTGTTTCGGAAGTGGTTTGCCAGAGCCTCCTTCCTAGAGCAGAGCCCAGCTGGCAAGTGCAGGAGGTGGGATTTCCGTTGCTTCGCGCCCTTTTCGGGCGAGCGCGGTTTCGCGCTTACCGGCAACTGGTCCCGTCTCTCTGTGCAAGGCGCTGCCAGCATTTTTCCTCCCACTGGAGTGAGAGTACCCATTTATCTACTCACGTGAGTTTTCGACCTGTTGGGTTGACAGGAGCTGGGGAGGAAACAATGATAGCTAGTTCACCAGCGACAATCTTCCTCTGATATTTATAGTTCCCAGGGAGTGTTGGGTGCTGTACAGGTCGGGTGATTACTAGGTGAAGACTGAAGTCTAGGCTATGTCCCAAAATTCTTTTTAAAACAGAGATCCTATAGTAGGTATATAGAGTCTCCTTAATAAATAAAGTTGATTTGGACAATGTTCCATGAAGGGATAATATATCTGAAAAAAAATCTGAAATCGTATCATAAATCCTAGTGGATTGAACTGAACTAAAACAATACCAGTGATGAGTGAGTCAGGTCCACTGCACACATAAAACTGATATAAAGTAGGTATGTTTTTATTCCTCCCAACTAATATGAGATATGAGTGAGTAGGCCCTAAAAATAAGCAACAATATATTCCCAACTTATTTTAATTCAAACAATTTGCAACCAATGGCCCTGTAAGTGAAGCTGATTCTCTTTCATAAGTGGCTTTCTTCTTACATTTGGCTAATGTTTATTTGTATATTCATAAGAAAGAGGAGAAAGGGAAAAAAAAAAAGCTGAGGACCGGTGGCCCAGGCCTATTATGTGCTATTCCATCTGTTTGTGATGAACCAGAAAGAGCGACATGTTAGGTCCCCCTGGTCTGCAGTTGCTATTTTCCCACACTTACTTAAGCTTCCCTGCACATGGACACGCACAAAGCAGATGCCGGTGCCTCAGCAGGCCTCAGAGGCTCCTCCTGAGTGTGACATATTTTTATACAGCCAGGTCCCAAGGACGTGCTGCTGGCAATACCAACCACACAGACACAAAAAGCTGCTTATGGTTGATATCAGACAACCTGAAAACCGGTCTATGGATTGTTTTAAAGGAAACCATTTGGCAGCCCATCAGTTATATATCACAACGGTGTACAAAACCTAATTGTGATAGACTTTGAAATGTATGTTAATAAAAAGGCTTCTGATTACTGTTTTTTTTTTTTTTTTTAAAAATAGGATTAGTAGTTCAATATTACAAGTCTAGATGACAGCCACTGAGTTCAGTGTGGGTTATTCCAAGCATGTGGGTATTGATTTTCTAATGGAAATAAGATACAGTAATGAATTATACAATAGAGTGATCACGTATATTAAAGCATGATGTAGGGAAGAATGAGTAGAATCTTTCACTAATTAATATTTAACGTAGGTTTTTAAGCATATATATCTTTAAATAATTGTACACGTTAGTATTTATTTAGTATTTCCAAGAATCAAAAGTATTTTGCACAGATTATTTCAATCACTGCATCTGAGGAGAACTTCGCATTTGGCATTATTGTCCATGATTACAAATGGAGTATAAGAGAATAGAGACTTGTCTGGTGTCTTTTACTGATGACTTAGGCGAACTCTGAATCAGGATCTTCTGGCTCACACAATTTAATCATTTACCACCCTGTGCAGCAAGTTGGCACAGAGAGTGGCTTAATGACAGTTAACTAAGCAATCATTATGTTTATTGCTTCGATGCCTCTAAGTGGCAATTCTCTTCTGAAAGCACAAAACTGCTTTGGATTTGATAAAGTTAAAAAAATCCAGTGATTTAAAACATGTAGAATTTGTAACAGATTGAAACAAATCAATGGTTATTATATTTAATGATCTTAAGAAAAAAGAGGGAGAGTTGTTGAATCTCAGCACTTTATCTGAAAGTTAGCCCCCTTGCCTAGAAAACAGCAATGAATGATGTGGTAAGTGGCATCCTGGGGGACAATAAGGATGATGTAGTAGTGCAATTTCGCCCGTTTGTATTGTGGTGTTTTGTGACTAGCCACACTCGGGGCATATCTAACTGCCAGGCTGCCCCATCATGAGTTTAGGCTATCAATAGTTTGAGGAGGGCAGGAACTAGCATCCTCTTCTGTGCACTTCTAGCCCACTGCAAATGTGACTCCCCCTGTATTTTCCTGCTCCAGATTGGAAGTTGTGTTTTTGCCAGTTCAGGTGTGGCTGCTGGTTTGCTAGTTGTGCTTTACTTTCTCCTAGACTAAATCCTGCATTTTGATTGACTACTGTGCATAGGAGAGCCAGTTTGATGTAGTGGTTAAGGCATCAGGCTAGAAACTGGGAGACTCTGAGTTCTAGTCCCACCTTAGGTATGAAACCAGCTGAGTGACCTTGGGCCAGTCACTCTGTCTCAGCCCTAGGAAGGAGACAATGGCAAACCACTTCTGAAATCTTGCCAAGACTTGGAGGGACTTGTCCAGGCAGTCACCAGGAGTCAACACTGACTTGAAGGCAAAACAAACAAACAAACAAAAACAGAAACAACAACAACAACAACAAAATCCTGTGCAGAAGCAGGACTGCTTCCTCATCCATTTTCCCAGATGTTCTTGAAGAACATCGTTGCAGCTTCTATTTTAGGACTTTCTCAGTAACTTAGTGGTTTAACTGTTCTTTTTTATGCAAAATATTTCTACTTTGAACCCAGCAAAACATTTTTTTTAAAAAAAGTACTATTTTTATTTCTCTGACCTACCTGCTTTTCCACTTTTCGTTGTTGTTGTTAAATTGCCCTCTAATCATTGAAGCAGAAAGTTTTAACTCCCTGGTGAAAAATGATGAACTGTGGTTCAGTAGGCATTAAAACAAAAAACAAAAACAAACCCACAGCAGAAAAGTAGGCAGCTCAAGGAAAGAAAAATAATACTTAAAAAAAAAAAGTTTCAAATGGGACATTCTGCATGCCAAGCAAGTATTATCATCACTATGCCATGTGAAGGACTTGTTATAAAAGTTGGCACTAGAACTTCTTGAGGAAAAGTAGGGAGAATGCAACAAAGGAAATTTTATTTTAAAGCTAGTTGTTGTGCCTACATGTACATTCCAATGCTTTACATTTGCACAAATACATTTACATTTAACTTTGTATACGTATTTTTATAATGATGCATATATACATACAGATGCATATATGTCCAGTAAGACCCATTCGCAGAAGGAAAAGCAACTAGCAATGGCTTTCCCTGGAATAGCAAGTTGGAAGGACACAGCAGAGCAGAATTGTCCAATCGGGGTGTGTGGTTGCCTGTCATATGTGGACTGAATCTTTTTCAAGCTGTTGCCAAAGCATCTTGATCTGGACAGATGTTTCTTAAGCCAGTTTAGAGCTGGTTTATTTATTTATTATTACTGGCATATCTATGTTGCTCTGCTCCAAATGGTTCTGAGCAACATACAGCAAAAATAAGTATTAGAATGAACAGAACAAAACAGAAAACAGAACAAACTATAATGGCACAATCCAACAGGGGAAGATCCCAAATTTAACATCCCCCAAATGCTCTTTCCCAGAGCCAGGTTTTCACTTCTCTACAAAAACTAATCAGGAAAGTGGTGGCTTGTATATACAAGGGCAAAATTTTCCAGAGGTGGGGGGCCACTATTGGTAAGGCCCTACTTCAAGATCCCTACAGATGGAACCCCTTAGAGGATGGGATCTGTAGCAGGGCCACTCTCCTGGATATTTCAGGAATAGTAGATTAATTTTGGAGCAGGTAGTCTGGAAGATAATTAGGCCCTATGCCATGCAGGTGTTAAGGATGATAAACAGCATCTTGAATTGTACTCAGAAACTAAATGGCAGCCAGTGTAGCTCCCAGAGTAGAGGGGTGATGTGAGCAAATCTAGATGCACTCATGATTACCTCGGGCACTGCATGCTGAACCAGTTTGAAGTTCTGGGTCTTCAAGGGCAGCCCAGAATGTAAAGCAATTTGAAATAATGATGAGGTGATGACAGCATTAGTAACCATGTGCAATGTCCCCTAGTCTAGGAAAGGTCTTAACTAGTGCATATGATGTAATTGTGAGCCACCCAGAGTCATTGGGAGTTAGGCGGCATACGCATTTAATAATAAATAATAAATACCATGGTCTCTACCTGCTGCTGAAACAAAAGTCCAGGCATAAGTCCAGAAGAACCCCCCAAATGTGAACCAACTGCTTTCCTGGCTACCATCTCCATCTGATCTCAAGCAGGAGTGCAGCATCACCAAGAATTTTGTAGTGATCATCTATGGAATCAGTAAGCTTTTTAACCAACACTACTCCATCTTGCTAGGGTTCAGCCTAAGTCTATTCTTTCCTATCCAGATCCAAATAGCCTCTAGGCACCAAGTCAGAATCTCTACCACATTATCTGTTGGGTGCAGGGCTGAGATGTAAAGCTGGGCATCATCAGCATATTGAAGCCACCCCAAGTCATGCTTGTGGATGATCTCACCTAGCAGCTTCATGTGAATGATAAATAGTAAAGGGAAAGGAGCTGAGTCCTGTGGCATCTCAGAGTAACTCTAGACTTGATCTCTCCCCCAACAACAGGGACTGCTCAGGAAGGAGGGGAAGCACTGCAAAGTGGTGTCCATCTCTCTCAACCCTTGCAGCTAGTTGACAAAGATACTATTGTCAATATTATTGAAGTCTTCTGACAATCTAAGCAAATCTAGGATGGTTGCACTTCCTTTATCCCACTCTTACCAAAGATCACAAGCAGGGTGAACAATGCAGTGTGGATCCCATATCCAGGCCTGACTGATAGGGATCTAAGTTAAACTGGCACCAGCATAGGACAGGAGCAGTGTAAGGGTACAGTGCAGATAAGTGTCAACCCCATGATGTAGAAACCAAGAAACAACACCATGGAAGTCTAAAGCTACTTTTATTAAGATGGATTATAGTAACAGAATCTTGCAAGTCCAATTACACTTTACCTCCTTTCTTATACTCATGTGAATTAGTGGGGAGTCTGAGATATTTGCATGTACCTTCTTATGGTGGGTTTAAGCCATGTTTTGCTACTTGTTGCTTTGGTAACAGTTCACTCCTCTCTCTGTCAAAGTCATCCTCTTTACTCTCTACAATATGCTCCCAGCTTTGTTGAGCTCGGCAAGATCGCTAAGTATTCCTCAAATTCCAAATGTGCTCATAAGCCTACAAAGATTGGGGACTCTTCCCCCCAATTTAGCTTAGGCACATGCATGATGCAGCAAACATACTGAAGTGAATCCGGCCTGGATCTGGTTGGTTCCATGGAGAAAAACAGAGCCCAGATCAGTAATGCTAGGCAAAGTAATGGCATGTCAGGCGTAAGAAGAGAGCAAAGGGGGGAGAGAATTTCAAAATTCTTTTGCTCACTAAAAGTAAACAAAGGTTATAAATTGGAAGAACATTTTTAAAAAGAGGAAGCTCACAGCCATTGGGTCACATGTATTACTCAAGCCACATTTGCCTCCTGAATTGTTTTTCTGTGGCCCAAAGAGTCCATTCTGTACTATCAAAACTTTGTGGCAAAATACTAAGAATTGGTCATGTGGTTTTTATCCACCAACCACAGACTTTGAGAGAAAATGGAAAATGACACCCAGTCTATTTTTTTGATGTGGTCATGTGGGCTGTAGATCTCAGAGCTGCAAAAAACGTTATACAAAAAAGAAAGCCTCCAGCCACAGAAAGACCACCCATTCTTGCTTTCAGTTTCCAGAATTCTTCCTTAGGCTAGATGGCAATCAGAAACATGTAGGCAGGCAATACAGAAAAGAAAAATCACAAGCAACAACGAGTTTAAAATGGGAGATAGCAAAGTAAACATGTAATCAGAGTGTATCCAGAAGAAAGGGTCCTAGAATTACATATCAAAAAGCATTATTTAAGACACTCCATTTTTCCCTTAATAGTTGGCCAGGGAAATGGAAAAATTGTGTAAAAATACTGGAGAGTTCAAAATGGACGGCAATGTCATCTAACTGTATTCCATGAAGAAGGCAGTGTCATTGCACAATATACAGTACACCTTGTCTGAGTGCAGCCTGTTAGTTGCTCACATACTTAAGAATATATGCCTGCAATGCCTTTGTTTTTGAAATAATGGCATTAAATGCAGTGACTAGTAAAAGGTCACAGTTCACAGTGCTTAGAATTTATTCAGGTCCCCAAATTTTTCCAGTGTGAGCTGAACTCTGAAATTTGCATGACTCCAGGTCAGAACTACAAAATTCATAAGAGTTAAGAAAGTTTGTATTTTTAAAAGCTGAATTATGCGTTCATTGGCTTTTATTGATTTCTCTGACCATAACTAACTTTGTTGTAACGGAGTAATTTAATGAAAGCCTGCTTTCAGTTTGTCTTTTCCACTCATCAGGATTTTCAAAATTCATTATGATCTTTGCATCAGCTGTCTTTTAAGCTTATTATTTTAAAAGAGTTACACAGAGTGGTTAGCTCAATTTTGAAGCATCTGAATATTAATTTGTTGCTGTTCTAAATCAGTCACCAAAGCAAGCATGGCTGATGATCACAGTGATGGTCTCCTTTCCTCCTATCAAATGAAGTTACCTAGCTGCTTGCATCTGTCTCTTCTCCACTCAACTGCTGCCATATATCCCTCTGAAGAATCTAGAGGAAAAAAGGTTAATGCAATCTGGGCCAGTATTAGCCTTAGCAGGAGAGGTCTTTCTGAAGTTGCTCCAAAATCAGAGGATGCTTAACTACTTAGTTTTCTCCTGTTTTTCATGCAAGCAGTAGAATGGAATGCCTTGGGAACTGGATTTAGGAACTGTATTTCCCACTTTGGGGCATTTTGAAAAGATGCATGTCTTTTCCAGTCTTTTAATTGTTAGTTTCATTATATGTTTCAACATTTTGTATAATGTTTCTGTTTATTTTCAATTTGAATTATTTTTTTTCAATCTTCAGTATGTAGCTGGGAGAAGGGTAGGGTATAAAATGAAGTTGGGTATAAAGCAAACAAATAAATAAAGCCTATACATTAGTATAAATGACTTTAATCTCCATTGTGGTTTTATATTTTATGTTGGATTTTTTTCTTTGGTCTCTTGGTGTTCCATTTGCTATCTTCTCATTGTCTGATGGTTTAAGGGAGGAGAATAGCAGAGTATCTGCAAGTAAGTATTTCATTTGATGAAAAACACAGAAGGCAGCAGAAGGACAAGTACTGAACACGGTAATAATGAAAATAACTAACTAATGTATGTCCTAATAAAGAACTGATTGAAAAAAAAGAACAGGGTACCAGGATGTAAGAGAAAGGGCAGAACTACTACCTTGGTTTAACATCCCCTTTCAGAAAAGGAACGCCTATGCAAATACACAAAGTGGAACAATATTGCTGAACAATGGCTTTGCTGATCGCAGTCCTGTTGCTGTTTGTCAGCCCACTCTTCGGCCCAGGGACTGCTGGAGGGATAAAGGGAAGGGAGCTCCATGTAAGGCATTTGGAGTCCTGGATAAAAGATGGGATCTAAGCCAAATTGATAAAGAATGCAATGCTTTTACTTGGCTCCCATCTGTAACTGTTGGGCTTGCCCAGGAGATGTTCCACACAGACTTGGAAACGAAGTGCAACTCACCTAGTGGTATGAAATCTCTGCTTGACAGGAACCACCGGTCTTTAATGAAGCTGATGCTCCATTCCAGTGTGATGGTCCAAATGGTACAAAATCTTTCAATGTACTTAGTGAGAAGCTAGTACAAAGAGGGTAGACAACTTATGTTTGGAAAATGCCCCAAATTGTGGACCTGTATTGCTTTTCATGCTAGTGTAGAATTGTACCTTGTAATTTTTTTTTTTTAATAAAAGGTATACCCCAGTTGACCATATGAACACGTTCCCATTCCCTCCTCAGGCCTTTGAGCAATTTGCAGCCTTTTGTTAGTACATAAAGGGTCTTGGAGCCTCCTACTTGAGTGTGGAGTTTACCAGCTGCTCTCCACTAGCAGGCCTCATTAGAAGCCTGCTGTTCTGCTGAGAACCAAACCACATGCTACTCCCTCTGTTGTCTGCAATTAGCCTGTTGCTGCTCCTTAAATTACAAGCCACAAAAGGTTATTCTGTTTCTCTGCAGAGAATAACTATTCTTAGTCCCGTTTCAAGAGGCTGTATATCATGATCTCTTGAACTAATTAAGGTTTGTAGACAGGCCACAGGTTGCTTCAGAGAATTTGTCCCCGTGGTTGATATAATGCTCTCCCTGCTTTTTCTTTCTTCTTCTAAAGGTCTAAACCTTATGATTCTCCAGCTTACTGGTGTCTAATAAAAATAAATATGATGGTGTGTTGAAAATTAAAAGAAGCCAATCCTTGATTCACATCAGATGGTACTGTTCTAGTTGCATTTATTGAGAGAGATGAAACAATAATAATAATAAATAATAATAAATAATAATAATAATAATAATAATAATACCACCACCACCACCACTACCACCACCACTGCCTTTAACACCATCAAATATCTGCCTATCCCAGGTCCTTGGGAAGGACTCGATAGGTGGATAAAAATGCCGAATCCAGTCTAAACATCTGGCCGACTGTGCAACTACTACTACTACTACTAATGCTACTAATATCCCATATAGCCTTGAAATGTTTATTTGCATTGATCTTCATTTTTTTCCAACAATTGCACTGTTGATAATGAACTATAAAATAACTATAACACTTTTGATTTATATGAATATTAGTTCTCCCACAACATGCTGGAGGGGGCTGTTGGGAGTTGTAATTCAGCAACATATGGTAAATCAAGAGAGAGGGGATATATATAAAACTGAGCAATGCTATTTTAATACTCATTTTCATCTGGATGTTGGAAGGCCTTTTCCACATGCCAGAAATATTACATTAGCTTTACATTACCCATCCTGGAGAACACAAACCTTGGGATGGATGGATGGATGGATGGATGGACGGACAGACAGACAGACAGACAGTAAGTTTCATTCTCAGTCCAAGGACAGATGAATATTTTTCACAGTGGTTAGTCACATCTTTCTATCATCTTTCACATACATAAAGTGACATATAAAATAATTGCCAATGCTCTGAATTTCAGGATTCTATCTGAGAACTTTCTTTGTGAAATGAGTGGATTTTATTTCTATATTATGGAAGCAATATTGGAGATAGTAGGATAAATTATGAGTTATGCAATAAATTGGTTTAATCTGAGTGAGGGATTGGTTTCAGGATAAGTTTTGTAAGACACTGAACATGTGAAAATGTTCCTAGTCATGTATTGAGGCAGTAATTTTACAAATAGCTTTTATGGAGATTTCACTGCATGGCTTTCTTTGCAGAAAGCACAGCATTAGACAAGCATCAGTTCTGGTACCTCTGTTTTTAGAAAAGAAGCTCTTGCAATCTGAAGGGCTGGGTCTGGGTTTTTTTGTTTTGTGCCTTTGAGTCAGTGTTGACTCTTGATGACTGCCTGGACATGTCCCTGCAGTTTTCTTGATAAGATTTTTCAGAAGTGGGTTGTCCCTTGCCTCCTTCCTAGGGCTGAGAGAGAGTGACTGGCTCAAGGTTCCCCAGATGGCTTCTTTCTAGATCTTCCATAAAACCATTTTTTATTAATTTTGTGATCTGAATCACCCCATAACATTAATTTGGCTTAAGGAAAAGAATGTACCACAGTTTCCAAATCAATAAAACTGTAACAGGAGATACAGCAAATACATTATATTTTGAACTGAAAGCATTCCAGCTAACGAAAGGATTCAAGAATAAGGAAATGGAGACTGCTAGTTAATTGAAGATATTACATATGAAAAGGACCCAGGAAAGAGAATTTGCACTAAGTGAAGATGTCCAGAACTTGGTGTTAGTCAAAGGTATGCATAGTGGTATATTCAAGATCTGGAATGCTGTCCCCACCCCCTTCAATCTTAGTATTATTCTACCCCAAAGGGAAAGGTTTAATTACTTCCATCTACCAATGTCTAAAGAAACCTCTTTATATCTTTTATTCACATTCAATGTAATTATTTGAGAAATATCACTTGGGATCACTTTAAATCACTTAAAACCTTATGTTAAGAGACATCTAAACTTCTGATGTGGTACGAACTGATGTGCAGAATTATAAATGGCTCCCTGCATAAATTAACTTCAGTATCAAACTTGTTTTTTGAATTGTGTGTGTGTGTATTCCCATATCATTCCCATATCTGTCATTCTTCTAAATAAGGAATTACTTATCATTCTAGGGTGAATCATCTTCCAGAATTGTTGAGCTTTATGACATTGTTATGTATGCAATGCCAAGTATAAAAAACTGAACCAACATAAATATTGCATTTCCTGAAGGTTTTTTTTTTTTTTTTTTTGAATATGCATTATCTATTTTGGCAAGCACTGGGGTAATAATCCAACAACAAAACCTTGTACCAAATTTCTCTGAATGTAATCATTTTTTTTTCATGTTGCACTGTCTTTGTGGCATTTGTCTTAGCTACAGGACCTGTACAACTTTCCTGAAAGTTCCACTGATCAATACAATTAGAGAATTACAACAGGGGAGATCCTCAGTCTTCTATTCTAGTTTAATGTGAAGTCTTTGTAGAATATGGGATAAGAGAAAAAGAAGAATTTGAATCCTGGCATATGAGAATCGTACTCAAAGATCTTCACATACACAGCTGTGTGGTAGAAGGTGCAATTAGTGTTTGACAAAAGGATGCTGATTATATACAGACATACCAGGAATAAGAGATGCTCAGATCTATTGTCAAAGATGGGGCAGTGGGGGTGGGAAAATGAATAAAGCTGATTTAGTGACACCAGCTGACTGAATATTTGCAGTAAAGTTAACATACAGTGGCTTGTGAATTGTATTGGTTGCTGAAATGCTCTTTATTTCATCTAAGCTGGCATTTTATGCATGTTTACTTGGGAGTAAGTCCAACTAAACTCAATGTAACTTATTCCTGAGTAGACAGGCATAGCTTTTAGCTATGCAGTATACTTTGGATTACCAATTATTTCAGTACTGAGAAAAAGAAACAAAGATAAAAAATCTCCCCTGAATTCTTAGTTACTAAGCCATTTCTCATGACAAATCCTTCCAACAAGATAGGCATCATCAGATTCTAGGTAAAGTTTCTATAAAGACCTTTGAAATACAGAAAAAAGAACTGTCTTCAGTTCTGTCTGCCGTTTATTTATAGTAATCTGTCGATACAGAACTTGTGACCTGTACACATTTAAATAGGCCTAAGAAGATAGGGAGAAGAGTTTCTGCTGAACCGGGAATAATTGTTAGCAAGGCAGGACATAAAAGATTATAAACTACATGAATAATAAACAATTTAGTCATTATTCAGCCTTGTTACCATAATCTCATCTGAAGTGAAAACCCTGATACTAGTTAGAATATACTAGTACTGAAATGTCACCTACTTGCTGTAACAGAGGACTCATATAATTCTCCTGTTTCTACATATTGATTGGCCTTTCCTCTCTTTATGACTTGCAACTATTCCCAGATTGTTCTTACTTTTTTCTGTCTCCTTGATGATTTATCTTTCAACAATCCCAGATGGAACTTTGATCTTCTCAGAGTTTTCATTGCTTACTGACGGAGCAGTCACATTAAAACCCGAAGTTCAGTCCCTGAACAGTTCTGTTAAAAGTATCATGCAGGAAATGTACGCAAAAGAGTGTAAAACAGCTTTATGCTGTTTTGTACTGTGTTGTCAGATTAATTCCAAGGTGATTCAGAAGATTACACATATGTGTCTATATACATAGACCCACAAATAAACAGTGAGATCTGCAGATAACAAAAGCAGTCTGCAATGTTTAATACTGTATATAAAAAGTTATGTTAAAAGCAAGGGGGGAGGCTAACATTTAAAGCAATGTTTTTCAAACTTGGCAATGTTAAGATATGTGGACTTAAACTCCCAGAATTCCCCAGCCAGCATGCTGGGGAATTCTGGAAATTGAAGTACATTTTAACATGACCAAGTTTGAAAAACACTGATCTAAAGGAAGGCAATGCTGATGTCAGCCTGGCAAATCAAGAATAATTTGTAACTGGGACAACTCTAACAGTTTGCCCTTTTCACTTCAGGCTGTGATGATATACTGAGAAAAGCATTAGCAAATGACATTTATTATTGCTGTCCTGGTTCAATTTGCTAACTAGGACACCAGACAAGTTCTAAGAGCATCAGCAGAAAGAATAAAATATGCAAATAAGAGAAATGGACCTTGGAGAAGAGTTGATATCCCTTTGGTAAGTTATATTGGTTGCGGTCTTTTGTGTTAGTAAATCATTATATTTTATTACATTGGTGGAAAATCCAGTAGATCTTATAGGAAGGAGCAAACTGTATGCTCACATTCCATCGTCCATTATGACAAGTACTTGCAATCTTCTATATGGATCTTAGGGTTGTAATAGATATGATTATATCAATACAGCTGATTATGTAATGATTGAAAGAACTTTGAGATGGTCCCTAGGTGAAACTTCCAGGTCTGTCCCTACCCCTACTTGCCATCCCCTCTTTTACTAAATTTTATGCTTCACAATAATTTCAAGTTGTGGAAATAAAAATACAGTAAAAACATGCTTGGACAATGCAGAATTCTGTATTTTTCTTAACATTTTGTAAACAGCTGCATTTTTTAGGTTGATGATTGTCATTTTATAATTGATTGAAAAACGATTTAGATTTCCTTTCAGTGCTTCTGTAACTCTAGCTTAGATGTGCAATCACTGCTACTGTACTTATGACTGTGGAATTTGTGTGTTTGTTGGAGAGAAAGAGAGAGATAGACACCTGTCCACCAGGAGCTAAGTTGAGTCCATTAAATTGCTTTGGATGGATCAGCTAACAGCTGTCAGACAGAGTAATTTGGTTTTCTTGATTTGGAAAAGTATCTTATGTTGTCTGTCCTGTGATAATCTCAAGTGCATCGTAGTTTATACAATGTGATGAATGCTGGTTGATTGTGATTATTCTGTGCACTGACAAAGACATGGCCTCCCTCCCTTGTGCTACTTCCTTTACAAAGAAAAACATATCCAGGGATGATGAGACAAAATATCTGAGAGCCTTTTTGACTTAAAAGCAAGATAATAATAGATAGATATTACCTGGGTGAAAAAAAATGTGGCTGCACAAAGTATGCATCAGTTTGGAATCTTCTGTGGCAGTTAACTAAGAAACTAAGAAAATCAGAAATTGGATCTAATTTTAAAATATTCCAGCTTTCATTACCATTACACATATATAATACAATACTGATTCTTTAAATGATTCATATTAATACGAATAGAATGGGTTTCCAGAGCATCTAATCCTTGGCTTCTTTAACCATAGCTTACTGAATAAATCACAATTGGCTAATTTACTCCTTAAACTACAAACCCAGGATTTTACAAAGCAAATAATTGGATTTGGACAAAAGATGAAGGAAATATCAAGCAAAACACATTGCAGTTTAGCAAGATTTATGAACAGAGATAGAAGCCAAAAAAGCCACACACACTGAGAGTAATCCACACCAATATTAAACAGGAGAACGAAGGGTTTCTTTTACAGTAATGGTATCTGTGGGGGCGGGGTTTAAAAAAATCACGATGTATTTACACAGAAAAGGGCGGGGCTTTGACTGTGTGGTCATGACTGTTTTGACTCTCCTTGAATGCTGCTGATTTCATTATATATTTCTTAAGAATGTATTCAACATAGCAGAATTATGTATCTTCATTCTTATGGGTAAAACATGTGCACTGCTCCTATTGGAGTTTAACATTTTGATTCCTGTTTTTATAATTAACCATAGTCCATTATTACTTTTTAAATAATCCTGTATCATTGGCTTCTTTCACTGACATTAACAGTATCAGTTTGCTTTAACTGAAGTAATTTACTCTATGACTCATCACTTCTCTTAAACTGCTTAATTCTAATAAACACAGCATGCACTGAACACTGCTGGATTGCTAGATTACAGATTGGGACTACAAAAGGGAATATCATTGCAAATCGCTCTAATCCCACTCCTTCCCTCACTGTTGGATAACAGCTTTGAAATTCTCAGATCTGTGGACGGTTTGCACAATACTTTCCACTGTTCTGTGCACAGCCGTCTCTCAGCCCTTAATTTGTCATTGCTGGCAACATTGCTGGAAGAGCGCTTCGAATATAAGGAGAGGGGGAAAAGCACCCCGCAGATATGAAATTCCCACAGAGTGGCTTTACATGACACATTCAGTAATCAAGAACCAAATAATCTTTGCTGCACTGAGATCAAATCAGCCCCAGCAGGCACAGCATTGCAGCATCATAGGCCAACATTTGGTGGCACAACAGAGGGCCTGCATTCTGTGCCTGAAACCTTCTGACCTTCAGCCAAATTACTGCTGCCTCTTCATTTGTCCTCTTGAAGCAGGGACAGGAGCAAGGAAAAGATCCAGTAACTTCATAGCAACTTAGCCGTTCCTCTTGCTGTCTTTAACCCCTCAGATAACACCTGAGCTCAGCGGGAAAGGCAGATAAATGAGAATGAGTATAGTGGCTAGGAGAGAGGAGGCCCACTGAGAGCCTCATCGGAACTCCTTTCACAAAAAAAAAAAAAAAAAAAAATCTAGAAACATTGTTGAGCAAAAATATACAGAACTCCCCAAATGTGTAATAAAGATAGAGAGGAAGTCAACTGGCTGGCAGAAAATTCCAGTTTCTAGAAATATTACATAGTATATTTGGTAAAGAAGGCATACCAATATCAAATCAAATTAGTTTGCCAGACATTTCATTTAGAATTGACTAGCTGACACTATGCATTTGTAGGCTTAATACAGTGTAGTAAGTCTTTAGGATCAGTTTATTTGAGGAGTCTAAACATTTTTATCAATCAGTAAATGATTTTTGTTGCATATGTTTGGGCTTGATAATATCCCCTTCCTCCCCCCCTTCCTTCCCACCCAAAGTAAGTAGATGTTTGAATTCTTCAGAGATAAAGCTAATTTAGTGTTTCATATAAGAAGTATAGAAACATGCATTTCCACCTTCAAGTGAGAGGAGACTCTAAAGTCAAAAGTGAAAAAAAAAACAGCAAAAGAAAAAAGAAAGAAAGAGGGACAGAAAGAAATACAATTCTTCTTTTCTCTAGCATTTTGTTTTCTTTCTCTGCCTTTATATAGAAGGCTGCCAAGGAAGGGAGATGGTTGTAACTGGATATCTTAACTGATTTTTTACAAAGAACTTTAGAATGGAGTCTAAGCTGTTGGTTTCCTACTGTTGATACACATGCACAAAGAAGCTATTTTTAAGAAAGAAAGAAAGAAAGAAAGAAAGAAAGAAAGAAAGAAAGAAAGAAAGAAAGAAAGAAAGAAAGAAAGAGAAGGAAGGAAGGAAGGAAGGAAGGAAGGAAGGAAGGAAGGAAGGAAGGAAGGAAGGAAGGAAGGAAGGAAGGAAGGAAAGAAACTTTATGAGTATGGCATGTTTTCAAGGCCCCCTTTAAACCCCATGGGTTGAATAAAACTTGAAATTAATAGGATCTGACATCTTATCTGTGTTAGAGATAGATTTATTGTTTAGTCCACATTATATGCAATTTAAAATCCATAGGCATTATTCCAAAATACTGAATGTAGGACTCTGTAAAGCTCTATAGAACTTACAATTATTGTTTTCTAAGGTGTAGGGCAGCAAATGAATCTCTATCACAAAAGTAGTCATTCTCAAAAATTAAAGATAATGTGAATGTTCTACTTCTTTAAAAATTATTTGCAAATTACTTGTGATCTTGCAGTATTGCACATTTTGTCATAGTTATATATTTTATCAATTGTATGGTACATTCTGTTATATGCATGCGTTACCTCTTTGGTTAACGTAATATATCTTGTTTAGTGTTGTGTTGTTTCAAATGGTCACCCTTTCTTTATTGTTTATGTAAGTTGAGTCAAGTCATTGGTCCATGTAGTCCAATATTGATGGCTTAAGCTGGCATGGCCTTTAAAGTTACAAAGGCTTTACCTGAGATCATGCTGTACCATGGACTCTTTCCCATCTGAAAGAGATCAGTCCCCATTTGCCTGAAATGTTGTCTGCTTTGGAGATGGTATATTAGATGTGGTCAGAAGATGGATGGTCATGAGTCAGGATACAGTAATAGTGGATTCCTACCCTTGGCACGGGATTGGACTAGTTGATCTGTAAGATCCCTTGGATCTATGGCTCTGGGCTTTTGAAGCTAGATAATGCAGAGTTGGAATTCATCTCTAAGGCAATCTAGCCTAATAGTTTGATGATTACATAGAATCATACTGGGACCAGTTTAGAAAAATTGGAATATTATTATACAAAGTAATAAGTAGAGTTATGTCACTATCATTTGGGTTGAATATGAATTCTAGATAACTGAAAGTGAGATAAATAGAAGGCTCACAAAATATTTTATGAACTTCCCCAGGAATGCTTTTGAATCCTTAAAGGAGGATATCCTTGGACAAAATATTTCAAACTCATGTGCCTAAAGTTCAGTACTTTTCATGGGAAATGTTCTCTCTGAATTTGCAGTAGTTAGCTTCAGAAGAATAGGGCAATGCTTTGGCAGATCCTTTATTAGAAACAAGCTTTTTTGACTCTGTCTTGTGCTTTACCTGTAAAACCAGCAAAAAGAGTAATGTATTAGTACAACAGTTCATTATAAGCACATATTTATTTAATGCCTTTGGCAAGAAAGACAGATACTTGCATTGGTAACAATGATTTTAAATCCATATGATGTACAGACCATAGCACAGGACAGCTAAACTCTGATTCAAAAAGCTGAAAATGAGGGTCTGATCAAATTGCCACCACGAAAGAAGACTAAAAATTCAATTTATATTAAATATGTCCCAGTGACATGTCAGAATTATTCAGTCACTATTGCAATAGCACAGTGTTGTTATTTACAGAACTACATGATAAAGCTATTCTGGCACAAGAACGGAGTGTTATTTTCTCATTGTGGGGTGCTACATACATCCCAACAAAATGGTCAAAAGTTCTGTTCTGTGTACAGCAATGAAATTGTTCCTGCCAATAAAAAATGAACATGGCAGCAATGGCAAAATCTTGTAAAGTATTTACCCCAAAAACTCTGTAAGAAAAAGATCACATAACTGTAATGGGATTATACTGTGCCATTCCTTACTGTCGTATTTGTATTAAATGCCAGCCATTATACATTCAAGACAATGTGACAGTATGTAATTCTGTTCGCAATAAAGACTGATTAAATAAATTATATTTATAGGGATTTAAATTTAAGTACAATTTGATGTTAACTTTTCTGAGATGAGGGCGGTTATTTGCTACCGAGGAATGGGGATCTATTGACTTAGGAAAACTTGAGATGGGGGATGGGTCCGCAGCAATTTGCACATGTCACAGTTGGCTCTGGACTTGACTGCTTTCACAATCTTGTCTGCTTTCATGAGTTGAGTCACTATATTTCTGATTCTGTTCCATTTAATAGGAAGCAGCCACAAAACTCATATTTTCTTTTGATACCCTGCAATTCTGCAGATCTTCTGGGGGACAGGAACTGTTGCCTCACCCCACCTCCTATCTGCTAGACTCAGGTAAGCCATTATTGTTTCTCTCCCTCCCTCAGAACTTCAGCATTCTGTTCTTGGAGTGTATCTCTTTCCATATGCATTGTTTAGAATTTATCTCCTTCCCTGTCACTGTCTGGCCATTGTATTGGAGAGAGTGCAATTATTTCCTTTTTGTGTGAGTGGGAGTGAAGAGATTCTGTTACTTCATGACCATGGCAGCTCAGGGGCAGAACACTGCCTGGATAACATTCTCTATATTCTCATATTGGTCAGCTGGAAGGAAGGATGGTAGGCACTGATAGCTCATGGTATTCTTTCCCTTTTGAGATAGGCAGAAGTGAAGAACATCAAGGGGTAGTTTCAGACTGTTTTGTGAGGGATTAAGCTGTTTAAATACTGTAGAAATACTCATAGGCTGCTCCTATTTAACTTGAGACATAGGAGTCAATATGATCTAGCACTGAATGTTGACAGCAGCATGCTGCGTGTGCTCTCAATTCACATCTAAAACAGAAAACTAAAATTCAAAATTGGACCTTAGGTAATTGTTTTAAATGTTGTAAGAAAATATTTAAAAAATAAATACTAGAAGGAAATATGTGAGAGCCAGGTTGGTATAGTGGTTAAGGCACTGTGCTAGAAACCAGGAGACTGTGAGTTCTAGTCCCACCTTAGGCACAGAGTCAGCTGGGTGACCTTGGGCCAATTGCTCTCTCTCAACCCTAGGAAGGAGGCAATGGCAAGCCACTTCTGAAATCTTGTCAAGAAAACTGCAGGGACTTGTCCAGGCAGTCACCAGGAGTAAAAAACTGACTCAAAGGCACAAAAACAAGAAGGAAAATACGTTAAAGGGTGACTGTTAGAAGGATCCTAGAATCCTTTACAGTTTCACAGTTCAGAAATGGACTAGCTCCCTCACTGCAAGGTGAGGGAGAAAGGTGAATCCCAGCACAACAACAACAATAACAAGCTTAAAAAGTCAATCAAACTACAAGTGAAATCCTCCTGAAAGTAAGGTTGAAAAACCAAAGCCAGTTTTACAATTTTCAGAGAGATTTCAGCGTATTGTTAACTCACACCAATCACCTCCTGAGATATGTTAATAACCCCAAAGACCTTATTCAGTAGTCTCTCTCTCTCTCTCTCTCTCTCTCGCTCGCTCTCCAAGCTTATTAAAAGTATCTAAAGACAGATGTTTGAAGTCCAAAATGTCAAATAATGTTTATTAAAGAAGTTGCATACTCTGATTGATTGATTATGTGCTGTCAAGTTGTTTTTGACTCCTAGTGACCACACAGATAGATTTTCTCCATGAACATACTCTGATACCTTCATTTTTGTTTTCTGTCCTCATGGTAGAAAAAAAGAAAGACAGTACTCTGTGCTTCCTTGTGGAAGCCAGCTGAATGAATGAGCCTAAGAATATCAGTCTTCCAATCAGAAAAAAAAAATACAACTGAGAATAAAAGAGAAACACACAGAAAGTCCCTTGCTTGCTATTGCTGTTCCTGTGTTGTGCACAGAACTGTCAAGTACAGAGTCAAGGCACAGTTCTGTTTCAATGGTCTTAACCTGTCTATAATCCAGTCATGAGATCAGCACCAAAGCTTAGCACAATCAATGTTTTTGAGTGGTCAGCTTAACTCTCTCTTGAGATACCTCCAGCTATTTTTTTTTATGTCACAGATCTTCTGTAATTTAAGTAAGGTTTTTTTTAGCAAGATTGTAGGTAACAAGCTGTTCTCTTAGAGATTTCAGTGTCCCTGTTATCTTCTTCTCGGGAGATTAGACTCTTCCCATCCATTCCGATTTTCAGTGTTCCAGCTGACCCCGTTTCTCCATGCCATTCTTAGGTCTGCAGTTTTCTTGACCTCCTTGTGCCCATTCTTTTGCCTCCTCCAACAGTTTCTCATTCATCTTCCATTCATTCTCTACAATGCTTATATTGCACTCAGCTTGTACTCAATGACCATAAAAATTACAGTAATAATCATGAACAAATACCTTTGATCACAAAACAAAGAGCTACACAAACACTAATAAGTATTGTATGGATAATTCATCCATCTATGCCCCTTGTGGTCCACAGGATAAGCAGTGCAGAAAGTCAGGATTTCTGAAACTGCACTGTGACTGGGCAGGTAATTGGAAGCACCTGTTCTGCCTTGCACAAAGTATATTGCCTCATCCTCCATGTAGACACTTACATGGAATGGATTTGCATGAGACAGGAAGGCTTTAAATTTCCTAAAGTTTAGGAGGTGGTGAAGTGGTGATGAAGATGATGGTGTATTGGTAGGGTATAGTGGTTAATTATGGCAAGTGTATTGGTAGCTGAAAGGTTGGAGAGTAGCTTGAAGATACCAGGGTGTAGGGTGCTGAGAAGAAAGCCAGAGACTCAGAGGAAGACCCACATAATTTTGTGTTGCATGATTCCAGGGAGGCGGAAGCAATCAAGCATCTCAGACTGAGTTTCTGTGGCTCAGCATAGAGGCAGTAGTTAAGATTCACAGAGGCAGATTGCTGAGACAGTGGCAGATTCAGAGAGAAGGAGGCTGGTGATGCAGGGACCCTTCCAGGCTTTGTGGACCAGCTATCAAGGGAGTTTGATGGTGGGAGCAATCAGTGGGGCAAACCTGGGAGGAAAATGCCACCATTTAGCTTGGTTGTGTTATCTAAGAAGCTGAGCCAAGTGAGAAAGAACAGTGAAAAGGGCCAGCTGTTAAACTGTTCAGCAGCAGAGCTGCAAAAGCAACCGGCCAGCGTAGCAGTCAGAACCATCAGCAGCTAGTGGTAACAGAGGATGCTAGAAGTGGGAGAGAAAATGCTCCTAGACAATTCCTGCTGAGTTTACTCCTACGAAGTTGCATCCCAGTGGAGAAATAACCAATAACTGTAAAAAGAAAAGATCTCTACATTACAAATGGCTATTTGCAATTGGGGTTTATATATAGGACTGTAATAAAGACAGAAGGCCTAAATTTTTCCCTGTGTGTTTAGTCTTCGTTAGTAATGTCTTCTGTTTAATATATATATATATATATATATATATATATATGTATGTATGTATGTATATATATATGTATGTATGTATGTATATATATATATGTATAAATATCAACCCTACTAATATGCTGAAGGTGATGCATGCTACAGTCCTATATCCTTAATTTTGTCTAGGAAGTTATCTCCCTTGAACTTACTTCTGTACAGATATATGTGGCACTCCACAATAAATTGCATTCTTCTTCAGTGGGACACACTTACTTTAAGCTTACTGAGTTCTGGCATGTTGAACGAGCCTAATCAATAGTGTAATGATTGGAATCCTCATCCTATTAAAGCCAAATTTGATAATTTATTAAATATTGTGATAGCTTTTTCTGGAGTGAATAGCCAGTTTTAGAGTTCACAATAATAGATGGAAAAGATCAATCTCCTTTCAGAACAGACTCGTAACCGCAACCAAGCATTTCATCTATTATTATGCTATCTGATGCTTAATCCCATTCATTTGTAGGGAACACTTCAAGAGTCCTGATTATGGATCAGAGTGTGGAAGCATCTCACTCAAGCAGTAAATTTCATGAATGAGATTGATAGTTATATCCACATAATTTTATTCAAGATTATATACTCATCCAATTTAACATTTTAAGTGAGTTGTGAATCAAATCAAAATCACAGTACTTGATAAAATGCCTGGATTTTCTATGGCTACCATTTTGAAATTATCTAAAAAATGAATCATTAGAGGATATAAACATTAAAAAGCTGAGAACACAGTTGCACTGCATTGTAATATAGCTATTATATGTCAGTAGGTTCGGCATCTTAAATTAAGGATTTACAACTGATTAGTGGAAGCATGCATTCCAGATCTTAAATGAAATTCTCCACTGTTACTTTAAAATAGAGTCCCCTGTTGTAGGGGAGATGGGCGGGAGAGAAATTCGATAAATAAATAAATAAATAAATAAATAAAATGATGGAGCATGTTTTAATTTTCTTGGTGATCACATACTATAAACTAATGCCAAGTTTTTGTAAATGTATTCAGGTATATTTAAATATATACATGCACAAACAGGTGCAAGCTTATTCCAAGCATCTCTCTCTCTCTCTCTCTCTTACACACACACACATACACAGACATGCACACACACACATACACAGACAAACATAACCCCATAATGAGTACATTATTTTTCATGTGCTTATTTTCTTGGCATTTGAAGTTTGGTTCCGTGTGTGATAGGAGATGCAAATGCTTCAGCGATCTGCATAATGAGTCCACTATAAAATGACTGCGACTCATGTAAAAGACAGGGTGGCATGTTTTCAGTTTTAATGGGGACACTCTGAAAACTTCCAATCTTTCTTGACATTTCTTATAGCAAAATAAATGTGGTTGAGGTTGGAGTGTCTATTATGAAAATAAGAGAAGAGCAAGTCAATTATATTTCAATGACTGCATAGCCAGGGGTCCTCATTAAAATGATCAGAAAGGCTGCAGTGTTGTTTTCCTGTATGTAGCCACCGATTAAGTTCTATAAGAATGACATGGCTCTTTTAGGAGAAAGAGAAGAGGGATTGGGATCCAGCCAGCAGCCAGACATTTTTAACACTTAAAAAAGTGAGATGTACAACAGAGGGAAGTTTCCTGTGGGATCATGAGCTCCTGATCATATTTTAAAATAGTTATTTTCTCCATTGGATGGTCATAGAAAGCTTTGCATTTGTACTAGGTTGTATGAGAAATGCCTGTAGTTTGGTAGTGAATTAGTGTGTTTTTCTTTTCATTGACTCCAATGATGTAGCATAACAAGAAGGAAAACAAATTAATAGTGTAAATGTTGATTTATCTACTCAAAAGTAAGCCCATTGAGTTCAAGGAGATTATTCCTTGATAAGTAAAAACAGGATTGTTGCTTTAATATATCACAGCAACCTGTCTGAAGTAATAGCCCAGTTATCAGTTTATTACTAATAGTTTCTCTTCCACTGAGGGACCCTCCCCTCGAATTTAACTGCATCCTGTCACTAAGAAAGGATTATTTGTTCAAGCCTTTTCAATGGGGACTGCAAAAGAAAATGTAGCATCAGCTACATAATTAGAAATCAGCCCCCCTTTCCAAATATAATTTAATCTATCTGTTATTTATTTGTAAAACTTTATACAAACCCATGCATTCATTTTACATTATATTTTTACTTTTTATCAAAAGGACTGTATGTTGTCTATATGTATATAATTCTTAGTTTTACACTGCTTCTCTGACAAGTTCAAACAATAAGCAACACTGAAAGCATCATTTTAAAAAGTGCAAGGAGCACTTTATGATGCAGTTGTGAAGGTGGATGTGCAAAAGGCATATCCTTATTTTCCAGTTATCTCGCTGCATTCTACAACTGTCAGAGAAACTCAAATTTGCAGACTATAATGCAAAGTTTAACTGTGACTGTGAACTCTGGAACCTTTGGGTTTGTAACCTTTCTTCATTGCTTTGATTTTGGCAGGTCAAATAGGAAATGACTTAAACTTATTAGCTGTCAAACCATGTTATTAATCACAATGGACTGTTGCAAATCAACTTTGAATATTTAATGATAAGACAACATTGGAAAATGGATTTGTAACAGTATACGTCATTTGGTAAATAATATTAACAGTAGGATCTTAAGCCCTCTAAGATTTGATGTAAGTCCACAGTAGGTGGGTAATAGCTTGCTGACCTTGGTTGATCACCACTAAATGCCAGATTAGGCAGGGCAGTTTAAAAACCCTTGGGAAGAAGATAGTGGCAAAATAGTTCCAGAGTGTTATCAAGAAAGCTACATGGACATGTCCATGTGATCACCAGAAATTGAGTTTACTTAAAAGAATCATTACTCCCCCCCTGCCTCGCCAGATAAGTGAACACATGAATATAGTTTCAGTACGTAGCATTGATCTAATGTCAAACATCAGCTATTGTAGTTTCCAGATTTACTTTCAAAGAATACTGAACTGTTTGGGAATGTATTAGAGGTGTTATTGAAAGGCAGCTTACAATCTTCTAGTGTCATCAGGAAATATTAAGTTTCTTCTAGGGCACCTATCAGTGCATAGTGGGAAAAGGTAAGAATTATGAATTTTGGAATGTATTAAATTATCTGAATTTATTCCTGTAAGACATGCCCCTGAATCCTCTTCAACCCAGAGGAAATGAAAAGTCAGTAATATGGAATACTTTCCCTGGAAACAGATTTTGAAAATCACTTTCATATACTACTGTGTACCAGTTGCCAGTATTAGCAGTTGCCAGTATTAGCAGATACCATCAGTCATCAAACTCCTGGAAAGAGCAACTACTGTATCAGAAATCAGAGACTGATACCAATAGTCATATAGAATCAAATAAAGGGAGCAAATACAAAACAAATGCTCAACCATACATTCTCTGGGAAATATTTAACATTTGTCAAGATTTTTAAAATTGTTTTTTTTCAGCGCAAAATCTATTATGAACACCTTTGATAGAAAGATTAAATTAAATTAAATAATGTATGTTTAATCAAAAAGCAGTTTCTGAAAATGTGTATTATTCTTGAACAACTTTTTAAATACAAATCATAGCCATGACAAAGAACTTGAATAGAATACAGATCAAGTTTCCTGTTCTTCCAACATTGAAATAGTCTTTATGGGTGATGCTGTTTTATTTCTTTGAGAATCAAGGTCTTTACTTTACATTTATATGCCAGTTCAAAATAGATACCATTTTAAATGATGTTTCATGTATATTATTATAATTAGGAATTTTATATAGCAGGTAAACTGAATTTGCAAAGTACGTTGTACTTTGTACAAGTAACTGATGACAAAGAATGTTTAAAATATTGATTGTTTGGTTTAGAATCATGGCATTATAGATAAGAAAAATGGTAAAGTATTGTATTTGCAAACAAGAATGAAAAATTATATAGCATCATTATTTCATTTTTAAAATATCCAACATTCTCTTTAAATAAAATGCTTCATTAAATATTTCAAAGTAGTTATTTTTATTTCATATAAAAATTATATTTCATACTTTGAGGTTTGAGTCTTACACTAACTTTGTTCTTGCTTTATAACAGACTTGTACAAGAGCATTTACAACCAGATTATTTTAGGGAGGGGGGTTGTTTTAAGGGGATAAGGAATCATTGCTAGAAGTGATCAAATTTACATTAGGTATTCTATTATGCAGCCCTGGATATGTCTTCTTGGAAGTGAATCCCATTGAGGTGAATGAGATTAATTTCTAGCTAGTGTGAAATGATTACAGACTTTTTTGCATTATTTTCTACTGAGCACTTGAGAAAGGTTAATGGGATTTACTATCAGGAAATATCTTCCTGGTCTCAAAAACCCATAGGGTTTATAACTGTAAAATGAAATAAAGAGCTATTTGCTATTTGAGAAAAAGACATATTTAGGTAAAATATTGAAGTGCAGAGATATCACATTGACTGCAAAAGTACATATTATGAAGGCCATAGTTTTCCAACTTTTAATATATGTCTGTGAAAACAGGACCATTGGAAAGGCTGATGAAGAAAAATTGATGTCATTGAAAGAAAGGAAAAAAAATAGATGTGAACATAGCTACATGGCATTTTTCAAATCTGTTCCATTTTCATTTCTTTCATAGACAGCACATTCCCTGGACAACTGATAAGACATTTCCATTTTATCAATGCACTGACAGTTTTTAAAACTATTCTTGAAGGACCATTCCACAAAACTCTCTTTCTGCTCTAGAGCAAAGGTAGTGGGAAGAAGAGCTGGATGTAGTTAAATCTTTCTCTCCATAAATGAAACCAATAAGGCTCTCCCAGCTTCTGGTAATTCTGGCAAGTCTTTCCCTCATATCCCCATTAAGGAAGGAGAGCATAAAGAGTTTAAAAAGCCATTCCTAGATAGATAGATAGATAGATAGATAGATAGATAGATAGATAGATAGATAGATAGATGTCTATGGGGAATACTAAAATATGCTAATAAATTTCAGCAAGAATGCAACAGATACAAATGGAAATAGAAATGATGGCATGGTCATCAATTAACATGGACAAAATAGAAATGTATCTAAAACAGTGTTTTATCATTAGTGCATGCATATCAACAATGATAAAGAATTCAGAATTGCTGATCCATGTAACTCAGTTGGAGAGTTTTTGTCCAGTATACAGTTAAATTTATGTGCTACTGAATAATTAAGAGCACTCAAATTTCTGTGACCATAGTAATAGCCTTTTCTGGAGGGATATGATGTTTGGAAGTATTATATTTTAATGGAATCTATTACATATATAAATGTTAATGGGTAACTTCTATTATGCAGTCGTGTACTGTATTATTACACATGCGTATGTCTGCATATATAGTACTGTACACATGTGTAATCACAAGAGAGGGATACTTACCTGAAGTAGCTGATATGATCAAAAGCATACATTAACTTCAAGATGTCAATATAGAAGGAAGTGATGCACAAATAAATGATCCTATAGCTTGGATCCTGAATTACTCTTCTAATGAGCCGTATGTTGAGTAGGGCAGCTATATAAACAAACAAACAAACAAACAAACAAAGAAACAGGTTTATGTTCAAAAAGAGATCCCAAATGACAGAAAGGAGGGTTTTCCTGTCCTCCAGGAAGTTCCCATTTTTCTCTTCAGCATACATGCTATTTTGGATAGTCACCCAACTCTCTAGAGCAATTTCTCCCATGATACCAGCAGGAACACCCTATAAGTCAAGTTCTGCTCACTGCATCTCATGTTTATTTAAAAATAAACTTTATTTTTTAAATAAAACTTTGGAATAGATTGCATGAATTGATGAACATTAAAAATGCTGAAAAGTCAAAATGTGAACTATTCTTATTATAATAATTGCCATGAAAGAACTCATTCTGGCTGAGCCCCACCTAATGTCAACAGCCAATTGTTTTAGCCAGCCTTCCAACCTGTGCATCATCAGAATAATTGGTCTTTTAGATGATTTGACTAACTGACAGCTAAGGCACTAATAATAATCTATGGCAGCATTTAGATTATTTATTTACGTTAGAATGCCACAGTAATGGATGAATGGATGTATGTTAAGAAACAACTGCATTTGAATATTTAGGTTATTGTTTAAGCAGTTCTTTGTGGAAATATCACTCCACTCCCATAGATACATCACAGAATTTCAGGGATGAAAAAAACAACATGTTTCACAAGCTCTCTTTGATATTCAAGCCACTCATAGTGCTATACACAAGTATTAATTTAATCAGTTTATTAAAGGATCACTTCAACTTTTTGACAGGATTTCTGTGTTGTATTTTATAACAGTCAGAAGTCAACAGAATGCTTATTTCATAAGTTTTGCGTTACATGATCTTCATACACAAGGTACTGTAAATGTCATTCATACTTAATTCATGCTGTTAGATGATCTTTTTTTAAAAAAATAATACTTATGTTTCCATGTATGGACAATACTATAGCCAGAGTGTGTTATGGTTGCAATTTCAATAAAAGATTCCAAAATGAATAAATGAATGAATACATGAATGAATGAATGAATGAATGAATGAATATATGAAGAGAGAGAGAGATGAGGTAGGGTACGTTGTATTTGGTAACTGTACTGTCCCTCTAAATGATGCAAGAACTACTTTTTGAAAGCATATTTATTTTGCTAAGTAAACTTTATAGCCTTTTTAATAAATTAAAATGTCTATTTAGAGTTAAATGTATAATTAAAAGATTGGTAAGGGTCTAGCTCTCTCACGTGTCTTGGTATTAAACTCATTTAGATCAATTTTAAGTGAAGAATTTAAAGCAAATATATTTGTTTCAGATAAACACTCTATAAAAATGACTGAAACAGGGTGTTTCAGTCATTTGTTGTTAAAATTATATTTATTATGGTATTATGTACTGTATTTGCTGTATAGGATATGATGTATAGTCAGTACTAAAATTATATTTATTATGGTATTAAGTTTTGTATTTGCTATGTGTGATGTAATGTTGCATAGTTAATCTAAGGGATATGTTACAAATAAAGGCAAACCCAAAATGTATTGTAATCTAGGAATCAGTTCAGTATTAGGCATGGTCAGTCAACTGATACTCAACATCTTTTGTTGCTTTACTTTTTTAAAAGATAGTTGGAATTGTGTTATATGCCTTTTGGCATTGCCAGACATTACAGTGAATTATTTGATTACTACCTGTAATTAAAAACTATATTTTATGTTGTATGTTGAGAAAAAGATAATATTATTACAGAGCTGCCACTAGAGAATTACACAGCATGTAAACAAACTTTATTGAACTCTGAGATACAAGAAAAGAAAACATAAAAAAATAATAGAGTAACTTTAATTTTTTTTCCTAGAAAACATTTTAGATGTTTTTCTAGAAATGTGGGGAGGGGTGGTAGATCTATCAGCAAAAATGTAATGGAATGCGTGTACTAGCATCTTTGATTTACATTACACTTGGCTATTATGATCTATTTATTTATAAGCATAATATTTACATTTTAAAGTACAAAACAATATTTTGAACTATTTGTTATTTTAAAAGGTATATATTAAAAAATAACAAATATTACTAAATATTGCATGCATTGTAACAAATCATTTGCTACTGTTGTTTTCTGGTTATAATTGTAGGTAAGGGCTATAAACTATAGAATGCATAGGTGATAAAATAATTTTAGCTATTTCTTATTTATTGTTTGAGCTTCCCTTAGTTAGCAATGCTACCTGAAGAAATGCATCTACTATTAGGATGGTTATCTATATGATTTTTCTGAAGATTATACAAGATCAAGCTGCTTAGTTTTCCAGCTTCTTTTGGTAAAGCTTATAAGACTGTTCAGATTTCTCTTCCTACAAGATGAAGAACACAACTGCCTTCAGATAATGGTTCTGAAGCACTGTGTTGAATGTTGTTGTTTTTTTCATTTTATATATAGTGCAGAGTTTTCAGAAAAAAATCTCACTTCAGCACAGAATTTGGCAATTTCAGATGACTCATCAAGATTTTGTTTCTGATCATTTGCAGTGCAGCAACAACTTGTCTAACATGTCTCATTAACAGACAGTATATCTTTGTTCTCAAGTATGACCAGAGGTTTAATAATGCATCCTAACAGGTCCAAAATGCAGGATGCAGTCTGTGCATTATAGGTTTCTCACACTGAAGCAACATGTTGAACATATTGAAGTTTCTGAATCAAGATAATATTGTATGCAGAAATAGAATGTGAACTTTATGCACTGACATCTTAATTATATTTAATTATATATATTTAATTATATATTCTTAACTAGGGCAGAACTTGGGGAGCTGTGAAATGAGGTTGGGAAAAACACAGGACTAACATCATTCTACCATCTCTGATTAAACTTTGGAGTTATTAAGAAGTGGGAAGTGGGAAGTCCAGGAAAAGTGAAACGAAGGAACAGAGCTATTTCTATAAAAATAGGTAAAACAAATAGCCACAGATCTGCATTTGGAATAATTTGCTTTTTGTGTGGTGCTAAGTCAAGTCTCAAAGTCTGATGTTCTTATTTCTCTGTGCAAATTAAATGTATAAGCTCAACCTCTTATTCAAATGGGCTGTGATGGATATAAACTTTTCTGTATATATATTTTAAATTTGACATCTAACCAGTCCCTTTGTGGAGATTTTGGGGCAAAGAACAAGCCATTTGTAGCAAGCTAGTGTCATGTTCCCTTTAAGTTGCTTTCCCATGATCTGAATTGTTTTTGCAATTTATCATCTTCACCACTGAATGCTTGAATTTTAATATTTAAAGCAAAAAAAGGTCTTTATATTTTATCCCCCCAACAAACTTTATATATATATAAAGTTGTGTGTGTATATGTATGTATGTATGTATGTATGTATGTGTATGTATGTATGTATGTGTGTATATATATATATATATATATATATATATAGTTTTAAAAAGAAAGATAAAAACTAATACAAACTAATATAAAGTAAGAAGGAGAAAAGAAAAAGAAAGAAATCAAAGAGAAAGCTAAAAATGCAAGAAAGGAAAAAAATGTAAAAGAAAAATAGAAAAGAAAGAAAAAATATACAAAGAAGTGGCTTCTGATCTTTTTTTACAGCAGTTGTAAGTACAATTTTAAATTGACCTCTTACTCTATGGTTACAACATGACTCTCTGATTTATGATTTATGATTTATCTGATCTAATCATCAAAACCATAAATCATAGGTTCATTTTTTTCTGTTTTATGCAAAAGGTCCATAAGGGATTTCCAGTCAGCAATAAATGTAGATATAGTTTTTTCTCTGATCAAAGAACTCAATTTAGCCATCTCAGCAAGTTCCATCATCTTCACCAACCATTCCTCCATTGTGGGCAATGCCGAATCTTCCCATCTTTGTGCATGCAACAATCTCGCTGTGGTTATTATGTACAAAAGCAAAGTTCCATGACTTTTTCCAGCTGTTTGTCCATCCAACCCAAAAGAAAGACTTCTGGCCTCAATTTTATATTAATCTTTAAAATCCTCTGAATCAGTGTGTGTATTTGAATCCAGAGTTTTCTAGCTTTTTTTACATATCTGCCAAGCATGATAAAATGTTCCTTCTTGTTGTTCACATTTCCAACATGAATTTGAAGTGCCTTTATGCATTCTAGAAAATTTCTCTGATGACATATACCAATGATACATCATTTTATCCAAATCCTACTTAAGATTATAACGTAATATACATTTCAATCCTTTCAATCATATATTTTCCCATTGTTCCATCTGAATATTATAACCAATATTTTAGCCCACTTTATCATACATTGTTTCACTTGTTCTTCTTCTGTTTCAAATTTCAATAAAAGTTAATATATTTTAGCAATTACATGTTCATCATTTGTACACAATTCTGTTTCAAACTCAGTCTTACAATGTTCAAAACCATAAACTTTTTTGTCTACTTTAAATCTTTCTAATAGCTGTAGATAAGAAAACCACTGGCAATTACATCCCTTTGCCACCAGTTCTTCTCTTGATTTTATTTTGTATTCCCCTTGACAAAATTTAGTATCTCACAATAAGTTAGCCATCTTGTCTATAAAATGCTTCTTGTGCTGAGAGCCACAAAGGTGTTTTTGGGAGCAACCTGGGTTTGTATCTATTCCATATTCTCAATATGGCACATCTAACATAATGATTTTTAGAATGCACATTAATCTTGACTTTATCATACCACAAATGGGTACCATGCCACCCAAATCTCAGGTCATGTCCTTATAACTCCAAGAGCCTTCTATTTCTCAGCAGTACCCACTCTTCCATCCAAACCAAACTGCAAGCTGCAAAATACAATTTCAAATCAGGTGATTCAAACTTTGATTTTGAAATGTCTTGTGAGATTGATCTGTCTCCCAATGAAGGGCTGAATCCTGCACTATGGGTTATTATACCATAAAGCCAAGAAGTGGCATAATAATGTCTCTGCGAATGTGAATGGGAGAGTGGGGTCTAGAAGGTCTATTTCAAATTCTCTCTCATATGCTGGGTTCAGGTATCTTCTGGTAGATTGGTGGTGGCAACTGGAACTGGCAACCACTGCCCCAAAACAGGAAATGAGGCCAGGGCATGATGACCCAAAGTGTTTCTGGGAGAGGAGTTTTGATACTTCCAGCCTTCTAATCTAGAAGCTTAGCCATCTGCTGAAAACACTTAAAACAGTTTTAAAAATAAAATACTGTTCTGGAGAGATAGAGATAGAGATAGAGATAGAGATAGAGATAGAGATAGAGATAGAGATAGAGATAGAGATAGAGATAGAGATAGATACACATACACGCATACACACATGTTTTGACTGGAGCACTTAAGACACTGCTGCATGAGGATCTTGCATTCAGAAGCAGCTCCAGACCTGTCCAATCTCAAAATATTACCTGATTTCAGGAGCTGAGTCAACTTATTTCTGGCTTTGCTCTGGCTTATTTAAAACTGGAACAAAGCTGTTTTTTTTTTTAACTTTACCTCTTAGTTTCTGGATGAAATCAACCATTGCTTTCTAACCCTTTCTCCCCTGCTCTGAGATCCACCATTCTGTTCTTGGTGCCTGACTGGTGACAGTATTTCAAATGTTTTCTCCAGGCACTGCAGCAGCGCCTAATAATGCTTACAGTGGTTAAGAAATACCCACGCTTGCTAAAATATGGGCATGCTGCCCTATTGGAGTCCATTAGAGTTGGGTGGCTGATAAATGTAAATACAAATAAATAATATTACCTTTACAGTCAAATGCACCTGATGTATGGTATCTTTGCAGTCAGCTTCCTCTCAGACAATTACTCAGGTCTTTTAAAACTGAAGAAATTCACAAAATTGTAAATGGGAGAGTGGCATATTAGCAATTTATTTATTTCCCTTGGGACTGGAATGACTGTTAGGAGAAATTTTTTGTTGCTCCAGGAACTGTAGTAGTTCAAGGATTGGACATACAGTGTGTTTTTCAATCATTCAAAGTTGGCAGAAGTGAACACAATTTCAATTAGTGTTCAAAGTTCTCAATAAGGATTGGGAATGGAAACAATATGATGTAAAAGTAGAATAAGCCACTTTTGAAAATATTTATTTATTTATTTATTATTAAACTTGAATGCCGCCCGTCTCCCCCAATGGGTGACTCTGGGCGGCTCACGATAACAAAAAAGAAAAAAACACATAAATCCCTCCAACAGTGCCTAAAATCCATAAATAATTAAAATACAAACATACATTAAAAATGTCCTAACCCCCCCCCCCTGTATATTTTAGCACTAACACCTTCAAGATGCTGGGGTGGGGGAGCCAGAACCCATCACCCCACCAGCCATCTCCACAGATGGCACCAGATCCCCCATCTGGCCCCCAGGCCTTCTGGCAGAGCCAGGATTTAACCCCTTTTCTGCAGGCCATGAGGGAGGGGGCACACCGGACCTTGGGAGGCAAGATGTTCCATAGGGCGGGAGCCACAGCAGAAAAGGCCCTCTGCCTAGACCCCACCAATCGAAATTCCTTGACTGGTGGGGTCTGCAACCTGCCCCTTCTGCTGGACTGAGTGGGACGGGCTGAAATAACTGGGGTGAGATGGCTCCTCAGATAACCTGGTCCTGTGCCATTAAGGGCTTTAAAGGTGATGACCAACTCCTTGAATTGGACCCGGAAACAAACTGGCAACCAATGCAGCTCACGCAACAGCGGTGTTATATGTGTCCTCCTAGGGGCATTGAGAACTGTCCACACCACCGCATTTTGCACCAGCTGTAGCTTCCGAATACTCTTCAAGGGTAGCCCCATGTAGAGCGCGTTACAGTAGTCCAACCTGGAGCTGACCAGGGCATGGGTGACCGTGCGGAGGGCCTTCTGATCCAGGAAGGGGCGTAACTGCCGCACAACACGGAGTCGTGCAAAGGCCCTCCTAGCCACAACTGCCACCTGCTCTTTGAGCAGGAGTCGTGAGTCCAGGAGGACCCCCAGATTACACACCGGGTCTGTCTGAGGTAGTGCAACCCCGTCAAGAACCAAAGAAGACAAACTCCTCAATCTTGAGGCTCCCCATATCCACAGCCACTCCGTCTTACCAGGGTTCAGTCAAAGACTGTTGTCCCCCATCCAGGCCCCCACAGCCTCCAGGCACCGCGAGAGGGCAGTCACAGTGTCACTTAAAGTACCTGGGATGGAGATGTATAATTGGGTATCATCAGCATACTGATGATACCTCATCCCGTGGTGCTGGATCATCTCACCCAACAGTTTCATGCAGATGTTAAATAGGAGCGGTGAAAGCACTGAACCCTGAGGCACCCCACAAAGTAGGGGCCGGGGGCTGGACCTCTCGCTCCCTATCAACACCGATTGGGTTTGGCCTTGGAGAAAGGAGCTGAACCAGCACAACACTATGCCACCCAGCCCCAACTCCTGCAGCTGACCCAAAAGGATACCATGGTTGATGGTATCGAAAGCCGCCGAGAGGTCAAGAAGAGCAAGGATGGATGCACTACCCCCATCCCGCTCTTGCCAGAGATCATCCAAAAGTGCGACCAGTGCTGTTTCTGTCCCATAACCAGGCCTGAACCCTGATGGATAGGGGTCCAGACAATCCATTTCCTCCAGGATCCTCCGAAGCTGCCGCGCGACCACCTTTTCTACCACCTTCCCTAAAAAGGGGAGGTGGGAGACTGGGCGAAAGTTGTCCAGAAGGGTGGGATCTAGGGTTAATTTAAGAATTAAATTTAAGAAAATTTATGTAGTTTAAAAAAACAAAACAAAACCAGCATAGTAGGTAGGTATTTTGGGCTTCAGTGACTGACTCCTATAGGTATTCTGTTCACGATCCAGACCCTAGATCACACTATATTTTCTGGTGCTTCATGGCCAGTAGTTATGTTCGTTCTATCTATCTGTCTGTCTATCTGTCTGTCTGTCTGTCTATCTCCTGACTACTCAGATCCTAATGAATCCATTCCAGAAGTCATGTGTATAGAAAGCAGGATATAGCCAGGCAGCTACAGATGATGCTGCTATACTATTTCTGCATTTGGAAGGTGTGCACCAAGTCTGTGTGCAAGTCGCCTCCAGATAAATTGGTTCCTGAAGGTATGGAAAATATTATGGAATTCTTTCCAGCCCCTTATAGTCATTCTGCTCTAGGTCACATGATCAGAGGGAGGCGGGAAGATTTAAGAATGGAGCAACCAGCAGCGTTCTGAGCCACTACCCAATTGCCGCTCCCATCGGGATCCATTGGAGGGTTGTTTTTTTTCCTCTGCAGCCCCTGGCTTGATTCAACCCATTTTTAATGTGATCTTTCTTTTGTTGGTTTCTTCTGCCACACCAAATGTGGTCCTGTACTGTTTCCAGAGAATTATACTGCTAATAGACAGACAGGCCTAAGTCCATAATTTCCAACATTCTGTTGGGTTGAAAAAATAAAAAGAAAGGTTTTCCTTTTTATGGACAGCTCATGCTATGGGAAAATTAAATTTACAAAATCTTTGGTACCTGGGATACTGTTGAAACAAGGATGGTGGGGAAAAGTTATTTGATAAGAATTCCTTCATAGTATTGTTACCTCTAGGTGAGGCGAGTGGAGGAGGGAGAATCATTATCATTATCATTCTCAGGCAAGAACTCACAGGGCCAGAATGCAGAACAATGCAATTATTTATTCATTTATATTCAGAAATTTCTATTCCATTCGTCTAGTAGCTTTATAATCATGCATAGGCACTAGAAAGGAATAACAGAAGAAACTACATAGATAAATAAATTATTATCTTGGTAATATGCAATAATCCTAAACATTATATAAGCTTCAAGAATTTGATTCCAATCAGGAAATTATGAACTTTATTGACATAACAACTTATGTTTCCCTTATCAGGTTAGGTTTTAAAAATAAATTTAAACTTTTTTTCTGTTTTTTTTTTCTTTTTTTGGTGAGAAGACAAAAAGTAAAAAAAAAAAAAAATCCTTAAAGGAAATCAATTTCATGGATATTATTTGTAAAAGAAAAATGATTGATTCTGATGAAATGCTTTTTATTTTTTTTAATCTGAGCTTTTGTTTTTACATATTAGTTAATTACATCAAATGCCAAATTGACAATTTCAGTTGACTGTAATGATTGAAATTGCTGGTTATTAATTTGCTTTCGGTTTTTGTCTGTGAAACTCTGAACCTGCAAAAGTGACAACCAATTAGAAGCTTGACCTAATAAGCTTTAGTAGTGATGTGTGACCAGATATCAGTATCTGGAAACTTGAAGACAATTGCGTAAAACTTCAGTTGGCCTCATAGAGGTGTTTTTTGATATTTTTCATAGCTAATGGTTATTATGGCTTTTTGAGAAGCAGTAGTTATAGCTTTAAGAAGACAGCGAGTCATCTTTGTCAATGATTGCTGTTCATCCTCCAGGCTTTCTATCTGAGACTGCAAGGATTGGAACTTCAGAATAAGAGACAAAAACATCCCTCTGAGAGGGGTGATAAACTGTTAAATATGATGCTGCTACACCATCCTAGATTTGTGCTTGTGTGAATACCTCCCTCCCAAATCACTCATTAATATTTTGACCTCTTGCACATGACAGTGACAAAACATAATTCCCTTCTCTGAACTAAACTTATTTTTCAAAGAGCTGATATTACAGAGCCCAAGTGGTGTATGCTATAAAACCCTTTTTCTCCTCCCTTGCCCCCCCCCCCCCCCCGCTTTCTGGAGAACTAATTATAACATCAAGTAGGATAGTACACATAATGGAGTGAATGAGAAAACCTAATCCAATAATTATTTAAAAGAATAGGTGTTAGCTTCTGGTCAGTTCCAGTGGTGGTGGGAGCTTCAAAGTAACAATAAATATCTGACCGTTGAAGAGATTTCATTCCCTTATTCATAGTTCACAGCATTACGAAAATCTAGTAGATTTTGTCTGTTTTTCAATTACACCTGCCACTTATGCCTGTACTGCAAAGCCTTTGCTTCGGTTGTTGTGGTCAACAAAAGACAATGAATAGCTTTCTAAAAAGCGGTAGATGAAAATGCTATCACAATAGCCTTAGGTAATCAGAGGCAATCACCTTGAACTGGAAATCTGTCAGCACAAAATGAACAGGAACACATGTGAGCTTTGAAGTCCATTTTTATGCAAAGATCAGTTAGCTTTGCCACATTTTCCTTTCATAGTTTTGAAGTGTAAATATACACCAATGAGTATCAAACATGGTCTCTGTCCTGTTCTATTCTTGCTTGGATTTCCTTTTTAAAAAATGCTTTTGCTTTTGGCTGCTAATTTATTTAATTGGTAACGTTTTTTTCCCCCTCCCCCCCTTCTTTCTTTCTTTTTTTTTAATATCAGGAAAATTACACATAGGAATATAAAGGCTGCAGTCCTATGCTCATTTAAAGAGCATCCAAACCTGGAGCCTTCTGGCTAAGTTCACATCTCCCAAAATTTCCAGCCATTGATTGTGTGGAAAGGAATTCTAGAAGTTATGGCCTCAAAGCATTTGTTGGGTCTGAATATACAAGAGACTGTATTGATTGATTGCAATGTATGTATGTGTGTATGTATGTATATATATGTATATATATTTCCTGCAGTTTCCTTGGCAAGATTTTTGGAAGTGGATTGCCTTTGCTTTCTTCTTCCTACAGCTGGGAGGGAATGACTGGCCCAAGATCACTCAGCCAGCTTTGTACCTAAGGTGGTCTCCCGGTTCCTAGCCTGGTGCCTTAACCACTACACCAAACTGGCTCTGATTGCAATGTACTGTACTTGAGAAAAATCTGAACTGACAGGGCTCCAGAAATTATGCCCAGATTGAGTTACCAAAAATTATTTTGACCAGTCAGCAATGTGGCTTTGAACGCCTTCATGGTGCTTTCCCTTTTCCACTCAGCCTGCCTCACCTAAAGAATGAAGGGAAAAGGTGAAGGTGGTATAACATTTTTATCTTTGATTTGATTACCTTGCAATTTTTTGATGACTACTCATTGCCCACTGAACAGAAAACCCTGTTTTCCAAACCAGATTACAAAGGCTAGAAGGTGGACTTCCCCCCCACACACATTGTTCCAGATATTTCATGCTTCTTTGCAACAGTTTTCCTTCACAATCTACTCATATTGTTTTGTTTTTTTTTTAGTTGCAAATAGAGTTCAGGAACAAAAAAAGTCTGCAGCACTAGAAACAGAGGAAAAGAAGGAGATACTAAGCAATCAAGAAGAGGATTTGACAATGTGTCTCTTTTGCTATGTAGCTGGTGTAGTAATTCATAAAACAAACCTTTTTAAAATTCTTTTAAAAAATTGTCTTCATTTGGAAGTGACAGAAGCTTGTTGGCAGAGATATATTGTGGGAGGAATATATTCTCAGGATGAAAATTAAACCAGAGTTGCAATTTTTAAAATAGTAGTAGCTTCTGTTGCTGAATTCAGATAAAATAATAATGTAAGAGGAGAGAAAAATCCAGATTTCTGGATATTATAATTTATCCTCTTTCTCTCTCTCTCTCTCTCTCCATCCATCCATCCATCCATCCACTCATTGCCCACTGAACAGAAAACCCTGTTTTCCAAACCAGATTACAAAGGCTAGAAGGTGGACAATATCCCTGAAATATTGTCTCTGGCTGAAGATATTTGCACATTTTAATTTTAGGGGCACTTATTTTTTTTTCTATGTAGTATTCATCTTCGTAAGCCATTGCAAGGCGTTTGGGTACCCTCCTGTCTTACCAGTTCTCTAGGGCAACCAAAGAGAACTACCACAGAAACAGCTTATGGGGACTTTAGCAACTCCACTGTTTTAGTTCCCTTTGTTTCCATTCTCCTTTTTGTTTTTGTTTTTTGAATGCCTTCAAATTAGTGTTGACCTTTGGGGACTGCCTGGACTAGTCCCTGCAGCTTTCTTGGCAAGATTTTGGAAGTGGTTTGCCATTGCCTACTTTCTAGGGCTGAGAGAATGACTGGGCCAAGGTCACCCCGTTGGCTTTGTGCCTAAGGGGGGACCAGGACTCACAGTCTCCTGGTTTCTAGCTTGGTGCCTTAACCACTACACTAAACCGGCTCTCATTCTCTTCTCCTTAGCTAGCCCCATATATATTATACTTAGTGCTGACATTACAACTCCTATCAAGAGATGGTTCAAGCTCTCTTTTGCTTCCTTAGTTACATTCATAGTTCCAGCCCAACAGTCAGTTGCCAGCTGTCCTGCAACTGTTATTATGTGGTAGAACTGTCATGAAACAAAGTTCAGCATTAGGTACAAAATCAGTATCAATTAACATCATATAAACTCAGTAAAGAAATCTATGTTGAATATTATGCAACTTGAAGGGATAAAAGTCCGCTTATTTTTAACTTCTCTCCTACCAAATGCCTATCAACTTACAGGCCTCAGTTCAACCAGGCAAGTATATCATTTCAATTTTATTTTATTTTCTCTGGCTTAATGCTTATTGTATTTTTTCTGGCTTAATAAGAAATGTTGCTATTATCAAGTTCCCATTAACTATTCTCATTCATTCATTCATTCATTCATTCATTCATTTATCTATCTATCATATTTATATAGCTGCCCATCTCACACAAGGTGACTCTGGGTGGCATACAACAATTTAAAAAAATAAATACATAAAAACAACTACATATAAAAAGCAGTAAAAACTCAGAAAACAGGAGGGGATAAAATTAATAAGGGAGCCATCGTAAAAAATCCCCGGTCCCCTGGGATCCCCAGGCCTGATCACATAGCCAGGACTTGAGGGACTCGTGGAATGTTAAGAGGGTTGGAGCTAATCTCACTTCCGGGGGGAGAAGATTCCACAAGGTGGGTGCCATAGCAGAGAAGGCCCGCCTCCTGGGAACCGCCAAATGTAATTCTCTAGCAGACGGGATCTGCAGCATGCCTTCTCTGCCAGATCTGATGGGACGGGCAGATGTAATTGGGGTTACCCTCAGGTAACCCGGCCCCATGCCATGAAGGGCTTTAAAGGTCAAAACCAGCACCTTGAATTGGCCCCGGAAGCAAACTGGCAACCAATGCAGCTCATGAAGCAGAGGTGTAATGTGTACCACCCTAGGGGCACACATAACTGCCCACGCCGCTGCATTTTGCACCCTTTGAAGCTTCTGGATACTCTTCAAGGCAGCTCCATGTAGAGCACATTACAGAAATCCAAACAGGAGGTGACCAGGGCATGAGTGACAGTAATTAGGTCCCTCTGATCCCTCTGATCTAGGAATGGGCACAGCTGGCACACAACATGAAGCTATGCAAAGGCCCTCCTAGCCACGACTGCCACCTGCTCTTCGAGCAGGAGTCGTGAGCCCAGGAGGATCCCCAGATGCACAGGGTCTGTCTGGGACAGGGCAACCCCATTCAGTACCAAAGATGGCATAACTCTAGCACCAGAAGGCCCCAGAACCCAAAGCCACTCAGTCTTGCCAGGGTTAAGTTGAAGCCTGTTGTTCCTCATCCAGACCCTCACAGCCTCCAGGCACCCCACAGTTTAAACTCATCGCACAGTTTAAAATATAACAACAAAATTATATAGAGATATAAAGCCTTAATAATATAAACGGGAAGACTAGATTAGATAAAAGCAGAGGAATACAAGTTTGTCCTCAAGACCCAATGGAAAAATAAGATTTTTGAGTAAACTACAGTGACTTCTGGCAGATATGCCTTAAACCAGTGTTGTCCAAACTTGGCCACTTTAAGATGAGTGCTGGCTAGGGAATTCTGGGAGTTGAAGTCCACTCATCTTAAAGTGGCCAAGTTTGGACAACACTGCCTTAAACAATTGTATGCCACTGATCACTGTATGCCACTGATCAGTCATTTAGTCCATTTTTGAAATAGCATCTTCAAGGGAATAGTTTATCAGCCAATATGATAGAAAATCATTGATGATTTATTGTTACTGTATACACAACAATGTGAAATGGTAGCTGCCAGTTCTTTATTTATTTATTCATTTTATTTATTCAATTTATATAGCTGCCCATCTCAGACCAGTGACTCTGGGTGGCTAACAATAATAAAAACAATCAAACAATTAAAACAATACAGAAAATTAAATAGTCATCCATAAAAGTACAGTATTCACTTCAACCTCATTTTCTCACTAGCTTCTCCCCACCAAGAAATTCTTCAGGTGCCTATTCTTTCAATCTCTGTTTTTATTCTTTAGCCAAGTTGCTTCTGTTACCCCCTCTACCTTTTCAGTAAACAATATCTGTTGTGAAGCAGCATGAGGTACCTTCAGAGCCCACTTTGGTCTTAGTTCCTTGTCTCCCCTATAATAATCAGACAGATTTGGGAAATTCTCAAACCTGTTAAGTTGTGTATGTCCACCATTTAGAAAAAAACTATCCCATGAGATTTGGATTAACAGGCTTCTTCATGTGAACTGGATGGCATGACAATTAAGTGGATAAACAACTGGCTGTAAAATTGTACTCAAAGGATGCTTGTCAATAGTTCCTCATCAGACTAGGTGGGTATGTTAAGTGGGGTGCTAAATACAGTATTCTTCAGTACTTGAATTATGTGGTAGAGGAAATGCTGATCGGTTTTGCAGATGATACAAAGTTGAGCAGGATGGTTATTACCCTAGAAGTCATAAATAGTGAGGCAGATTCTAGTTGAAAATTAGAAAAAAAATGGTGGCTGGCTCCTTGCATGTGTTCAGGGAAAAGTCAGACAGCCGTCTGTCAGGTTTGCTTTAACTAGGATTCCTGCACTGAGCAGGGTTTAGATTTGATGGCCTAAAGGGTCCTTAAAACTCTGTGATTCTGTGATCCTGCATCAGAAACTTCACTGCTGTGGTGCTGTAATAAAATAGGTTATTCTATAATTGTCTTGGCTACTGTCTGAAAAACTAGCCAATATCGCCATCTGCTGCTGATCAGCAAACCAATATTTCAGTGGTTTAATTCTAGACCAAATTTTGCTTGCCTCTGTATGAGGTTTCCAAAACATGGTACTCCAAAGTAATTGGTAGGGATGATCTGTTTATATATTTATTTTCTAGAATTGAATCCTACTTTATAAGAAGATGATTATTTAGTGACTGGGTACAGGCAGAAATTTTCAGACTGATTCCCTGGCTCAGAATTTTTGGGGAAGCTCTCTGCTTGTAGGATCATGGGGATCTGCTGCAGGCCATGGTAGGTAAAACTCAGGTACGTGGGCAAATAATCTGATATGATCGAAAACAGCTTTCTGTAGTTGCTATTTGCAGTGACTGTTCCTCTCTGCAAGCTGTGGGACTTACTGAAATTTCTATCCCTGGAATCTGATGGATTCCAGAAGGCTCTGGATACTTCCCAGCAACTCAGTTTAGCACTCCAGTCCCAGATTAGGCTGCCCTGTGGAACAGAGACACGACCAAGGCAGTTGATACGATCATTCTTGTGCAGCTGCAACCATTTACACTATACAATGGTCACTTGGATCCTTCTCAGCCTGAGAACCAACCCTGAGATCTGGGGGAATCCACCATTTGCTTTCTTTAAATTATCCCACATTAAAACAATAAAGACAGCATCAGTCAATTGCCTTGATACTGTGGCAAAAAAAGAAAAAAGAGGGTGGCAATTGGGGCATTTCAAATTTTATGACAGCATTCTTTTCTGATGGCTCAGGGAGGCATATTAAGGATGCTTTGCCACTGTAGTCCCACACTGATGGAAGAATGACAGCTGCGTACTTAGATGGCCCTGCGTGCAGCATTGGTGTGGCTCCCAGATCGGATCCATGTCCATAGACCCCACACCTCTGTCTCCATTGGGCAGGTGAGGTGATTTACTTCCGGCAAATCAGCAATCATACTGAAACTATTTTTTTCTCATTTAAGCCCTGGGGTTCCTCAGAAACTGAGGTTATGCCATTTTCTCACTGATGGGAATTCTTGCCTCTCCCTGTTTCCAACCTCTTAAGTTCTCTTATTTTCCTCTAGAACAAGGATAAAAATGAGTAGCCAGCAGATCTCAGGAAACCCACCAGCACCCATTTTGTCTACCCCCACAGCACCTCATTGTGAGTGATACAAGGATACACTCTTCAGCATGTTATCCTGGCTGTCTGAGTCCATGAGGGGAGGCACCAGGGCTTTCCCTTCTCCCAGTCTTAGACGCATCCCATCTGACAGCCCTGATCCTATTGACCTTCTGTAAGGCATTTGGGATGGGATGTTAGGCAAGCTCAGTTGTTGGTTGGTTTTGCCACAGTTTTCTCACTGACTGTAAAGTGGAATGGTTTTTCAGACCTCTGGCATGTGTTAAACTGTTTGTAGTTGTTGTTGTTTTTAAAATTAATTGTGTTTCTTTTTTTTAGTTGTGTTGATTTTTTGTCACCTAGAGTCACTGTTGTAAGATAGGTGGCCATATAAATTAATTGTGTGTGTGTGTGTGTGTGTGTGTGTGTGCACAGATCAGCTTGTTCTGTTGCAATAATAGATTTAGGCAGCAGATGGCAGATTTCACTCACATAAAGTGACAATCAAATGTTACATGTTTAGAATTAATTACTGTAGTGAGGAATATTACTCTGTGACATTTTATTGCCAGTCATTCAGTCTTAATAAAGTAGCTAGTCATCAAGAATTGACTATAAAAATGATTCATAGATATAGTAGCAGAGAGAGAATCAGCTGGGGATCTGGTCTGCATTCGAGATGTGAAAATGGCAAGATGTAATTCAAATTTCAGATGCAGGTTTCAAAGGCAACAAAATTTAATGCAAACTGATCTGATATTTGCTCTGATCCAAATCATAAGTTAACATCGGGAGAGCATCAAAATGCCTGTTTTGTTTTGTTTTGTTGCTGAATGAAATAAAAATAACAAGGATGGAAAATACTTTGGAGGACATTAACCTTATAACATTGCAGCCAAATATCTTCATCTTTATGTGTGTGTGTGTGTGTGTGTGTATGTGTGCGCGTGTTGTCTATTTCTCCTTATGCCTGCTTTAAGGATAGCAGTAGAAGCACAAAGAAAGAATAGCGTGTTTTTCAGTCAAGAGCTGTAGAGAAGTTGAGCTAAACTAAATCAGAAAATACCCTGCACCAACTTAAAAAAATTTTTTTTTTCAGAAATTGATTAAGAAGTCAGCTCTTATGAAAGACTGAAAAATCCACCACTATTTGACTACTTGATTTGGGGCTGACAGGTTTTTTGGCAAGGCTCATTGACAAGGGTAGCTTCTTCTGGAAATAGGGTTTACCGGCCCTTTGTGCATGTTTTTAATTGTCTGTATGTTAATAATGTTTAAACACCCTGATATAAAGAAAGACTTTGCATTATGCACAGTACAATACCTTAACAGCAAGTACACTATCTTACTGTATGTCCACTTGTGCGATGAATACATCAGTGATATTTTTCTCTCACACACAATCCCTATCTAGAATAATCCCAGGAATCAATATCAGATTTGTGGCTTGATCGTCCTTCTTTGCTTTCCGCCAGTCATTTGGTGCTTCATAAATTCTCCATGATTTCTCCTATGCAAGGGTGTGGCCAGGTCATCTGCTGGTTCCTTCAATATGCTACTGTTGATGTAGCCTAAAATGGCATTCCTTGCAGTCACATCACACTGCTGGCTCGTATTCAGTTAGTCCCGGTCCTGGATGATTCAAAGACATGAAGACCATGTTTCTGTCAGTCTCAAGTGTGAGTTCTGGCCCTTCCTAATTTCTGTTGGGGGGAAAGCTTTTGTGCGTGAGCATGAGTGTTCCCTGCAACTGGGAATCTAATGTGAGCATTGATTAGTGAAGAGGCAGGTTTTATAACTAAAATAGAAAGGAGATGATGAAGGAAATATGTGATAAGGTAGGCAAAGCCTAACGCCTCGCTAAATATATCCACCCAGGAAAAGAATCAGAGAACAGAAGGAAGTGACCTGAGATTAGCATTCTTGAGCAGGTAAAAAAACAGACAAAGAGGGTGACCTCAGCAGATCTTAAAATTTCTATCTCTATCCTACTACCCCTTGTAGTCAATAGGCTGTGAGATGCTGAAAAGCCAGTGTCACAGAAGTTCCTTTTCCAAAAATTTCCTGATGGAACACAGTTGTTGTTGCTACTGTTGGAGAAGACTAAACCAAACATGGAGTTGCATAATTTTACCTTTTCTTTCTTCCTTGTAAGCATTTTGCCTTCACAGAGCAACTCATACTGATCTTTTTCCTTTCATTTTGAACAGACCTAAAGAAGCCATTTTCATTATTCTTAGCATCCTTTGCTAATGTCCAGTCATTCTGAGTTCTCGCTTTCCTGACACCAGCTCTACAGTTCTGAACTACCTGTTTGAACACTTCCTTTGTGACCTGATCCTCTTTTTACATACAGTATTTCTTGTATGGGTCCTTTACAGATCTTCACTAAGCTTTTTGCTGTTAGCAATATTGGCTTCTTTAGGGGTCATTCATTTTTCTCCTCACTGGAATTATTTGCATTTGTGCTTTTCATATGCCCTTTTTTAGGAACTCCCACCCCTCTTGAGCTTCTTCTCCTTTGAGCTTCTCTTTCCATAGGACACTACTTATCATTGCTATGAGTTTATTAAAATTTGTCTTTTTGAAGAACAAGTTACATTCTGTTTTAGTTTCCCATAAAATAAAATAAAATAAAATAAAATAAAATAAAATAAAATAAAATAATAATAAACCATAGCATTGCATGGATATTTCCCCCAATGTTTCTACTATTTGCACTTTTTTTTTTTTTTGGTGCCTTTGAGTCTCCTTAAAGTCAATATTGACTCCTGGCGACTACCTGGACTAGTCCCTGCACTTTTCTTAGCAAGGTTTTTTGGAAGTGGTTTGCCCTTGCCTCCTTCCTAGGACTGAGAGACAGTGACTAGCCCAAGGTTACCTAGCTGGCTCTGTACCTAAGGTGGGATTAGAACTCATGGTCTCCCAGTTTTTAGGCTGATGCCTTAACCAATAGACCAAACCTGCACTTAGAATCATAGAATTGGAAGGGACCTTAGACGTCATGTAGGGCAACCCCCTGCCCAGTGCAGAATCCACTGAAGCATCTGACAGATGACCCATTGTTTCTGGTCCTGCTGTCCAGGGCAATAGAGAATAACTCCATTCCCTCATATACATGGCAGCTATTCAGATATTTGAAGACTGCTATTGCATCTCCCCTCAGTCATCTTTTCTATAGACCAAACATACAATGTTCCTTATTGGGCTTGGTTTCCAGATCCTTCACCATCTTGGCAACCTTCCTCTGAACTTCCTCCAGTTTGTCACTGTCCTTTCTGAACCGCAGTGCCTAGAGCTGAATACAATCTTCTAAATGGGATCTGACTAAGGGAGAATAGGGGATCTGATAAAAAGCGACAAGAAGGGAAAGGCTTCCATGCAGTTCTGAAATTTTATAGAGCCATATACCAAAGCTGTGCAACGTATATTTCTGTTGTTAATGTAAGAGCCGATGTTTGTTTTATTAATCTATGGATCATTTCCATATCTTAGGACCATTTACGACTGAAGTTGTATCAGTTTCATGGCTGAATACAGATTTATATCTAAAACATTTCCTGTAGAAAGAACTCTTCTTTTCTTTAGAAGCTAACTTGCCTGACAGAAGCCAATATGATTCACAGTTTTCATAAATGGTTTCCTATGAGCTTAGCCAGAAGTTTTATCTCAATATTTTTGCAAGCTATAAATAAGAAAAAAAAGGAAAAAGCAACCTTTCTATATCTGTATGTATTATTCAGTTAATGATCAAACCATTTCAAACATTCCAAAAACTGAATCAGCTACAAGGGGTTTCAGTGAATTTCCTTAATACCTGAACAGATGTGTAAGGAAATAAAGTCTCTGTGTGGCAAAAGAGTTCTAAGAGGTCAAATAACCATTACTATCTCAAAACTTGATTAATTTCCAAATTGGAAAGAGTAGCACTTTGCAGCCCTATGTCGTGAAATGGATCAGGAATTATTTTTTTCCTTTGCCAACAAAGTTATCTCAGGTGTATGGGAAATAATACATTGACCAGTTTCAAACAGAATTATCACATTAACTATGTGAAATGCTTCTATTTTCATGGGAACTGGGTACATGTCTGTGGGTGTATATTACCACAATGAGAACTAGATTCATGTAGAACGTCTGAATTTATTTTTTACTCATTCTTGTTTTTCCTGAAGGTGCTACTCAGAGAAAATCTAGATAATTTCTTTCTTTATAACTTAATTATGCAAAGTAATAAAAAGAATATGACATTATATGAATGGATCAGTACAACCACAAAACAAGAGGCACAGCAATGAAAAAAAGAAAAAAGCCCTGGACGTTACATTATAAAGAGAACTCCAGAAAGTTTTGCCATATTGAAAGTTTTCTTCCTTGCATTTTTGTCAAAAAAAAGAGAAAAATTCAAATGTTGACAAATTTGCAGCCATCTGTTGTTGCAGATCAGATGTAGTCTTCTTCCTGGATTTAACCTTAATAATTCTTTTACTCAATCCTAATCCTAAAAAATAATAATAATAATAATAATTTTGGATATCTCAATAGATTCTCTGGGAATTTAGCAAAGAAGAACCTAACATACCTAACATACCACAGTTAATAAATAGTCATATTCATAATCCTGCTGAGTTAGCACAAAAAGCAATAATAATAAGCAAGACAAAACTATAAGAATTAATGTCCCAATTCCTGAGTTATAGTATCTCTCCAGCAGATAGGTGATTGCAACCAACCTATTTAAATATTCTCTGTGGTGTCCAGTATACATGAAATCTTTAACATTTCATATTATTTAATGTAATTCTCCATTGATTTAAAAGAATAGGCTAGTGAAGCTGGTTATCCCAAAGGTTATGTAAATAACTAATATCAATTTAATCAACTTCCTTCATCTTTCTATAAAGAAGAAATACTGGTTTAGAAGCCACGGATAATTCCTCCAGAACCATTAACCATTGCAGCACTTCAGAAACATCATTGACATTTGAACTAAATAAATCAAATAACGTGCTTAATTTGAATATATTGCCAAGAAGCCCTCTAAAATAAAGTTTTAAATTCCCCCAAAATTTTAAAAACATCTTTTTGAGAGAAGAGTTGATCCAAGTAGTTGTTATGAGAAGCCCAGTTTACTCCCCAAACAAATTTGATTTAGATGCTATTTTTAAACTAAGATTACCCCATAACAAAGCTGTTCATAATTAAATAAAGGTTAGTCTAATCCAGTGTTTCTCAACCTTGGCAACTTTAAGATGTGTGGACTTCAACTTCCAGAATTTCCCAGCCAGTTGAAGTCCACACATCTTAAGTTGCCAAGGTTGAGAAACACTGGTTTAATCACTTTATATGCATGCTGATGTAAACCTTTGAGTTTTTAAAGCATGCAGCAATGTATTTTAGGTGAATGAGAGAATCAGTCTTCCCAGACTTTTCAGCAGGGGCCACCCTAGCTGGGAATTCTGGAAAGTCCACATATCCACAGGACACCTAGTTTGGGGAAGGTTGATATAGATGCTATGTATTTAATATACTAGATGGGTCATTATACTTGGTGGCAAATTTGGACCTGCTGCAATGTAATGTACACCATTTGCCAAGATACCATTTTTATCATCTAAGAGTAAAGCAGCTGCAATGTAATATATAGCATTTTGCTTATCCAAATTAATAGGGGCTGATGAAACATCTGATAACTTGTGCACCTGATAGTAGATCAAAATATATAAAGGCATATGAATTATCTGATAAAAAGGAGACAAATGGAGAGCTTGTTCATACTTTATAACTTTATCATTTATGCTAAATTTGTAAAAGGCAGGTGACAAAAGTATGCTTGAAAATACTTATAGAAGTACACTCTCCAGAGATTTGGGGTTAGTTATGTGAATTTGCAGGGTGAAATTGCATGTAGAAGAGGAAGACTTTCTCCACCCAATGAATTTGCCTTTCTAATGGTCTCAGCCCTAAAATAATAGTTAATAATTTTTTAAAAAATAAAAATAATCAATAGCAATTAAAGTACAGTATAAGGAAATGCATTATGAATGCTGATGAGTGACATTTAAAAAAGAAAATTGCAATTGAACAAGCAGAACCAGGAGCCAAAACAAAAGTATGCTGATTTCAGATCTGTTTCCTGGTAAAACATGTAATTGCTTACTGAACATTGTTCAGAGAAAAGCTTCAAAGCTTCAGATACTCTTGCTTTTGTTTTAATGGTATATTAAATATACATTTGATGAATGAATGAGTGAGTGAATGAATGAATGAATGAATGAATGAATGAATGAATGGTTGTCATCAGAGGTTTTGCTCAAGTCAGGAAAAAAAATGAATGAAATGTCATGGATGATCGATGTACCACCTTGTGTTGTTGAAGTGGATCAGCAGCTTGAACAGCACTTTTGGCTTTCACTGACCCAGAGAATGAGAAACTAAGCTAAAGAATCCAATTACTTTGCCAGACATGACATTAGTTGCTGCTTATTTTAAGTGCCTATATTTCATTTGTAATTTGCTTTTTATCTGAGCAGATTAGTCTTCAGTGGGCTCAAAGCAAAGTTCTTCATTTTGATCAAGGAGGAGCTAGATTGAAAAGACTGATCTATATTGGGCAAATCAATGGATGGTCTTCTTTAGGCAGAAAATTGGATGAGATGAATTGTTGGGTCCTTTCCACTATATTATTATTATTATTATTATTATTATTATTATTATTATTATTATTATTATTATTTTAATTCACCCTTCCTAATAAAGCAGCATTAGACCACCTGATAAGTTTTCATTACTATTTCTGGTAGTACTGGTCCAAAATGAGCACCTTTATGTCACACAAGTTTCGGTAAGAAATATATGCAGTGCTAACATTCTCCTTACTAAAATGATAGAACCAGTCAGACTGTTAGACTGTATGACTCAGAACTGTCTCTTCCAACTTGCAAAGGTCCTGCAGAACTGCAGTTGGTGGTCTTTCACTTCAACTGTTATTTACTTAGTCTAAAACTAGCAATAACAGAGATTAAATCAATGAGATGGTACATGTATTTCTAAGCTAGAGTCTTTGTATGTATCCTGGTCTTGTACCATAACAATAAAGTTTGATTTGGTTAGCTGATGCTATAATTTGCTGGCAATGATGATAATTTCAGCTACTTGAGATACACTGGATCCTGAAAGGTTAATTTAGCCAAGGATTGGATAATGGACACAAATCTATCTGAATGTGCTACAATTAACCAGCACATATTAACATTAAAAAGAAGTTCAGTGGTCAAAGCAAGGAGAAAAAAATCTTATTTTTTTTTAAAAAAGGAATATATGAGCAACCATTACAATATGCAATGGCTGAAGCATGAAATTGCTTGAACCACATCAGATCAAATGGAAAAAACAATTTATTTCAGTACTTAGTGTGGATTAACCATACTATGTGTCATGACACCTCATTTCCCAAGATACATTTGTATTATCAAAAAGGCCAAGTTGTACAGGATTTATAATGTATTAAGATTGCTTATGGCAGAAATTACTGAATTGGAATATATTTGGGAGCAGGACAGTAGAAGGAAGCATCAAACTGGCAAAGCAATTATGGTGTTGGCATCAAATAGCAATATTAGTTTCTCATGATTTGGCTGCAGATATCCAGTTTGGTGTAGTTGTTAAGGCACCAGGCTAGAAACTGGAAAACTGTGAGTTTTAGCCCTACCTTAGGCACAAAGCCAGCTGGGCAATCTTGGGCCAGTCACTCTCTCTCAGCCCTAGGAAGGAGGCAATGGCAAACCACTTCTGAAAAACCTTGCCAAGAAAACTGCAGGGACTTGTCCAGGCAATCACCAGGAGTCAAGACTGATTTGAAGGCACAAAAATCAATCAATCAATCAATCAATCAATCAATCAATCAATCAAGGGTGAAACATATACAGTTCAACAAAAGTAATAAAGAGAGGAGACAAAGTAATTTGCACCTTTCTAAGAGAAATCAGTTTGACTTTTTTTCATTATAACTTCCCCCTCAATCAACTGCAGTTGTGCCAATTGTGAGGATGACTGTCCATTAAATTCAGCTCACATCTGGTCTTCACCTTTAGCCCGTTGGTATAAACCTTTTCAAGGTTTTGTGCATGCTTAAAAATGGATTTAAAACCTTTGCACCACTTTTTGATAGGCGAAATGCTTTGATTGCAGGTAATTATTCTCAGTGATTAGAGCATGTTTTCCTTTTTTGGCTCATGACTACAGAGGACAGTTCTAATTAGGATGGAGAAAGAAACCAGAGGTAACCAGAAGCACCCTTCAGTGGGTGCTCCATGGGGATATTTACAAACAGATATCAAACAGTCTTTAATACTTTATCCCAAAGAAAGTCTAACAACTGTCCTGAAACTTCCTGCCACTTGAGGAAGAGTGATATATGTTCATACTGGTGGCATACCTTGGATTAGGTTTAACATATGAAGGCAACCACCATATGACTGCCAAAAAGAAGCCAACAGTAATGGAAATCTGGCAAGGAGATAACTTTTGCCTTGCCAAATGAGTGTCTAATTTGACATTCCTCTTCAGTGACACTTGACTCCAAGGCAAATATGCACATATACATTTGGAAATCAGTGCCATTTAATATCAGGGGGGTTTCATTTTAAGAAATCATGTTAAAGAATTGACCTACATTATAAGTGCATTTTAAATTCAAAAATAAATCACCACAGGTGAAATGACATATCTATTTCTAGTCCTTTCTGAATTCTGATCCAGACAGTCTATAAACGGAGCTCCATATTGCATGATCTTAGTTTATTTCCCAGCATTATCAAATAGCTCCCAAACCTCATATACAAGAGAACATTTCCCAATCCATTTTTATATATTTACTGGTTTTATCTCTAATTGCATTACCTGTTCTGATTATCACTTGAGATTTCAGGGAAAAAAGGATGCTTTTTTATTTATTTATTTATTTATTTGTTTGTTTGTTTGTTTGTTTGTTTATTTATTAAATTTATCCCCTGCCCATCTCCCCCCAATGGGGGACTCTGGACGACTCACACAAAACATTAAAATCATAAATACATATAAATACATACAACATCAAAATTTAAAAACATTACTAAAAAAGAGGAAAAGGAGAGTCCAAGAAGATGATTTTCCCTTATTAATCCAAAAGTTTTCTGTCAGAGAGTTTTTATTCTACAGGCTGTCTCTTTTCTTTTCAAGAACATCCTTGAACATCATACTAAATTTGTTCAAGGAAAAAAAAAGTCTGAGTTCTTTGATTTGGTGATAAAAGCTATAAAACTTCACACAACCTCTATCACTCTGTGACAAAAGACATCAATTAGAGCAGTTTGTCCTCTTCTAGGGGATTTCAAGCCAAGAGATCCCAATGCAAGATCAAGCAATAATCCATAAGTCACATCACGGAGGTGCCCATAAGTTAGCCTAAAGACCAAAGAACAGGCTCAATGCCAGTGAACCATCCAGAGGTCAGAAACAAGGTCATAAGAGAAAGTAGGCAAGTCCTCAGCTGTGCACAACTAGATAAGTCCAAGATATCCACACACAAAGAAGAGCACATTCAAGCACTGGCAACCTGCACAAGTCTGCTCCAGACCTAGTTGGCTCTCAAATGAAAGCTTGTATACTTCTGTTTCCACAATCTCCCCAACAATTTTTGGTCTTCATCAAGGAGCATGGCCTCAACACAGTTCAGGATCAAGAGCTGGTTCTCAGATAGTTTTTTTTTTTTTTTTATTGCCAGCTAGCTATTCTCTACTTGAAAGCAGTGGAAATTGATTGCTTGTCCTGAACGTTGAAGGCGCCAAAAGACAAACCATGAAAGAATTCAATGAAAAAACTGAAAGCCTGTTTAGAGGCACTGACTGAAATTTCTTCCTAACTACTATACAAAAGGTAATGTCCAGAAAGGGATTACACAGTGCAGGCTTTTACTGGACTGCATAATTAGATTGTGTTTACCTAAATGAACTATTGTACCAAGATTATTTTTTAATCTTTGTGCTTTTAAAGAGGAATTAATCAGCTCATAAGATTAAAAACCAGAGTTGAAGGTGATTCAAAAAATGATTAGTATATGTAATGCATCAACATCTGGGGTTTTCTTCTGCTAAATAACATATGCAGATTGTTGCATTTTTCAAAGCCTATTTGACCAATTATTTCAAGCAAAGGAATTGTGCACAACATGGAAAGTTGTGTTTTTGAGATTTATATTAAGGTCACGGATTTACAATGTATGTTTGAAATCTATCACTTCATAAAGGTAAAAGATGATGAATCGGCCAAATATTGCAGCTCATTGCTTTCCCCTGATCTAAGTGATGCTATGCTATGGTTACAAGACCACTTTTAAGTTGACCATAAGCAGCTCCAATGTTGCTTTTCTGGAACATAGGACTCTTTTCTTGACAAATCCTGTGAAGTTGTCTAATTGATGAAAAAGATGATATAAAAAAAAAACCTTTGTGGGCCATTTTTTCCCCAAATGTAGCTTGTCATCTATGGCCCTAATATCTTCTTGTCAATTATCCTAATGATTGAATGCCTATTTTCCAATTAAGTTTTGAAAAGTTGTTTGATTCTTTTGGCACAGTTTGTATATTGGCAAAATATTCAAACTTCTGTTTCCTCTTAACAGCATGATTAGTTTCACAGATTGTTCATTTCTTTGTTTTCACAACTCTTTTCAATCCAACATACAAATAAAGCTCAATGTTATTTGCTACCTAGAAACAAATAACCATTTCCTAGAACAGCCACCATTTGCCAGTATTAAGTAGATGCAGCAAAAAAGAGGAGCTGTCAATTTTATTTAACCAAATAACATCATTTGGTGAAGAACTTCCTCTTATTATATATCCGTAAGAGAGCCAGTGTGATGCAGTTGTCTTGGATCAGCAGTACCCTGGTTCAGGCCTGTCCTCAACCATGGGGAACTTAATGGGTGACTTTGGACCAGTCACTCTCTTTCATTTCAAGCTATCTTACAGGTTTATTGCTGTGGGGAGAAACATAAAGGGAGATCTCCATATAAATTCCCCTGAAGAGGAAAGATAGGATATGATTCTACAACAAAATTAATATAATCCATCAATAAATCCATCAAGACAGAATAATTACAGAATTCTACACTTTTCCACGCTTCTACAGTTATTGAGTGTCTGGGGTGGCATATAGGGGCAGGGGACAGTTCTCAAAAGGCTGAATGCCTCTGATGATGTCACAGTTTCCTGCTTGGATCATCCAACCAATAAGAAGTGGGCTTTTAGGTAAGTAAATATTCCTGAACCAGTTTGGTGTAGTGGTTAAGGCATCAGGCTAGAAATTGAGAGACTGTGAGTTCTAGTCCCACCTTAGGCATAAAGCCAGCTGGATGACCTTTGGCCAGTCACTTTCTCTCAGCCCTAAGAAGCACAAGGGCAAACCACTTCCGAAACACCTTGTCAAGAAAACTGCAGGGACTAGTAAAAAAAAAAAAAAAAAGCCCAATATGGAGGCCCTCAATAGCATATGCCCTCCAGAAGGTATTGGCTACAGCTACTGTCAGCCTTAGCTAGCATGGGGAACGTTCAGGGATTATGGGCACTGTACTACAAAATATTAGAAAAGCACTATTTAGGAGTCCTTGGTGCTCTCTGAGCTTGATTGTTTGCTTGCAGACATTTCATTACCTGACTAAGTAACATCATCAATGCTAGTGAGTATAAGGTTTGCTCCCTGCTTATATACAGTAGCTTGTCCTGCCAGTGTTGGTAAGGTGTGGTTTTCTCCTTGGTAGTTCCTTGATTACAGTATTGTTCTCTGCTTGATTGTTTGTCTGGTGTTAATCCCTGCTTATCTGGGTGTTGGCTGCTGGAGAGGATGTGTTCTGATCTTTTTGTTTCCCAGTTGAAACTATGGTTGAATCTGTCCATGCATTGTGAGATTAAGGAGTTTTCATCATGTCTTCTGACTGCTAGTTGGTGTTCATGGATGTGCTTTGCAAGCCTTCTGCCTGTCTGTCCTACATAGTGGTTGTTACAGTCCTCACACTGTATGTTGTAGATGACTCTTGTTTTTTTCTTCTTGGGCTACTGGGTCTTTTGATTTTCTTAAGATGTTTTGGAGGGCTTTAGTTGGTTTGTGTGCCACGTGGTTGTAATAGTCTGTTGGTTGTTTCTGAGGTGTTTTTGATGTATGGCAGGGTTATCCTTTTCATAGCTTGTGTTGGTTGTGCTGTAGTGGGTTGAGTGGTCAGGCACTTTCTGATAAAGTTGTGTGAGTATCCATCCATTTTGTTGGAAGATGTTGTATAGGTGATCTATTTCCTTTTTCTGGTGTTCTGGGTTGCTGCAGTGCATTTGTGCTCATCTTACACAGCTCCTCTTGTGGGAGGTTGGGTTGTTACTTTGGTAATGGAGCACTTGGTTAGTGTGTACTTGTGTTTCTAATCTGCCGTCATTTCCTCTGTTGATGGGGATATCCAGGAAGGGTAGTGTGTTGTTGTTTTCTTCTTCCCTTGTGAATTTTATTCTTTTGAAGATGTTGTTGATTGTTTCATGTGTCTTCTCTAGTTATTTCTTTTTTATTTTGATGAAGGTGTCATCTACGCACCAGATCCATACTTTTGGTTGTATGTGTGGGAGTATTATAGTTTCTCAACACTGCATTATGGTGTCTACTATGAGTCCTGAGAGTGGTGATCCTATGGGTGTTCCTCTGATTTGTTGGTATATTTGTCCATCAAACTGAAAGTAGGTAGTGATGCAGAGGTTGATGAGGTCCAAGATCCTGGGTATTTCGATCTTAGTGTATTTGGCTAGGTCGGGTGTGTTGTGTAGTACCACTGCCATGGATTCTTTTGCTAGTTCTGGGTCTACTGTATGGACATAAAGAGCACTGTGACATTATGAAACCATAATTTCATCTTTTTCTATTTTTAGGTCTTTGATTTTCTGGAGGTGCTGTGGTGGGAAGTTGATAAAATATTCACTCCCCTCTGTGAGATGTCCAAGCTTTTTTGTAAGTTCTTTCACTATGTTGTATGTTGGGGTCCCCTGGTAATGATACAATTGGAAGAAGAGGTATGCCGGGCTTGTATATTTTGGGGCATTTATAGAAGCATGGGAAGATGGGTCCATTGATTTTCAGCCACCACTGTTCTTTTTTTGACCTTTCTTAGTTAGGTCGTTGAGGGTTCTCTTAATCAGGTTGTCTAGTTTCTATATTGGGTTGGTGTTTACTGGGATGTAGGTTTCTTTGTCCTCCAGTAATTCTTTGGCTTTTTGTATCTATTGTGTTCTGTCCATGGTAACCATGGTTCAGCCTTTGTCTGCTGGGAGGATGGTGATGGTTTGGTCCTTCTTTAGGTTTTTGAGGGCTGCTTTTTTCTCTGCTTTGAGTTGGTTCTGCTTCTGTGTTCTTCTGGTCTATGGTATGATTATCTGCCTTATGTTTTCTTGGGTCTCTGGCAAATCCTGTGGTTTTAAATGCTGCTTTTAAAGCTGCAAAGAATTCTAACTGATTAGCATAGTCTATGCTATAGTGAGACTTTGTGGAGGATATTCTGTTCTGCAGTGGACAGTGGGTGGCTGAACAGACTGACTACCCATTTGGGTTCAGTTACCTCTTTGTTTCTGGGGTTTAGTTTGAGCAGTTTCTTTTGGAGTTTTGTTTTCCTTTTTCAGCTTGTATTCAGCTCATATTCTCTTCTATTGAAAGTACTGCTTAATATATTCAATCAAATCAACCCATCAAATACTTTATTATGGTCAATGACAACATGTAGATGTAATTCAGCAACAATATTACAGAGGAGAAGGGGGAGTGGGATAAAGTTAGGTCACCAATTTACACAAAGCAGAGGAGAAAGAGGAGGAAAAGTAAAAAAAAAAAAAAAAAAAGCAGGTGAGAACTGGAGTACAAAACCATATTTAAAGTATGTAAAGTATATAAGGCAGTGGGAATTGCAAGAAATCCTTAACTGTGAAGTAAGTATAAAGCTATATTGCTGCATGACAGTCTAGTAGAGTATTAAATAGTAATATATTAAAACATTTAGATAATTAAAAATTTGCAATTAAATGGCAAATCCTTTCATATGGACATGCATTAAACATGCACTGGAGTCCCTGGAAGAATCATCACAGTGCTGAGGAATCATTAGATAGGAATGAAACTGTTTCATACCTAATTATTCAGGGACAATCTGTAGCCTGAACTGCATTAGCTCTTTCATCAATTTTCCACAGGGTAATGTACGGGTCAGTAGTCTGTAGAAGAAGAAGGGTATAGTCTGTAAAGATGAGCACTTCTGTCTGATGGTCTTTCCTGCCAGCCACGTATGCCAACTTCTGCATCTCTAGTAGAGCTACCAGAGTTTGCTGCCATCTAGAGATCATCTGGAGTTTTGCAGCTCAGATCTGGCTAGTCTTAGCATCTCACTAATGACCATTATAATGATGGTGCCACTTCACATAGTAAGAGGTGCACAACAAAGGCTTAGGTTAACTGGCCAACATGTAGAGTGACATAAACTGTACATGAAGTCACATTAGGATGTGGTGGGCACAACTGAGGTTCACTGTGCATTTTATTTGGGCCCACATTTGTATGTGTTGAGGCAGCTGGGAACTGCCATGATTTTATAATGTGAGGCTTCAGAGTCATGCTGCATCAGAGATGGATATATATGTAAAATGACTTGGAAGTCCAAGTCACTTCTGGATAACTCTGGCTAACAGTAGGATAATAGTCATTTCTGGACAACTAGAAGTACTATCCTATAGTTTGTCTGTGCTGGAGAATGTTGTGGGCATTGGACTGATACAAAAAGGGCACATCAGTATAGGATCATTGCATTTAGTAACAGATTTGCTTGAGGCTTGTTGAGCCAGAAAGGGAAATGTTACAGGGAAAGCATCAAAACCGCATGCATACCACATAACATGTGAACTTACTGTATGTGACTGTTGCCTGCTTTGATTTACAATGCAGAAATCCCCACAGTAATGACTAACTTTGTAATAAAATGTAAGAAGAGCCAAGCTAGAGCAGATTCAAGGCCTATCTAAGTCAGGCATCTCATCCTGTAAGTACTATGGGAAGCCCATAAATGAGGAGCAGCCAGTGGCAATATTGGTGATTGGAGAGATAAAGAGGTAGACAGGGTGCCCTTGATTCTCCCTGAATTTGACAAATCCCCTTTTAAACACATCTACCAGTATTGAATTTCACAGTTTAACTCTGTACTGGATGAATATGTACTTTTTATTTATTTGTCTACCAGTATTTGCAGACTGCCCCAATTCTGAGACAGTACAACGAAGTGAAAAACACAAATTTAAAAAAATTAAACAAAGCAATACATACCAAGATGCACTGGCCACAAAAGTCACAAAAGGCGCAGTGGAATAGAAAAGATTTAACCACTCTGTGAAATGCAAAGAAGGAGAGTGCTACATATATCTCTAGGGGAAGTAGATTCCAGATTATGGGGCCATTACAGAGAGGCCCGTTGTCTTGCTCAAGTCCTGTGTACTTTCTATGGAGCAGAGATTCTTAGCAGACCTTTTCACAATGCTCAGACCAGCCAGGCAGGGTCCAGTGGGGTAATTTATAGAGATTTCTAAATAATTGCCAGGGCCTGGAAGCCCAATTATACATCCAGAAGGTCCCATTATATGTCCTGAAAAAAGAAAACATTAGCTGTAAGGCCAATGCAGTAACAATATTTGATTTTTTTAAAGATTTTTTATCCTGTCTTTATTACTTTTATAAATAGCTCAAGGCGGCGAACATACCTTATACTCCTTTCTCTTCCTCTTAGAATCATAGAATCATAGAATCATAGAATTTTGGAGTTGGAAGGGACCACATGGATCATCTAGTCCAACCCCTTGCAATATGCAGGAAACCAATTAAACCATCCCCGAGAGGTGACTGTCCAGCCTCTTCTTAAAAACCTCCAGAGATGGAGAACTCACAACCTCCGTAGGTAGACTGTTCCACTGCTGTACAGATCTAACCGTCAGGAAGTTTTTCCTTATATTTAAGTGAAATCTAGGTAGCTGCAGTTTGTACCCATTATTTCTGGTCCTAGTTTCTGTGACCATGGAAAAGAGTTCCTGACCATCTTCCCTATGGCACCCCTTTATGTACCTGAACCTTTTCCCCACAACAACAACCCTATGAGGTGAGTTGGGCTGAGAGAGAGTGTGACTGACCCAAAGTCACCCAGTCGGCTTATACAATGGGAAAAATATCCAAAGTGCACCTTTTCCTTACTTTGAATAAGTGGATTCAACAGTTTTATAGAGTTGATGCTTTAGTTTTGTAAATGTTACTAAACCACTTTCTGGACCAGTCCACCAAAATGCTTTGACATACATGTAGTTCCTTTGAGCTTGCCCATATTCATACACTAAACAGCAGACATTTACTGCAACCTATCCTCTTTTTGTTGTTGTTTAAATTATGACTTTACACAGTGATTTTTCACCAATGGAAATGAATCTCTACAAATTGTGTATAGTTCTTCCACGAAAAAAGTTGTTCCATAAATGGAATTATGTAAAAATCAGCCACAAACAAAAGAGTTGCCATCTCTGTACAAAAATTAAGATGATATTTGAGCTAACCTGCCTGTTTCTGCTGCCCCCTCCTTGGTGATAAACTTACCGTATTTTTCCATCAATAAGACGCCCCCATGTACAAGATGACCCCCACTTTTCCAACCCAAAATTAAGAAATCAATATTTTAAAGATAGTGCAGAACACATTTTCATTTAGTAATTAGTTAACATTGGCCTGATACACTCGGTGGGAGGAGTCCAAACTGTCTCTCTGCAGCTCTATTTCCATGCTTTTTGCATAACTGATTACAATCAAGCACGAGTGAAACTGCCGATAGCTTGTCTCTGCAAACAGCCTTCCTCCAATTGGTTTGTTCAGCATCAGCTGACGTCAGTTACATAAGGCTCGTGATTGGAGGAAGTCTGTTTGGGAGACAAGCTATTTCACTCGTGATTGGAGGCTAGCAATAGGAGGAAGCCTGTCTGCAGAGACAAAGTACGGGCAGTTTTGCAACCGCGCAGTTCTCTCCTTGGCTGACTTCCTTGAATAAGATGCCCTTCCATTTTTAGCGTAAGGATTTTAGAAAAAAGTATTGTCTTATAGTTGGAAAAATACTGTCAATGCTTTTAAAATACCTGGAATCCTATTCCTTAAAATTCTGTGAATTTCAGGAACTGTAGTCATCATACATCTGTAAAATGTTGGGGAAATGTGGTCCAGATCTTCAACCTTGCTGAATTTTTTAAAAAGCCAGCAGTTATCATTTTTTACACTACGGCAGTTTATTTAGCAAATGTGTAAACATGGATTAATTGCAGATTGTGTACAGATCCATTCAAAATTAAATCCCATAGACTCCAAAGGATCATATTCCAAAATGATGTGTACTCTAGATAACAAATGGGCAGCATCTGGGCACATTGATATAGGTGTTCTGTTAAATTGTTTAAGCAAGTTTTTTCAAATCTTTTGTGTTGCTTCCTTAGAAGAAAGGCAGGAAGAGAGAGACGGAGGAAAACACACTCATGTGCACTACATTCATTACATGAAACTGGAAGGAGAAACTGCCGATCAGCTCAACAACCACTGGATGTCATTGTTGCTTTGTTAACCGTCATCTAGGAATAGAATTGGTTAAGATGGGAAAGATTTAGATCTTTGTTCTTTTGCAAGAAAAAGAAATCAGAAACACATATCCCTTTCCCCAGGTGATTGAGAGAGAGAGAGGGAGATAGTGGGAAAAGTTTACATTTTGAAAAATGGATTTTAAGATGAAATTAAGATTTTAAATTAAAGTTAAGAAATATTTAAGTAAGTAGTTTCAGAGGCATCTGTCAGGGAGCTGAACGTTATTTCTTTGGGGATAGAGAATGGGGATGGATTTTTATTTGCTTTAACTTCCAGCCAATGTGACAATCTCCACTCTGCAATGGAAGACCTTGCAAGATAGTACCAATTCCTCTGTGATCTATACGTACCAGATATATACCTCCAGGTCAGGAGCTGCATCAAGGAAACCTGAGGGACCTGCAGCAAAGGTCATAAGCAAATGGATACGGTTACACGGGAATATGAACCACTAATGATTAGAATGGCAGAGCCATCACAGAGTAGCAATGAGTGGCAGAAAATTATAAGATACAGCTACAGTAGATCATTAGATTGCAGCTTAGGGTGAAAACGCATGGTAACTTTAACTATTTTACCTCTCAGCTATGGAATGGAAACCATAAAACAAAAGCAGAAGGAAAGAGTGGCAGTGGAAGGTTTAATACAAGGAAGCCCCTTTTTTATAGAGTATGTTGGTACAGTGCTCTAGTTTCCATGGTTACATCAGCCACCAGGTAACCCTATGAAATTTCAAAGCACTTCATACTCAGTGATAAAAAAAACAAAGTAACCTTGGCTTGTTTGAAAAGCTGGTGTTTTCCAGTCTGTAATTTACAGAGAGATTTCAAATGTGCTTTTACCAAATATTTGCATTGACAAAACAAGTCCAATATACCATGAAGTTCCTACATGTTTCTTAGTTGTGAATGAGGTGTACGAGGGCTTATCTGCAGCCTGTATAGGTCTTAAATTCAATCAGCCAAATTCATGTCAATTCCTCTTTCCCCAGGTTTGGGGCTTTATGATATTGGCAGTATCTAGACCAGCTAGAGAAAGGGGCCAACACACCAGCCTCCTTGGAGATACATGCCAGGCAGCAGGTCAAGACTGCATGGAGCAGGACCTTGGCTGTCTATTTTAGCATAGCTGTGGCACTCTTCCTATTTGGCTAGCACCCTTTCACACAAATGAGGATATAGCATAGGCACAACTGATGGAGCTTGAGTGGGGTTTTTTGTAACCAACTTAACTGGATTGGCTTAGATTGAACAGTGGTGTACCTCCCTCTTTTACACTGCATCCTGAGGAGTAGACAATTGGCCATTAGGGTTGTGGCTGCTATTAATTAGATTGGCTGGTCACAATAGCACAAGCTGACCTCAAAGCTAAGGAAGCCAGTGGTAAGTACCTGTAATCGAAAAGCGCCACCAATTTAGACTGTGGGACAGAAGCTCTTTTGGACCTGAGCAGATGATATAGGTAGAATCTTGGTATTTGGTGAAAGGTAAGCTGAAACCTTCAACATGTCCTGGTACTCTGCAATGGAATGACACCACCCAAACCTTAAATTGGTAGCCTAGAATTGCTGCTAACAGAAATAGCATTTCAACAGGGGAATCAGTTACCTAGAGGTGAACTCCTCTTTGCTGATTCATTCTGTGGTCAATCCATTGACCTCTGATTGGCCACTTTGGGAGCAGAATGTTAGAATAGACAGGCCTCTGGTATGGTCCAGCTCAGCTCTTATTATTTAGAAAGAGTCAATATCTTTTTTAAATACAAAAAAATGTATTGAAACCCTCAATTCATAAACTGTTGCTATCAATTAGTTGTCCCTTTAAAAGGAAAGGGAAAGAAAGGGAAAGAAAATTAGTAGAAAGGCAAATATATTTCCAGCATCCAAATATTATCCTAATGACACACAAACACAAACAAAATATCATTTTTTATAATTGAAAATGAAAAGCCCTGTTTGGAGTAATTGCACAAATGTATGCTATGAATAAATGCCTTAGTTTTGTGTTTCTCAGTTTCACAGTGGGGGTGTTCTTTGTGAATTTACTTTTATTGTTTGTCATATAAAAACAGTTGCTTCTAAATCATATCTAGTGAAAGAGATTAATAGGAAACATCTATATTTAGAGCAAAAGATGTTCATATTTCAGAATAATCAGATAGAAATGTAGGCGATGGGAGTTGTATTTACCTTGTCCTTGTCTTCCAGGAAATGTCAGTCACAGTAAAAGAAACATAATTCATATTGTTTATAAGATCTACAAGAGGACAATGTATAATGAAAACATATAAATCTCTACTTTCAAAATAGCGTGGAGTCTAGTCTTTCTAAATGTCACTGCTATTAGTAAACCATAAAACTGTTGCAACATTGAAGAAAAATTCCAGTAACTAGCAAAAATATAAACTAGATGTATCTCTATATAGATATAATAAGGTCTATATTTTTAAAAAGCCATGGTTATCAGAAAATTGGTCTTATCTGAATTCTCTATGGCTTTGTTATGTATCCTATGACAATAAAATTCTTGACAGATTATACTGGTATTTATCCAACCTGTTTATGGTCTGAATGGCTACACAGCCACATACAGTTTGAAGAAAGAAGCCCTATCAATATGTATGTGCTGCAAATGTCTCTAATTTTCTGCATGTTTGTATTCATATACAGTATTTCTTATATCAAACATCTAATATTTACTCACATTTCAGAATATAAAGTTGTATGCAACTTATAGGATCTATGAACTAGAAAGATGCAATGAAATTACTGGAGTGGAAGTAGCTTCAAATGATCCTTTTTAGAATATACAGAAGCCAATTTTATATTTCTCAGCAACACTTTTTAAAAATGCTGCTTTTGGAGTCTGCTTATAATGCATACTCTCCTGTTACTTGTGTAAGGTTTTGAGACAAGCAGTGCTAAATGGAGCAAATGCTCTCTACACAAATCCCTTCATATCCCCCTCACCCAACATCTTTGTGTTATGGGATTGGTATTCATGACAGATGTGTTTAAAATACTTAGACACCCCCCTTTCTGCCTGATAATGATCATTGAAAGGCAGTATATAAAAACATATAATAAACAAAAAAAATTAGTCTCCTTCAAGTCCATCTTGATTCTTGGTGATCACATGGGCATATCCATGCAGTTTTCTTAGCAACAGAATGGAAATAGCTATTGCTTTCTTCTGGGATTTTTTTTTTACAACTCCCCTGTCTAGTTTATAAAGCCCTGGTATTCCCTGAAGCTCTCCTATCCAAGTATTAATAAGATCTGACTCTGCTTTACTTTTTCTGGATCAGCCAAGGTCAGCTAAGCGTCTCATACAGCTGAAAAAAATATGCTGACTGGCAAAAGATTTTTCCAGGCTTTCAGTTTTATCAGTTAAGAGAAATCCCTAGAATGAACCTTGGACATATTGTGTACATCAGTATTTCTCAACCTTGGCAGCTTTCAAATGTGTGGACCAGCTCCCAGAATTCCCCAGCCAGCATGGTGGCTGGGGAATTCTGGGAGTTGGAGTCAACACATCTGAAAGCTGCCAAGGTTGAGAAACACTGGTGTACATGATCTGTGCTCTGCCATGGAGCTGAGATCCCTGTCCCTTTGCATATACAGGGCTAACCCCTTAACTGAAATGAATGGACCATCCATTTCAGGTAGAATGACATGACCATTGCCCAAATACAAAAATATGAATTGGGACAACTGAGAAGAAAACTCTTGGCTTGAAAATGGAAGGCTGGTGGCGGCTGTTGTCATTCATCCTCTCCTTGAAATTCTTGGAAATGTCACTGAATAATGATGTAGTGCATTTTCCCATGGAACTTCTGGAAAATAACTATAGTAGTTACCAGGAATATCTATAGCATTTCTGCCAGTAAAGCATGCGCTGTTGCTCCCTTTCACCATTCACAGAAAATGGCCCAAATGACTCTTTTTTGTGTTTGTGCTACTTGGATTGGTAGGTGAGGGTAGGGGTGTGTGTGTGTGTGTTCGATTAGCAGTTATTTAAACACATGCAACCATTGCAGTGATATTGAGTTTGGCCCTTACTCACACTGAAGGGGAAAGGAACGCAAACAGAGACCCTGTATTTCCTAGCAGGATATACAGCAGCTTATGAAAAGGCCTTCAAACAATCAAAGATGGCTTTATTTCTTGGTACACTACTCAGTGTGATTTAAGAATGCATCTACAGCTACTTCAAAAAGCCAGATGGCAGTTATTTCAGTGCTATTCATTAGTGAGCAGCCTCAAATATGGACTGTTGCCTAATGCAAAGTAGAACCAAATAAATAAAAACATGCTAGTATAATATAGCTAATATTTTCCTAAGAAGGTTTTATTGCATATAATGTTGAGTGTATATGATACAAACAGGAATGGATGCAGAGCAGATGTAACTTCTACCCCTCACTATAAATGAAAGCTTTTTAAGAGCAATGTTCTGTAATTCAACCTCTCTCCACTTCCCCACACTTCCCCCCCGCCCCCCCCCACTAATACCTACACAAAATAGAATGACAAATACACTTAGAAAATGCTTACGAAATATTGTCAAACTCAGCATTCATGTTTCCTCCAGAACCACTTATTAATGATTTCCTTTTATTCACAAATTCATGAAAAAATGCTTTTTTAAAAACTGTAAAAACCAATTATGCTGCAACACCCTTGTTGACTTGATAAACAACTTAGAATGCATTGCATTTCAGGGGGATTATCCCAAATCCATTGCCATGATACAGAACGTTGTATATTATAATACACATAAGCTTTATGTACAACTGGGATTCTCCATTCACTTCATAAAAGTGACACTTTCATCTAATGAAGTGGGTGTACAGAACTCAAGCAAGACTAGTGATGTGATTATAAATGGCTTTCCAGATAATGAGAATATACTGCGTTTATGGCTGGAAAATGACATTTAATGCTGGTGCGTGATTTTAGTGTACAACAATGTTGTAAAAGTTCATCATTTATTTTAAGTCTTTCTAATGTAGTGAATAGGATAACTGGGAAAATTATATTTAATTTGTTAGAGTATTTCCACTAGGAATGCATAGACATGAACACACACACATGTTTGGTTTGGAAGCCAATTCAAACAGGCCAAAGTCATCTGATGCAGACAAGAGAGGCTGCATTACCCTAGATCATAGTGGCTGGGTCACATATTTGAATATTTACAATGCCACAAACATTTTGCGATAGAAAGTTGGCAGATCAGGAAATACCTGAGTTTTTTCACTGACATCTTATGTTTATACTGGAACTTGACAGCAACTTTGAAGAATAGAAAGAAGCACTAGCAGTGAATATGTCCCAAGGGTCAAGTTGTGGATGTTATACAAGAAACACAGAAAGCATATGAGGATGACTACTTGCACATCTGCTCTTACTCCTTCCTGAAACCATTCCTGTGGCCAACGTAGTTTGCCTTATAGTGTAAATTTCTCATTCCCAAGTTTCTAATATTCAGAAGAACAAGTAGAGTTGAATGTTGCTGTGATTCACATTTCTATATGAACTAAACTAGTTCAAAATTTCCAAACGAATACATGGAATGGAAAACAATTATCCTTTACTTTTTGTATTACTCTAAATGTTACGGTGTGATTCTCAGATTAGGAAATACAAACATTAGATATACTTTTAACAAAAGTAAATGTAAGCAAAAGAAGAGAATAGGTTATGAAAAATGCTTGTTAAAATATGTGGATTGCAGGAATTGCATAGAAACATGCATATGAACGGACACAAAACCGCGTAAGAACTTCCATGTAGTTTTTGGATGGCAGAATGAACTTGTGAATATTACAGAAAAAGAAACAGATGATTCATCCATCCCTAGTGAGGATGCAGATCTTGAACAGTTAAGACAGAACAAAGCTAGCAAAGTGCCTCAGTACAGATTTGGAGCAAGTGGCAGGATCTTACACTGGGATCAAGAGAGTAAAAAGGAAGTCCATACACCCAGTGTCATTGCCTGCTTGCAGTGACTGTTTCAAGTGCTATTCTTTTTTTCAGGGACTGATTTTTGAGTGATGGTCTTAGGTTGGAAAATGTCTTTAAGCCTGCCTGCTGTTTCAAAGAGGTCTGCAGTTCACATTTCAGAGTCCAGAGGTGGTAGTACCTACTACTGGAGTTCTGAGTATAGGATCTAGGAAGACTCTGCTTATAAGGATTAGGGAATGAGTTTTTACCTCCTGAAATTCTACTAATGAAGTCTTTTGGCATTGGATCATGAATCAATGCCAACTTACATAGTTTATACTGTGAAACCAAAAAGGTCCACCAAAGGGCCTGGGAACTCTTCCTTTCTGTAAACTGCAGGTATGGGGAAATTAATCCAGATCAGGAAAGCAGGAAGTAAATGCCCTGGGCCATGAGCTTGTACTAAGGGACAGATTGATTGACTGATTGTTTGATTTGCACTGCTTGTATGCCATTCATTCTTATAAACTCTAGGGAGCTAGGATTGTAGATGTATAACATTTCTCAGAAAGCCCCCAATACATATATGTATTAAAAAATACTATGTGCCTGCAAACACACCTTTCAATCAAAGAACATCCTCTTCCTGAGCAACCCAGAATATATAGGTCTTCAGGAATGCCTGCCTCTGGGGCTGCCTCAGATGATAATCCTGTAGACATGGGACCTAGAGGAAGCTGACCCTATTTGAACTTCTTGGAATGGCAGATGAATGTACGAGAAAGCAATCCCTCACACAATCAGGCCAGAATCACGTAGGTCTTTAAAGGTGACAACAAGCATCTTGAGCCACACCCAGAAGCCTACTGGTAACTACTGCAGCTTCCAAGACAGCAGAGTTACCTGAGTATATTGAGATAGCCTATCACTGCCATTCTTTACCAGCTATAGCTTCCAGATGTTCTTCGAAGGCAGTGCCGTTTAGAGCACGTTATAGTGGTCCAAATAGGAGGTGACCTGGGCATGAATGACTATGAGCAGGGTGTCCTGATCCAGGAAAGGTTGCAATTGGCACACAGGATGTAACTGTGCAAAAGCCCTCCTGAATACAGCTATTCCTGTTCCTCAAGCAGGAGCTGTGAGTCTAAGAAAACTCCCAAATTGCAGACCAACTCCAAGCAGGGGAATATAACCTTGTTCAGAATCGGAGATGGAATTTTCCTGGAATCATCAGGACCACAATCCCAAAGCCAGTCTGTTTTGGATGGATTCAGCTGAATTTTATTCCTCTTCATCCAGACCTGCCTGTGCCCAGGCTCTGGGTCCACACTTCTCCCACTTCACCTATTCAGCCTAAGAATTGCAGTATCATCAGCATTTTGAGGATACCAAATCCTGTATCCAGAGATGACTTCCCCCAGTGGCTTCATATCAATGTTAAAACGGAGTGGAGAGAAGAGAAATCACTGAGGCACTCCATAAAACAAAGGTCTGCAGATAGATCTCTCCCACCACTGACTAGAACAAACCCTTCAGGAAGGAGGGGAACCACTGCAAAATAGTACCCTCACTCCAATCCCAGAGACAGTCCAGAAGGATGCTGTGGTATCAAAAGTTGCCAGGAGATCCAGGAGGACTGGAGGTCGGGGGTGAGTGTTGTACTCCCCTGATCCATATCTCCCCCAAAGTCATCTACAAGTGCAGTTTCCATGTTGTATCCTGACTGCTAAGTGTCCAAATAATCTGCTTCCTCTGGGGCCCTTGCCAATTGTAGGGCCACCAATTTCTCCACCACTTTCCAAGAAAAAGAAGGATGGAGACAGGTCTCTATAGTAATTCAAGATAGTTGGGCTGACTGAAGACTTCTTGAGCAAGGGGTGCTTCTTCAGTGGTGACAGAAACACTCTCCCACTCAAATCAACACTGATTACTGCTCAGATTCAACTTTCTGCCACCTCACAGGAAGCCATAATCAACCATGTGGGGCAGGGATCCAACTGAATAATGGCAAAATGAACACTGCAGAGGCCCCTTCTAGTTTCTCAGGACTCATACCCTCAAAATGATCCCAGTTCACTTTACAAGGCAAAGTCCCAGTCATTTCCATTGGACTGTCCAGCTGGAATCTAGCTTGTCTTGTAACTGAGTGGTTTTGTCTGTCAAATGCTGTGAATGTTCTTCACAGTGGCCTTTCAGGTAGTCTTGGCAAATATTCTTCACCAGAACAGAGCAAGTTGTCCTGAAAAGAACTGCTGGACAGCATTTGCCAGCGCAACAAGGGTGGCAAAATATTTCTGTTTTGCTGCTCCAATTGCCATGGTGTAGGCTCAAGCATGAACTCATACCAGTATCTGGTCAGACTTGAGGTGGGTCTTCTTCCAATGGCTCTCTAGGTGTCTCCCTCTGTCCCAAGGTCCCGCAAGGAATCTGCAAACAGGGAGAGGCCTGGAGTAACCCAGTCTAGCACTCCTTTTACTCCAGTGGGCAACCATGGTGTTAGGCTGAGGTGCCCACCAGATCTTCAGGAAATAAATGATGAGAATTATCAGTTTGAATCTACTCTACAAATAAAGCAGAGCAAACAATGGAGAAGGAGTTCCCTTTAAAAAGAAGGCATGCGGGAAATAAAAGCTATAAAATACTGATCCCTATTAAATGTAGATTAGAATTTAGATGGTACTTTTTATTTATTGAATATTGAGTGTCTCTTTGGAACTGCTATGGCAGGAAATAATAATGGATAGTTTGCTTTTTAATTAGATGCCTCCATAGAAGCTTATTGTAGTCAAGGGGCTGTATAATTTCATGATTATTGCCATTAAGACAAATTTGCCTTTTAATTGCCTATTTCCACAACTTGAAGAGAACTCTTTGAACTCTTCATAGTTTGCTTGGCTGTTTTTTCTTTTTCTTTTTTTCAGTCTAAATAATTTGATGTCACCCACAAAACTGGATATTTCAGAATTTATCCCTGACTACAGATAACATATGAATAAGTTAAATCATTCAGACGTCATTGTGCAAGCTGTCACTGTTTTCCCTGTTTGTTTGCAGGTTACTGCTCCATAAAAGAAGCAAATCTTTTATTTGATCACCACTGCATTTACTAAGGAGCCCTTGGTAAAAAACTGCTCAAAATCTTTTGGAAGTCTAATCTTCCAGGTAATCCAAAAAAGATGTTCCATTTCATTTTCCATAAAGAATGACAAATTACAAATTTTACTGGAAAATTAATAGATTCCCATTGGAGATCCTTAGGAAAAATTATGTGTTTCCTAACTGGTAATTTTTTTAGCTTTTCAGTTTGATATTTGATTTGAAACTGCATATCTTATCCAATGCTTTTATATCCTCCCTACAAAATATGTATTTATCCTTCATTTTCCACTGTAAAGAGTGGCACTAATAATTTTGCCATCATCTGTCTATAATTCTTTCACAACATTAATTTCTAGTAGCCCAAATGCCTCCTTAGCTGGCTTTCAGTTTCCCATTTACTTAAAGTTTCTGTAAATGTGCTTCATATTTTTTCTCTATAGTTTGCTAAAATTTGGGTGTTCCTTTCTAATTTTTCTCACTATTTGACATCTTTTATAGCTTTCCTAATTTGCTCATTCACCTTCCCAGTATGCTTTTGAATCTGCTTGTACAGTGTACATTTTAGTGCAGCTTCTACTATACGGATTTTAAATTACTTCCAAACATTTTAAGGAGATCTGACTTCCTGGCTTTACCTTTAACTTGCTTTTAATTCCCAAAGTTTTGAAAAGTTGCCTCTTCTGAATCTGAGCAACAACAACCACACACACACACACACACATCCATACTACTGTACAGCCATTGTTTCTGATCAAATTGACAAGATTTTGAACTCCTACCAAATCCCAGGATATTCCTCAGATTTAAGCCAAGGGTTACCTCCCTTGTCAGATCCATGATGAACTGTTCGGACTGCTATCATCTATCATATCTAGAAAAAGTGTCTTTGTCTTGCAATGTGTATTTACCCAGTCAATCTTAGGGTACTTGAAGTCACCTGTTATTACATTTCCTCATTTGGCTGTCTCCCTAATTTCTTTTCCATCCCAAGGTTACCCTCAGAGTTTGAATCAAGGAGGTAATTGTACAGTATTAGGCTGTGCATTTCAGTTTCTATAAAGTGTTTTAGTTTATAGGATACCTTGCCTTCCCCAGAATAAAGAATAAATAACGAAGTAGACTCCCAGTGGCCACAATGGCTAAGAATAGCCAACTTAATATGAATACATTCAATTTCTAAAAGGCAGACACAATGCAGGCAGACCTAGACTTTGTGATCCTGTTTTCTTTTTCATTGGCAACAGCACTTAAATGGAGTCAAACTGTTGTATTCTTTAGAGTTTTTAACTGGGTTGCTAATAAATTGTTAGACAGAAATAAGGTGTTGTGAATCAGTGTAAATCTGATCCATCTTAGTATTGCATGTAGTCATCCAATTTCTCAGTGAATCCGTCTGTTTAACACTATCTGGAAATCTGCCGTTTTTGAATTATGGATTTTGGATCCATTGTTCTTCAAAGAATGTATATTTCTATGCAATGTATGTTACTTCCCCTCAGTAATTGTTGGGTTTTTTTTTTTTTTGGTCTCTTTCCATTTACAGTGTGTTTATGTTATTTTGTTTATGCACATTTCCTTAATATAATTTTTAACACATCTTTCTCTAAAGCCCCTAGCAGAAATTACTCAACTGAACCATCAACAGAAGGAGAAAGAGGCAGCTTTTATTTGCATAATAAGTTTCCCTGGTTGGCTTTTCAACAGTCTCCATTTGCTCATTTGCAACATATTGCTTGGTCCACACTGAATAAGGCAAGTTAATACCATCCTGAAGAATTTGGAGTTTGAGAAAAAGTCATGCCCAAGCCATTCAACTTTCCTTTCCCTTTATTGAATTGACTGTTGATGTGAAACAACACACATGGTGTGGCTAGAGTTCCTTGAAGTTAGGAATGGTCTTGCAAACATATGGCTCACATACATTTAGAGGCTTTGAAATGATCTGAAAAGGACACTTAGTAATTGAGTAACCTTGCATATATGTGCTTTATGTCATTTTATCACCGTAAAAATGAAAGAAGTTTGCAATTTTCCAGACTCTTCAGTATAGCCATTTGTCTATTCTTTCTATTTCACTCTGTCTTTCTTTTCTTTTGTCTTCTTCCTCCTTGATTTTGGCCTCCCACCTTTCTGAGAATGGCTTTCTGCTATAGAGTTCGAAAATGTGGGTTGAAAGGAGTGGCTTATGTGTGTGTGTGTATGTGAGTGGGTTGCTCAAACTCAGCATTCCCTTTTGCCTTATATGCCTCATTTTCCCCATCATTGTGATTTTGACTCAATTTGCCCTTTCTAGCTTTCTGCTAGAGTAGAATAAAATAGATTGGAAAAAATGATTTTGTGTCTTGAAGCTCCTGGCTATCCCTAGTTCTACCTATTGTTGATTCCATTTATTAGTATGCCTGCTTCTTCTACCTCTGGTTAACTGTTCTCATATCTGCCCTATCACTTTTGGAAAGCATAACCTGGGACTCTATGATATTTGTAATCTCCCCTAAAATTAAAAACATTCCAATGTCTTTCTCAGGATTCAGGTTAGTCTTAGAAGTGCCTTCCCAATGTGTTTTCACTCAAATGTCCTTTTTCATTAACAGTTTTTATTATGATTCTGGGTTTCTGCATAACTGCCTTTCTCCTCCTGGTGCTTATTTCCCATTCCAATTGTTCTCCTAATTTGAAAACTTGCAGCATTTGAGACAATCATTCTCAATGAATCTCTACTTCCAAACTGAATTTACCTCTTATTTTGGCCTGTCTGCTTTCACGCTCAATCACCCCATCCAGACATAAGCCTACACTTGTGCAACAATGCCTTGAAACTCAAAAGTCAGAAGCAGCATCTTTCTCAACTCTAGCTGCCTATGACTTAAGAATTCCTGTCGACATTCTGCCTCCCTCAGCAGATGGGATACATATTAAAGGGGAGAGAGCTTTCCTGTAATGCTATCCTGACTTTGAAATACTTTTCTTAAATTAGTGTACTTGGCCCACTTTTCCATGCCAGACTAAAGTGATTGGGGAGGGGGGTGCATTTTCTGTTATTAAAGTTGTTTAAGGGTTCAGTTGAACACTAAGGCAGGATATAAATTAAAGGTATCAATAGATATGTACCCAGCCATTTTAGTTTTTTTCATTACACTTTAAAAAATGTCATTTTTAGAATATTCAAGTTATTGTTTAGCAATTAAGATGTTCATATGTGGTACTTCATCCCTTTCTTATTAGATTATAAACCATTCATGCTTGCATTTAAAAAATCAATGTTTTCGAATTGCTTTCATTTAAATGCATTCATGCTTGCATTGAAAAAAAATCAATGCTGTGAGTTGCTGGACTGGAGTGGTGGGAGGACACTCACTAGATAATGTAATGCAGCATCTAGAAACTATAGCACTTCCACACATACAACCAAAAGTATGGATCTGGTATGTAGACAACACCTTTATCATAATAAAAAAGGAACAACTAGAGAAGACACACAAAACAATCAATAACATCTTCAAAGGAATAACATACACAAGGGAAAAAGAAAACAACAACACACTATCCTTCCTGGATATCCTCATCAGCAGAGGAAATGATGGCAAATTAGAAATGCAAGTCTATCAAAAAACAACCCACACTAACCAAGTGCTGCATTATCAAAGTAACAACCCGATATCTCACAAGAGGAGCTGTGTATGAACATTATTCAGACGAGCATAAATGCACTGCAGCAACCCAGAACACCAGAAAAAGGAAGCAGACCACCTATACAACATCTCCCAACAAAATGGATACCCACACAACTTTATCAAAAAGTGCCTGACCACTCAACCCACTACAGCACAACCAATACAAGCTATGAAAAGGATAACACTGCCATACATCAAAAACACCTCAGAAACAACCAACAGACTATTATAACCACATGGCATCACTGTAGCACACAAACCAGTTAACCCCTCCAAAACATCTTAAGTAAACCAATAGACCCAATAGCCCAAGAAGAAAAAACAGGAGTCATCTACAATATACAGTGTAAGGACTGTACAAGCCGCCATGTAGGAGAGACAGACAGAAGGCTTGCAGAACGCATCCATGAACACCAACTAGCAGTCAGAAGACATGATGAAAACTCCTTAATCTCACAACACATGGACAGACTTAACCATAATTTCAACTGGGAAACTGTCAGCATCTTAGACCAAGCTAAATCCAAAAATGTGATGGAATTCCTGGAACCTTGGTATTCAGACAAGTCAGCCATCAACAGGCATATAGATAAACAATATTTGCACACTATTCGAGAGAGACAATAAAAAGGAAACATAAAGACCAGAATACGTTCTTGCCAGCAATCAACACCCAGATAAGCAGGGATTAACACCAGGATTAATACCAGACAAACAGTCAAGCCGTAAACAGTACTCTAATCAAGGAACTACCAACTCAGACAAACAATCAAGCAGTAAACAGCTTAATCTAGGAACTACCAAGGGGGAAAAAAAACCACCCCCACCAACACTGACAGGGCAAGCTACTGTATATAAACAGAGAGCAAACCCCACTCCCTTCTAGCACTGAAGATATTACCTAGCCAGGTAACAAAATGTCTGCAAGAAAACAACCAAGCTCAGAGAACCCCAATGACTCCACAACTCACTAGATGGCAGCACCTTCCCAAATTTCAAGATTGCTTTAAGGATACATTGTAGAAGTGGCTTATCATTGCTTTCTGTTTTGTTACTGTTGCTGTTTCTGGGTGGGTGGGGGCTTCTCAGTCTACCCTACAGCCCGTGAGGTCCCATCCAAATCCTAACCCAGCTCTGATTCTGCTTAGCTTCTGAGTCCAGAAAAGATTAGCCGAGCCTTTTCAACTGCATTTTCTTTGACAAAGATGCCTATGATTATAAGCTAACAACAGATTTGTATCCTCTCTATTTAGAAATAAATTCCACCAGGTTCAACTGAATTTACTCCTAGATAATCATTTACTGTTTTCCTTGTTGTCATTTGAATTGAAACACTTCTGGAAGCCAAAGAATTGCAGTCCGTTTTTTTTTTTTGCAAATGATATAATACAGGTGGCAAATTATTTTCAAATCACAAAAAAAGTAAATAGATTTCACGTTCTCCATAAAATCCCCCCCAAAGCATAACAAAAACAAAACAAAACAAAACAAAAAACTTTTTGCAGCTTTCCAATTGTAAATAATAAACAAGCCTACTGTAAATAATGCTAGGTTTTTAAAAATACATGTTTTCTTATTTACAAAAAAATATTTAACCTATAATGACTCATTATTTTTAGGCAATCTTGTTCCAACCATACATTTCATTCATTTGCTTCTGATTTCATTCCCTGGGGCCTTTCTCTACAATTTGCTTGGCACGTGGTAAAAGTGCACCGGATACTTGTTGCCATCGCTCCCTTTTACCCTTCCGCTTCTTCGCTTTAACAAGAACATCATATTTCATGAACTCCACAGTTCTAATATTTTGTACCTGGTAATAGTACAAATGGTAATCTTTCTCTTAGATAGTATATATACTGTAACCGGATGCCTGTAATTAACGAATTGGCTGCTAAGTTCAAATGCAGACAATACATGAAATTCCCTTTGTGGCTTCTTGGCTCCCATTGCCCTTAGGACCACCGTGACAACAACAGCTACCATCGGGGAAATGCCCCATCTGAGTACCTCTAAAGAAAGGCAGACATAACTAATCTAGCTGGCAACTCTCAGCTCTGTTCCCCTCTTACAGTTTCACCCCTTTTTGTTTTCATTCCTTGGCTCTCCTCTCCTTCATTTCCATGTCTCCACCAACCCGTCTTGTGCATTTAAGGCCAGACACGACAATTATCTTTCCCCCGGGCCTGCCTGCCCCGCTTTTCCTTTAAACATCCATGCTTCTTTTAATTTCATGGTTTCTTTACCTGGCAGGTCTAGCATTTCTCTTTATTAGGCCACTATACCTATGTCAGTGAAAAAAACCTGACGACCACGTGAGGGCGGCAAAGTGTTATTTTGATAGTCCTTGCCGCCCTCTCATGATTGTTTTTTGATCTGGGTTTTTTTGTAGCCCAAATAAAATTGTGTTTGGCTTATCCATGGATGGATACTTATCTGCAAGTATATACGGTAGGTTTTTCCTCAGCTTTTTTAAAGTAGCCATATACTCGCGTATAAGCCCATCCACAGATAAACCAACCCTCAAATTTTTAACCAAAATGTCATGAAAAATGTGCCACCTGCAGATAAGCCAATTGTGAAAATTAAAACGTAAGAAAAATTTGAGGGTTGGTTTATCCCTGGGTGGTGCATTTTTCATGGTATTTTGGTTAAAAATCTGAGGGTCGGTTTATCTGCGGATGGGATTATACATGAGTATATGCAGTATATTTCTCTCTTTATCTTAAGATTAGATAGATAGATAGATAGATAGATAGATAGATAGATAGATAAGATACAAGGAAAAACAAAAATAAACACAAAAAGTAAAAAGGACAGCATGTTACAATGCATATAGAAAACACCTCAGCTTTTAAATATAGCATTAAATCTTGACTCCAATAAACATGAAAAAACCTTAGTTGAATTAATCTCCATAAGAACATAAGAATCTTATTTAATACACTTTAAGATAATGAAGCATTGATTTGTTAATATGGATGTTCTAATACTTCATTCCAAAGTTCTTGCAAATAACTAATATCCACCTTAATAATACTTTTTGACTGTCCATAAAGAAATGCTGTGGATTTGGAATCATCCACAATGCGTTTAACAGTGACAAGTAACTCAAAAATATTAGATACCACTCATTCATCTGAACCAAACTGTGAAGATATTTGAATTGAATGAATAGCCATTTCACAGTTTTAAATAATCCAAATTCCTATTGTAATAACTTAGGTGTTTTAAAAATGTAATAATTTAGATCTGCAAACTGCCAATCAATACCCCCATTATCCCATTTTGTTTTGTTTTACTTTTACCTGTAATTTTCAGACTGGGATTGTTCCAAAGTATAAGTTTATCATGTGAATAAGGATCAGAATTATATTTCTATTCCAAATATACCTTTCAGTCTTAATGCTGGAAATAAAATAGAACCTTGACTAAAAAAAGGGAACCAAACTCCTGCCATTATGTTGGTCATATAGTAACTTTCTAATTGTGCCTACAATGGATTTTGGGCTTGATCACTTTGTTTCATAGAGAAAAAAAGATAAAAGTGTATCTGCCCAATGATAAAGCTAAAAGTCAGACAAGTTACTCCCAACCCCACATCACATGTTAACTATTACACAGATAAATAAAATTGGGTGATTTGTCATTTCCATAAAAACATTCTTAATCATTTATCAATCTGCTTGAAACACTTTAACATTGAAACCTCTCTGATTACATTTATCAACCTTGAAGTTCTATTCATTTTTTTAACACTTATCTTTCCACTTAGGTTCACTGGAATTGTTGACCATTTATTTATGTCAATAGTAATTTCAGATACATAATTTGAAATATTAACATCAACAAATGAAGAACATTTTCTTGGGATGATTATTTCTTGGGGTATTTAAAAGAATTCAAAAAGCTAGTAACGTGTTAGATTTTACAGAAGTCCATACATAGGTTACAGCCTGAAGGAAATATATGGGACTCCCTCCATCTCTGGCACATCATCCTTCTAGCTTTAAGAGGTGTGAGCTTTAGGACTACCAGATCTGGGTTGCAAAGTTCTGGACCAGAGTCTGAGTTTTCTCTATTTGTTGCCCTCTAGTGCTCAGTTTTAGCTTTAAAACCCATGCTCCCCTGTGAAGACTTTGGCCCTCTTCTTCATACTTCCTTCTCATACGCTATTCTTTTTGGGTCACCCATTTTAGCCTCCATATCTTCTGGAACTCTTTTCAGTCCTCAGCCTGCTCTACAGCTCTTAGTATCTCTAGGACTCAGGAAATATTTAATGTTAGCTATTTTTTTCCTTCTCTCACACAACTTGGTTTAAAAACATTCCTAGCACTCTTCCCTGAGTAGGAAATGTTCACCATAAACAAGCAAGGCTTTTCTTGTGCAAATGTTAGGTCTAAGCTGCAAAAAATCAACCAACCACTGATTGATTGATTGATTGATTGATTGATTGATTGATTATACATCCTCAAGTCGATGTTGACTCTTAGTGATCCCATAGATAGATTTTCTCCATGATGATCTGTCCCTAACCTGGTCTTTCAGGTCTTTCAACAGTGCACCCATCACCTTGGAACTGAGTCCATCCACCTTGCTGCTGGTCATCCTCTTCTTCTCTTTCCTTCCACCTTTCCCAGCATTATAGCCTTCTCCAGAGAGTTGCACAGTGTGTTCAAAGTATGATAATTGGGCCTCATCATTTGTGCTTCAACTGAGAACTCTAGGTTGATTTGTTCAGTAATTTATTGGTTTGTTTTCTTGGTCCATGGCATTCTCAGAAGTCTTCTCCAAAAACAAAGTTCAGAAGTGTCAATACTCATTTTATCCTGCTTCTTCAAAGTCCAAAACAACCACTAGATAGCAGCCACGCATAAATCTCTTTGCTGCCATTTGGTGGTTGTCTGGACTTTTACATCCCAAATACAATCTGGTAGCCCTACTAAAGAGAAATATTATTGAAGACAGCCAGAGATGCAATAATATTCAAGGAAAGATGAAGGTAAAGATGAGGATTACTAGTCACAAAACTCTGCTTGAACATTTGGATTAAATCACTTACTAAATACTACATAGATCAAGGAATTTCTTCATCAGCATACCAAGGTTGCTTACTAAGACCATCTAGCTTATTATATGCTTCATGCTTAATTAAAAATGCAAGAAAGAAAAGCTCTCCAAACACTGCAGGCTTCGTGCTGTTATATAATTTTGCTCTTTTTCAGTCCAAAGCATTTCCAAAGACCTCTGCAAACATGGAAATAATGCTATTCATATGTAGGTGGTGTTCTTTGGCAACGTTTTGGAAACAAAAAAAGTAACATATGTCCAGAGAAGAGCATAGGCAAAATACTAGGAGCCCATATTCTTTGCAGGGCTTGATGTGAATAACACAGGATACAGAGAAGTCTGGTCCATCCAACAAACCTTTGACCAATGACAAGCAATTGCTAGAGCTCAGCAGACAACTGCTTGGTCAGATCAGCTTCATGTGCCAACAGTCCCTGCCTGGTGAACAGGGCCCTCTGGATCAGTTACACTGACCTAACTTCTTCCTGCCTTCACCTTTCCAAGCCTGAACGTCTACCCCAAAGCTCCACCATGAAGTGAAGCCAGGCTGAAGACATAGATTTTGAAGAAAGCTTTTCAGGGCAACCTGAGTATTACTTATTTATTATTTCAATTAATAGAGCTCTCCATCTCAGATATAGGACTGTGAGAAGCTCACAACAATTAAAAAAACAATATAAAAACACCAAAAGAATTCAAAAACAATGGTTTAAGAACAATGTAAAATGATATAAAGACAGTATAAAACCCATACAACAGAATCCATAGCTGAGGTATTCTAACACCCATCAACAACAATCAATACAGCCACCGCACAGGCACCATACTCCTGGGTCCCCACACCCAATGGCAAAACCACGTTTTCAAGGCCTTGTGGAAAGCCAACAGGGTTGGGGCCAATCTGATCTGGTTTAAGTGTACTAAATAATGCAGAAAGCCCAAATTGTTTATAACATGAAATTATCTGGATGGTATAGAGTTCTTTTCACTTTCTGGTGGTGGGATGGGGGAGAGAAAACTGGCAGTTTTGTGTCAAGAAATTTGAATTTGTATTTTTCCTTAGAATTCAACATTTAAAACATTCATGTTCAGTTTCTTATGTTTAAAGGGATATAGTAGTACACACCAACACCCCCCCCCCCCAACTACTTATGTGAGATTTTGATTCTGCTTACTTTTCAATTTTGGATAAAGCTTTGCATATAAATCTGATACTGAAAAAAGAAGAAATTTGTTGTTTTAACTTAAAATTCATTGCATTTGCAGATAATGTGTAAATGTGTAGGATTGCATCCAGATTTAGAACTTAGAGTAAATCCATTAACCTTAATAGCACTTTAGTCATGACTATATTCACTTTTTATTTCTTCTTCTCTTCTCTTCTCTTCTCTTCTCTTCTCTTCTCTTCTCTTCTCTTCTCTTCTCTTCTCTTCTCTTCTCTTCTCTTCTCTTCTCTTCTCTTCTGCCTTTGAGTCAGTGTTGACTTCTGGCTACTGCCTGGATAAGTCCCATAGCTTTCTTAGCAAGGTTTTTCAGAAGTGGCTTGCCTTTATCTCCTTCCCAGAGCTGAGAAAGATTGACGGGCCCAAGGTCACCAGCTGAGTCTAAATGTGGATCTGCCTTTTTATTTTGAGTAATTCAAAAAATAGAAAAAATAAAAAATAAATAGTAAAAATAATCACTCTTATAGTTCTCTTCCACATACAGGTTCTTTTTTTGATGAACCACACGAACAAGACATCTGACAGAATGCGCATCTAACGTTAGCAAAACTGATGTTTGCAGACTTTTAGTTTTACTTCAGAGGTTCTCATCCTCTTTTGGTCATTGTTCTCTGTATCTTCTTTAGCACCCTAACCCCCTGATCAAACCATGACTGCCACTTTGTGAGAATGTCTTCTTTTCTGGACAGCTGGGCACACTTCATGAACCCTAAATTTGACCTCCGCCTGCCTGCCTGCCTGCCTGCCTGCCTGCCTGCCTGCCTGCCTGCCTGCCTGCCTTCCTTCCTTCCTTCCTTCCTTCCTTCCTTCCTTCCTTCCTTCCTTCCTTCCTTCCTTCCTTCTTCCTTCCTCCTGCTTAGAGAGTAGGAAGGGAGGTGATTATCAGTGCCCATAGTAGGTGCAATGTCCAACATTAATGGATGTAGTTTTACTACATTAATGGCTTTTGTTTTAGGCTTCATAAGAAAGGAGAGCAACCAGCTGTCAGATTTACTATAATTGAAAAATGAGCAACAAATATTCTTGTAAGATGACAACTATTATCTAGAACACATACAGTCCATTCTAAAATATTTATGCTGTGATAAAAGTTTACCTTTAGCATATGCCTGCTTTGTATGTACTTATTAATAGGACATGAAGAAATTATTCACATGAGAAACCGATACACAAACTCTTAACTATTCTCAAAAGATTTCATTATGAACTACATTTGCCTTTTTAAAAAAAACCATCATAGGAGTTAGATGAGATTATTTTAAGTGAGCTGTGATAGTTGTCATGTCAAAACTAACTGAAAATAAAACATATCAGAATAAAATGTTTATGTAAAGGATTATATAAATAATGTTTTTTTTTATTTTATTGTTTTATTTCCCATTTTTCTACTCTGACAAGTACTCAAAGTAGCTAGCAAAATTAAACTACAAATATATAAAAAGAATAAAGCACAATCAATAAGAAAACATTAATTTATAATTAAAAGCCTAGTGAAAGAAATATTACCTTTACAGATTTTATAAAGTGGGGCCAAATGCAAGTTTCCACAGCTGGACCCTGGGACTAATGGAGGAAGAGACCACTCTTTTTCATGTGCCAGAAAGATGAGCAGCTGAGAGGAGGAACACTTTCAGAAAAGCTGCTCCTGTATGCGTTAATGGCCAGACAGGTTCACAATGACAGAGGCAGCCCTTTAGATCTCTATTTCATAGATCAATAGATCATTTGTGGCACTGACAATATCACCAAAAGGGAATGTAGGAAATTCCATAAGCGTAGTCCAGATGTTTCAGGTATCTTAAGTCAAACCATTTAAACTGATCCCTCACCATGCAAGACTTTGCACCAACTGAAGGTCTATAACTGACCAGATAGCGACTGGTGCAGGAGAACATAGTCATGCAAGGGTTCCCTATCTTCAGGTCACAGCTCCACCCAAACAAAATACATATTACAACTGATGTGTGCCAGGCTGCATAAGTGGGGGCCGAATACTAGTTGGGAGAGGTCACGGAGGACATACATTCCTGAGATGTCCTTGAGTGGGCAATCCTAGCACAGACACTGAAACCTTTTAGGACAAGAAGTCTAGGCTAACCGAGCATTACTGTTAAGATCACCTCACCTATCCCAGGGACAGAAGCTGTTAAGAAATGTCAGATTAAGCATCAGCTCAGGGAGATGTCATTCCTGTGTCACAGATACTTTACCTCCCCACCTTCCAGACCCAATTTGCTATACCAAAGAACAATTACAACAGCAATGTATTTTTTCATTACATATAATATAGTAGTAGAAAATAAATAGTAGAAAAAAAAATGGGATTATCTTCTTCTAAAGTATAGAGGAGAAAAAGAAAAGACTTTTTATCCATTAAAAAAATATATTAAGAAGATTAAAGATGCAGTCAGATATACTTGCATACTATAAATGTGCAAATCACAATGTAGACTGAAAAACAACTGTATCTTGGTTGGTGGTGGACTCTCTGACAAGATTCTTGATGTTTACTGAAATATGCCATATATTTATTTCAGTAAACTTATTAAACTTATTATGCTTATCGAAATAAGGTGCCCTATATTTCTAAACTTTAATATCCTGAATTGGTTAAAATATTAAAAGCAGGACCTAGGATCTTAAATTGATCCTGAAAACTGCTCAGAGGCCAATGAAGATTTTAAAAGACCTGAAATATGTGCTATATCCAGCGCCAGACAACCATTGCTCATTCTGAACCAATTATAATGTTCATTGCTTTTCAAAAACAGTGTTAAAGTATCGTAATAGTACACTTTGGTATTTGTTAAATATGAATTGCTGACGGCAGGGACGGTCACAGTTTACTTAGGGGAGGACGTGATTTATTTTCCAGTTAATTACGAGTCAAAATAATTTCCTAGTCGCTAGTGTTATGCAAATATTGAAAACAAGGGTAAGTTAATCTTTTGTAGCATCCTGGGTGAGGTGGGAGGCCATGGCTGGTTGACGTGATGTCATTGCAGAGGATTGGGCCAATTTTTAGAAACTTTAGTTTGTTTGGGGAGGCTTTGAGGGGATGTAAAGGGATTAAGTGGTGCCCTAAGTCTTGCAGTCTCTTAAGCCACCTATTAAAAACAAAATAAAATGAAACACCTTCCTGTGAAATTGGCCAATGGATGGAGGAGTTGAGAGGCATAGTGGATGCCTTAAACTGTGCAAAAACTTAATACGCTCTAAACCCTTCTCCCCTTACCATCTCCAGTAAAAAATATGATGAAAATTGTATGGGGACGAGGGGTCCTTCAGCAACCATCATTCAGAGCTGCCAGAACTACCAGAGTGTGTCAATAACAAAGAAAAAGACCCAGGGCCCAGCAATCAGAATGCAGTGGACTATGCCACCCAATTCATTCCACAGTCTGTCTAGCATAGATAACACGACTAATGTAACCAAAGCTTCTGCAGAAACCAGATGCCACACTGTTTGAACAGAGAAGACACTACAAGCTTCCAGATACAGAAGATTCCAATATCCACCCAGAAGTAATCTGCCAAAAGACAAATGTAGCACTCTCTGATCACCAAGAAGTATATCATCTCGAGCATTACTCCAAGTGGTTAGCATTCTTGTGAGGAGTGAGTGACACAGCTTGTCCATTACATACACTCTTCCACCATCTGCTGGGCAATATTTTCAAAGAATGTAACTTATAGCACTGATGCTTTCAACCAAGGAAGAAACAAGATTCCTTTCAACAGTGTTCTGATGAAGCTGAGTTCCCATTTTGACAAGGATAGCTCCTTTATAAACTGATGTCTACCTGAACCAAGCCCAGTTGGAACCAGCAGAGTGCAACCAAGTTGACCTTGCTCAGTACTGATAGGATAGTTTGCAATGAAGTCAGGAGTGTAAGATCAGATACCACAAAGGCTTTCACTAGACCAGTTACACAAATAGTATTTCCTGCAGCCAGTGAAGATGTCTAATCTTGACCTATATAGAATTTGCCTTATCCTACCAAGTATTGTACTGTTTTGCACAATGGGAACTGCAGCAGCATGACATCTGTAGCCAATTGTCCATGTTAGATATTAGCAATATATACCACTATGTTAGAATAACCAACATAGCAGATAAATGATAAAATATGTAACCAGTGGAATTATTTAAATTTCAGAAGTGGAGCATTCTGCCCCCAAGAGCCTGTTAGTCTGCAGTTATTTTAAACCCTTAGTCCTGCTCAGCTCTATTCATGGTATTGTGCTTAATCAATCCACATTACAGCTATCTAAATCCTGGTGATTAGCCAAGCCTGGGCACAAGTAGATCCTAAGACATTCCAGGGTACTCTGTATGGACCAGCAGCCCTGGGTACATCCATTGGGGAGATGCGATTGTCAGGCTACAACTCCTGTTTACCATATCATTCTTTGCCCTTCTATCATCTCTGACCATCTTCTCATCTGAAGCAACTAACTGTTGCTGAGGACTGAGAGCATCTCAGAGTTGCCCAGAGTTGCTCTGCAGTGAGATGGGTGGTGACAAATTTGAAATATAAATAAAATAAAATCTGCATTTGCATCTATGTTGCATGTGAGTCAAATTCCCTCCTGTGTATCTTCCCTATAACACAACAACATTTATTCTGGATGTGAAGAACATTGGAATACAGTACTCTGAGTGCAATGCTGTCTGATAAGTGAGATTTCAGATTCATATTTCATGAGATCAGAATAGTCCAGAACAGAGAAACCAAGGGGATAAAGTTGCTTTTACCATGTGTTTCCATATAGTAGAAGAAACCTGCCTAACTCCTGTCTTCTTTCCTTCACAATTGTAATGGCTGGTCAGCTGGAGAGGCTGTTGTCAGCCAGGATCACTGCTGAGTTAACAAAAGTAGGTGCCTGGCTTCAAATGGCACCATCTCAGCTGGCTAGATGAGAGCTCACTCTTGCCTATGGTGGGACCAGCACAGCAGATGCAGCCTAATTGGCTTTGTTGCCTTGTACAGAACATTCCTTTCTGTTTTGTGACGGCAAGCCAACTGCTTTGCTGGCTGTAGCAGAGGCAGCCCTGTAGGATATGCACACAACTGCAAAGAATGATTACAAAATATGCTGTTTCTTTTCCTATTTTATGGCAGTCCTTGGAAATGGGACCATAATTATTTATACACACACCCGGCTGGTTGAATTAAATCTGACTGGGGGAGGGGAATAAGACATGTATAAACAGAGATTTCCTGCTTCTATTGTGTTATTATTGTGCCCTTGCTAATGCCCCATCAGGGGAGGCATCTGTCTTGTCACATGGCTATACCATAGAATCGGAAAGATACACTTCAGGTACTTATTTGGGAATGACGAGGCTCTATGGGAGTTAGAGTATTTTCGGTGATGCTGAAAGAAAACTTTGCCCCATGTTGCCAATCACATATATGTTATACTGAAAAATATTGCTGTCACAATATTGCGGACTTTGCTGTACCACAGGAGTAAAACAGTTCTCTGTCAAGCCAAGTTACCCAACAAAGTGCTTGCCAATTTGTGGTGCTTTTTCAGTATACAGTTAATTCCTCCATAGAGACTATTCCAGAAATTCAGGTCTTGGAATGTTAATGTACTCTCATTTCCATTTTTTTACTGAATATTCACCAGCATCTGTTCCGTGATTAATTTAAAGATGGAGATTTTGTAACACATGGCAGCCAGTTAATAAACAGTTTGTTTATGTACTTCGAGTATTCTTTTTTTTAAATGGAAAATCTGTTTACTGAGCATCTTAAAAGACTTGGACATTCATAAGCTGCAGGCAAATTGACAATTCAGAGAAGCATACAGTTCCTGGATTGGAAGGGACCTGAAATTCTCATTACAAATTCCTGCTACAAATGAAACCACGTCATAATGCACCTGCAGATGAAAAGAGTTGCATACCATGCTGGAGAATAGATGTGGGCAATAAACAGCTAATAAACCACATGCATTCTCCAGCTCTATTCCAGGCGTTCTCAGAGCCTGTTCTTTCCTTAACTTACAACAATGTTCTTACAGCAGTGCTGTGCTCTTTCAAAGGGAGAATGTTTCCTCTGGATTGACCATCTGGCCAAACAACAACCTGTCTGCCTTCACCATGGACAGGGAAGACAAATGCAAAGCAACCTCATTTGGTCTTACATTGTTTCTACCATAGATCTGCTATAAACAAACAAATATCTCCAAACCAACCCCCCCCCCCCAAGTTGCTCCCACTACTATCTATGGTGTAATTCTCTTTAATCCTTACTCACAGTGGCTTTGCAAATGATTGGTGCAGGAAAGGCTTTGCCAGAGTACAACTGGTTCTAGGCTCATATTGGACCTCCCAAATGTCTCTCTACCCCTTGCAGGTGCTTCTGTCTCCTCTAGGATCCATGTTGTCCTTAGCAGTAAGCAATGTATAAATGGATTGCTTGGTCAGCAGGATAAATTGAAGGTATGAAACTTAGCACAACTGGAAAAAGAGCAAAAGGTCATACAAAAGGGAAATTTTATACAGCGTGTAATTCAAGACTAGTTCTCATAGCCCGAGGAAAACAATGAAGTGTCTTTATTAAACATTGCAATGAGTAAATCATAGAATCCTTCACAACTCTGTTTCTTTCTCTCACTGCTAGGTGTGGGATGAAATTTGAGTGGGAAAATGCAGATTTGGAACCATTTCAAAGTAAAATCTAAAAGCATATTGTCGAATACATTTCCTCTTTTGTTTATATGCCCTTATGCATGTTTATAACAGCCTCAAAAACGAGCAGAATTTAGCAAAAGCATGAAAAGAGAAGCTGCTCGGTAAATATTTACTTAAAGAAGTTCAGGAACTCTAAAAGAGACTGGAACGACCCCTGGAAATTCAGCTCTGTTATTTTGGGGTAGCTCAAATCTCTCGTCAATGATCTTTTGATATTTCCAACATTCTGTTCATTGTATCTTTGATATTTTTAATCTATCTGAAGGAAAGAACTGATGCATAATTTAACCCAATGATTTTTGGCCTGTGTTCCCTGGAAGAAGGAATATTCACATGTCATTTCTTCACCTTCTGAACTATTGTGGTTGGGAACTCGAGACCAGGTGGTAGAAGCAGAGTAAAGTAAATCATTCAAAGAAACTACAACTCCAGAAGGTTAGCAGAGAAAAAAATACCTTCACCATATGGTACGTCAAAGTCAAAGAGAAGTTCAATACAAAATAAACATTCAGTAAACCAATTCCTTGGTGCAGACTGCTATACATAACATCTACAAATAAAAGTCCATGTGAAGAAATAGGACCACCATATTAAGTAAAGAATAAACCCAAACTTTGGCTATGTGCAATCTATATTTACAATATTTTGAGAAAGAAAATTGAACTAGTACTGAAAAAAAAAAGAATTCAATTCAAAAATATCATTAATAGAATTAAATTAATATAACATTGGGCGGTTCATATGCAAACTTTCATCTAAACCTCAATATGTTTTACTGCAGGTTTGAGAAGGAACAACTGCTATCTGCTGCTACCAATTGTATTTCAGATACATCATTAGCATCAAACTTCTCTACACCTATTCCCAATTCCCTAGGTCCCTTGCCTCTGGTGATCCTAGAAAAAGAAGTGCGAGGTCTATTTCAAAAACAAAAGATTGGAAAAGCTCCAGGCCCAGGTGGTATGACCACCTCCTGTCCGAAAGCTTGTGCGGAACAACTGGCCCCCGTTTTCACACATATTTTTAAATAAATTGCTGGAGATGTGTTATGTCCCTTCTTGCTTTAAAAGCTCTACAATCATTCCAGTTCCTAAGAAATCCTCCATCAGTGAGCTGAACAACTACAGACCTGTTGCATTGACATCTGTGGTTATGAAGACCTTTGAGAGGTTAGTGCTGGCTCACCTGAAAGCCATCATGGATCCCCTGTTAGATCCATTGCAGTTTGCTTATCGAGGAAATAGGTCAGTAGATGATGCTGTTAATGTGGCCTTACACTATATTCTACAACACCTTGAATCCCCGGAGTCTTACGCACGAGTTCTTTTTGTGGACTTCAGCTCAGCATTTAATACTATTATTCCAGAAATCCTTCACAACAAACTGATCCAGCTTACTGTGCCTGACCATAACTGTAGGTGGATAATCAGCTTTCTAACAGATAGGAAACAACACATGAGGTTAGGCAAAACTAAATCCAGTACCCGGTTAATCAGTACAGGCACCCCTCAGGGATGTGTGCTCTCCCTGTTGCTTTTCTCCCTCTACACCAATGACTGCACCTCAAAAGACTCTTCTGTTAAAGTTCTGAAATTCGCAGATGATACAACTGTCATTGGTCTCATTCGAAATGGAGATGAGTCAGCATACAGACGGGAGGTTCAACAACTGGTCTTGAGGTACAGTCATAACAACTTGGAACTGAATACACTCAAAACTGTGGAGATGATTGTGGATTTTAGGAAGAACTCTCCTCTCCTTACTACACTAATTCTCCTCTCTTCTCCCTACTACTACTAATTCTCCTCTCCTTACTACACTTGACAGCCCAGTATCAGTAGTAGAGTCCTTCAGGTTCTTGGGTTCTATAATCTCCCAAGAACTGAAATGGACACTTAACATCACAACCATCATCAAAAAGGCACAACAAAGGATGTTCTTCCTGCATCAACTTAGGAAGTTTAAATTACCTCAGGAGCTTTTGGTACAGTTTTATAGAGGAACCATTGAGTCTGTTATCTGTTCCTCTATAACTGTCTGGTTTGATTCCGCAACCAAACAGGACAGATACAGACTCCAACAGATAGTTAAGTCTGCAGAAAGAATAATTGCAATCCGCCTGCCTTCTATAGAGGATCTGTATACTGTGAGGGTTAAAAGGAGGGTGGAGAAGATATCTGCAGATCCCTCTCATCCTGGACATAAATTGTTTCAACTTCTTCCCTCAGGACGGCGCTACAGAGTACCGTATGTTAAAACATCTAGACACCGGAACAGTTTTTTCCCTCGTGCCATTGCTCTGCTGAACACCTAATTAATGCAGCATGACAAACTGATTGACATTGCATGATAAGATATGACTGCTAAGACGTGACTGATAATGCTCTGTTAAATGTGAATATATGCTAGGCAATAGCTTCTCCTTTTAAAAATGAATATATGTTAGTCAATAGCCGTAGTATTCTTCCTCCAATTCTCCTCTTCTGACTGCATAGTTTTAGTATATAATGTTATTACTTTTTATTATTCCTTATTTCCTGATGCTATGCAAACACACTGAGAGTTTTTTGCACCGAAGTCAAATTCCTTGTATGTCTCATACTTGGCCAATAAAGTATTCTATTCTATTCTATTCTATTCTATTCTATTCTATTCTATTCTATTCTATTCTATTCTATTCTATTCTATTCTGTTCTGTTCTGTTCTGTTCTGTTCTGTTCTGTTCTGTTCTGTTCTGTTCTGTTCTGTTCTAAACAAAGAGTGTACACCTACCCCTGTTAGTCATTATATCTAGTACGAATGTTCCAGGATATTTTTATGCTGAAATTCAATCATGCAATCTGATAAATGTCATGTAACCATTCCTATGGTTATGCCATACATGTTTTAGGGGCGCTGGGGGCAGAACTATAATATCACCCCATTTGGAGGAGAGGGGTTCTCTGGCACACCCTTCCCTCCTGGGCTCAGCCTGCATTAAATGCATCACGTGTTTTTTGCCTTCAAACCTCGAGCTTATTTCCAAATCTGGCATAAGACCAGTATAATGTTCATTTGACTGTTATGCAATTTTGCTTAATTTACATTATGATTTTTTTGTATTTACTGTTTCTATAAACTTCTCTATTTTTGTTAGAGGAAGGGAAAGGAGATGTGTCTGTGCACTATAAAACAAGTACAACATTGCAAAAGCTAGGGCTGGCAGTTATTTGTATTTTTAATTTTTCTCAGAATTGTTCAATACGATTGTAGAGACAGATGACCGCAAAAGGATTAAAATTCTCTTTAGGTCAGCATTTCTTCACCTCAGCTACTTTAAGATGTGTGGACTTCAACTCCCAGCATTCCCCATCAGTGTTTCTCAACCTCAGCAACTTTAAGACATGTGGACTTCGACTCCCAGAATTCCCCAGCATTCTGGGAGTTGAAATCCATGTGTCTTAAAGTTGCTGAGGTTGAGAAACACTACTTTAGGCTGCTCAGACTAACTGTAAGGTGTTCTGTAGCAGTTCTGAACCTGAGAAAAAACACCCGCACAAATATCTTCTAGTGCCTTAGGCAGAGAACCCCATAATTAATGTAGATAGTGGTAGCACCGTGAGAAGGCCAGAACTGTACCAGGAAGACATTTTCTTTTTTTTATGATTAGCATTTGGTTGGGAAAAGGATTAGAAATACCAGGAAGTGAAATGTTGAGGGTGTGAATTAGTAGAGGGCTTGCTTCTGCTACAATGCCACTATCTCTGTGGTACTACAATATCATAATATATAGCCACAGCCTGTTCAGCAACATGGCTTATTAATTAACACCATAATAGAAAAAACAGAATCCAAAGATATGTGACCAGGGTTATAAATATGACTTTTCATTTCGGTAGCTCAAGGGAAAAGATTTTCAAATATGTCCTATTTTTCTTGTGACATGAAGATTGCATGTATTCAGACCACATTTTTTCCCTCATTCCAATTAGAGTTGGTAGTTCATACCATCCTCATAAATTAGTTAACTGTTTAAGCCACACTCAAGCCAATGTTAATAGTCTGTAAGGCTGAGATCTTTCCTGTATTTAAGTCAGTGAAGCTTATTTGTAAGGAGAGGTGGATAAGCTTGCGATGCAAATCTTATTAATTGCAATGAGTGAGAAATAAATACAGACTTATTGCTCCCATTACTCTTGTCCTTAGCATTGATTGGACTGTGCTCTTATTTTATATGCTCTCTGAGTGGGATTGGCGAAAAGGCCAAACTTGACTGCCTTATTTACAAACATCTGTTTACTGTGTTCATAAGCCTTTGTGAGGTCTGTGCAAAAGGAAATGTAAAATACTGGCAGAATAACCAAACCTGGTTGCCTTACAAAGGAACCAGACCTTTCACCTTTTAACCTTTCAAGGTGGAACATATTTGAAGGAGAGAGGCTGAACTAATTTTAGATAAAGGACCCTTCAGTGTGGAGAGCATGAAAAAAGGCAGAAGGTTCTCATTGAGCTCTGCACTATTAATCAGATAGTAATGGGTTTCTATTTCCAATAGATAGCGAGAGAGAGAGAGAGAGAGAGAGAGAGAGAGAGAGATGCTGCTAATTGCTGTTTTACTGCCATTAGTGAGCTCAGTAGTTTTCTATATGTGTATAGTATATACATGTGTATAGTGTATATATGTATATAGTATGTGTGTGTATGTACATATATTTACACATATATATACACAGACACAGATACAGACACAGACACACACAAACATACACATTTATATTATATAATAGATTACAGGTAGTCCTCGTTTAGTGACCATGATTGGGAACTGGCAACTTGGTTGTTAAGCAAAGTGGTCGCTAAGAAAAACCATGACTGTGCTTATGATTCTATTTCAGCTTTTCTTTAGAGATCTGCAAAAGTCATAAATGCAAGGATTGGTTGTAAAGTTACTTTTTCATCACTGTTGTAACTGCAAACAGTCGCTGTACGAAGCAGTCGCTGTACAAGGACTACCTGTATTGTTATATAGATTTTGTAATCCATTTTGATTCACTTGACTGAAGTGGCATAAATGCACTAGACAAATAAGATTCAGATTTCTGAAAATGTACAGAAGGGATCATGCACTATATCACTTTTATGTGCATCTATTCATGCAACAGCCAACAATGGTTTAGCTAGAACAGCTTGCTTGATTTTGTCTTCGTGTCTTCTACTACTGTGAGCATTCTCTATGGAACACCCTCTCACAAAATCTAATAATCACACCCTCACTTCTAATATTTCTGAATTTTATAATTTCTAAAAACATGGCTTTCTAAATGTGCGTTTGGGGACTGAGGTGAGGATGTGGGATATCCCTGAACCGAAGTGAATCTGGCTGCTTCATGTTATGTTATATAATACTATTATATTATTATTTGAATGTATGTTGACAGCATTTATTATTACTGTTGTTATATAATTTGAATAAATTTTATTTTTTTGCCATGTATTATGTGCATGCTACATTATGCTGTAAGCCACTTAGAATCATATGATTGAAGCAGCATAGAAGCATTTGCAATGAATAATAAATAAATAATACATTTTTATTCCTGCAGAGCAGTAGCTTTTAGAGGCAGAGAGCTATCATGTGGTGCCATGAGCTAATACGTTTTGCACATCAATGTCAAATTATGTGCTGAAATAACATTCATGATTGTTGTCTATCCACACATTATTTTATTTATTTATATATTAAATTCATATGCTGCCCATCTCCCCCAGAGGGTGACTTTTGGCAGCTCACAATTAAAATCAAACCTCAAAAACAGTTAAAAATATAAATGTCCTCATTAATTTAGTTAAAAAAATCAAACTAAATAAAAACTATACAAAACTGAAACATTCAAGATGACCGGGGGGGGGGGGGGGCGGGTTGGGTAGACTCAATTACCCCACAAGCCAATTCCTATTATGACAAAGTAGATTTAATCTTTCTAAATTGTGATTTAGTATGGTATTTTATTAGTCCAGTGGGCCGGGCACAGACTTCATATACTGCATGCTATATTGTTTTTTTAATCATCATATAATGTGCATTATTATCCTGAACATGTTGTGGTTACCGTAAGAACCCGCAACAATCAGACAGACTTGTCCTATGGTTCTATGTCACATACAGATACCATCACAATTTTTTCCAAAGACTAAACACAGTATCAGTTATTATTTTGCAGTCCAAGGCAACCTTTTGATGTATCTGATTATCAAGCCTCAGTCTCTTTCCTGAAGCTGACAAATGAAATTGTCACTTTACCAGTGGAAAACTGGATTCAGTAGCACAGCTTAAAAGTAGCATCTAGGATAGTGTGATGAACAGAAATCTACTGCATATTATCCCAAAGGAAGATATGGCACTGATATTTATAAACAGGCAGGATATTGAGCTAATAGTATGTTTAATTATCATGTTTTATTCTTTTTAACAATTAGATGTGCAGTATCTTGTTACATTCATGTTGACAAATCTGAAAATTTTCAACCAGGTAGTCCCTCTTTGTCCAGGAGTCTAGAAATCCAGCAAGCCTAGCATTAAAGATTTCAGCCCTGAACTGATTTATCTGGAAATCTGTCCTACTGAACTCAGAAATACTGATTTTTCAGGTGAGAGGAAGATTTTTCAGTTTGTATTAATTCTTATTTGCCTTAATGAGACTTGTTCTATTATTGTATATAGATATAAGTGGATATTATATCAACATACAGAATAATGAACTGGGAGAGACACGAATCTGGTAGCAGTGTCATCTTAAATAGGTCTATCAGAATTTTTTTTTTTAAATTTTAGATGCCCATATTATGCTGTGATAATGACTTTTATGCTTTATTATATCATTCGTATACTACCTATTAATATGTTTTATTGCTTTATTGTTCATAAAGTTTTAAGTAATTTTGTGATCTACTCAGAAAATTAAGAATCTCCATCATCATCATCATCATCATCATCATCATCATCATATTTGAGACTTACTGCTACATAAATTGATATATGAAATTAGAACCTAATTATTTTATTGTTTCAATTATTGTTAAACTGTCCTAAATTCTTAGAAGGAGTCATGCATTCAAAATCAAGTATTTTGGAGCATAGGACACCACCATTGTGAAAATGCACAGAGAATAACTCTTGTCCTGGTTGATCTTGGAGATTATCCATAAGCATACAAAACTAGGTGGCCTCATTGATGAAGACCCCCCAAGAAAGCAGGTTGCCAATATTTATGGGATAAAGTGCTTTCTAAGATCCATGCATATGTATTTTGAGGCAGAAGAGTTCCCAAATGTTGAAAATGTTTTAGGCCATGCTAGAATTCAAGTGGTGTTGAGGTGGGGATATTCAGGTAGTTAAAGGAATTCATTTCAGGACAATGAAGTGTTGGGTTCTGGAGGAAGAAATGGTGGACTAAAGATGGCTCCAAAAAGCAGAGCCAACAATTTCAGCAGAATAAAGAGCCAGCAAGTAGAACACCTCTTCGTTAATTCCTCTCCAGACAAGGAGAGGACTTGTGATTGCCCACAAGTGCTCCAGACAGTTGCTCCTCATGAGGAGACCACAAGATAGCAGTCTCCAATGGGTTTAGAGATCTGCGAGATGAGGGAATAACTATCTTGCTCAAACCATGGTCAGTGCCTTTGAAAGGACACTACGTTTCACATACTTCCTTTTCTAATCACTTTTGGAAATTGCTTGTTAATTGCTTTTCAGCTATTAGAAGCCTTTGAATTGACAAGTCTGACAATACCAGGAGAGTTTCCTTCAATCCTTAGTGGAAGAAAGTTTTAACTACAAGTATAAGAACTTAAAAAAAAATTTTTTTTTTGAATAAACAGAAAAAGGGTGATTAAAACTTTGGTTTTAGAAAGTTACAAATGGACTAATGGTCCAGATAAATCTGAAATAAAATTTTGGAATTAATTATAAAGAATCCTTCCCAAGGAAAAATGCTTTTGTTTTGAATTTTTTAAAAAAATAATAAGATTTTTAAAAATGGATACTAGAGGGAACTGAATATTACAATTAAAGAAGAACACATAAACTTGACTTATAATTACAAAATGAAGCAAAATATTCTAACATTGGACATACTGAAGGATATTTTTGAACAAAGGACTCAGAAGTTAATTTTAACAGTGTCAACAGAGACATGTACCTCTATGGAGAGACTGTGTTTAAAAAATGTTATGGAAGAGGAACATGTTTTACGTAACAAGATTGAGACTGAGTTGAAAGTGGGTTTACAAATGACAGGCTACAAGAATGACATGGAAAAAGATGCTACACTGGACATACAAAAGAAACTGGCTGATGTCTTAATAATTAAAAGGGATATACAAACAACAAACCAAGAGAATGACCTGGATAATTTTCCTATCTTGGATTTATAAAAGAGGCTTTTGTTTTGAAGAATCCTGTGAGAAGGGACAAATGAAAAAAGGAAAAGAAATCAAGTTCTACAACATTACTTGAATGGACTAAATATTAAGAAGTAAAATGAAGGAATGTAAAGTTGGTTTACTTGATCAAGGTTAAAATAGATATGTTGTTATCTCTGGTAACCCTTAATGGACTTTTGCTGACACCAGGACTGAAATGATGATGCTTTGTATATGGATAAGAGATGGGATATGGGAAGAAGAGATCATTTGTTGTATTTTAAGAAAAAGTGATAAGTTACTAAAATTGTTTATACTTATGGAAACGGGAAATCATTTCTTTATATATTTCTTTTCTTTTTCTTTACAATATTCTTATTTTTCTTACTTTTCTATTTCTCTATTTTTTCCCTTTTTCCTTTCTTTTCTGCACCTTCTATTCTTTCTTTTTATTTTTCTATCTTTTTTCAGTTTGTATTAGTTTTTACTGTTGTAATTATAATCTTTAATAAAATTACTATTAAAAAAGGGACAACTAAATTTTGGTTATAGGATGCCTGGAGTCTTTAGTTCACTGAGGTTTCTGCAAGCCATATAAAGTCTGATATCAACACAGTGTTCTCTTTCTAAGACCCTTTTACCACTTGACCCTAACCATAGTACAAACATGGACTGGCAGCATTTTTTTTTCCTATCGGATCCTCAGAGTGTTGCTTTCATTTTATCCCTACCCCGTGAATGAGGCAATCTTATGTCACCCCTAGATCTACCAGTGTTTAACTAGTGTTTTCTTCTTAAGCCAACACCATTCAATGGAAGCTGCATCTCTTCAAAAACAGTCACATTTTGTCACCCCATGAAGTCAGAGGTGAAGTTGTAGGGAGAAACCAGCACTATAATGGCAGAGGAGGACGACCACTGACTGCTTAATTATGTTTATTGGCCAGGTCATGATGATGTGGGCACATCTTCTCCCTGCTACTCCCTGTTCATTTCATCTGCCTCCATTCTGTTGCTGTTTCCCTAAACAGCTGGATAGCTATCAGAATGAGATCATAATACTAGCTCACTCAGTGTTTTTACTGAAGAGTCAAATAGTGTTTTTACTCTTTGTCCTTTCTGGTTTAGGGAACCAGTGAAGAAGGAGGTCTCAACCAATCACTTTGCCTATGACGTGCTGCACATGCAGAATCCAGATGGAGGAGAGGCTGTTTTTCAAAATCCCAACCATTTTATAACTACATTTTTCCTTTTTGTTGTCTCGGTTTCTTATGTAGAGTTTAATTATTCAACCAATAGCACAACAAGAAGCTGTCTGGATGCAGCCTCATCAAAGAAAGATCATTTCTGTCACTGCTGGCCATTCAGTTCTTTTCTCATAACAAGAAACAAAATGTAATCCCAGGACTCACTAAGATTCTGACTAGTTGAGAACTTTAGTTTTGTTTATGAATTAGAAGAAACTGCCAGAAGTATCCACAAGCTAAATATCCTATCAAATATTAGTTTTAGGAATTGAACAATAATCCCAAAAAGTTAATGGCATAACAAATACCTGATACTATAATTTATGGGGAAAAGCTGATCAGAGAAAAAGCAATAATGAAGAGATGGAATAAATTAAACACTGTTAAGCGGAGCAGTCACTTGCTATTACAAGAATGCATACCCACAAATGTAACAAGAAAGACAAATGATCTGTAAATCAGAAGATTCAGCATAAATGAAAAATTGGCATTTTTTTCTCTCATCCATTTGGCTTGTTGGCATCCAAACCCAGAAAGTACTAACACTTCCGTGAACTTTAGCTGGCTATTGTTAGCAAGCAAATTGCTTAGGATCATCTGCATTTGGTGGCAGAATATCAAGATCAAAGATAATCATCATACATCTGGTTATTATTTGTAAGGACTTAACTGTAGGTTTTTAATGATTAATTTATCTAGCATCTAATGCCTTAATAGATCATGAGAAACATCAAGGGAGGAATGTGGAAGTGAATTTTTAAAGTCTCTTTCTATGTCTCTGAATGATAATAGGCATGGAAGCGATCATTCGTCTTTTTTACATGATGGCTCCTTTAGGAATCTCCTATGTGTTGCCTTTTAGAAGGAAGGTCAGACAGCCCCCAACCCCTGGGAGTCCCCCGCAGGATACAGCTAATGCAGCCTGAAACTGTATGGAAATGGCTAAATTATCTTTGGGGAGACCTTGGGCTTTCCCATCAATCAGGCCCTTCTGAACCAGTAAAACAGATAAGCATCCTGCTGGCAAGAGTGTTACTATCCATATGTTTGTCATGACTGTCAGTACCAATTCATCAATTAAAAAAAAAACCCATCCTAGTTGCCTAAAGAAAACAGAATGTCTATCAATAGACACAAGATCCTCTGTACAATTTAGTTTAACAAGAGCTTCATGGACACAACAGAAGTAACTCAAGGGGTGGAGTAGAGGTGGTGGGGGAGAATTGCAAAAGTTAAATATCTCAGGAAACCACCATCTAATCATCTATACATTACATAGGTCTTTAAGGCAGCATTTTTACCATATCAAAGGTGGAATGAAATATTATGGATTTTATTCCATTTCATGGTTTAGTCTAATTTTTTTTTAATAGTGAGCTCCAGTTCTGTTAAGCCAATGATCTATTTCAAGGCAACATTTCTCATTCTTGGGATATTTAGAAACCCTGTATCTATCTCTATCAAGTTTCAAGGAAGGCTGTATTATGTTTTAAAATATTTCAAGCATAGTTCTATGATAAAATGTGTTGCAGAATATCTGGTAAATGGTTATTTGTATCCATATTTTCATAGAAAAATCAGACACTGAAGTCTTCCACAAATGGGAGTGGAAACTGAAAGAGACATATATTCATTTTTCAATAAGTCAGATTACAAGTGAAGTGTGTTCATTGCATAGATATGACCTAGAGAGAACAAAAGTGTTCTTTCCCTCAAGATTCTGTATTCAACATGGGGCTGGGAAAAATTAAAAATCTAAACACCTAAAAGAAATCACTGGATAAAGGAAATAAATATATAAAATTTATTCATATATATCTTTCCATCTGATATGCTTTGATTATGAAATGTATTGCTATTCAAATCTCTATAACAACAATGTTTCAAACAGTTTGGTAGACAAAATAAGCTATTGTTTTCTCCTCTCAACATTACAATCAATGGAATTGATATCTCAACAGAAGCATAGAAACATAATTAACCCCTCTTGTTGGTTGGAACAATAGATGGATCATAAAACCACTGAGTCCAACTGATTCAATACTCCTGCTCCAACGAATTTCTGGTAAACTAACTTCTGTGATTAGAAGATAGATTGCCCATCACTCAATTTGTCCCTTCTGCCCATAATAAACCCAGAAGGAAAGGTAAAACCAGTAGGGATTTTGCAGACATAGTAAATCTTTCCAAGTGCAGAGAATAACCCATGTTAACTGCTGGACCTGCAAAAACACTCTCATGTCACTGCATGTCAGGATTAGTCCAGGAAACTCCAGGAGACAGTACAGATTCAATCCAGCAAGGTTTATTAGCTTCACTCCCGTTACAGAAATCTTCTCAGAGTGAGAGCAATTCCCAGGGTCACCCACAAACATCCTGTGCATTCCTTAGGGAGGGGCCAGTCTCATTCTCTTATCTCTTCCTTGCTGCTCTGGGGACGAGAGTACGTTCTTAACCCCTCTTGCTCTATCTCTCACACTGCAATGCCATTGCTGGCCAATCTTTCAGAACAAGTTCTTTTGTGTTTTTTTCACACTGGAGGACAAGGTTGGAGAAAGATGTGACAGAATTAGGTTGTATTTGGGATTATTTGGACACAGCATAATTTGGTGTCTGCCTTTATGTTTTATACAGATCCAGATTTGGTTCTGGTCAGGCCAAAGAGAATCCAGTGCTGCCTTAAGAAACATAGAAGTGGCATGATTTGATTTAGGGTTAGACCAAAACCAGCACACATTTCTAATATCTATCTTCTTGCTTACAGTAGTCAGGATTGCAATTTTGATAAACACAGGTTATAAAAGCCCTTTAAGCTCTTTTTTTTTTTTTTAAATGTGACTTATATATTGACTTAAACATGCACCTGTTTCTGTCTTTTAGTTGGTAATTTATATACCATGAAGAATATTATTCTTGTTCCTCTGGTGTGGACATTGAAAGAAAAATGCTTCAAAATTAATTACCATTTTCTTTAAAGAACGTGATTTTGGTTTATTGCTTCCACTAAGAGAATTCATTCACACTTTGTAAACCTTCTGTGAAATGCAGTCATGAAATATGAGTTAGAAAAAAGGGGACTAAGCTACGTTCTGCAGGGTTCTTAGGACAGGAGAAGCAAATGAAGTGATTGCCACATCCATCAACATGATCCTATGAGACTCAAACAGACCCTGTACCCACCATCAGTTGTCCTTTGCTCCGGGAGCTCAGAGGGAGATTTGGAGCTATGCAACCCTTTGTATGAATTGGCTGACTCAGTTTCCAAGCAAGCTGTAAGGGCAGCTGCAACTTTTAAATTGTTAATGTCTCTGCAGAACCCTTTCAAAGATCCAAGATGCAAAGAGAGTGTCAAGAAGAAAGACAAGTGAAAAGAGAAAGAGAACAAGAAAAGAAAAAAAGAAGAGAAGTTCTTGTAACAGGTCTGATGCAAACAACAAAAGATCAAGTAAACAAACTATATTTTTTTAATGACATGTGTATATCCAGGCTACTGAGACTGAGCAGGGAGTATTCCAGATTCAGTGAAGTAAGAGCTAGAAATAAGACTCTTGGAACAAAATAGGATTATCCACTTCAGGGAAAATGCTTCTATTGAAAGCCACTTTGAAGAGATATGAGTACAGGAGTGATAAAAAAAATGTGCTATTATATCAAGGGGAAATGCTACATGGTACCCTATATCCCTTAAATTTTCTGCATGCTGTTTCTCCCCTCTTCATTTATTTCTTTCTTATTCAGGCTTCTACTGCTCAGTGAAGCCAGCCAGCCAGCCAGGAAGTTAAATGTCTTGATTCCCCCTACTTTGCACATGTTCAAACTTGCAAATGTTTCCATTATTCAAGAATCCAGCCTATACCCATTTTACTCCTATTTTAATGCTACTCTCTGGTCTAGCATTCCTATTCAAAATGCATCATGTTGAGATTCTCACAGAAATTAACTTTCTGGTGCAATACAATAGAGTTATGTAGGATGAAAAATAGTAAAAATAGGCCTGAGTGAATTGAAACACACAAGTAAAGGACTAACAGTGAAAAGATATGCATAGTATCTCAGCATCTCACCAGAAATTCTAATTTGGTCAGACTTATTCAGGTGAAGACCTAGTTCCCTAGAGAAGGCTCTAATGCTGGGAAAGGTGGAAGGAAAGAGAAGAAGAGGATGACCAGTAAGATGGATAAACTCAGTTATAGTGGTGATGAGCAGCTCATTGGAAGACCTGAAAGACCAGGTTTGGGACAGATTATCATGGAGAAAATCTATCTATGTGGTCACTAAGAGTCAACAATGACTTGATGGCACATAATCTATCAAAACATATTCAAGGAATAGTCTCAAACCAGTTATGCTTTGAGTAAAGCCACTAATCAAAGATGTGAGTCATGGCTGAAGGAAGACTCACTGGTTTCAATAAGTCTAGTCTGGATTTAACTAGTGTTTGCTATCTGCTACTGCCTTCCTAGATACCAGTGGGGGAGAGACACGGGAGATGAGCTGGAATTGCACTGAATGCCGTCCCACCAACAGCTCCATCATTTGATATTATGCCACTCCTCAATTCTTCGTGCCCTTCCTTTACTTCTTCCATCTGTGCTGTTCAAGAACATCTCCCAGTTACTCAGAGAGGGAAGTAGTAAAGCCCTCGATGCAAGGTACTGTTCATGTGTGACACTCAATATCTGAAAACATTTGGTTGCTTAATTCAGAGTCTGTTATGTGGTTCCTCTTTTTTTAAAAAAAGGGAAAGTAATAACTGAAATTTACAATCTTTAATAATATCAAATGATTTATCTTGAAATTATTTGTGTATTTTTAAGTAGAAGAAACATAAAGTTCTAATATAGCCATATGAAAAAGGACATTCTTTAAAAATGTATGGCTGTTTCTTTGCTGCATCTGGCTATAATGTGCCATTGAAGCATTTTTTTCTCATGGTTATTCCTACAGGAATGCATTTATTTGTTTGTTAGATTTGTATCCCATCTTTCCTCCAAGATGCTTTATGCTCTGCTTTTAGTTAAAAGACTTATAGTTCAGCATAGGAAAGATAAATATATATGGTCCCAACTACCAAAAGTCACCCGAGTTGATGTTATTGTTGTTGTTGTTGTTGTTCAGTTGTCAAGTTATGTCCGACTCTTCGTGACCCCATGAACCATATTGCGCCAGGCCTTCCTATTTTTCACTGCCTCCCTGAGTTTGCTCAATTTCATGCTCATTCCTTCAGTGATGCTATCTAGCCATCTCATCCTCTGCCGTCCTCTTCTCCTTTTGCCTTCCATCTTTCCCAGCATCAGGGTCTTTTCCAAAGAGTCCTCTCTTTGCATTAGGTGACCAAAGTATCTGAGCTTGAGCTTCATTATCAATCCTTCCAATGAGCAATCAGAGTTGATTTCCTTTAAGATTGACTGGTTTGACCTCCTAGCAGTCCAGGGGACTCTTAAGAGTCTTCTCCAGCACCACAGTTCAAAGGCATCAATTCTTCGGCGTTCAGCCTTCTTTATGGTCCAGCTCTCACAGCCATACATTACTACTGGAAAAACCATAGCTTTGACTATGCAGATCTTTGTCGGCAAGGTGACGTCTCTGCTTTTTAATATGCTATCTAGGTTTGCCATAGCCTTCCTCCCAAGGAGCAAGCGTCTTTTAATTTCATGGCTGCAGTATCCGTCTGCAGTGATCTTGGAGCCCAAATAAATGAAGTCTGTTACTGCTTCCATTTCTACCCCTTCTATTTGCCAGGGATTGATGGGTCCAGATGCCATGATCTTAGTTTTTTTAATGTTGAGTTTCAAGCCAGCTTTCGCACTCTCCTCTTTCACCCTCATCAAGAGGCTCTTTAGTTCTTCTTCACTTTCTGCCATTAGGGTGGTATCGTCTGCATATCTGAGGTTATTGATGTTTCTCCCTGCAATCTTAATTCCGGCTTGTGATTCTTCCAGCCTGGCATTTCTCATGATGTACTCTGCATATAGGTTAAATAAGCAGGGTGACAGTATACAGCCTTGTCGTACTCCTTTCCCTATTTTGAACCAATCGGTTGTTCCATGACCGGTTCTAACTGTTGCTTCTTGGCCTGCATACAGATTTCTCAGGAGACAGGTAAGGTGGTCTGGTATCCCCATCTCTTTAAGAATTTGCCACAGTTTGTTGTGATCCACACAATCAAAGGCTTTTGCATAGTCAATGAAGCAGAAGTAGATGCTTTTCTGGAACTCTTGTGCTTTCTCCATGATCCAGCGAATGTTGGCAATTTGATCTCTAGTTCCTCTGCCTCTTCGAAACCCAGCTTGTACATCCAGTAGTTCTCGGTTCACATACTGCTGAAGCCTAGCTTGTAGGATTTTGAACATAGCCTTGCTAGCATGTGAAATGAGTGCAATTGTGCGATAGTTTGAGCATTCTTTGGCATTGCCCTTCTTTGGAATTGGAACGTAAACTGACCTTTTCCAATCCCGTGGCCACTGTTGCGTTTTCCAAACTTGCTGGCATATTGAGTGCAGCACTTTAACAGCATCGTCTTTTAGTATTTTAAAGAACTCAGCTGGAATACTGTCATCTCCACTAGCTTTGTTGTTAGCAATGCTTCCTAAGGCCCACTTGACTTCACTCTCTAGGATGTCTGGCTCAGGGTCAGTGACCACACCAGCATGGACATCAGGGACATTAAGATCTTTCTTGTATAGTTCTTCTGTGTATTCTTGCCACCTCTTCTTAATCTCTTCTGCTTCTGTTAGGTCCCTGCCTTTTTTGTCCTTTCTCATGCCCATCTTTGCACTAAACGTTCCTTTGATATCTCCAATTTTCTTGAAGAGATCTCTAGTCTTCCCCATTCTATTGTTTTCTTCAATTTCTTTGCATTGTTCATTTAAGAAGGCCTTCTTATCTCTCCTTGCTATTCTCTGGAAATCTGCATTCAGTTGCTTATATCTTTCCCTTTCACCCTTGCTTTTCGCATTCCTTCTTTCCACAGCTATTTGTAAAGCCTCATCAGACAGACATTTTGCTTTCTTGCATTTCTTTTTCTTTGGGATGGTTTTAGTTGCTGCCTCTTGTACAATGTTACAGACCTCCATCCATAGTTCTTCAGGCACTCTGTCTACCAAATCTAATCCTCTAAATCTATTCATCACCTTCACTGTGTACTCACATGGAATATGATCTAAGTCATACCTGAGTGGTCTAGTGGTTTTCCCTACATTCTTCAATTTAAGCCTAAATTTTGCAGTAAGAAGCTCATATTCTGAGCCACAGTCAGCTCCTGGTCTTGTTTTTGCCGTCTGTATAGAGCTTCTCCATCTTTGGCTGCAAAGTATGTAATCAAACTGGTTTCGGTATTGACCATCTGGTGATGTCCATGTGTAGAGTCGTCTCTTGTGTTGTTGGAAAAGAGTGTTTGCTATGACTAGCTTGTTCTCTTGACAGAACTCTATTAGCCTTTGCCCTGCTTCATTTTGTACTCCAAGGCCAAACTTGCCTGTTATTCCAATTACTCCTTGACTTCCTACTTTAGCATTCCAATCCCCTATGATGAAAAGGACATCTTTTTTTGGTGCTAGTTCTAGAAGGTGTTGTAGGTCTTCATAGAACCGGTCAACTTCAGCTTCTTCGGCATCAGTGGTTGGGGCATAGACTTGGATTACCGTGATGTTGAATGGTTTTCCTTGGATATGCACTGAGATCATTCTGTCGTTTTTGAGGTGGTACCCCATTACTGCCTTTCCCACTCTCTTATAGACTATGAGTGCAACTACATTTCTTCTAAGGGTTTCTTGCCCACAGTAGTAGATATAATGGTCACCTGAATTAAATTCACCCATTCCCGTCCATTTCAATTCGCTGATTCCCAAGATGTCGACGTTCAATCTTGTCATCTCATGTTTGACCACATTCAGCTTGCCTTGGTTCATGGATCTTACATTCCACGTACCTATACAATATTGCTGTTTACAGCATCGGACCTTCTTTTCGCTTCCTGATACATCCACAGCTGAACGTCCTTTTGGCTTTGGCCCAGCCGCTTCACTCTTTCTGGAGCTACTTGGAATTGCCCTCCGCTCTTCCCCAGTAGCATATTGGACACCTTCCGACCTGAGGGGCTCATCTTCCGGCGTCATATCTTTTAGCCTTTTAACATTGTCAATGGGGTTTTCTTGGCAAGGATACTGGAGTGGGTTGCCATTTCCTTCTCCAGTGGACCACATTTTGTCAGAACTCTCTGTCATGATCTGTCCATCTTGGGTGGCCCTGCACGGTATAGCTCATGGCTTCACTGAGTTACACAAGCCCCTTCGCCACGACAAGGCAGTGATCCATGAAGGGGTGATGTTATTAGCAATTTACAAATGAATTACTTATCAACATAGATTAGCTATGAAGGTTTCTAATGACATATGACAATCGTTCACTGAAATGTTTATGCAGTGTAAATATGTATGTATGTGTATCTGTGTGTGGGTGTATGCTCTACACATAGGTTTTTTTTCTTTTCATTTTCTTTTTTCTTTCTTCAAAACTTTGTGGATAGTTTATTTTTCCTTCTGTTTGTTTTTTTGTATTCATGTTACAAAAGCTAAATAAATAAATAATTATAGCCTCTTCTGAGAGTTACATAAGGATCTCTCTGCATTTTTATTCCAAGAACAGCAGCCCTGTGAGGTAGGTTCTATTAAGAGAAAGTATTTGGCCCCAAGAAATCCAATAGGTTTCTGTGACTTAACTCCAATAGGTTAAGGTGTGCTTAACTAGACTCTATCCAGTCCTAGTCCAACACATTATTCATTATGCCATACAGCATACTCATTTTATTTACTTTTAGTCTTAAGATGGTTTATACCATCCTTCATAACTGACTTTTTGCGGGACAGTTTCCTTTTTGTTCAGTCCATGAGTTTTGAATTCCAATGAAGCAACCGAAGATCAATATGAAATCTGGAACCTTCTTCATCTGCCTTTTGTTTTAGAAGTTAGGTGGCCACATGACAATATGCAATTACACAAATAAAGTATGTGACAGATAGCTTAATTTTCTAGGAATCTGTGCACTAGATTCTTTCAGGGTAAGAAGCTAATTATCATACATACACATTTCTACAGGTTTGCATCATAAATCAGTCTAAATTGTAAAAAAGAATGAGCAAAGGTAGAATGAAATTTACCAGATAACACCACAACATCTAGGTTAGAGTGGAGGAATAAATTAAACAATATTGTTCTTTGGGTTTACTATTGTCCCCCCTCCCAAGACATTATGTATAATGTCTTCCTAAAGCAATTTGTACATCTTTTAAATAGTCATGAAGAAGTTCTGATGGGGACTTTAGTTACAGGTGAAACTCGAAAAATTAGAATATCGTGCAAATGTTCATTTATGTCAGTATGGCAACTCAAAAGGTGAAACCAATATATGAGATAGACGCATTACATGCAAAGTGAGATATGTCAAGCCTTACTTTGGTATAATTGTGATGATTATGGCGTACAGCTTATGAAAACCCCAAATTCACAATCTCAGAAAATTAGAATAGTGTGAAAAGGTTCAATATTCTAGGCTCAAAGTGTCCCACTCTAAGCAGCTAACGAATCCATAACACCTGCAAAGGGTTCCTGAGCCTTTCAATGGTCTCTCAGGCTGGTTCAGTAGGAATCACAAGCATGGGAAAGACTGCTGACCTGACAGTTGTGCAGAAAACCATCATTGACACCCTCCATAAGGAAGGAAAGCCCCAAAAGGTAATTGCAAAAGAAGTTGGATGTTCCCAAAGTGCTGTATCAAAGCACATCAATAGAAGGTTATGTGGAAGGGAAAAGTGTGGTAGAAAAAGGTGCACAAGCAGCAGGGATGACCGCAGCCTGGAGAGGATTGTCAGGAAAAGGCCATTCCAAAGTGTTGGGGACTTTCACAAGGAGTGGACTGAGGCTGGAGTTAGTGCATCAAGAGCCACCACACACGGACGGATCCTGGACATGGGCTTCAAATGTCGTATTCCTCTTGTCAAGCCGCTCCCGAACAACAAACAACGTCAGAAGCGTCTTACCTGGGCTACAGAAAAAAAGAACTGGTCTGTTGCCCAGTGGTCCAAAGTCCTCTTTTCTGATGAGAGCAACTTTTGCATCTCATTTGGGAACCAAGGACCCAGAGTCTGGAGGAAGAATGGAGAGGCACACAATGCACGATGCTTGAAGTCCAGTGTGAAGTTTCCACAGTCTGTGTTGATTTGGGGAGCCATGTCATCTGCTGGTGTTGGTCCACTGTGCTTCATTAAGTCCAGGGTCAACGCAGCCGTCTACCAGAGGATTTTGGAGCACTTCATGCTTCCTTCCGCAGACGAGCTTTATGGGGATGCTGACTTCATTTTCCAGCAGGACTTGGCACCTGCCCACACTGCCAAAAGTACCAAAACCTGGTTCAATGACCATGGGATTACTGTGCTTGATTGGCCAGCAAACTCGCCTGACCTGAACCCCATAGAGAATCTATGGGGCATTGCCAAGAGAAAGATGAGGGACATGAGACCGAACAATGCAGCGGAGCTGAAGGCTGCTATTGAAGCATCCTGGTCTTCCATAACACCTCAGCAGTGCCACAGGCTGATAGCATCCATGCCACGCCGCATTGCGGCAGTCATTGCTGCAAAAGGGGCCCAAACCAAGTACTGAGTACATATGCATGCTTCTACTTTGCAGAGGTCCGATATTGTTCTATTTCCAATCCTTGTGTTATTGATGTCATGTAATATTCTAATTTTCTGAGATTGTGAATTTGGGGTTTTCATAAGCTGTACGCCATAATCATCACAATTATACCAAAGTAAGGCTTGACATATCTCGCTTTGCATGTAATGCGTCTATCTCATATATTGGTTTCACCTTTTGAGTTGCCATACTGACATAAATGAACGTTTGCACGATATTCTAATTTTTCGAGTTTCACCTGTACTCTAGCATCTGTTAGGAGACAAATTCTGCCAAACATGGCCTTTATATAGAGTTCTTATCTTGCCTTGTAGACAACTTTTTGCTTCGGAGAATGAGGAAGGCACAACTATCTTGATTTGATATTAAAAAGATGAAAGGTTAATAGATGAAATGGAAATAGTGGGAAACTGACCATGCTATTTTGGAGCATTAAGGAAAAGTAAACTTGAGTGTAACCACATTCATGGCATATTTAAATAAACTCAGTGATGAGGAAGTTTCTGCACTAAGAGAAGTTTACTTTCCAAATCACAGGAAGTAATATTTTTACTTTATTATATTGCTCAGAACCCACATTGTCTATTATGTCCATTTCTGGACGCCATACTTTAAAAAAGATCAAGAGAAAGACCAGAAAGAAAAACAAGAGACTATTAAATAAGTCCCATGAAAAGAGATTGGAGGAATTCAAAACATTTAGACTTGAAGAAACTAAGGAGATATGATAGCCTTGTTCAAATACCTGAAAGTATATCACATAGAAGAAGGTTAAGACTTGTTTCCTACTGTTCCAAAGTGGAGGACATGGATTGATAAATTTAAGAAGTTACATTACAGGAAGGCAGATTTCAGTTAAACATTAGAAGAAACTTCCTAATAGTAAGGGCACTTTGATAGTGGAACCAGTTACCCAGAGAAGTGGTGGATCTGCTTTCAATGGATATATATTCAAGTGTAGGTTATATAGTTGTCTATCAGGGATGCTTTGTTTTGGATTCCTGCATTGAAGAGGGGGTTGGACTTGGGGGCAAATCTATGGTTCTATGATGTATGCACATATGTGCACACAGTGCCCATGATTTCAGCCAGCATGTCCATTAGGAATGATGAGATTTGTAATCCAACACATCTAGAGAACATCATAATGTTAAAGAATATAATTGGCAACATGGCTTTAGACTTTGAGGGGCTTGTTCAACATTGTCTGAAAAACAAAACAAAGAATCCAAGCAGAGCTGTCTGGGAGGGGGTGATCAGGGTCAAAGTGGTGGGCACAACCGGGCAATCAAAGCCCTGCCCTTTTTTTACATCTGTGCAAAAGACAATAAAAAGGAGCAGGACTTTGATTGCCCAGTCACACCCACCACTTTGATATTGTCAGCCTCCTGGGGACACCCCTGAACTCAAGTTCCATTAGAAAAGCAAATCATTCTTTTACTTGTGATAAAAATAAATGAAGAAAATGACAGCTTATTGATATTGTTTGCTGATGATAATATAAAAGTTTTACAAATGCTCATCTTTGCCTAGATTTCTTTTGTGAGCCTAAAAATAATTTGATTTCTTTCTTTTTTATTGGTTATATATCTCAACACAATCTTCTGTTTACAGAGCTTTTATTTTATTTTATTTTATTTCTCTCTCTCTCTCTCTCTCTCTCTTTGAATTCACTTTCAGGAGCTAAATTAACCTTAAAGAAATATTTGTAATAGTGAAGTGACATTTAGTTTTCCAGAAATAATGTTTGCAAATTAATGATATTTTCTGTTAACATTTGCAGTTAAGCTTGTCTTCCACATTTTAGATGGACATCTAGACTCTTCTGATTATTTTCATTAGCCTTCTATGCACTAAGAGAGGGAAAAAGGTGTCATCAAGCAACACTGCTGGGAAAGTTCTCTGCCAAATATGTCAAACTCCATATTACATTAAATAACATAATTTATGTAGCATGAAGCTCTGTATGTGTTTTAGAAAATTATGTTTGCAAATGATCCATATCAAGAAGGGAGATTCAGTGCTTTACTCCCTGCTGCTATTAAGTCACATAACGGTTAATACTCAGTGATAAGCAAGGGTAACCTTTATTAAAATTATACTCTCTGATCATGATCAAGATTTGTCTTTGCAGCCAAAGTTTCTTTGATGAAATAAGAATCATACAGATGGAATCAATGACATTTAAGTTTTGAACAATTGACATTCATGACCATCACACAGCATTTATAATTTTTGTTTAAGTATCAGAAGCAGGTTGCTATATAGTAAGAAAGGTTGTTTGTGTAAGGTGATATGCATCAAGAGGGCCACCAGGAGAAAAAGTGGTGCTTGAATAGGTCTTTTTGCAGATCCAGAAGGGCTGCTCCAAGGTTCTTAATAAGACTCCAAATCCCTTAAAATACAAACTTTATTAAGATGTGGATCTCATGGAGCTCAACAGTTAGTTGCACTTAAAATGAAGATTCCCCCCTAACCCTTTAAAATAATAGTATTAATCATTATCCTCTACTGAAACAAGCATAATGTAATTCCAATGGATGTTCTTTCCTGCTACAGTCACATTTAACTTAATCTTTTCTTGCTTCCTGTGCCACACTTTACATTTTAAGCACTTTTTAAGGACTTTGGTTGTCATTATTTCATACGTTATTCCACAAGTTATTATTCTATAAATTGTTATGGAATAACCATAATGGGATAACTATTATTCCATGTGGTTGTGCTGGCCTAAGGAAATGTTTTATATTGATTATTACAGTATTTTGTTGCTGATATTGCCTATCGTTGTGTTATCTTTTACTGTTTTGCCTGCAGCAGTGTACATAGCAGAGGCAGGATTGGCAAAAGTAGCATCGTGACACAAATTCACACGTTGTTACATCACACAGGTCTACCAAAGGGGCAGGAGTTGGGGTGCAATGCTGTAATGCTGCTTTTATCATTTGGATGAAAGCAGCAAGCTTTTGCAAATATCCACGTGTGACAGTTTTACAAGCTCAGATGTAACTATTACTAAAATTAGTGGGACAAAGCAAATGGAATGTAACTGGCAAGACTGTCGAAGAAGGGAGAAAATATCTTACCCATGATTGGAACAATGTGGATCTGTCAAGACCTGGCCATTCCAGAAAACCTTTGGGGATTGATGGTATAACAGGCCTCTTTCCTGCAGCAGGCATTTGCTGCTATCAGGCGTGTCTGCAGGGAGAGGATCAAAAACGTCAAGACGCAGCCACAACCATGTGATTGTAGCTCTACCATTTTTTAAATGTGTATCACAACACACTCTAAAAAGGGGCAGGGCTTGGGCCACATAGTTGTGGCTGACATCTTGTCTTTTTGACCCCTGTCACCCCCTTGATTGCTATTCAAGCTGTTTTCTTTAATCATCAATGGCTAAGAAATAGATTGCCATCGAGTTTGGAGGACTGATTTTTTTTCTTTTAATTCTTTATAAGCCACTCAGATTTTTTTGGAACTGAGAGGCAAATAAATTATAGAAATCAATTAATAATCCCATCAATCATAGACATAGTTAAGGCTTAAACTTAATTTCCAGGAGTGATTTCTACAAAATCCTGTTTTCTGTGAAACTTTTAGCAAAAGGTCCCAGCTTCAGTTTTTTATATGTGTACAGGCTTAAAAGAATCTTTCCTAACTTTCTTCTCAGTGTTGACGGGTTACAGACCTTTGTCCCTTGGTTATAGTGGCTATAGATGATGGAAACTGTAGTCCAGCAAGTGAGATTTGGAAAGCCCCCTTACTAAAACTAACTGAAAACTATATAACTGAAATAATTAGAAATTTTCTTCTGTCCATTTCCCCCCTCTTCTTTGATTAATTTTTACAATTTCGAAACATGGACCAGGGACAGGACTTCTCAGATTTTGTACAAGGATAGCTTGATGCTGATAATTATGATGACATTCTCATTACTTTTTAATTTAGAAATAAAGAAATGAACTTGGACCAATCATAGAAGCAGAATTTTTAAAAAACCTGTTCTACTGCCTCACTGCCTCACTGCCTCACTCTAAAGTGATGTTCCCACAAACAGGTCCTGGCGATATCTTTTTTTCTGGGTTTTCCCACTGCACTGTCTTCATCTTGTCCCGAGGCCATAGCGAGACAGGTTGTGTCATCCAGCTATACTGGTACTGAGAATCACTGCTTTTCCTTTTATTCTGACACCATCTTAGGACAGCCTCAAGGTGTCTAAAGGTATCTGTTAGGCGTTGTCATCCACCACTTTAGAGGGAAGTCAAGTGACCAGCTGTCACTGGGAAGAGGGGCAAAAAGGGCAAAAGGTAAATCAGCCATGGGGACATCAAATTTTATGTCAGTTTAGTTCTCTGCTAACTGAAGGATGAGTAGATAACAATATAACTTGGTAGTGGGGAAAAAACCTCTCCATGATCTGGCTTCCCTTGAGGAAAATAGCCACTCCTTGGATCAACATAGTCCTGATTTTCTCTTAGCTGGTTTTCTACTAATGAAGTATAATAATACTAACAACAACCACCTTATAAGCAAATAAGTACAATTACTTATTATATGTAAGTATAATGATAATATAATCTGGGTGCTTCACATTTTGCTTACGGTCAACTGCTGTTTTGTGAGCTGCTTTCAGTTGCTTTCTGGGTGCAAGTCAAAGTGCTGGTTGTCCCCATTAAAGCCCTAAATGTCATGGGGAGAGATTATTTGAGGGACCATCTCTCCCTGAGGGTATCTCCCCATCACACCAGGTTAGACAGGGTGGGTGGACTTCAAGGCCCTTCTCTTAAATGTTGCCATCTGGTGGGACCTCGGAGCTGTGCTTCTCTGTGACTGCCCCAACCCTTTGGAACAGCCGCCACTCTGAGATTCGGAGAACCCCATCCTATTAGCCTTCTGGAGGGCTATGAAGACCTGGCTCTTCACCCAGGCTTCGGGCTAGGATAGAAGTGAGCCCAGCAAATGCTAAAGCATGTAGAGTTTATGGCATGTTATGGCACTGTGATTGAGACATATGGTGTTGTTGTGGGGGTTGGTTGGTTTACTTATTCTGCTTTTACTGATTATTATTGTGAGTCACCCAGGATTATCTTGTATAAGATAGGTAGTCATAGAAGGTGATAGTAAAGGACTTTTTAAATAGTTTTTTATTTGTAATTGTTTTTATGTTTTTATGTATTAGGTTTTTATGCATTCATTCTTTTTAATTGTTGTACACTGCCCAGAGTCACTTTGTGTGAGATGGGCGGCAATATAATTACGATAGAAAAATAAATAAATAATAAATAAATGTTTGTTTTTGTTTAAAAAAGAAACAAGTAACACTGTATATTTGTACAGAAATGCGTGAGTCTTCCTACTTTTGTGATTGCCATGCATCTTTTTCCCCTGGCTCTTCCTACTCTGTTTATCTAGCGTCCTCAGCCTAGTCTTGTTGACATAATGAAAATCTTTTGTTCCAAGAGGGAGAAACAATTTCAAGAGGCCTAACCATTCCCAGATTTAACACAGTCCATTATTGTTCTCACATCCTACAAAAAATGCAGGTGATCCATCATGGCACATCACCCACTCTTCCCACCAGAAGAACCCCCAGCTACACATGAAGCTTATCTTCTGATCAAAGCCTTGGACTGTATAATAAAACATGACATGCAAGTGCAGAGGGGAGTGAAAGGGAATGGGGGGGGGGGGGGAGGACAGAGGCCGAGGAGTGGTTCTTACCATTCTGTCCATCATCTTTTAATTCCAATCATTCTGTTTTAGACAACAGGACTGATTGCTATTGTTTTACTGATTAACTATCCTCTCTTTCCCCCCAAAAGAGATGCTAGCAAAGTCTGCTTAGTAAATATTGACACCTGTAAAGCAAGCTGCCTGGTGCTTTGGGCTCTTTGGTTTTTTCCCCATCTGTTGCCTGAGAATTTTAAGTAAACTATTGCTCTCTTTTCATTGAACACTGTAAAAAGAAAATCTCTCCTGAACTAATCCGAGAGCCACATGGCTCTGGAAAGAGGCCTGGTAGTGACTAAAGGAAAAAGGTAGCACATGTGAAATGCATATGCCACTGGCCACTTCTGCCTGCTCTCCTTTCGTTAACAGAATGCCAGGGTAATCTGCTTAGCTACGGAGGGGAGTTTTCTCTTCCCTTCCCCCTGAGATCACCCTGACCACGATCAAAGTCCAAACACATTCCCAGCTAACTCTATTGTTCCCAAGAGTGGGATTAATGACTAATTATGTCAGGTCACTCATCCAGATGGCCTCTCAGATGTTCCTTTGTCATTGCCTGACCTTCCATATGCCCCTTTGACCTTGAGGTTTATTGCTATGGCAACGTGAAGCCTCAGTTTCCTTGTTGAGAGTGCCAAGAAGTGGCCAAACGGGGGGATGTGCGATAATCTAGCCACACTTGGTATTCTGCTTCCATCTCACGCCTTGTTAAATCCAATGAATAGATAAAAAATGCGATCTGGTCTCAGTTGAGTGATGACCGTGGTCATGAGTCTATGTTACATGCTATGTTTTTTAAATTAGGAGGCAGCTTTGTACATGGAAACGCGCATTTAATTTGAAGAACATCAGTCGCCATAATGTGATCTTTTTATCTCATTAATGTTAAGCAAGGGTAATAGAATGGAATTACAAAATATCACTGTGAAAGGAATACAACTCAGAGAATTATAGATATCCCCCACTAAAGCCTTAGAGAGGTTTAGATAAGTCCACTTCTTCAGTTTCATAAATTAAAGATTCTTCACTAGCTTTCCCCACCCCCAAGTTTATATTCTAGCCTTAAGATGTTGATCTTACGCTGAAGAAGGATTTCAGGGTAGTTAAGGCATTGGAGAAATGTACTGGAAAACAAAATAAGTAAATAAAAACAGGGAAGGAAAGAGATTCATGAACTCAATTGAATAAAAAGTTTGAGTTTTTTTGTAATACATGATGAACAGCATTTTCCTTTCCAAAGGATATTCTGGACAAAACCTGAGTCCTTGCTATAAGGACTCAGACAGATACAGCAAACTGATTAACCCTGTTATTATTCTATATGTTGGAAGCAACAAAATAATTAATTATTTCACCAGTTTGCAAGGTTTCTTCAAATGTTGCTATATATTATTGTTATGCTAAATAAATAAATAAATAAATAAATAAATAAATAAATATCTGTCCTGCAATTTTTTCCCCAATGGTTTCTATGAATGATTCTGTAGATACACAGACACACCAAATAGCATGATTTGGCTACATAACATGTATCCAGTGTGCAGGCCTATGACCAAAGTAAGCTATTCTCTTTCTCTCATACTGTACATACAAATTCTCTGAATTGTCTTCTGCCTTCCAAGTATAACCAAAGGATTCTAGAAATTATAATAAACAAAAGCAATAAATTGTATTGTGCACTGGGAAGTGTAACACATATGCCATGAAGCTACAGACATAAGAGTTCTGTTGGTCTTTCAGGTGCTATGAAACTCTGGGCTTTTCCTGAGCTAACGTACTCTCCTCTAGTCCTTCAGCCAGCAGAAAACTATCCTGACATAGCATTTGGTGCCTCCTCCCCACTGCCTATGCCTTTCATACTTGTTCAGGATTGCCTCACAGAGCAATGATAAGGAAAGAGTCTCCCCTCCAGTTAAGCATCACCACCTGGCAGGAAATCCCTCTCCTTAACAAGGGATTGTTTGGGGGCTGGGGATGGCTAATTTGTGGGTTAGCCATCTCTCTAGGACTTGTGCTAGATTTTGTTCAAGGGTTTTGCATGGGTGAACTCAAAAGGAGCTCCGGTAACAAGAGACAGATACTGTGGGCTTTATATAGAGTGGTGTCTTTGCTTCACCATACAGACCACCAGGGCTATCAGCTGTTAGTTGGGCTTCTTAACAGCTGACAGCACTGATGATAGTTGTATGGTTATCTCCAGCCAAGAGATCACTTTCAGGTCCATTGTCCTACAGCTCAACTGAAGAATCAGGCTATTCCTCTTCATCTGCCACCTTTCCAACCTAGGAATAATTTTCCTGGGCTCAGAAAAGTGGCAGATGAAGTGGAAAGTCAGCTTTTAAGAATTGGAGACCTGGGGGCTGCTGTGTGGCAAGCTGGAAGTTGCTGCAGGTTTTGAGAAAGTTGTGTGCACTTATTTTGGGGAAGGAGAAAGAAAGAAGGAAGTGTAGGAGAATAGCCAGAGACCAGAGAGGGGGCTATATGTCTGTTCAAGTAGCTAGTAGAAGCTTGGCCAATCTCACCTTCTCAGGGTCACTTGACTGCCATTAACAGAATGATTGGTAAAATTGTTTCAATAGCAAAAACTAAGTTGAAACCCTCCATTACTTCCCAAATGAAGCTTGGAAGGATCTGGACATAGGTATATGTTGCCTGTATAAAGAAATAAAAGATAGGAAAATGAATCATGTAAGCGCTGCTTGTGACTCAGCTCCCATTGTGGCTCTGATTTTTTCTTTCTCTTTTACTTTATTCAGCTCAACTTATGACACAATGAGTTGTAGGAGGAGGGTCACGGAAGGAGCCTAAAGAAGATGGACAGAGATATGCAGCCAGATCTGTCCCAGTCCAGCTGCAGTGTCATTGTTGGTAGACGCTTTTCTCACCAGCTGGTGATGTGCTGGAGGAGGAGGACAGCCAAACCAGAGGACTCAACCAGTTTTTCTATCACACGCTACTCATGGAAAATCAAGACTGCCTCACTGGGCATCAGAACAGAAGCAATAAAGGCCCCAAATTCACCTCCTCATAGTTCCTAAAGATGGAAAGGATCTTTATCAATGTGACAAGTGTATCAATATATTCTGCTGGATTGGAATTATAAGATGCCAGATAAAACCTAAAGGCTGCATGCTCTACCTTCATTTTGATAGTTGTTGAGAATAATGATTTCTGAGCTTGAAGCAGAATGCAAGCGCCCCCCCCCCCCCCACTCCTGATACAAAGATAATTCTAAGCAATGTGGCCTATTCTAGGCATGTGCATTTCACGTGGACCCACAAAGCCAGCTAAGTGAGTCCACTCGTCAAGCAATAAATTATCTCCCTGCTTCCTGTTTATGTCTAAAGATACCAGAAGAAAGGAAGGAAGGAAGGAAGGAAGGAAGGAAGGAAGGAAGGAAGGAAGGAAGGAAGGAAGGAAGAAAGAAAGAAAGAAAGAAAGAAAGAAAGAAAGAAAGAAAGAAAGAAAGAAAGAAAGAAAGAGGAATCAAACTTGATTTGTAGGCAACTCTACTTTTTCAATTGTATGTTAGTGTGTTAGACATTTTTATTTAGTGAAGGTTTGACCTGAGTGATTAAAATAAAGACAAAACATTGCAGCAAATTTTCTCCCATCTGGAAGTTTATATTTCACAGTTCCCCCTCAAAATTAGCTCTGACACCTGGAAGGATGGTAATAAACTACTTATCAAAGATATATTAATTACTTTTATTTCCACTTTTAATGAAATTATTGTTGTTGTTATTATTCCTCTGATTTATCCTGCTCTTCATATAATTTGTTTATAGGAATAAAATTAAATGCAAAGCAACAAAAGTATTACATAACGATATCTCTGTATATCAATCAGCTGCAAAAACATCAGACAAGACCAATAGCTCTCCCTCTGCAATTAGCAGCTTTATTTAACTATGAATCTATAAACCTCAATCTAACTGGTATAAGCTAGACTCTATGGATCTCCTTTTCTTTATTGTTTGTGGTATATCCTTCCTGAATTTCCACAACAAACATTAATAGTGTAATAGTAGAATCCAGTGCAATCTTTCCATTCACAGAAGGATTTTTTGAAATCTTTCTTTTGAATGGAAAGTGAAGTTTTTTCATTCATTTCATCTTATGTTCTGAATCCTCTGGGTCTTCAAAAAAAAATCTGCTGCCAAGAATTGGGGGATTCTCTGGGACAGTGTGGGAAGCTACAAGAAAAAGTATAAACCTGTGAAGAGTATAAATGAAGCCTCCCATAAACAGAAGGATGGCCCTGCAATCCATTATTTTACTTCCATGCCACTTTCCCCCCTAATTTAATATTTTAATATTAAGTAAGTAAAAAGGGAAACATTAACAATACAGCAAACCATCAATCCAGTTTAGGACTGAAAAAGGAAAATCACAAAATCAAAAGACAAGCTACCATCTCAATGAGCAGATAACAATCCAAAATAAAATGAAAAGAATAAGCTTTACTGATGAGATTTCATAAAGCAAGGAATTTCCAGAGTTCATGGGCTGTTATGGAACAAAGTATCTTCAACCAAGAGGTAAATGAAATTAAGAGCAGGGGCCCTTAGAACAAAGAAAGAAACAAAACTTTATGCCATGTTAAATTCAATCCTTTTCAACACCTTCCAAACTTTTTTTTCCAAGAGCCTGTTAGTCTGAAGCCCAGAGAATGGCTTCTTGAAATGGGCTACTTTTCCATACCGGCTCTGCAGTTGTGGGACATTGTCCTGAAAGTAATTCACCCAGCAAAAACATTGTTTTTGTCACCAGATGAAGATTTCTCTATCCCCCAAGGCCGTGTAAACATTTTTTAATAAAAATTTTTAAAGGATAAATAACACTGATTCATTGTCATTGTGAGGCCTTTTTATATGACTTGTTTCATCTCTCATTTCAACATTGTTTTTAACTCCTTATTTATTACTATATTTTATTACATTGGTGTGGGTGTTTATGCTGATTTTATTTTTCAGTTCTACACTTGGTTTTATTGCATTTTAGATTAGCACTGGGGTGCTAATACTGCAAGGCCCTTATATGTAAAAGAATCAGACCTGTTCCTCTAGCCTTGCTGAAATTTCAGAAAACCAACTCCCTCAGCTTGTACTAATTTGAAAGCACCTGTGTTTTTATTGCAGCAGGAGAAAATGTAGAACTCAATCTATTTTTCTCCTTCAAATCTGCATGTGATACTGTATGCATTAGAATGGTTGAGGCTTTATTACTCCAGACTGTCAGTGCCTGAAGGCATATTTCCAAAGCATTTGATCAAAGGGCTACAGAGTTTTACGTCAGCTGTTTTGAAATATACACAGTACATAAAGTCTATGAATTTTATGCACTTAACAATATTGGAAATTTGCTTGGCATGTTCAGATAAACTCAAAAGATTTCTGGCTGATATTGCTATGGTCTTTGATGTCTTGTAATCTCTATGATTTCTATTTTTTATGAAGTACTAATTGCAAGGAATGATACCTTTAAGTAGTTCCACTTAGCAAGGCATACTGAAAGATGATTTAGAGACGTCTACTCACTCCTATAAAAATTTCAAACGTTCTTTGAGGGGAAAGAATACTTTGCACATAACTGTACATTTATTAATATTAGTTTATTATTAATTTTATTTACATTGCTCTTCAAAAGGAGGTTTCAACTAGACAATGCCTGTGTTTTACCAGCCCTGTTGGTTAGAAAGAAAAGGAAAAAAGAAAGAAAGAAAGGCTCAAGAACAGGAAAATTATAAGCTGCAAGAAAAATCTACCCCTATCCTATTTGAAAGTGATAACAAATTCAGCTGTTTATGTAAAAAAACAAAAAACAAAAAAACCCAAAACCGAATTCATCATTGAATAATACTATCATAATGATCAATCAAACCAGCATAATCTTTTTGATGAAGCTGGCAACAAATTGCATTGACTGAAAACTCCTACTTTTGATTACCAAAGTATATGAAAATATTTCAATGCCTGTTAGATATGCTCTGGGCTGCTTCTCCATGCTGGTTTTCATTTCAAGTGGAGTGAAGCAAGGTTGCTCTTTTCCTTTTAAATTCTGACATAAAGTCCATAACCCTAGAAAAGATTGAATTCTACACACCCCAATGGGGTGATAAACCTATTTTGGTTGTCCTGTATGCAGCTAAATCAGTCTTCCTGTTCACAATTCAAATGGTCCTACAATGGAATCTTCAGGCTTTTGCATTATATTGTGGAACTATCACTTATGGACATCACTTATGGTAAGACAAAGGGAGTGATCTTCAGCAAAAGAGTTTCTGGATACATTCATTATTGGATAATAAACACCACCACTATGCAACAAGCTAGTGTTTTTCAATATCTAGGAATAACTTTTCAGTCCTCTACAATTTGGAGAAGACAATAGAAAGATGACCCTGAGCAGGCTGATAGGGCTGTCAATGCAATTCTGCATTTTTGCAGGCTGTATGGGGAAGGACTATATATCTATAGCTATTAATGTCTTTAGAGCTAAAGTGATTAGTTTTCTATTGTATGATACTCAATTTGTCAGATCTGAGACCCACTGAAGCAGTTCAATACATATTTTTATAAGGTCCAATTCTCTGTGGGCCCTGGACCATACTCAACTCTATGTTAGGTTGGGAGCCAGGACTTGCTTTTACAGAGGCCCATATGGGATTTAGCTATCTTGGATTCAGGGCTAAATTAATTTTCGCAGAGGGATCTTATTAATTTCCTATTTTAACTACATTTTCCTTTTTAATGTTTTTATTTATTCTATTTCACTTTATTTTTAATTGTGTTTATCTTTATAATTATGTTATTAATTTGGAATTTGGTCACAATATAAATAAGCTTGTTCCTATTATTATTGTTATTGTTGTTGTTATCTGTGTGAAGGGAAGCTGTTAAGATATCAAAGTAGCAAATGACAGTTTGCTTTCAGACGTTTTTAAAAATAACGCATTAATTGAATAAGAAGATCACAGGATTTGTTCACTTTCTAAACGATTATCACAAAGATACCAGGCAAACACGTCTAGGGATGGGATTCCAAAATCTGGATAACATAATGTAAAAGGTCATCTCTTAGATAATATCCATCCAACCTTGGAAATGATTGACTTTATTGAATTTCCAGTACACTTTGAAAAACAAAGTAATCTTTGCTTATTCTGAACAATTGCTATTCTGTGAAATCCATAATCAGGCTGTTTTATTCATTTATATTCATTAGTTGATCAAATGGTGACTTGTGAATACACTGTCACTGACAAAAAAAAAGAAAGAACATTTCAATATAATTTTGCAATGTTGCAAAGATCCATAAGTCATCATGACCCAGTAAATCATCAATATCTGAGGCAACACAGGATCTTGTTCTGAAACATATTGTCTTCCCAATACTGCTTTCTTTCTTATTTCTATCTTAAAAAAAAAAAAATCCTGTTTATGACCATGGAGTAAAGATTCTAATAAAACTAATGTATCCTAAACACTAAAGTATATTTTACATATGTTATACATATGTGTCTATGAGAGAGAGGAAAAATGCATATCCTGCTTTAAGAAATAATTCAGGGAGTCAGATCCAAACTCCAAAGCAAACTTATCTGGCTTGTTTGATAATTACTTTCAAATGGCATGTGTGAGTCTTAATGCAATATATGCCACTAGAGTTATTGGCATCGGTCTTAAAATTAGTTAACTCAAACTGCAATCCTGTACAGACTTATTTAACTATTTCTGATAAAACTCAGCAGTGCTCACTTCTCTGAGTAAGAAAGTTTACGGAAACTGAAACTAGGGCTACCAGATCACAAGTGCAAAAACCCAAAGGACCACCAGTAAAAAGATTCAGGAAACCCTAACTGATAGCCCTACTTAGTTGTCCTACTTAAACAGCTATGTATGATTTATTCACAATGACTAGTCATAGCCAGAGACTGTTTCTTCCATGTACACAAACTCTTCTAGTAGGAATATAATCAGTGTACCAAAATGAGATGCATTTGGAGCCACATAGTAAATAAATCTGCACATACATGTGCTGAAAGCACAGATACAGGGGTGAGCAGACTAACCATGTTCCTCATCTAAGCGTAGAACCTACGCTCCTAGCTCTTGTCAACTGCAGTTGAAATACTTCCTTCTGCTTGAAAAATGCAAGAAGATGTGTCCCAGGCATATATACAACCTTATGGGCATAGAGCTACCACACATGAGGAGAGATTTTGGGCCCAATTAGGGCCCTTGCTCACATGGAGGAGCCTTATATTTGCATATTGGTACACACAGAGATATCTTTTCTATGTTATCCAAACAGCATTACCATCTCATGATAAACTTTGCACTGTCTTTCACTGTACAGTATATGGACTTCCTTACAGAGAAGTGACTTCACAGATTCTTTTAGTTATGAATCCAGAACTTGGGGGATTGTGGGGTTGAGGCCATATATGAACAGCAGAAGAGGGGACAGAGCACATGCCCAAAGGGAAAAACAGAAGTTTCCAGAGAACAGCCTATTTTTAAACCACATCCACTCTTAAAACAATAGAATTTCCCACCCACTTTACTCTATCCTATCTTTTTCAGTATTAAAACTACTATATTTAATTTACAAATTATTATTACTATCATTATTGCCAATAATTGAGGGTGGGGCTATAAGTCATAGAAAAGATGTGATGAAGGCAATATGCACCCTATCTCCAAGTGACACGCTGAGCATGCTTGCAATGAGCTAAGAGCATTTGGGCAGTTTTCTCACTAGAGACACAATGTGGAAACATTCTTAAAGAACAGAGGGCTTTGGCCTGTTAAAGTAATTCAAATCTGTATATTTATAAGTAAATGTAAAATAGCCAAAGGAGCAATAAGCCTCAAGTGCCCTTCTTCTGAAAGACTCCAAACCTAAGTTAAGCCCTGGATATTTGGACTGTGTCTATTCCATTGCTTGTTGAATATCAGCAGAGCTAGAGAGCAAGGGCTAACTGCCTCTTAGCCAATATGGACCTTCAGAAAAGACAAAGCAAACAGTACCCTTTATCTTTAAAGATAAACTTTAATTTTTTCTTCCAGAAGCAATATTTCAGATATTATAAAAATCAGAGGTATGATGATGATGATCATCATCATCTGTATTCTATGAATGCAGATAAGCCATACAACCACAGTAAAATCTGACTGCTGCCTTTTTCTTCTCTCTGCAGGAAGAAATGTTTGCAATGTAGTACCCTCTGTGAGGCGACATCTAATTAAAGTATGAAGAAATCATTACTGGACTCACACTGAAATGATGTCCTTCATCCATCTTCTTTCCTGTTTCTGATTTCAAATTACTGATAGAAGAAGGTGACGTTGAGAGAAAAAGAAGCCAAGAAGGACCTTAGAACAATTTGATCACTAAAGCCTTGCATGCCAAAATGTTGCAAAGGCAAAGTATTATGAGGTCACCAGAGGAATTTGAGAAAGAGTTTGAAGAGTAGGATGCTGATAATTCAGATTTGGTTTCAATTCACCACAAACAAGCAGCAAGATATCTCATCAAAAGGACAGTTATAGGGCCAGAATAAGGGTGTTAGGCCCATGTGATGACTCCTATGTGGAGACCTTGCAATTCTCTTCTGGATTATTAGTTCAAGTAAAGGTGATTCTGGAGCATGCAGAATTAGCAGTCCAGGGTGTGTCTCCCAAACAAGCTCCGATGTCAAGCAAGGGCATGTGATTTGGGGAGGGGAAGGCTGAAGGCTGCATTTGAGTTCTGAGTGATGGGGACTGTGCTTCAAAAATACAAGTGAGGTCAGGATCAAGAAATGAGTGGGACTTAGACAAAAGCGAATAACAGACTTCTTCCCCATGTATTTAATGAAGCAAGCAAGCAAACAAACAATTTTCCTTTTCCATCATGTTAAAACATTATAAAGTGATTGCATCTTTTAGATCAGGGGTTCCTAAATTTTTTGCCATCACACCTCTCTTTAGTGTAATCTTAATGTACACATCCCCTAAAAATCCAAACACCAAAGTGAACATAAATGAACAATGGAAACAATGCAGTGAAACTTTGGGAAAGGTGGATTATTGTAACAATGTAACTCAAAGGGTCTTCACACCTCCTCTGGACTCTGTCTGCACCTCCCCAAGGAGGGTACATCTCACAGTTTGGGAAACCCCGATTTAGATGAACTCTAGAGGCCACCCAAGTAATTTCAGGGTTGTACATAGATTATGCAACTCTGATATGGGTTAGACAACATCTTTCCTCCAAAATATGGGCTTACAAGGGTTCTGCATCCTAATCAAAACCATTTATATAATTTATACAAAACAGATCATTGTTATTCAACCTTTCTGGAATGTTGAGAATCTGTTATGAACACTCTCAAAAGAGGTCTGCCATGTGGAGCGCCCTGCTAGTGCCTGGGCATGAATCTAAAGAACCTTTCACAGAACTAAAGAACCTTTTAACTAAACCTTTCACAGAACTAAAGAACCTTTCACAGAACTAAAGAACCTTCCACAGAAAACAAAAATTATATATCCTGGAGTCCTTGTTGCTCTCTGAGCTTGGTTGTTTCCTTGCAGACGTTTCATTACCCAGCTAGGTAACAATGTTAATTAAGCATCTGCAAGCAAACAACCAAGTTCAGAGAGCACCAAGGACTCCACAGTTAACCCTGAGCTACATATATTCTCTTCTTTGAAATTTATATATTGTGTCCCACATCACCTTCTCTAGGCCTTCCAGGAGCCCCTTTATCAGACCAGCCTAGCTTTGATTTTTCTCTGGGAAAATGGACACATTTCCAAATAAAACATTCCTTTTAAGAATGCCAGTAGGACCAATGTGTTAAAAAAATTATGCTAGAGGCTAAAACTTTGCATTGCAGCATGCCAGCTAGAAGATACAATAAATAAATATTTCTGGTAGAACCAGTAGCCTGGAGGGCACCAAGTAAGTTCTGGTGTATCTGGCAGCACATGTGGCTGCTCATCTTGTAGGTTATCCCAATTACGTATCGATCTCAAAACACTCTTTGGGATGATGTTGTGACTGTTCACAACAGTGCAGTGATGCAGTTAGATAGGTTTAGGCTCCATATTTAATAGCCTTGTAGGAATCAACCAATGAAACTAACTGACAGTAAATTCAAGACACAAAGGTAAAGAACTTCACTGCACATTGCTTACATTACTTTAAAAGGTCATCACATAGATTCAAAGGCAGTAAGCCTGTCAAAGGCTGTTAGCCATGACAGCTAATTGGAGCTTACATTTTCAGAGGCAGTCTGTCTCTAAAGGACAGTTGTTACACAGCAAACATCAGGGGAGGGTTGTTGCCTTCAGTTTTCCAGATGGCAGCATCTAACTGATCTTGGTTGACCTCAAGGTAAGCAGGTTTTGACTTGAATGAAAGACCACTAGGCAGTAGTCTAGACTGGGAAATTCCCCTCTCCTCAAAACATAACTCCAAAAGAAGGAAAGGCAAACCACTTCTGCAGTGTTGCAAAGAAAACCCTATGGACATGTTCATGATCAAAAGAATCAAAGGTGACTTTATCTTTTGTTTTCTTCTGTGGGCTTCCCAGAAGTATCTGGCTGACCACTATGGGAAACTGTGGCATACCAGCCCAAAAGGAACTCTTTGTATTTTCATTGTCTCATAATATTGGAAAGGTGAGATGCTGTATCTTTAGCTGTACCTACTAACAATCTCTGGATTCAGATATTGAAGACTCAAACATTAATCTTATAGAGAAAGGGAAAAAATATGCATTAAGACATATATTATTAACACAACATAGCAGGTTGAGTTCAAAGCACAATGAGAGAAAGGTAAGAATTTTCCCCCTTGAACTAAGAAGGCTACAATCTTCTTCTACGAAAATGTTTTACAGTAAGCATAAATGCAGTCATTAGAAATCAGTACACATGTTCTTGGAATACGGCCATCCAAATTGGCATCATCCTGGGCAACTTCCATTAGAACTATTGAACAAGGGACAGTGAGATAAAAGAGAGAAAAACCAAACAAGTAAAGGTTGGAATAGAATAATCTTACTAGAGAATAGAAAGTGCAGAAAGAAAAACATACTGGTTTATGATTAGTTCTGGCAAGTTCTCTACTGCTAATGTAATACGATTTCTGTTCTTTTCCCATCAGATCAGGAAAAGATGAACACTACCTGTGGACATTTTAAGGGAAAGGTAGATGAATTGATACATTGCCTGTAAAATATAATTTCTCCATAGAAGGAGCCTCAAATGATCAGTGACCTCTTCTACAATAGTCGGAGTGCCCTGGTTAATGGACCTTTTACTAAAGGCAAGGCAGGGTTTGGACAATGAAAAAGCCAATTCACACCACAAGGTAAATTTGTTGGCTCTAATTGGGCAGTGAATCAATTCCACTTCTGTCCATGCCCATGCCTATATCTATGGCTCACTACTGGCCCTATGCTCATGCCCATGTGAATGCATCTTCCTCCAGTCTTTCAGTTCATAATCTGCACTCTGGCTCTGCCAAGCCAAGCTGTCATTCCCCATCATCTAAAAGTGGCAAGTGTCAATCACAAGCATAGCTACTAAAACCCAGCAACAGCCTGTGATTAAGTTTCACACTGTACAGTGATTGACATTGCTCCCTCTTCCGTTCAGCTGGACTCCAAATGTAGCAGCCAGACAGGTGTTTTGTCAGCTGCCCCTTTGGTGACAGCCAGGCCATGGGGCTGCTGCTTGACTGTCTGAGCAGGGACTCTGGACGCTGCAGGGTTCTCTCCACAGGCTCTTTGCTTGACAGACTGTGGGATCTGATGCAGCTCAGCCTCCAGCCTCAGTGATTCAGTACAGCAAGAAGCCCCTGGTGCTCCCAAGATCTCCCCTCTCTCCACCTTCTGCCAATAATGTCTGAGATTTCAGTGTGATCAATGTAATTTCCCTGAGGAGGGGGAGGAGGCATGGGGGGAAGAAGGGAAAACATGTCTGGCTTCACAAGTGTTTGCTACAACCTCTCTCTCTCTCTCTCTCTCTCTCTCATCCCCTTCTTTCAGGGAATGAGGTCTGTTGAAACTGGTTGCTTCAGTCTGGCATGGCTGTCAAACCTTTTTGCCAACAAACAACAAAAAAGTGAAATACTCTTCGCTGTGTCCCTTCTTTCCAAACTCAGCAAAGGATATTGCCAAGGCACTAGCCCCATCCAGGCATTCACCTGGACATGTGGAGAGGAGCAAATGGAACTGCTCCTCTTTCCTTCCAGCAGATCTAAAGAGGAGCCATACTTCTAATCCTTAGAAGGCCATTTGGGACTCTGCTTTTCAGGTTTGATAAATTATGTGCATGTACCTGCCAGCACTTCATAACTGAATCTCTCTTTCACACATATACCAAAGCCCCTTTCTTGAACTCTGGCTCAAAGAACACACGTAACACATGTACTGCACAGATTGAGGGTTAAGAGAGAGACAAACTCCTTGCTGCCATCTAATGGTCATTAGGTTGATAGATTTAAAAAATGGGTTAAGTAGGAAAAACTACACTTGGAATACTGTGTCCAGTTCTGCTTGCTACAATACAAGAAGGTTACTGAAAACAATGTAGGGAAGAACAACAAAAATAGTGAGGGGCTTGGAGGTGAAATCCTATGAAGAACAGTTAAAAGAGCTGGGTGTTTTAGCCTAAAGAAAAGAAGCTTAAGGGGAGATATATTAATAGCCTTCCAATACTTGAAGGGCTATCACAGAGGAAATTTATTCTCCCTAGTGCCTGAGAGTGAGCTAGACAAAGGGTTTCTGGTCTCAATTTCCACCTGCTCCTCCAGCTGGAGTCATGAATCCAGAGCACCCTCAGATTGCAAGCCCACTTCTTTTGGGGGGGGGGGGTCCCCATCCAGAGCAAATTGGTTGGTTTCTGCATCAGGAGCAACTCTGTTTTGCTGGGACTGAGGCTGCTTTTCCCCATCCATAGCCTGACAGCCTCCAAGACATTGGGTTGAGAATTCTGATATATCTCCCATTCAGTCTAGAGTGAAGATATATAAGGATCGACTACATACTAATGATTCCTGTGTTGCTGGATAACCTCTCCCCACAGCTTTCTGTAGCCTTGAAGAGGACCGCACTCTGGGGTGCCCTGTATTGGCATGCCTGATGGCTCAACTTCTCCTCCCTCCTAATCAGCATTGGAAGGAATGGAACCACTGCAAAATGGTCCCTCAACCCCTTGCAGGTGATGGTCAATGATATCAAAAACTGTGGAGAGATACAGCAAGTCATGCTCTTTTCATCCAAATCCTGCCATTGGTTATCCACAAGAGTGACCAATGACAAATGCACACATTTGTGCAGAGGTAAGCCCTAGCACTCACTGACCAATCAATGGATATAGACCTGCAACTTAAGAGTGTAATCATGTACATGCCAATTCAAGAGTAAAAGAGATATAGGACAGTAGGCTGAAATGGCAGTCCTATGGAAACTGGAGAATTCTCCATAACAACACCATTTCCTAAAGCCTACTGGCTTGCAGTAGTTAGATGGAAGGCGAAGGACAAGCTTCTTATATTCCTTTTCCCTATTTCTCTTTAAAAACATTTTATCACCCAGTGGTTGCACTGGGAGGAAAATAACAATGCTAAGCTCCAGGACTAGTATAGCTTTGCTCCCCCTTTTTTATTCTAGGATTGTGTCCAGCAACCATCCACTCCTGATATTTCTCTGGAATGATTAAAAAAACAAACCTTACTATCATGGAGTGCCAAGATTAAGGAAGGCATGTTGGTAGACCTTTCTGCCACAGGTCAATGGTTAGTTCTACAGTAGTTTGCCAAAAAGGAAAATAAAAAAGTCTGCAGTGAGAAAAGGCTTGTAGTAATTTATGGCCCTGGAGCAAAGCATCATCATCATCATCATCATCATCATCATCATCATCATCATCATCATCATCATCACATTGTTCCCTGCTTTTAGGAATCACATTTAGAATATCAGCAATGGCAAAACTTGCTTGGAAGCAGTACGAAAATTATTGTTTCCATCTGAACATGTTTGTTTTACAAAACATGTAACCTAATTATTTTAGTAATGGTTTGACTTTACCAATCTAAAAATGCATACATAGGTTCTAAACAGTACCTGGCTTATATTCAATTGTAACTTTAAGTAATTTAAAGAGGGCAGGATAACAAGGAAAATGGAAATCTTAATCATCTAAACAAGCTCATGGGGGAAAAAAGTGATTCAAGAGAAACAAATGTCATTTTGCAGCATACAATAGTTCTGACAGCAAGCCGAAGCAGGGAAACCAAAGATCTTTCTGTTTTCATTAACTAATCGCAGCTACCATTACTGTACTATTGTTCTGTTCCTTGAAGACAACCCCCTTACTAAATGGAAAAATATCCATTCAAAACATGAATGCACACACAGAAGAAGGGAGGGGGGCAACTATCCTGAAAGATGGACAGCTGGATCCACAGTTCAGAGCGACGCTAACACAACAGGGGGTTATTTGTGGTCTGCATGAGTAACATCCCATTGCTCCAGCACAGTGGAGGCATCCATTAATCTGCAAAGGGATTGCACATGCAAAATCTATTGTTGTCCCCTGCCACTCTCAAGCTCTGTTCACATCAACCTTACCACAGCTCTGTAATGCTACTCTGACCCTCTTCTCTCCTGCTGCCAGTTGCACTGTTGTACCATGTCATTGAAGATAGTTTGGCCTGACACTCTCTCTTCAAATCCTTGTCGCACATAACAGAAACCATAGCAATAATGCACTGGGCTAGTGTTTTAAATCAACGAGGATTCTACGATGACAACAAGCAGATTGTCTCTATAGAAAACTGGTTGAATAGAAGAATTGGTTCCTTTCATGAAATCTTTCTTTTTCTCTTTGTGAGCCTGTGAGAGAGAAACAGAATATACAGTATGCTAGGGTTTTATACCGAATGTTCTTTTGCTGATGTCTAACGTGAAAAATTGTTAGTAAAAAATGTTCCTGAAATACAGTGGGATGGATCCAGAGACAGCCAAGCAGACTTTCACTTTATAATCAGTCTATCTGAGCTCTTCAGCCTGCTACACCTGTGTATCTAAAGTTGTTCCTAAGTGTTGCAGGAACCTTTGGTTTGATGCAGGATGAAGCACAAAAAGCTATACTAGCAGTGAAATCTCAGAAGAGTTGGATGGGTGCTCTTCAGTTCACACAAAGCACCTTTAGATCGCAACCACTGAGTCCTTTCAACTCATTTTTTCAGCCCCATTTCAGATCAATCAAGGATTCTGGCAGTGTTATGATTTCACAAGTATTTTGTCATTACCAGGTATAATATACCCATAATTAAAAAGTGATTATATTTTCAAGAAATTCTGCACCTCTACTTTAAGATTCTAGTCTCTACTATTGAGACATCAAGGAACAATGTGAGCAGCTTGTAACTGTATGACTGCCTATTCTTCATTAAATAATAAAGAACAAAATCAGTAACTGAAGGATTCTTCTTATGCTGAGAGCACTTTGGGAGATCAGCCTTTGGATACTTTTTGGTGTCCTCCAGAAAGGTGGAGTGGCAACTTTATTATTCTCAGCAATGCTACTGAGGATGATAGGGACTATGGTCAAATACATCTGGAAGGCACAAAATTTGGAAAGGCGCCTTGCATCATTAGGCCCTTTCTGATGAAATATAGTTCCATTTCACTGTCTTTTGGTACCACTGACCTCTTGATCATTTATGTCTCTATTTTTTTTTTTTTTTTTTGGTGGTCTCACAGACCACATGCCAATGTACAGACCAGAATTCCTCACCATTGTGATTGATTGTTTACAGCTGTTCTAGCACTTCAGACATGGCAGCTGCTTTTCAGATGTCTTCAAATTAGAAAGTCTTCAAAAGTGCTCATTTCACTGAGAACTGGAATGCCGACAGAAAACGGGGGGGGGGGGGGGGGGGGCACCGATGAAAAAAATAATCTGAATTTAGGCCTAAAAGCACTTCATTGATCTTAGCCTTCAGGGCAAAAGAAAATGTTTGGCTTATTTCATAAGCTAATTAGGTGTAAGAAAACCTATCTGGCATTTGCTAGGCCTAAGCAAAAAAAAAAAAGTGATCATGGGCAGTTGCTCGATTATGAATCAATAAGAAGCGAGTGATTGGATTAGCCACTTGATCAATGCATTGTGCTAATATATTAACAAGCAAATTACCAAGCAGCCCAGAAACCAGTCTGCTGACTCTAATTGCATTACAAATGGCTGTGATTTAATGATCCTTGAAATGCAAGGGGTGATTTATGCAGTCAGAAGACTGGGGGAGGGAGGACAGGAGGGAGGGGAAACGGTATGCCCTGCTTTCTTATTTCAAAAAGCAAATATTTTCCCTATCGGTTATTTAGACACTTGGGATTTTCAAAATATTGGGATTTACAGCACTAGTTCAACAGCTTGGAAAAGTGCTAGATTGAAAAAGTGTTGCCTTGTTCATCAATCTGCCTGCACTGCAAATACATAGTTAGTATATGAATTTCTGCACTCACAATCTAATATTTATTTTTAGTATTTATTTTTATTTTATTTATGATTTTCATTAATTCTCTGCTTTTCTAACAATGTGGCATAATTCACCTATCGGAAGACTTTGGGTCTGTCCCTCTCTCCCTGCCCAACCTACTTCGTAGGATTCTTGTGCAGATAAAATGAAGGAAGAGCCCCACATAAATTGTCTTGAGGGGCTAAAGAAAAAGTGGTACATAAATGTAACAAATGCGTACATATATTAAAACTGAATGACCCAAATTATGGATTTCAATAAGAATTAAGAACAGCTGCGTTGGATCAGGTCAAGGCCCATCTAAATCCAGCATTTTGTTTCTCAGTGTAGCCAGCTAGAAGTTCTTGCAAGCCGGGGATAATGACTTATTCCTCTCCCATTGTTGTTCCCGTGCAACTCATTTTGGGAGGCACGCTGCTTCCAACCCAGAGATAACATTGATTCCTCCCTGAGAAAACAGTGATTACTTAAGAATGTTTAGAATATATTCCCCAACTATTCTTCCTTTCTGGTACACCGAAACAGCACAAAAATCCATTGTACAAATCACAGCTGTGCCATTATGGTAATATCATATTCAAGTCAGAGTCGCAAAGTGATACTGATGCTTAGAAGGAACATGCTTCAGGTGAGAAGGTAACTTTTTGTCTGCACTGTAACCAAGGTTGTTTCAAGTCAGCTTGCTGCCTGGGAATGTTTAGAAAATGACAGTGCCTCACACATACACCTCCCAAGCATGACACAGGAACAAAAGGAACAGGTGGGGATTTGATTGTATTGCTGTGACAGCCATTTTGACACCTTCTCCCTGCCTGCTACCGAGATACCACTGCTCCCAAATGTATAGTACCCAAAGTCAGTGACTAAGCGGAAGCACCTCTCCTTGTCCCTGAGAGTAAAATATTCAATAATAGCAAATTATTGAATAGTAAACAAACAAACAAACAAACAAACAAAGATGGCTACTCTTTTATGTCAGCCAAAATCTCAGGTGAGTGACTTTGTTTAATGGTAGGGCAGCCCTAACAGTACTAATCTTTTCATGAAAATATCCCCAAACATCAACACAAGCATGTCACTAAAAATATAACTCTTCTTTTTGAGATTTAGTTTTTCCACAGGAAGAAGTTTTTGTAAGCATAAGCATTCATTATTTGAATCTCTAACAGAAATCCAAACTTATGTTGTCTGGATACGAATATAGCCTTGTAACTTTAAAAAGCTGCCTTTTTAAAACAAACAAGCAAGCAAGCGAGCACTTTAATGGACCCAGCCCTGAAACGTTTATTTTAAGAAGGAGTTTGAAAAGTGTAATTGTGCATCCCAGAAGATTCTGCTTTTTACTCTGATAGATACAGGGATCCCACAACTTACAAACTATCTTTGGGAGTTGAGCCTCCCAAAAATGGGAAGAAGGAGATTCTGTATGCCAACTTGAGCTTCTGAACGAAAGGTAGGATGTAAGCCTAAGAAACCAACAACAATAACATATCCAGAATCAAGTACTAAGTACTATTTCTTCCTTGTCTTTTCTTCTGTTTATTCAGACATTGTAGTTAAGAAAGAAAAGGGACACAGGCCTTCTTTGATATGAGTGCTACAACTTTATGCAAAAAACTACCTGGTATTATTATCTATTCCTTTACGGTGTACCATTTATAGACCTAAAATTTTCTAGAAGTAAACATTGTAAATCCTTTTTCAGCTTCGCTTCCTTGTGGCAGTGGAGAGACATTAGACAAACTATAAAAGATGTATTGCTTGGAAAACTAACATCCCAGGAATGTCAAGGAGATTTGAGAAAAAATGATAATGTCAAATACAGATTCTTTTTTTTTTTCCCCACTGACTCCAACTGAAGAGTAGAAAGGAAATGGATAACAATTGTCTTCTTTTTCAAATACGATTTCTCTACTATAGTATTTCAAAAACAAATGTGCTGCCATGTTGAAAGAAGTTTCCACAAATAAATCAGAGCTTCAAGAGATCTATTGAGTCAACCATTTAAATGGCTATGAACATCTTTAAGCTGTAACATCTGCCTTATAGAAGTCCACCATGAAAATATGCCTTCCAATTAGCATTTTAATAGGCATTTTATAGCCACAGGCAGGTGAATTTACTTATTGTACAATGTTAATCAAGCTGTTGAAGAATCACACAGGCAGATCAGTGCTGGTAAATTTTATTGTGCTGACATACCCCCCCCCCCTCCCCGAATGAACTGCCATTCATTCAGAAATGTACTATCCCTGAAAATGAGCAGAACAGAGATATTGGGAACAAATATAGGGGAATCACTATATCAGCACAAAAACACAATAGCCCTGTTGGATCTGACCAAAGGTTATCTAATTCAACAGCTGGTCCCTCTCAGTAGCTGACTAGATAAACCTGAGAAATACAGAATTAGGATATGAAGGCAGTGGCCCTCTGCTGTTGCTGTTCCCTAGCAAATGGTATTCACAGACACACTGCCACTAATCCTGATGTAGGATAATACGAATTGTTAAAAAATATAACTAGAGGGCAGAGGGAAAATATAGAACTTGAGGCTCTTTAACTGAATTCCTGAAGAAAAGGTGAGATATAAAAGCTAACAAATAATAAGAGTGTATGTGGCCAGGGTGCTTCAGTAGACATTGTTTACTTAAAAACGCTTTTGGCAAGTGTCTCATCAAAGAGTCTCAATGAAACTTGGCAGTCAAGAGATAAGAGGTCTATAAGATCAGTAACTGGTTAAAGAACAGAATCAGAGAGTGGGACTAAACTGTCAATTCTCACACTGGAAGGATGGAAGCAATGGAATCTTTCATAGTATTGTACTGGGACTGATCCTTTAATTCATTCATAAGTTACCTTGAGTCACATCTGAGTAGTAAGATGCCATATTTGCTGACAATACCAAATTATTTAAACCAAGCTGAAGCTTAAAACAGGATAGTGAAGAGATCTCAAAGGTTCTTTCCAGGCATTAAAATAGCATAATAGCAGATCAAATGGAGATCTTAGGCAAAATATAAGCCCCTTCTGCACTCAAGGAATGCACTAATTTGGGTTCTGTACAACACCTTGAGACTTCTAGATGTCTTTGTAAGCTGAAACAATTAATTTCAGCTCAGCTGCTGCTCCAGAAGAAATGCTGCAAATATAGTTTTGAAGCATTTCCTTTGGAACCTCAGGGCAGATGGTTTCCCAGTGATGGAAATTCATCCTGGGATTTCCCCTCTCCCTCCTGAAACCAAGGCATTGTAATATCTTGCCATCATCTTGTGATTCTTTCAGAGCAGAGGGGCAGATGTTTTGTTCCCCCTATGCAGTCACTATTTTTTTTCCTAGCTGAGGAAAAGGTGAGGAGGAATTTGAGATGTTTGTTGGAGTATAAACTGTTTTGCTCTCCCACTAGCCAATGGGATGGGTTTTCTATGCTCCCCTCCCACATCTTCCCCAGCCCCAGGGAACTCCAGTGAGATCTCCAGAGCAGGGGCACAAAATTGCTGCGGAAAATAAAGCAGGCAATTATTGGAGGCTGAAGCACTTTGTGCATGCATATGAGCATTGCTGAGAGCAGGAATCTAATCTGAGCAATGATTAGTGAAGCAGGTTTTATAACTGTAATGGAAAGGGATTTCTTTACAGGAATTACATTACAGTATAGACATAGGCAAAGCCTGGTATCTAGTTAGCTACGTTCTATCAGGAGGAGATTCAAAGAATATAAGCTCTGTGCCTGTGTGCCTGGGAAGAAAGACAGAAGGGAGTAACCTCAGATTAGCAATCCCTTAGATACAAAACAGACAGTGATAGGCAAAAAAGGGACACAGGATAGGCCCTCACCTTTCTATCACCTATTGCCCCCTTGTGGTTATGAGGTGCTGAAGAGTCAATGCCATTGGACTTAGTTCTCTGATTCCTCTTCTCACTGGCTCATATACCCATCCAGAGTCCCTGTAATCTTTTAAAAGGTTATCTGTTGATCTTTGAGCAAGGGCTTAGTGGTGCATCTGCCCGCATCTTTCCTGATGGGTAGTATTTCCGTTTCTCAGTTCTGTTTGAGCATGTGTCACATAGAGATATTTGGTATCTAGATGCTTTATTCTGAATGTAGGTTTCTCCATTTGGGAGAATTGCATTACATCCTTGATTCAACTATTGGCTTTGGCTCATTTATCCCAAACTTTATTAAATGTTTACGTAGCCATATAGCTTCTTGGCGCGCTTGTGCTGCGGATACATGCTCTGCTTCAGTGGATGATAGGGTAGCAACTGACAGCTTTTCCTTGCCCCAATGATCACTCCACCCCACACAAGAACAGCTGTCTGCTGGTGGGCATATGATCTGCCCTTTCTTCTGTACAGTCTGTGTCCATATAGCCTACCAGTTTGGGATGGCTGCTGGCTGGCCATCTGACATCTAAGTGTGTGGCACCTCTTGACCTGAACCCAGTTCCCTTAGGTTGATGCACTCACTTCCCTACACAGGATTCTGACTGCTGCAGTGATGCACGACCTTGCCACTGTGGCTAAATAGAGGAGCTTTCTAACTGCAGTCCTACATGTGCCAGTCTCAAGCATGGGCATTTTTTTTAGATTTTTTTTATCCCGCCTTTCTTATTTTTACAAATAACTCAAGGTGGTGAACATACCTAATACTCCTTCCTCCTCCTCCTATTTTTGTGTGTAGTTTGTTTTAGGAACTCATTTTCCTAGTTGAACTGGATTTGTTGGATTTAGTTAGATAGTATTTCTTGAATTCTTGTAACTAAGTGCCAAGGTAGTTGTAGATGCTTTACAGCTCTTTCACCTCTATTTCCTTATTGAGTTTGTTTTGAATAATCTCTTGGTTTCCCTTTTTATCTTGGTAACAAACACCTAAAACATTCCATTGATGAGAATATAGGTCCATGGGTAATTTCTGAATCTGAAATAAAGATAATTATCAGCTTTACTCTGCCTGAAACCTTGCTTGATAAGCATCTGTTTCAACTTCTCATTCCAGAAAAGAAAAATCTATTCTATAAGCTTCAGAAGAGCATCTACCATCTGAAGCAAGCAGCTGGAATTTCTGGTTCCACAGATTTATCCTCCAGCTAGATGTATTCAGTGATGCTTCCATGCAGAAATCCAGCCTGTACATCAGGACAATCTTCTTACATGTGCCTTGCTACTCCCCTGCTGAGCAGAATCCTTATAAAAGTATGCTTGACTATTGGTGCACATATCTCATTGGAGTCCTTACCATATTTATGAGAGTATCCCTTTGCCACTAGACTTGATTTGCAGTACTGGACACCCCTTTCTGAATCTTACTTGGCCTTGAAAAGTTTCCAAGTGCCATTTGTGTGGAGCATTTCAATCTCCTCTTCTGCAGCCTTTCTCTATTTGTCTCCTTCTGTGGCTAATACCATTTTGATGTCCTTCCATGTGCGGCTTCTTCCACTTACTTCCTTTGGGCTATATAGAACAACTTATACAGTCCAACTCGTTTGTTGGACTTCTTGGATCCTCAGGGCTATGGTGATTCAGTTTCCTCTTCTGGCTCTGCTATGCAATGAACTTCAGGGCATGTGATGAGAACCTCTTTTGAAACTTGTGGTGTTTGCTTGCTCTTTGCCTAGACATGGGGAACGAAATCTGATGCCCCGCGATTACTTTCTTTTCCCCTTCCATAAAAATAAGCAATGCTGAATACTTTAACGGTTCCTGTAACAGGATCTAGGGCCTGTATCCCTTACAGTATTATGAGTATTCAGTGATCACTCCTTCCTCACTTCTGCAATTTAGCTTGATTCTCTTTTTGGGGGGTACATCTGCATATACTTTAGAACCAAATATTTATAAATGTCATAGGCTTAGCTCCCTTCCATGCTGTAGCTCATATGGCATTGCATCTGTTTTGCAAATAATTACCTATGTTAACGATTTCTCCCAAGAATCTGTCTGCCAGCCCAGTATCTTGAAAGATGCATTTCATCATTTCAGTCAGGGTACATTTTTTCCTATCTTTGCTACATCATTCTGTTCTGGGATATATGCCACTGTAGCTTTCAAGTACAATCCCTGCTCTTTGCATGTGGTCTGTGGTATATTCAAATGTGCAACATGTGTGTCTTGGGGTTTGATGGCTTTTTGCCCCATAAAGTTTTCACATTCTGTAAAAGGAAGGCCTATCTAGTGACCATTCTCATGGAATACTGATCAAAGAATGTCACATCTTTTATAAACCTACCAAGCAACAGAAGCACATCTGACTTTATTTGCTACAAGGACACAAGATACTTTGCACACTGGTTGTCAAATAGTATAATAAGTAGCATTTTGTGATTCTACCTCAAATTAGATCAATTGTAATTGTTTCTCTGCATTACAGAGTGTAATTTGCTGACCTATATATGGCAGTATCAAAAGAAAGTTGACCTTCAGATTTAATTCCAATATGACAAAGGTGAAAACCAGTGGGAAAAATATTATCTTTCATAGAGAAAGATATCATGAATTATCTTTTCACAATCCCATAATTCAGTTGCTGCTTTGAAGTGAACATGTAGAAGAAACCAGACATTGAAAAAGTGTATAAGAGGATACACGTCCTATTTCAAGAGCTTGACAGACCTTTAGTTCAACTCAGTGGAGTTCAATAGGTAGTGATTGTCTCATAACCTCACCATTAATATAAAGTATCTGAAGTCTTCTTTTGTTCATAGTGCTCTTCCAGACAGGCAGGTTAAAGTGCTATTCACCAGGTGCTGAACTGGCAAAAAAAAGTATGCCAGCATCAATTGTGCTGTTGCTACATTGACCAGGTTGGTGAATGGGGCTGTTCCTACTTTAGTGCAGGCAACTTAAAGAAAGTGATTGATGGGTTCCCTTGGCTTAGTTTCCCCTCCCAACAGGTGTCAACTGCCAGTGGGAAAAATCAACCATCAATTGGTCTTCTTAACATGGGAGGAAGTGAGGTAGGATTGGACATTTTGGGAAAGTACTTGAAATGGTGGGTGTGGCCATCTTAAAAGCAACATTATAAGCACATGGCAGCCAAACTTGGCTACTGGGTTGTATTTGATCCCTAGTACAGCAAGTGGGGTGTACCCCTTAAAAAAAGACCAAGAGTTATTTTGTTTTTACAAGCATATGCATACATTTCTAAATGAATCAATGTACTCACTATCACAGATTTATGAAATGAAATAAGTTTATTGTAAAATAGGAGTTTCAACTTACTGAGAGCAGCTAAATATGTGTAACTGAATTCACGGGGGGGGCGGGTGAGGGTGAACATGCTAGTTCCCTACCCTTTGGCTGAAATATGTATTTTAACATGTCTTCTGGCCAAGTTTTCTTTCCAGCATCTACAACCTGAGAGCTTCTCTGGAAAGTTGTGTTCTCAGAAGATAGTATTTCAGTACTAACTGACTAAAAGTAGTGAATTTTGACTAATCTATCTATCTCATTAATCAACCTTACCAGTTTAATATTCTAATAAATTGATATTTTGGGACTGGCCACTGTGCAGCCATTTTGTGAATGGGCAAACTGTTATGGCTACCATTTTCTTAAACAGTCTATGATATATTCTCAAACAATCAAACTGTCCCCCAAATTTGGGGACTCCTCACCTAATACAGATTGTTATGGATTCAAATGTTAACAAAACATAGTTTAAAATACCTTCCTTTCTTTGACAGCACTCTAATCAGATTTATGGATTTGAATGCATAGCAACATTCTGTCACTATACCAGGCTCACAGATTTTCTTTTACTTTACGTGAACAAGAATAATTGGCCATAGCCACAATTTTAAAATCTTAACTCGTTTTAGCCTATACTTTTTATCTGTATGTAAAAACATGTTTAACAGAAGACCTGCATGTAAAAGATGGATAAAACAATGGAAATGGGCAAACCATTCTGGTGATATCATCAACAAAAATATGTAAATTTCATCTGAACGTCAAGATTTATTGTATCACCAGAATGCAGTAAGGTTTACTGTACAAAGCCTAGACTATACTTTATTGGGCTAGGAGGAAAAAGTTCCCTTATACGAATAGCATATAAAAAGTTTGTTATGCAGCACTCATAAATTCTCTGGTAAAGTTTATACTCTAGACAAGCATCCATAAGATTAAAAAAAAGTCTAGTATTATAGACACAAATAAGTGATTTATAAAAATTATTTTAATTATGTAAACGGTATGAAACAAGAATACAGAGTAAAAAGTAGTGTTGAAGGGAACAGCAATGATCAGAGTTGGAATAGAAAGTGATTTTTGTTGTTGTTGTTTAGTCGTTAAGTCGTGTCCGACTCTTCGTGACCCCATGAACCATATTGCGCCAGGCCTTCCTGTCTTTCACTGCCTCCCTGAGTTTGCTCAATTTCATGCTCATTGCTTCAGTGATGCTATCTAGCCATCTCATCCTCTGCCGTCCTCTTCTCCTTTTGCCTTCCATCTTTCCCAGCATCAGGGTCTTTTCCAAAGAGTCCTCTCTTCGCATTAGGTGACCAAAGTATCTGAGCTTGAGCTTCATTATCAATCCTTCCAATGAGCAATCAGAGTTGATTTCCTTTAAGATTGACTGGTTTGACCTCCTAGCAGTCCAGGGGACTCTTAAGAGTCTTCTCCAGCACCACAGTTCAAAGGCATCAATTCTTCGGCGTTCAGCCTTCTTTATGGTCCAGCTCTCACAGCCATACATTACTACTGGAAAAACCATAGCTTTGACTATGCGGATCTTTGTCGGCAAGGTGACGTCTCTGCTTTTTAATATGCTATCTAGGTTTGCCATAGCTTTCCTCCCAAGGAGCAAGCGTCTTTTAATTTCATGGCTGCAGTCTCCGTCTGCGGTGATCTTGGAGCCCAAATAAATGAAGTCTGTTACTGCTTCCATTTCTACCCCTTCTATTTGCCAGGGATTGATGGGTCCAGATGCCATGATCTTAGTTTTTTTAATGTTGAGTTTCAAGCCAGCTTTCGCACTCTCCTCTTTCACCCTCATCAAGAGGCTCTTTAGTTCTTCTTCACTTTCTGCCATTAGGGTGGTATCGTCTGCATATCTGAGGTTATTGATGTTTCTCCCTGCAATCTTAATTCCGGCTTGTGATTCTTCCAGCCTGGCATTTCTCATGATGTACTCTGCATATAGGTTAAATAAGCAGGGGGACAGTATACAGCCTTGTCGTACTCCTTTCCCTATTTTGAACCAATCGGTTGTTCCATGACCGGTTCTAACTGTTGCTTCTTGGCCCGCATACAGATTTCTCAGGAGACAGGTAAGGTGGTCTGGTATCCCCATCTCTTTAAGAATTTGCCACAGTTTGTTGTGATCCACACAATCAAAGGCTTTTGCATAGTCAATGAAGCAGAAGTAGATGCTTTTCTGGAACTCTCGTGCTTTCTCCATGATCCAGCGAATGTTGGCAATTTGATCTCTAGTTCCTCTGCCTCTTCGAAACCCAGCTTGTACATCCGGTAGTTCTCGGTTCACGTACTGCTGAAGCCTAGCTTGTAGGATTTTGAGCATAACCTTGCTAGCATGTGAAATGAGTGCAATTGTGCGATAGTTTGAGCATTCTTTGGCATTGCCCTTCTTTGGAATTGGAACGTAAACTGACCTTTTCCAATCCCGTGGCCACTGTTGCGTTTTCCAAACTTGCTGGCATATTGAGTGCAGCACTTTAACAGCATCGTCTTTTAGTATTTTAAATAACTCAGCTGGAATACTGTCATCTCCACTAGCTTTGTTGTTAGCAATGCTTCCTAAGGCCCACTTGACTTCACTCTCTAGGATGTCTGGCTCAGGGTCAGTGACCACACCAGCATGGACATCAGGGACATTAAGATCTTTCTTGTATAGTTCTTCTGTGTATTCTTGCCACCTCTTCTTAATCTCTTCTGCTTCTGTTAGGTCCCTGCCTTTTTTGTCCTTTATCATGCCCATCTTTGCACTAAACGTTCCTTTGATATCTCCAATTTTCTTGAAGAGATCTCTAGTCTTCCCCATTCTATTGTTTTCTTCAATTTCTTTGCATTGTTCATTTAAGAAGGCCTTCTTATCTCTCCTTGCTATTCTCTGGAAATCTGCATTCAGTTGCTTATATCTTTCCCTTTCACCCTTGCTTTTCGCATTCCTTCTTTCCACAGCTATTTGTAAAGCCTCATCAGACAGCCATTTTGCTTTCTTGCATTTCTTTTTCTTTGGGATGGTTTTAGATGCTGCCTCTTGTACAATGTTACAGACCTCCGTCCATAGTTCTTCAGGCACTCTGTCTACCAAATCTAATCCTCTAAATCTATTCATCACCTTCACTGTGTACTCACATGGAATATGATCTAAGTCATACCTGAGTGGTCTAGTGGTTTTCCCTACATTCTTCAATTTAAGCCTAAATTTTGCAGTAAGAAGCTCATGATCTGAGCCACAGTCAGCTCCTGGTCTTGTTTTTGCCGTCTGTATAGAGCTTCTCCACCTTTGGCTGCAAAGTATGTAATCAATCTGGTTTCGGTATTGACCATCTGGTGATGTCCATGTGTAGAGTCGTCTCTTGTGTTGTTGGAAAAGAGTGTTTGCTATGACTAGCTTGTTCTCTTGACAGAACTCTATTAGCCTTTGCCCTGCTTCATTTTGTACTCCAAGGCCAAACTTGCCTGTTATTCCGATTACTCCTTGACTTCCTACTTTAGCATTCCAATCCCCTATGATGAAAAGGACATCTTTTTTTGGTGCTAGTTCTAGAAGGTCTTGTAGGTCTTCATAGAACCGGTCAACTTCAGCTTCTTCGGCATCAGTGGTTGGGGCATAGACTTGGATTACTGTGATGTTGAATGGTTTTCCTTGGATACGCACTGAGATCATTCTGTCGTTTTTGAGGTTGTACCCCATTACTGCCTTTCCCACTCTCTTATTGACTATGAGTGCAACTCCATTTCTTCTAAGGGTTTCTTGCCCACAGTAGTAGATATAGTGGTCACCTGAATTAAATTCACCCATTCCCGTCCATTTCAATTCGCTGATTCCCAAGATGTCAACGTTCAATCTTGTCATCTCATGTTTGACCACATCCAGCTTGCCTTGGTTCATGGATCTTACATTCCACGTACCTATACAATATTGTTCTTTACAGCATCGGACCTTCTTTTCGCTTCCAGATACATCCACAGCTGAACGTCCTTTCGGCTTTGGCCCAGCCGCTTCACTCTTTCTGGAGCTACTTGGAATTGCCCTCCGCTCTTCCCCAGTAGCATATTGGACACCTTCCGACCTGAGGGGCTCATCTTCCGGCGTCATATCTTTTAGCCTTTTAACATTGTCCATGGGGTTTTCTTGGCAAGGATACTGGAGTGGGTTGCCATTTCCTTCTCCAGTGGACCACATTTTGTCAGAACTCTCTGTCATGACCTGTCCGTCTTGGGTGGCCCTGCACGGTATAGCTCATGGCTTCACTGAGTTACACAAGCCCCTTCGCCACGACAAGGCAGTGATCCATGAAGGGGTAGAAAGTGATTGGCCAAGCATTAATTAAAAGTGGAGATTGTATCATTCTTTATATTGTGCGCAACATAATAGATAATTTTATTTCTGTTGAGACATGAAATAGAAATACAACACTACAAATGTGCCCTAAAAGGTATATACATGTTCGGTATATGATGTTCTGGTCTGGAATATGATTCTATATGGCCTAGGTTCAACTCATTGTTCAAAAACTGAATCATAATGATGAAATTGAAGAATGCTATATAGTTTCAATAGACTTTTTTTCCCTTTCTTTAAATAATATTTAAACATATATAGCCAATTAATTATATATAATGGGTTCCCATCAGTACCTGCAAATATCTAAATAGAATTGTATCTTTACAACTGTAAGGAGTAGTTCCCATACTTAATTTTAAAAAGTATAATTTTATGCATCATATTTATTCGTTGGATTTACACCCCACCTTTCCTCCAAGACAGTGTTTCTCAACCTTGGCAACTTTAAGATGAGTGGACTTCAACTCCCAGAATTCCCCAGCCAGCATTCCCACCTTAAAGTTGCTAAATCTGAGAAAGCCTGCTCCAAGAGCTCAAGGCAGCTTACATGGGATCTTCTTTTTATACCCACAACAGCAGCCCTGTGAGGTACTTGTAAGCTGCAGTATGAGAGAGTGACTAGCCAAACTTATTCAATGAATTTCCATGAATCATAGTCTTCTTGGTCCTGGTCAAACAACTTAACCACTACATCACACTGGATCTTTTAACTTATGCAAACTAATACATTTATATTTAATTTTAAAAGAGATTACCAACACCAGGTTTTTTTTTTAACTTAAGTGCAAATTATGTAAAATTGTTGTCCTTAAACTATGTGACTTGCACCATCCCAGTACCGAGGGATACAGGGAATGGTAATTCAGCTACTTATGGAAGACTACAATGTTTCCCATTGGTGCTACCTAAGTCCTGGGCTTCTACTACTTATACTTACACTGCTCAGAATCCAATATCAGTGGGAACTTTCCCTGACTACAGGGTACAACATATAAAGTATTAATGGAATCCTGATACCAGAAAATAAGAGGAGGAACGGGAGGAAAGGAGGGAGGGCTAGCACACAAAGAAATAAAGAGATCCTGTAATCCTAATAATTTAGTATGCTAAGTAATTCAAAGAACATTACTGAAACTCTAAATTAAAAGAAGGAACGAGTCTCTCTTTGCACACACAATGAACGTGTTATCCTACATTCCTCAGACTCTTCAGAAACAAACACAAATTGATTCCAAAGGAAAACATTGCTGGTTTGGAATAGGAACAAATAACTTGCTGTCCTGTACAAACACATTTTTGCATTTGTATAAAGTAAGTTGTGGTAAGAGGGGCAGAATGGGTGATTTGGGAACAGCTCTTTAGGAGGCTGTAACTTAAGGAAGAGAATCTCTTTTCCATGTACTTGACAGGTCTAATAATAAAATTATATCCAGATAGATCATGCTGAGCTAGGTATTCTGATTCAAAATAATTGAACAGCTTATATCATTATTTTGCTGCATATAATTGTCCATCCCTAAAGCCATTGTTTCTTCTTCTTTCTCCGTAACCCAGGGTTTCTTAAATATTGGGATAAATCTCTCTAGGAAACTTAGGCCATCCTCAGAAAAGGTACCGACAAAGTCACTTTTGAAATTGGTAAGATAATCCAATGTTATAGGAGACCCCAAATTAAGCTTCCTATGTTTTCATTCTAAAATAATTGATGGGACAAATTTCAGGGTCTTGTGGGTCTTCTACTTTTCATTAGAAATGTAGTGATATAATGGGGTGAGGTCTGTAGATGTTTTGGAGTTGGGCCTGGGCCAGCAGTTTAAGTATGGATGAGAAGAATATAGAGCTAAAACAAATGAGTTCATGGAGATTTTAAATTTTGAGACTCGAACCTTTAAAAACAAGGATTGGCGGTTCCAGGATGAACACACATGACCAATAATTTACTAATAGTGCATACAGTTAGCCCTCATTTAGTGACTGCCTCATTTAGCAACCATTTGCAGTTATGACAGTGAGGAAAAGGTAACTTTCTGACCAATCCTTGCATTTATGACCTTTGCAGGTTTATAAAGCAAAGAAAAGCTGAAGTAAGATCATAAGCACAGTCACTGTTTCACTTAGTGATCACTTCGCTTAACGACTGAGTTGCCAGCCCCAGTTGTGATCACTAAACAAAGACTAATATAGACAATTATTTGTATCACTCTACAAAGTAGGGTGATGACTTTTGTAATTTTGCTTTCCCCACAAATTTCTCAGTAGACAATGGCGTATAATTAAATCTACCAATATGGACACCAAGTTGCCATCAATGTTTTAGGCTATCACCTGAAAACTAATGTTCTGTATTCTATACAAATAATCAGAGTTTTTGACTGAGGATGGCAAATTCTGATAATATGAATGATGCAGCTTTCAGTGTTAAGACATACTGTATGTAGTTAAGGTCATTGATTCATGTTCCGAGGCAAATAATACATCAAGTAGAGGTGTTGTTTTTAAATACAGGAAGAAGTCAATACTCTTGTTTCGGTTATTCTATTCCAGAAGTAATTAGTTGGTAACTTATATATCCTGATAAATGGATAATTTGATAGGTAATGAAAAACACTGGACAATGATCATAAAGGCTGGATTTGTCAGCATGAGGGGTTTCACTGCAGGAGAGCTCGCTGTGGCTTTCATTATTTTGACAGCCAATGGTTGTTGCTATAGAAACTATATTGTTAGCAAAAGAGAGATGATAAATAAAGATAAAGCTAGCAGAGGAAAAGAGACCACACCTGTATAGTTGTGAGCCCTATGTGGTTGTCGTAACGTTTAATTGCTGATGAATGATTAATTGTTATTCTATGCAAGATGCTGGATCAGAGATGCTAAAACTAAGCATATTACACAGTCATATTGCATTAAAGAGCCAAGGTCTTTGTGCCAGTGGCATAGTTAAAATCAGGAATCGGAGGCCTTCTCCATTCCAAATTGAAAGGGAAAACATCTAGTCCTTAATGCTACCACTGGGGGACACTGTGGCAGCTATTTCAGATGTTGTTGATCTGTTTCATGTTTGTTGGATTTAATGGCCAATATGTATCCATGTTACTGCTTTTCTGAAGGCTTCTGAAACACAATTAAAGTATGGCTGACAAGGCGGATGTTCATTCGGTATATAGCATTCATTATAGGCACCCTGATTGGAAAAATGTCCTATGCTGGATCGTTTCACTTTATAAAAGGCAATGAGCAGTTGATCAACACCTCCATGTCTGCAATCAAGTGTTTCTGAAGGAAAACTGGAGCTTCCCAATCTCCTTTTCCTATTATAACCATTTCTGCAGCCCTAAAGGCCATATCTGAATGGCTGTTCTGAGCAATATGATACAGGAGGGAGGGAGGGTAGATAGGTCCCTGGCTGGTATTGACTTATTTTGGGAAATAATTAGTCATCTCAAATATATAACCAGATCTGATTTTAATCCAAAGAATTGTACTGTTTTCATAATGAAAACCAAGATTCCTTAACTGTATTTTATCTCTTTTGCATCTGTACAGTCTATGTGGTTGGAATTGCCTTGTTTACAGTCTTGACAAGATGCTGAATCCTATGATGAACAGGCATTTCTGCTGAAACTTTGCTTTTGCCTTTTCTTCCAGTGACTCCATGCCCATCTACTATTGTCAATGAAACTTGAGATACTAGCCATTAGAGAAGGAATGCATTGTGATGCATAGCACCACGACAGGGCAGAAAAGATCATTTTTAATATACTCCATATTGCCAAGGTGCAGACTGATACCATGCACAAAAGGACGTATACATTTTGAAATCTTGTCATAACAAAGGCTGTATCAGATTCGTAACACTAGATTCATAATTTGGCAAGCAAATTGTGAAGAACGTTGAGCTTAGATAACCAAATATTGGTAACAGTAATACTCAAATCCTCTTTCTTAAGAAAAGCATCTCTCTTATGGGTGCAGTCAAGCTATCCTGCGATGGATTTTGCTATATAGATGAAGCTTATTCAGAGTGGTACAATCCGGAAGGAATAGCAAAAGTTCTGAAAAGAAAACATGAAAACAATAGCAATGTGACACAGCTTACTAACTGGAGTACATGGAATACCCTGCACGTTATGGGTAGAACTCATCAGTAAGAGTCGGCTGTTCTCAAGACAAGGCACATCGAGGAGAATATTCCATAAAAGGGACACTGCTACTAAGAAGTCCCTTGTTCCTGTTTCCAGCTGCTTTGCTCAAGGAAACAGGAGGAAACCAATCATGAACATCTTAAAGCATGCTAGGTTTATACAGGAAAAGTTAGTCTTTAGATCCTATGATTATAAGCCCATATATTGACTTTAATTGTGCCCAGCTCAAAACAAATTGCAAACCAGTAGGCAAGGTTTTAATGGTAAGATTTGTTCTTATTGGTTTGTTCCACTTAATGATTTAGCTACATTAGAGAAAGTAGTATATAAGTCATGATGGTATCAGAATAATGAATGAGATAATGACATAATAATTTGAATGAGGCAATGTTTGGCAAGTCTCCCATGCATTGGATGGGGTAAACATCCCTTCATATGTTCCATCCTCTCACTTACCAGAGTAAGAACAGAAGTTATGAGTTTCAGGATCATTCCTGGTTCAGAGAACGGTGGTCAGATACAAATGGATTTAGATCTGGGAGTTTCAAGCCTTAAAAGTAGTTTACATTCATTCTCTTTGCAATTGCCAGCCAACATTTTTTATCATGTCAGAATGCTTCATGATTATGCTGTTATTTGAGGAAAGTAAAAATGGCAATTGGCATCAGCCACAAGATATGCCCCACCTTCTAAAAACCACTCTCCCCCATTCAGGCTGAGCTGTCAGCACTTCCACCCATGGCAATGAATAGTAACAATGGCATGGTTTACAAGGTTTTACAAAATGAAGATGGATCATTTGCTTGCATGGAAGCTAGGACCACCAATGTGTGCCCAAGACAGATACTGTACAAGTAGTCCCTGGGTTAAGAACACCTGGTTTAAGGATGACCCATAGTTAAGAATGGAGCCTATTGTAGCAAAATTCAAGTTAAATACAAATGATTCAAGTTAAATACACAATGGTTTGAGTTAATTACACAATACTACTTATACAGTGTTAAACAATCACACTGTTCCAGCTTACATACAAATTTGACTTAAGGACACACCTTGGGAACAGACCTCATTCTTAAACTGGGGACTACCTGTATTGACAACTTGCAGAAGACATTCATATAAGAAAGATAGCTCCCAATTGGCACAGTTGCCTTCCTTTTGCTATTTTGAAGCATTCCAATCCAAATTAAACATTACTCCAAGAAAAATTCTTTTCTCTTAAAATAAAATAAATACCTAGGTACCTATGGAGCCAAACTGATTAATAATGCCATTGCTTTTTCACTTGAAAATGTTTTTGTACCAAGGCGATTTGTGTCTAGAATGACAGGTGGCGGTTCCCCCTTCTGAAAAAGTATTATTTTGAAGGTGTGTTGTTGTTTTTTAATCACCAAAAAGACCTCTCTCTGCTGTCTTGAGGCATTGTGATTTCCGTGGTTCTTTTTCTTTTGAGCTGTTCAATTAGTTGGAAATCTTTCTCTGATGGACTGAAGCAGCTTGAGTGAACGCCTGAGCGCACAAGCAATTAGGCTCATTTGAAGTTGCAGAATTGCCTTCTTGGGTGCTAAACCCCCATGTCAAACACTGGGTCTAAGATCATTTGTACTACAAAATGAGATTGACAGTGCAGCTGGAACAGGGCGCATGCCTGCTGGACGACTTAATTGTGGAGACTGAAGGGCCATCATGAACTGGCGTGTGGAGATTGCAGCACCACTGCTGCATTACAAATGCTTTTTATTAACAGGGATCTGTAATCAATGAGCTCAGGCTTTTTGCCAGGGCCTCCAAATCAGGCAGGCAGCCCTCCTCACAAGGAGTAGGAGGAGCCACAAGGCCGGCTCATTGGCTGGAGGGCTAAGTGATGAAATGGGTCTAGGTACCAATCTGTATGTCAAGAGCATCCAGCTTTTGGCTGAGGCAGTACAGCTCTCTGAGAAGGACGTGATGGTTGGAAACTCTTGATTTCTCATGAATATGCATCAGCTCAGGTGTTCAGCTGCCAATCTACCTGCAGCAGGACAAACACCAGCCAGAGTAAAATGGGCATTGCACAAAACCTAAGGTCGAGAGGTCAATTCTCTACAGCATATTCCTATTCAGCCTGAGTCTAGACTCAAAGGAGAGGCAAGCAAGGGCTCAGTAGGATTTCATTTTCAGATTTTTACTTTTTGCTCTTCCAGTAATAGACCTGTGTCTGTGTCATGATCCAGCTTCATCACAAACATAGCTGCCCAACACAGTGGTGAAAGGATGCTGTTACTCCAGAAACTACAGACTATTTAGAGCCATCCAGGATAGTTTTTTACATACAAAGCAGGCAGCATATTTTATCCACAAATTTTAGATTAACGTGGTCTAAACAGAACACCGAGGGTTTCATTTGAGTTTAAGCATTACATTATCTATTTTATGTCTGCCTGTCTATCTTCCTGAGTCATTTCATCTACATGCTTCTGAAACCATGAAATATTTTTTTAAAATTAAACAATTTATAAAATTTATTCCAAAATACTTTTCTGTAGTTCCCTTTTTATTATAAATATTTGTCTTCCATTTGATACCCTGTATGCAGAAATATTATATTAGCTTCCTACATTTTTATGTACCTCCTCCATACAAACTGCAATTAAATGGGCATTGCTCAATACTGCTATTTTCGATGTACTTATACAAGCAGTCAGCACACATCCAATCTGAACCTTCTTTCTTTGGATTTCATGATTATTAGTTGCATGTTGCCCATATATCTTTTCCAAAGCCTGTTCATTGCTATGCTGTTACAGCAACTCACAGAATGAAAATTTGGAAAGCTTAGGGGATCAGAAGGCTGTACTGTACTTTTGCACCATCAATGAGAATGTTCATGCAGCAACTTTACTGTTGGCTGCTGGAAATAAATAATGATTCCTGTCACCATATGCTGGAAAGCTTTGGCTCCAAGATACATTGAGTAACAGTTTTCCAGGAACCAATATGAACTTTGCTTAAGTTTGTGATTAGGATAATTAAGAAAATTTCATGATGCCTGACATCAATCTTAATTTACCAGAGTCTGACATTTTAAACTCGATCTCTTCTTAGCAAGGTATCTGTGTGAAAAAAGTGCACCTTGCTTGTGGTGTAAGACACACCTGCAGTTCAGATCTTTGTAAATTTACTCCTATAGAGGTTCCATTGTTTTCAGTGGGCTTTCTTCTCATCAGTATGCTGATGCAATGGGAAGCTACTTTATTTTGAGCTTGTAACAAACCTGCCACAGTAAAAACATTTCATTGGAACAAAATTGAAATAAGCTGAAACAGCCCATTCTGAGGTTGTTTCCTATGTATGGGATACTTGAAATAACATTATTCAAAACAACCAAAGTTTTGTTTCAAGTCAAGAGCAAAATCATTCTTTAGAATACTTGCATTTTGTTTGAAGCTTGGAACAATGTTGCACACTCCTAACATATAGAATGAAGGCTTGTTTAAATAAGCACAATTTGATTCCAAGTTAACATATTTACAAGAGAAATCTTCACTTCACCTAATAGCCATTTGACTAGTTTAAAGAAATTATGTATTTTCTTTGAAACAGGATCGTCTGATAGGTATTAATTAAAACAATCTTCTAATGTCTATTGTAAAGTGCATGCCATTGACTGTAATGTATACACTTACTTGGAAATAAGACCCATTCAACTCATTGTGATCACTTCTGGAAAGACAATAAATTTTTTGGAGTGTAAACCCTAATATTTTGCTTCTCAATCTAATTTTTTTTTCCATATTCAGAAGGTACTTTATAAGAATAACTATTTTATTTGGCAAGTTAACATTTTTTCTCACGTGATTTGGCTTTAAATAGTGACAATCATAGTTTTCCAGATATATTCCTGAATTGCTATAAATGATATTCAGCTATGGTGATAGGGAATATATAATAAACTATCAAATTATCAAAATTTTGCTAATGAAGATAAATGAGTAGTGCAGTTACAGTAGAAACTATTAGGAAGACTTAAATCCAGCTTTAAGTAAATGAATGCTTATTTGATACATTCATCTCATACATTTGAGTATTCTACTCTACAATTCAGTTGTGTATAATTCCTGAGCATCCAGACATTAGGAATGCATGATACAATTCCCTAAATCAAGGGTGCAAAATATGCAGACCGGGCCATACGCAGTCTGCCAACATCCCTTTGCAGTTCCCAGGGTTTGAGATTTGGGGACGTTTAAGAGCAAAATGGGTACCCTAAGTCTTGCAGATGCTTAAGGCACCAATGACACCACTTAACCTGTTCCCCCAACCCACCTCTTGTCAACATAACATTAATATGAATTGAGTGATGAACTATTGTTTTAGTGAAACTTGCAAAGCCTAGGTGGTTCAACACAAACCATTAAGTCTTAGACTCAATGGAAAATATGTATTACATGCTGTGATTGTGTCCATCTGTTTCCACTGAAGTATGATTTCGATAACGTTGGTTATCTAGAATATAATTTGCTATCAATTTCCCAGAAACAAAGATATTAGATGACATCAGATAAAATATAAGCCTTTTGTGATAAAATAAGGAAAAAAAGTATTATAATGAACTAACGTAAAACGTGGTATAAATTCTAAAAATAAATCCAATCGTCTTAGAAGATCTTTTTTTAATAAATCAAATTCTGTACCACCATTTATGACAAGGGCATGTTGGATCTGCTGCATCATCTGAACAGAGGCATAATTCACAAAGAACCTTTCAATTATATTTGATAGCACACTGCTAAAAATCTGTAGCACAGCTTTATCCAGTTTGGCAGCTTATTTTAATGTTTCAAGCTTTAAAAAGGCTTAAAATGTTTTAAGAATAATTAGCATGCCTGAAAAAATAAAAAATAAAGTCCCAGTTCTGCTCACTAATATGACAGGCCTCCACCACCCACTAAAACCTTAAGTGCTAGAAAAAAAATTACAAGGTATAAAATGTGGCCAAAGTTTGCCAATATTTGATCTGGAGAAAAGAAGCAGTAAAGGACTATGGGAAAAAGGGGAGTCAAAATGGAAGAAAATGAGGAAGGAAGACTCTGAGGAGGGAGAGCTGAGAAGAAAATCTCACACTGAAAGGTCTGTGGAAGAAAACAGAATGCAAGAGGAAAGAGAACTTTGGAAAGTGAGAGATTTTACATGGGACAACAACGAGGAAAGCAAATCAAGGATGTGGAGGTAAGGGAATGTGCTGATCACATTATGTATTGATCACTTTGTCATTTTCTGACTTTTAAAAGAATTGGGAAACTGTACCATGGCGAAGTAGAAGACATGCAGCATTAGCATTTAGAAGGACTGGTATACACAAGTGGATTTTGCATATAAGATTCTTAAATTGCCATAAACAATGAATTCATTCATTGGCTGTTGTTTGGCAAATTCTTCACAGTGTTTATTTTCAGCGAGGAATGCTGTTCTTCAGCATCTCCATGTAGGCATTTGATTTCAATTAAATAAAAGATGTAAAACATGCTTTTAAATCCATGGTGGCCAAATGTGACAGAAAGTAAATAAGCCTGCAAACAAAAGAGTGCTGAGCTTAAGTTTAGGATGAATCCTCGTTAAAACCAGCCTAAGTCAGTTGCAGCTAAAATTCTCCCTAAATTTTCTCCCTAAAAGCAAATAAGCAACCTTTATCATCACAGACATGTTGCTACAAGAAGAAGGGAAAGGGACAACATATGAATCATCTCAGTATGCAACTGAGCAAGATGGAAAAACACACCCATTTCTATTTTTCCACCGTATTCCTGTGGAAGACCATTTATGATCATAATTCTTAGATTACTAATTTATAATGACTGTACCACAATATTCATATGCAGAGAAATAAAGAATGGACAAACATTGCTAAATTAACTTCTATAAGAGTATAAATTCATTCTGTAGTGAAATGAGCAATCTTCATTCACTCAGGTAAGGCATGACACTTGTCACGCACACTCATTCAGCCACTCACCCAATCCTGTACTGCACATAGTCCAAGAACCTCAAATATCCCAATACAGACACCTGAGCAGACAGATGGGAGAGCTCATATTGACCACAGAATCCAAGCCTCAAGAGGTAGGTGAAGAAAGAACCTTGCCCAGGTTTGTCCCACAGGTTCCCCTCAGCCCTGCATTTCCAAGTAGAAACCTTTGTTCTGAGACAAAAGAGGAGTAGATCACTGAAAGGAAGCCTATCATCTGGGACAAGGCCAAGAAGAAAGAGCACTTGGAAGAAAGACTGCTGAAAGATGTAACCAAAATGGAGACTTCAAACAATCACATGGTTTCAGTGAGCTATGCTCCAGAAAAGAAGAGAAAAACAATGCTGGGGCTGGGGATGAGGGGGCAGGCATGGTAGACAAAGCTTAGACAAAAGCTAAGCTTCTCTAGGACTGGAGGTGAGAAAGGGCACAATGTGGAGCAAATAAATCTTCAAGGAGAAGATCTGCTTGAGCAAGGTGGGGAGGCAGTAACTTTTGGTGAATGGTGTGGACTGCCTGAGGCTTTGAGAAGAGCTAAGTGACTCTGGATTGGAGGTGACAATCAGTATTGGATTGCAATCTAAGCACCTTTTTGGAGCTAAAAGGAAGTGCTCCTAAAATGTTGAATGAAGGTTACAATTTATGGGAATCAGGAGTCAGCTGGAGCCACTCCTCTATGAAGGTGAAGGCCAGGACATGCTGTATGTTCGGATTCCTTTGTTTCAAGATCTGCTAGTCTGCTTATGGCTCCTGATATTTTAAATGCGTCTGCTAATTTTTTTCAAGGAGTTTGCGTTGTGTTTTTGCAGCATAAATTCATTATCTTTATTGAATTTATTTGTGTATATTCTGTATCATCTTAAGCTATTTGAACCTCAGATTCCTCTGATTATATCTCTGCCTCAATCATCCCATAGCATTCTATGGAAGGCTGATGTCTGAGGTGCTGTTTGTGATGTTTATCAGTGCTAAATATCTTATTCCATCCAAAAGTAATTGATTCAGGTTTTTGACCACCTAAAGCTAAAAGCTTCTTTCTTACAAAATTATTTTGTAAATGCTATGATTGCTGCTTGTATTTCATCTCTTTAAAAGAACAAGGTTGCTGCTGTCAGACCACACACCTAAAACTACTAGGAAAACTACTAGGATGCTACAGAGTTGTTGCTGTTGCTCTTCTTCTCCTTCCTATTGTGATCGTTTATTCCCAGTTTATGGGTGTGTAAGTGCTCAGACCCCTCCTTTCTACAAGTCAGTTTCAAGGGGCAGGAGCCTGGTCAGGACATTTCCTTTCCTCAGGAAGATGGGTGGTAGCAGCAAGAAGTACTGCATAGCTAATACCCATGGTGCACCAAGTCAATCAGGGAGGTGGGGGATGAAGGGCATGTTGAGAAGGATTAAAATCTCTCTTGTTACCTTTACAGACAACTTCTCTAAGGAGTGCCAGAGAAAGAGAAAGATGAGGAAAAGAAAGCTTGAAATAAGAAAGAATGATGGCTCTTCGTGTTAAAAGATATTCTGTTCTTTTCTTGTAATAACAGAGGAACACTTTAAGAAATCACAACAATTTAAGCAGTATCATTTTAGTATTTATTATGTTTCTCTCTCTCTCTCACTCCCTCTCTCTCTCTCTCTATATATATATATGTATGTAGAGAGAGAGAGAGATGAACTGAGGGAGGAAAAAAAACAACTGTCTCTAGTGACATGGAATATGATGCTTAAACCCCTGTAGAACATTCAAAATGTTAGCAAATAGCAGTTCTATTCTATGGTCTTTCCATTAAATGGATTGTCCCCAGTTAGGGAACATGGCCTGTTCACTTTAGCAAGCTGTCTTCATCTAGGAACTCCTTAAAATTGCTGCAATTTCTCATCTGCAGATTTAAGATTAATTAAAGAATAAAAGGTGTGCCTGGACACCTCACTTTCAGGTTTGGAATGACATATTTGCCTGCTTGCAAGATTTCATTTGGGAAAAATCAAATATTTAAATCTTTGATTTCCTTTTTTTCTTGCAACAGAGGGTTACAATATTTAATATACTACAATAATCAGATTAGATAAAATTGTTGAAACAGTGTGTTTTCAATAAAACATTTAATATTCTGTAGCCTTTCTTCACATGTAAAAAAAACAAAAACAAAAACCGAGACAGCTTGAAAAATTAAAAACAAATCCTTATTAAGAAAAACCTTCAACAAATATCTACCTGTTTGTGTCCTTGTCACTTGAAAACCTCTCTCTATATCCTAAAGCACCATCAAGCATTTTGTGGTGGGAAATATGAAAGTTAATTAAGGACTTCTTAGCTCCCCTAGTCTTCTTTCACTGACAAGACATTCTGTGCATGCTGTGACTGTAGTGAACGATAGTAAGGAGGAATACAAGAAATATTCTACATTCTATATTTTTATATTACTATATTGCATCTTGTAGGTTTGAGTCCTACCAGATCTATTATACATCACTTGTATCTTTCATAACTTTCAATCTGGTCA